>JAPFRF010000015.1:11516258-12116258 GCA_029282475.1 Phrynocephalus forsythii | reverse complement strand
AGCCCGACACTGTCTGCAAAACTTTTCACATCCAGCCTATTTTCTGTTTGATTGTTTGCTAAATTGTTCCATTTCTTGCAATTACAGGCTGCCTTTCTCCCGATAAGGCAGCTCAGAATATTAAAAAAAGAATGGAATTAAAAGTATGATCCATTAAATATTTTATTTAAAAAAAACAATTAAACTCTACACTAATTAAAATGCAATTGAATAATTAAAACCAAGCAGACGTTAAAAGCTATCTCAACTCTCAAAAGGCATTCAGGGACTTGATCATGGTTGTTTAAAAGCCGGCCTGAAAAGATGGGTCATCAGTTGGCGGTAGATGAATAGGAGGGAGGGCATCAGCCTGATCTCCCGAAGGAGAGCATTTCAGAACCTGCCACTGGAAAGGCCCTCTCTCGTGTCCCCAATCCATCAAACATTCCTACATGACCCGTGGGACCGATACAAGGGCCACCTCTGATGGTCTTACATGTTACGAACACTCATATGGGGAACTCGTAGAAGAATAATTGTAAAATCCATTGTAAAGGTTGGGGAACCGCCGAAGCATGGTGTCAAGCAAAAGGCAGAGTGACCCACAATGGAAATCCAGAGGTCCTTTTCAGGACCCAAACTCTAAGTCCCCCCCCCCTCTGGATATAGGGTACACCTTATAAGGACCAGAACATCAAACAGCTTCCCAGAAATGGTGGTTGAAGCCAAACTATAGTCTTCTCATACACTCCTTGGATCTTGCTCTAGTCTATCTGGTGTGTTTTTAAAAGTTTTTCCCCAGTCCTGGCTCTGGTTCCCTTTCCCCTTTTTTGACTCCCTGCCAGCCCTCCCGGTCTTTGTAAGGAACAAAACACTCAATTCTCAATCCTCGAAAGGAACACAGACTCTTCCAGTTTTGAAATGAGACAGAGCAGATGGTCTCTGGAACTGGCAACACAAGGGCCCATTGTCCCTAGTCCTCCAGCTCGTGGGGAAACTGTATCCGACAGCATGCCTTTTGTGGGTCCATTTCGCCCACCTGAGCTGACCGTTACCTCTACGATGGGCTGTGGTTGCCCCTCGTGTGGTCGCGTCACTTGATCGTCACCTCTCCCGCGGCATTGGGATGTCAGCAGCTCTGGAGGCCTCTCAGTTTGACTCCACCACAAGCAGCCTCCAGGCCTCCCTTGAAATGTCACGAGGGGATAATAAACGCTGCAAGGAATCAAGCTGGGCCTTCCTCTTTGGGCAGCTGACATCACATGCTGTTTTGGCTTCTAAGCAGAGATTAAATGTTACCTCCAGAGGCTACCAGCCCATCCCAATTCCCCAGTCAACAACACATCCTGCCTGCCGACTCCTAAAATTAGATGTTTAATTTTTTTAATGGATTCAAATATTTTTAACCCACCTTTCTCTGTTAAAAAGTGTGTTTGGGTTTTAAATGTTTCAGATATTAGCAGAGTTATACAGTGATGTGGAAAGATAATTGCTAAGCACAGATTTGAAGCTGGGAGACAGAAGTTTAACTTTAGCATAAAAGCTTGTATTACATACACAAACACAAAACAAGATAAGACACACAGCATAAATATTTACAGAGTAGTGGGGAAACTGCTCATCTCACCAAAAAGCAGTCCCAAAGTAAAATGGGTTAAAATCCAGCCTTTTATACATATGGTAGACATCATATAAACCAATCACATGAGTACACATAGGCAGACAATGTTAAGCAGTTATCCATGGCACCCGGATATATTTATTTTGACTTTTTCATGTGACTACATTATTCACCTATGTCTTGATAAATGACTACGCATTTATACACAGAAACCATTTTGAACCTGTTAAATATTCTATTACATACATTTTGTTAAAAGTTACATTACTTGACATTCTCTGTAAAAGAAAAAGGATCCAAGACAGCTTACAACAATTAAAAGGCAGTATTTCAGATGAGTAACAAGTGAGTGTACAATGCAAAAAGGATCGATGAACACAATACCAAAAGATGTAAGCAGCACCAACACACATGCAATGCAGCAAAGTATATCACTCTTCAGATTGCCCCATTAGGTTTTTCTGCATGGTTCCAAAATGACCTGGACACTCCGTGAAGCCAGGGACCTGTCTGTCCCATAGTTTATGTAATACTGCAAAATGTCTGTGAAGATTCTCAGTCATCCAGGTGAGTTTATCTGGAAGTTGAGTCATGGCTACTGGACTTCTTTTTTGAGAGATTTATGTTGCCCATAGAGGATATTATAAATTACAAGAATGCCATTGTAGTAAAATCAACAGCCACATTTTTCTTATGGTTAAAACAAAAAGAGCTGCTATGGGTTTAACATACAGTTTACCCAAGGTCATCTGTACCCCAGACTCAGAGCCTATCCAGACTGGATGTGTTTGGGGTGGGCTGGATTCAGCTACAAAGGGTCTATTGTGGTCAAAAGGAGAAATAAGGTGTCATTTGACATACTCTTCCCATCCGGACAGCAAATGATCCCCTTTAGCCCAATCAGCTGTTGATTTAATCACTTCCCCTGATCCTCTGTGGAGGATCAGGGGAAGGGATTTTTTTATTTTTTTAACATCATGCTCACTGAAAGCACCACCCAATCAATGCAGACATTTGAATGCTAACTTTCCACTAGGGGGCAACATAACTACCTTCTCCATCCTTAAACTAATGAAGTCCCTTTATTTTGTCAGCTCTACAATTATAAGGTCCTTTTCTTCTCTCTTGCGACAGTTTTGGTTTTTGCTGAAAACACCAACCTGACTTCTCATTTCCTTTCAAACAGAATAAAGGTAATTCTGTGTTGCCCTTTCCATTGCCTCTTCTCCAGATAAGCCTTTGTCTCCAAAAACCTTGAAAGGAGATGAAAGCCCGCAGCTGACGAAGAATTATTACTCTGTGGTAAGCTCATAAATCTTTCACGATTACTAGGTGCTCTTCATTTTATTTTATTTTATTTTTGCTTTAGTCATTTTTGAAAACTGAATGCAAGCCTGCAAACAAAGTCTGTCATTTCAGAAATGAAACAGGTTGATTATGTTTGTGTAATTTAAAAATAATGCAAATAATGGCATGCTGTCAGCTGTGGTTTATGGTGACTCTTTTAAGGGTTTTTTTAAGGTAGAGAAGACTCAGAAGTGGTTGACCCGTTCCTCTCCAGGGAGAATAAATGAGCCGCTCCAGCTTTCTTTCTTTCTTTCTTTCTTTCTTTCTTTCTTTCTTTCTTTCTTTCTTTCTTTCTTTCTTTCTTTCTTTCTTTCTTTCTTTCAGAGTACTTTTACCCCAACTTTCTCCTTGGAAAAAAACCCAAAGCAGCTTGCTGCAATGAGGGACAATATACAGTCCAGTACAACTAAGGGCCTTTTTACACGACCCCTAAGATCCGCTGGCCACTTAAATTCGGACCAGAGATCTTAGGGGTTCGTCGCTCTTCCTCTGTCCCCACCCCCATCCGCACTTCCTTGCTCCTGTCTGCGTGAGGGAGGGAGAAAAAAGAAAGAAAAGAATGCCGGCTTACCTCCGTTCTGTTCCCGGCAACATTCAGATCTCTTAAAGGGGCGGGGGGGAGAGAAAAACAACAAACAGAAGCCAGGAGAGCCCCGCACTCACTATCCTTACACCGGATCAAATATTTTTCACATCCAAAAAGCAGGTACCTGAAAGCTGCGCTGGGACGCGCTAAAGTGGGCGGGGTCGCACTTAATTTCCTGTTAACTCCGGAGCTGGTGGGTAAACATTTTTAATCTCCGGAGCTGGGAGCCATTTGCCCCGGAGTTTAGGGGTCGTGCATAAATGCCCTAAGATATGTTAAAGTTTAAGAACAGGGAATCAAAATGTTTGACATTCCATTTTATTCAGATCACATTTCAATTCTTCTTGCTTTTTTGCCCTATTTCCTGTTTTTAAAAATCAGTGTGACCCACCGCTGCTGAGATGCCAGGGTGCCATGTGGGGGAGTTGATGCATCAGTTCTGATGCTGATGCGGAAATTGGGGGGGATGTACTCAGAGAGGACGAGGGCAGTGGAATTCATTGACATTTCCAGCACATGTTTTCTGTGATGCTGACTTCCCTGTCTTGGCATTTCCTGTGTGAACAATCTGCTTTGAATAAAAACAGAGGAGAGCCTGGAAACTGGAAAAGAAGAAAGAAAGAGAGAGAGCACCTCCATTTATTGCCGTTCCTTGCCTTTTCAGGCATGCTGTAATAAGACCAAGGCAACCCAGTCAAATCCTGTGGCATTTGCAGCAGTTCCAACACAGATGAATTGAATCAATTATTTTTTTAACTGCTCACACAAGGCAAAGGTCTGTTTGAGTCAGCCCAACCTTTCCCCCTCCCAATGCAGGGTTGTTGTTGTTTTCCCCTCTGCCACAGGGGGCTTCTACTTCTTTTTAAACCACATCGATTCAATTGGTCTCTTCCAACTCTGTGATCGGTTGTTTCATTCTGCAAAAGGAGGGGGTGCGTGTCCATGAATGGCATTCCAATGATGTAGGCAGCTAGGGGGCATGATGTGTAGGATCTGCAGCAACACACACAATCTGTTGCCTGAGTATCCCTGATTTATTTATGTTTAATAAATGAGTGTGGCACCATTGAGCCTCGTGGCACAGTGGCTGAGCTGCCCTACTGCAGCCAAAACGGTGCTCATGACCCAGGGTTCAATCCCTGGTAGCAGGCTCAAGATTCACTCAACCTTCTATCCTTAAGAGGTTGGTAAAATGAGTACCCTAGTTTGATTACACTATGCAGGCTACACATTGCACACACCCCCAGCAAGCTGGGTACTCATTTTACCCACTTCCGAAGGATGGAAGGCTGAGTGAACCTTGAGCCGGCTGCTACCTGGGATTGAACCCCAGGTCGTGAGCACAGTTTTACCTGCAGGACAGGCATTTAACCACTGTGCCATGGGGCTGGTTTCATTTGAACAGCTTCTTTTGAATGTGCTGTAGCCTATTTAGGCCTGTTTGTTCCTGATGTGATATTTAGGATTTTAGTGATTTAGTTATTTCTGTCTTGCTTGCTTCCTTCAGGTGCTTCAGAATATTCTGGAAACAGAACAAGATTATGCGAAGGAACTGCAGTCACTTCTCTCTACATACCTGAAACCTCTCCAATCCTACGATATGTAAGGCCAGCCTTGTTCTGGGTTCGGATCGATTGTTTCCAAATGAAATTATGTTAAGCAAATTTTCCTTTATGCAAATTTCCCATAGGAATGCATTGAAAATGGAGTAATCCCTAATTGCAGCCATTTTTATGTTGTATGAGTTCACCCCATAGGCAATTCTGTTAAGCAAATTTCCCCTATCTCTGGAATTTTATACGTTGTACAGATTTTATGTTATACAAACTGTTTGTTATACGAGGGTCCAGTGTAGATTGCTCATTGATTGATGCAGCCTCTCAGAAGAACAGAGACAGGGATTTAATTTGTAACATTAATATGTTTTTCAAAATCTCACATCATTAATCAGATGCTTAATTTGTTACTTTGTTTGTTCAATCATCCTGGTTGAAACGATCATCTAGAATTACTAACAGCCGCCAGTAATGGTCAAAAGTAGCAGGAAAAATCATGACAAAAGTAAATTTGTTCCTTAATTTTTTAAAATTAATTTCTCAAATTGCTGTATTGGAAACTGTCATCTAAAATCACTGCACTAACACATTAAAGCAGCAGGAGACAGGAATCTGCTCCAAAACAGAAACGTATCTGTTAAAGATGACAAATTTAAAAGTCGTTGTTGAGAATTGCCTAAGTGACAAATTAATTTTTGATGAATTTTGGGGCGAGCCATAAAGGACCGAAACCACTGAGGAATGTATTCTTATTAGAACTGCAGTGCTGGAAGGGACCTTGTATAGATCATCCACCCTAAACCTAAACCTAAACCTAACCCCTGTCAAGGAGCCCAGTGGGGAATTGAACTTCCAACCTCTGGGTCTGCAGACAGAGACCTAAACCACTGAGGTATCCATAGGAAGTGCCACAGCTTATTCAGATCCCATACTTACCTGCTAGAATACTTCTAAAATACTTATCTTTCGAGAATGGGAAAATGAGCAAAGCCATTGACCTGATTTCCCCTAAACATCTCCTTCCTTGTAGGACAGCCCAACTGGCTGTAAACTTGAATAGGTCTTAAATGCTCTGGGCTGTATATTGTCCCTCATTATTGTAAGCCACCTTGGGTCCTTTTCCAAGGAGGAAGGCGGGGTAAAAATACAGCAGTACCTTTTATAAAGGAATTAATTCATTCCAAATGAAATTATGTTAGGCAAATTGTCCCATATGAATGCATTGAAAACGGAGTAATCCCTAATCCTGACCATTGTGATGTTGTACGGATTCGTCCCGTAGGTGATTCTGTGAAGCAAGAAGGGCCCACTGTATTAAAAAATAAATAGATAAAAACAGATGCAATTTTTTCCTCACCTGCGGACGCCCTTGTCACTTCTCTACTTCCAGGCTGAGTGCTGTGGATACAGCATCTTTACTCGGAAATGTAGATGAGCTCTCCGCCTTTCAGCAAACGCTCAGCCAGGCGTTGGAAGATTGTGCTAAGTAAGTACTGGCTGTTGTACCTGAGAATGCTTTGGTATTCTGTCTCGAGCCGATAACAGAGGAGAGTAATGGCGAACCCTCTCCCATCCACCCTGGAATTTGCTCCATGGCCCTGGGCCCAGTTCGTGTCCATTTGCAGGGCCCGCCCACCCATTAGGCACAGTGAGGTTGGCAGCTTTTCAGGCATCTCCAGGGACTGTTCTGTTCTTTCTGAGCTTCTTGGCTCTTCCCGTCTCTTGGAAGACAACGCTGTGTGTTCAACACAGCCTGTCCAACATTCACGGAGATGGTTTTGTTCCTTCATGCCTGGCTGTGGACTAGATCCTACTGTTTCTGTTGAATCACACAAGGGGGGAGTTGGGACAGGCATTTAGATGACACAGTAAAGGTCACCTTCTAGGACAACCCCGTGCTGATAGAAGACATCCCAGCGGAGGCATCTCCCACTGATGGGTGTCTGACCTCTCCAGACAAGGAGAGGACACCACCATCTGAGGCCACCTAGCTCTTCCTGTCAAGAACATCTTCTGCATATTTAGTTGGAATCCCCTTTTCTGTCACTTGGAAACACCCCTTTGTATCTGTACACTGTGTCGAGGAACCAAAACTTGCTCTGTCTTTAGATGCCTAACAAGAACAATCCACTCACCCCTCGGTCCTTCCTTCTTCCACTAGATGTGCCCAGGTCCTCAACCGTTAATGTCTGCTTTCTAGACCCTTCATTGTCCTCATCATCCCCTCCAATTTTGCCCTCTTCCAATCTCTCAATATCTTTGGTGGGGCCAGAAGTAAGGCTCAACCAGCAGTCCATTTGACTGGAATGGAAGGACTAGAGGAGACAGTTTGTCTCAGACTACAAACTGTCTGAGCCCTCTTGGTCTCCTTTGCTCATACTCCATCTTGCAGATGGGGTAATAAAAGCTGGGCCTAAAAAAAATGGCTAAAGCACGAGCTTCAGCTGAGATGTGAATCACAAACATCCCAGCTCACTGCTTGTTCAGTTGCGGTTCTGGACCTTGGTTTCTCCGGATGTTTTTAATTTCCACTTTTGGAACTGGGCATGCTGGCTAAAATATCTGGGGAACAGGGATTGGGGACTCAAGCCACAGGACTCGCTATCAAGTCTGACTCAAGTCACACTGATGACTCAACGTGGTTAGTTGTTGTTGTTGTTGCTGCTGCTGTTTTAATGACTTGGAGTCATCCAGGCTCCTCATGACCCAACCCTCCCTTTTTCCAGGGGAGGAAAATGCTTGGTTTTAATAGGGACTTGCACTTGGGACTTGGGACTTGGGACTTGGGACCAAAGACTCCGACTTGGGACTCTTGGACCCAAAGACTCCGCCACTTCCCTGCTGGGACCCAAAAGCCCATCGGCATCCAATTGAAAGCCTCCACTTTGAAGCGTGGGACCACGCCATCCCCACTCCCTGCTCTGAACTCCCTATCCATTATCGCCCGCAGGCTCCCGGAGCACCAGCAGAAAGTGGGAGGCTGCTTCATGAACCTGATGCCACAGTTCCGCTCTCTCTACCTTGCCTACTGTGCTCACCACCCGACCGCTGTCAACGTCTTGACTCAACACAGGTGAGGCCAAAAGGAAAAGAAGATGCCACCGGTATTCACCAGTTGCAACCATGAGAACATATAAGCCACCATGCCATCCTAAACACCCCCTGGTATAGTCTGATTTCAGAACTGTGGGGTGGTGATCGGATGATCATTTGCTCCACTACAGGGGCGGACCGGTTCACTCTTTCTTCCAGCAATGAGCTCATGTAGTTGCTGGAGTGAACCAGCCCATCCCCAAAAGACTACATATGCCTTTCTGGGTCCTTGTCAGGGCCTTCTGTTGCTTTTTTATTTATTTATTTATTTATTTATTTATTTATTTATTTATTTATTTATTTATGGTTAGCAAGAGCCACCAGTTTATCATAAGATTGCCCCACCACCACCACCACCTCTTGCCCATTTGTCTTCTAGTGACCAGCTGGAGAAGTTCATGGAGCTTCAAGGAGCCACCTGCTCAGGCATCCTCACCTTAACCACGAGCCTCAGCAGACCATTCACACGGCTGGACAAATACATTTCCCTTCTACAAGAACTTGAGCGACACATGGAGGTAAATGTCAGACAAAGATGCTTCAAGCCAAGGATCCGGGAGGGTGCTTAGTTGCAGATTTGTCAAGGGCATGCATCACTGATGCACTGTGTCATTTAGCAAGAATTTAAAAAGAAATGGAAAACTTCCTCTCCCTTCCCCTCTACAGGGAGCAGGAAGGAAGCTTTCTCTTTCTCAAGATTGGCTTAGTCAAAGCATGGAGGAGACAGTAGACCATTTTTGTTTTGCTTTCCCTTTAACGAGAAGGAAGATATATCAATGACTCCCAACTTTTGAGTCCTCAGCTGTTCTTGGACTGCAGCTCCCAGAAATCCTAGCCAGCACAGCTAGTGCTCAAGGCTTCTGGGAGTTTCAGTCCAAGAACACCTGGAAAGGCAAAGTCGGGAACCACTGGTCTAGATCAGGTTAAATAGGGTCGCTTGAGGTGCCATAGGGCCCAAATGAAATACTGTAACTCAACGTGACCCTCGTCAGCAAGATCTAGAATGATGCAAGCCAAGATACGTGGGCCACCTAGTCAATCCAACTTGAAAACCAATACGTTGTATTTAGCAGAGGATTTTATAGGCTGCCACTCACTTTGGGTGTCTGATAAAATGTGATGAAAGCTACAAAACTTTAAGCTGCACGGAAAGGTCTTAAAGATGCCAGAAGTCTCTTTACAGTCCCCAAACCCCAAACCCTTATGGTCTGTGGCGTAACTACACATCCAGGGACTCCGTCTCCCATACCCGACCACCATTTTAAAAAAAAATAATTTTCGATGCCCGACTGATTTCCTAAATTCCTCTGTTTCCCCAGGAGGCACATCCGGACCACGAAGACGTCTTGAAAGCCATCGCGTCGTTCAAGGCCCTTGTGGTAAGACCTTGGAGGGGAAGCCTTGGGCTTCGGAGGGCTCTCAATCCACAGGGGGAAACAAAGCGTAGCAAAAACGCCATTCTTGGGGGAAAGCAAGGCTTCTTTCATGCTGCCTCTGCCTTTCATGGCCATCCTGGAGAAGCAGCCATATCCTTCTTGGGCAGTGGGGGGAAAAGGCAAAGACTGTGGCCAGGAAAGAAGGGAAGGAACCAGGCGGCAAAAAAAGGGAGGTGGTATTTCACCAACAACAGCAAAAGAAGATGGTTCTGAGCCCATTGAGACTCACAGCAGGGAGGTAGCTTTAAGGAGGGGTGACTCTCTCAGAGCTCAGGGAAGTTATCCCTTTGGACTCCGTTTCCCAGTATCCCCCAACTAGTACGGCTATCGGCCTCGCTGACTGGGGAATTCTATGAGTGATCATCTTTTTTACAAAGTAATTTTCCCGCGTCCAGAGATCCCGGTCCCAAACCATAAAACCGAGCAGGGAGACTTGGGTCAGTCAGTCTAGTTTGTCTCTCTCTCTTTTTGAGCCTACCTCGCAGGGTTGTTTTGTGAGGAGGAAGCAGGGAGGAACTAAGCCACAGGGCCCAAAGGCAGGACATAAACCTCCCTTCCTTTCCGACAGTCCCAGTGCCAGGAGATGCGGAAGAGGAAGCAACTGGAGCTCCAGATTCTTTCTGAGACAATCCAGGGCTGGGAAGGCGAAGATATCAAGTCGATGGGCGGCGTCCTCTACATGTCGCAAGTCATGGTCCAGTACGGAGGGAGCGAGGTGAGAGGGGGCGGGGCTTGAGAAGGCAGGTCATGAGGACTAGTCTCTTTAAAAGTCCGCCTCCTCTTCTCCTCTGCCAAGCCAAGGACATCTTACACAAGGGGTTGAGCCAAAGCACGACCTTTTCCTTCTTTTTGTTCCAGGAGAAAGAAGAACGGTACTTCCTGCTGTTTTCAAATGTCCTGCTGATGCTTTCAGCCAGTCCTCGGATGAGCGGCTTCGTGTATCAGGTGAGTGGCCGTGTGCTGGGGAACAACTGGTCGCTCTGTCCTCTTCCTTCCTCCATGAAAACAAAAGTGAGTTTCCACTCCCAAACTCTTCAAAAACTCTGTGGAGATTTAGACTACTAGGTGGAGACCAATGAAGATGATGTGCTGCAAACTCCGGACCTTACAAGTGTTTTCCCACCAGCTCCGGAGTTTGCAGGAAAAAACTGGTTGCCCAGTTGCTCCTTCACCTAAGGGTAGTTCTTTAGCTATTCATTTTTAAAAATTCATTTATTCCATTGATATGAGGTGGGTGAAAATCCCCTGGTCCGGTTTAATCTGGTCAGTGCGGGGCAACCATGGCTTCTGCTTGTGTTTTTTTTTAATTTCAGCAAAAGAGAAACAACAACAAGGAAAACAACAACAGAACAAGTTTAGAAGTGCTGAAATAACGGTGCTCCGGGAAGCTCCTCCAGGTGAGCTGCATTTTTCCTCTCTTACTCTGGTGGGGAGGAAGGAAGATCTCAATGAACCCAGAGATCTTTGGTCCGAATTTAGCTGAGCCAATCCATCTTAAACCAGCTCTCTATAAATACTTACCCTTAAACTACTTTTTGGAAAAGAAAATAATGAAGATGATGTGCTGCAAATTTTCAGCACACAATCAAAACTATTCAGTTCTCTCACCAAGATTCTCTCAAAACTGGTTGCCCAGTTGCTCCTTCTGGTAGGGGTAGTTCTTTATTTATTCATTTTTAAAAATTCATTTATTCCATTGATATAGTGCCAAAGAGCCAGTATTGTCATGCTGGGTGGTTTAACAATTTCTGTGCAAGAAACACTGTTTACCTTACAAACCAACCATAATAGCAAGGACAAACCCTTTAATTTCAGCAAAATAGAAACAACAACAACAACAACAACAACAGAACACAGTTTAGAAGTGCTGAAATAAGGGTGGTGCAGCTTGGCCAAGGCCACACAGGTGTAAGGGCATGTGCTCCCATCATCCACGTACGTACCAAGAGGAACGTGACTGACTGATCTCTACCTGAGAAGCCCAGATATTATTTGGGCTTGCCAGCTGCTCCAATCCACTGACTTAAACCAGCTCTCTATAAATACTTACCTGGTAGTAAATCTGTTTTTTTTTTTAAGAAAAAGAAAATAATGTAGTTTGAGTAGAGTTATGTAGGGATTGCTGTATGGACCAATCAAAACTATTCACGTTCACTCACCAAGATTCTTTTACCCGGGTCTCAGTCCTAATATTTCCCCATTAAGGTAAAGGCAAACGTTCCCCCCACATATGTGTGCTAGTTGTGTCCAACTCTACGGATGGTGCTCATCTCCATGTCCATGCCAAAGAACCAGTATTGTACAAGTCCGTGTGAACACATTTCTGTGCATGGAACACTGTTTACCTTCCCACTACTTATTTATCTACTTGCATTTACATGCTTTTGAACTGCTACATTGGCAGGAGCTGGGGTTATCAGTGGGAGCTCACTCTGCTGCATGGCACCCGGGATTCGAACCGCCTTGCTGCCAACTTTACAGTTGACCATTTTCAGTGCTCTGGCCACTGAGCCACAAACCCATTAATCAATGATTTCAAGTAACATCCATGTAATATCGTACTCTTCTGTTCTTGTGTTTTTTGGGGAGCAGGGGAAGCTCCCTTTGATAGGAATGACAGTGACAAAACTGGAAGACACAGAAGGGAATGAGAATGCCTTTGAAATTTCAGGTCAGTGTGATTCATGGGTTCCTTGGAACTTAACATCAACTTTCCCAGTGATCCCTGTATGCATGTGCTAAGTATTCGTGACTCTGGTGTATTGTGCGGAACCATGGAGGATGACGCACACTACTGCAAACAAAAAAAAAGCATAGAAATATAGATTTATTGCAACCGTATGAATGAGCAGCCTCCACTCAAGTCCTCACCAGCCATCCTCAGGCCTTGCAAACCATAGCCTGTGGCTTCCTTTAGGAACAGGTTTGTTTTCCATGGCTTCAGAGACTAGGACTCGGGGCAATGGTTTCAAACTACAGGAAAAGAGATTCCATTTGAACACTAGGAAGAACTTCATGATAGTTAAAGCTGTTCGGCAGTGGAATATGCTTCCACGGAGGGTGGTGGAGTCTCCTTCTTTGGTGGTTTTTAAGCAGAGGCTGGATGACCATCTGTCGGAAATATTGTGAAGGGGTTCCTGCATGGCAGGGGGTTGGACTAGATGGCCCTTGAGGTCTCTTCCAACTCTATTATTCTATGATTCTATGATTCTATGATTCTAAGTCAATCCATCTTGCATTTGGTTCTCCACTTTTCCTGTTGCCTTCCACCTTTCTCAGCATTGTCGTCTTTGCCTATAATAGAGAAGGAAAAGAAAAGGTTTATTTACACAAGGCAGGATTTCATTTATGGAAATATAGTACTAGGGATGGACATGAAATGAATTCATTTTTAAATGAATTTTTGTAAAAAAAAATTCGTAACAAAACAAAAGAATAACGAAACGATTTGTTGCTCTATAAAATGGCTCCCTACCATCCTACAGGCACCAAATTTGGTGGGTAGCTTTTTACATGGGAGCCATGTTACAGAATAATGAAACATTTCACTTTCAAAGGGAAAAAGAAGCATTTCATATCATAACAAAACACTGTTTCCCGTTTCGTTTCATGACGTTTCGAAAGCTTATGAAATGACAAAGCAACCTGTCATTTTTCATAAGTTGCCCATTTCTATATATTACTCATATTGTTTCATTTAAGCCCGTTCTGTAAGAACTTCAGAAGCACATTAAAGGATCAGACCCAGACACCTGTATCATTGTAAGATGTAAGATTCTAGCAGTGGCCAAACAACTTTCCAGAAAGCCTACAAGTAACACATGGATGCAATAGTCCCTTTCTGTTCACTGATGTAGTCAGTGGTCTGAAGTTGGAAAAGGCCAATTGGGGTGGAATACAAGTCCCAGGATCCCCATCAGCTGGTATTTAATGACCAAAGATTAGGAAACTTCCTTCTTGGCCAGTGAATCTCAAAACCCCAGAATGACCATGATGGCTGGAAGATGCTCGTAACTCAAAAATGAAGCTTACCTAGGATGTGCCAACATGGTAGCCAGGCTCCGTCTCTCAGCCTGGCTATCACAACTTCTGGAAACCCATGATAGACTTCCATACAGCCAAGGTGTGCATGGTAGCTTTTCATGGCTTGCTAGTAGCCATCGATTGATCAGTAGCTTTGGCTTTGTCAAGTCTCCTGCGAGTGCGACCGAAGCTAGTGACTGTCATCGCCTCTTGTGGCTCGCTAGGTCATTGTTGTTGTTAGTATTATTATTTTTTAGCACAGAATGACTCAGCTTCTTCATGTCTCGCAGGAGGGATGGTGGACCGGATCACCGTCCATTGCAGCAGCGCCCAGGATCTGCACGAGTGGCTGGACCACTTGCAGCGGCAGAGCAGAGGCACCTCTTCCAGTCACACCCTCTCCAAGACGCACTCGTGGAGTTCTCATTCTGTAAGTCCTCCGCTCCCAGGTCCCGTCTGGGGGGCGGCCTTAGTCTCCCCGGGCAGTGGCGTTTTCTCTCATGCAATTGGGGCAGAAACCCAATGCAACAAGTGACAGAAAGCTACTTTTCCAGTTGCCTATACAGTAGGACCACCCTATATGCAAAGTCAGGACCTGCAGATTCCCTGATGTTATGGTTTTATCGTGGCACAGTGGTTAAATGCCTGTCCTGCAGGTAAAACTATGCTCATGACCTGGGGTCAATCCCAGGTAGCCGGCTCAAGGTTCACACAGCCTTCCATCCTTCCGAGGTCGGTAAAATGAATACCCAGCTTGCTGGGGTGGGGCAATGTGTAGCCTGCATACTGTTATTAAAAACTATAAAACCTCCCAGAGACTACTTGAAGTGGAATGGGGCGGTATATAAGCAGAACACTTTGCTTTTATATTAGGACTGCATTATCTTTCTTAACTGTAATATTTATGAGTACCTTGATTTATTTTCTGGTTTTATTGCACAAATAAAGTTGTTTATGTGGTCAACTATGTTATCAGACGTTCAGCTCTTCCGGACAAGTTCGCGGTCCACTGGAGCCACCGAAAATCCTTAAACCCTGGACCTTAAGCTGCCTTCGGCCGGCACCTCCTCTCAGACCATCCGTGGCACTCAGCTATAAAGAGGTAATTGTGTGTCGTCTCTTCATGTTTGCTGTTATGCCTTTTTATTCTGTAGCAGGATGTCCAAACACACAGCTGAGATATGTACTGAGCTAAATAATCTCTTTTCCCCTCCTTCAGTACTGCTGCTCTGCAGGCCCTCTTGAATGTAATAATAAGGTGCCATTAAGTCAGTTATTGATTTATTCATTATTTATTTATTCAACTTTTATACTGCCCTTATAGTCCTCAGGCTACTCTGGGTGGTTTACAACATAGAATATCAATTAGAAATGGGCACAAAACTCCAAAATGGTTTTCATTTCATTTTTCGTTTTTTTTTTGTTTTTGTTTTTTTCATTTTGTTTGGAACAAATTTTTTTCGTGCCCATCTCTACTACCCATCTCTTTTTTCGTGCCCATCTCTACTACCCATCTCTTTTTTCGTGCCCATCTCTACTACCCAGTGTTTTTCTTAAGTGCCTTTTTTGCATATTTTGATTGTTGTTGTTTACTTTATAAAATCCATATTCAAGCTTTTCAAGATAGCTTATACCTATGTCCACATCATCCACATTATATAAGAGTAAAGAATACATACAGACCTATAGCATTACAGACAATTTTATTCCAGCAATCAGCAAAGACTATTTCCCTGTAAAATCTATTAGGTGTGGATTTACATTCACACTCTTTATAATATGTGCTCGTCTACATGATATGAAAGGAACAGGATAGTTGCAGGTGAAACCCCAGGTCACTAGGAGGTCCTGTATGACATTTGATGTGGTTCCTCACATCCAAAAAGCGTAAAGGCCTCAAGCGACCTTATTTGGTCTGCAGCTTTGCCAATATCCTGAAATGGCTTGCACTCACTTCAGGATATCGGCAAAATAATCACTTCCTCTGCTCCACAGACAAAGGAAGTGAATTGTTTTGAAAGGTGGTATCAGGGCAGTGTATTTTCACTGCTCTGCTTAAAAACAAAATAAAAAAGACAAACAGAAAGCTTCATTCCACAAACTTTTCTTTGCTTGGTCTGAAAGGTCTGGTTGAGAACCTGCCCACAGCTGAAATGGGCACGCTCTCAAGTACACCTTGAAAAGGAGAACAAACAAAAGTTTCCAGAAGGAACCTTTCCATCCATGCTTTATGTTTTTAAAATTGTAATGCAAACTTTTAAAAACTTTTTTTTTTTAAAAAGTTTCACTTCCTTTGCCCATCCACAGAGCCGAGGAAGTGATTAATGGTCATATTAAGCCACTGCACAGTACTAGCAACTTAGAGGAATGCTCCCATTTGGTTGGTTTTCAGTGATCACAGGGCGCTTTTACACAACCCCTAAGATCCGCTGGCAACTTAAATTTGGATCAGAGATCTTGGGGGGGTTGCTCCTCTTCCTGTGTTCCCACCCCTCCGCACTCCCTTGCTCCTGTCTGCATGAGGGGAGGGAGGGAAAAAAGGGACAAAAGAATGCAGGCTCACCTCCGCTCTGCCTTCGGGAGCTGCCCCGGTAAGCATTCCCGTCTCTTAAAGGGGTGGGGGAGGCAAAAAAACAAACAAACAGAAGGCGAGGAGAGCCCGGCACCCACTGCTTTGCAATCCGCATCAGAAATGTTTCACCTTTGGAGACCAGGTACTTGGAAAATGTGCTGGGACGCGCTTAGGAAGGCGTGGTGGTACTTAATTTTTTTTAAAGTCCGGAGCTGGTGGGAAAACAATTTTAAGCTCCGCATCTGGGAGCCCTTTGCCTCAGATTTTAGGGGTTGTGTGAAAGCGCCCACAGGTGATGGAAAGGGAGCAAACCAAAGTGATCCTACCAGGAGGCCTGTTGAAAAGGTGCAGATAGGGCCGTTTGGGAGGCAGGCAGATTTGCTCCACCAAAGACATCCTCCAACTGCTGTTGTTAAAAATGAACCAGTCTGCCCCTGCAGCGGAACAAGCCACAGGCAAAGCACCCGTGCAATCAGCCTCTTTGTTTATTCAAATACATTTTAGCTGTATCTGCCTGTATCACTTGGAAATAAGAGAGAGTGAAGATTTCCACTGAAGATGAATGTGTTGCAGAGACGATAAACTGCTTCAAAACCTACATAAAAGAATCTATGTTCTCTCAAAATGTAACATTCTGCAAATCATAGCCCACAGGAAACCGGGTGAGGAGGTGCATTTGCATCACACAGGAAACGCTTCACAATCCCAGAACAATTTGGCTGTAAACAACCTCATCCTTTCATCCTTCTCAGATTTTCTTTTCAAGTTCCATACTTACTTTGCACGTGGTTTGCCTTGTCTACTGAGCTCTCAGTAGTGTGGCTCGCCCCACGCAACCTACCTCTCGCATGAAAGATTTCACAGCTTCTATAAGTGTCCAAAGGGAAGTGGACCAATGATCTATCTATCTATCTATCTATCTATCTATCTATCTATCTATCTATCTATCTATCTCTTCCTTCTTTCCTTCCCTCCCTCCCTATCTATCTATCTATCTATCTATCTATCTATCTATCTATCTATCTATCTATCTATCTATCTATCTCTTCCTTCCTTCCTTCCTTCCATCCCTCCCTCCCTCCATTCCTTCCTTCTATCTTCCTATCTTCTTCTATCTATCTATCTATCTATCCTATCTCCCTCCCTCCTCCCTCCCTCCCTCCCTCCCTCCCTATCTATCTATCTATCTATCTATCTATCTATCTATCTATCTATCTATCTATCTATCTATCTCTTCCTTCCTTCCTTCCTTCCTTCCTTCCTTCCTTCCTTCCTTCCTTCCTTCCTTCCTTCCTCCCTCCCTCCCTCCCTCCCTCCCTCTATCTATCTATCTATCTATCTATCTATCTATCTATCTATCTATCTATCTATCTATCTATCTATCTCTTCCTTCTTTCTTTCCTTCCTTCCTTCCTTCCTTCCTCCCTCCCTCCCTTCCTATCTATCTATCTATCTATCTATCTATCTATCTATCTATCTATCTATCTATCTATCTATCTATCTATCTACCTATCCATTCCTTCCTTCAAGTCTAAAACAGACACACATAATATACAAAATTTTAAAAATTAAAAATATATTTGGAAGAAGCAGACTTGACAGATTATACTTTTGTGAGATTACAAATGTTGTCATCCAGAAAAGAAATTCTTGAACCAGGTTGAATGTGTTATGGATTGTACTATAAGCTTTGTTTGGAGCTGCAGTGTCCCAGAGGACCCCCCACACAGAGAGAGAGAGAGAGAGAGAGAGAGAGAGAGAGAGAGAGAGAGAAGGGGGAGGATAAACTACTACTGGTTGTCTTTTGATAGAATTTAGGGAGTTCTTTTCATACAAAAGGAAGAGTTTTTAGACAAAATGTAGGAGGAAAGCTCAGCACAGCCTCTCCGACCGGCACCGGACGTCCTGGAGACAGAGTCCATTCAGGGAAGCAAGACTGCAAGGAGGGATCAATAAACTACTACTGATTTTTCTCTACCTGGAAAACTCATATTTCAGCTAACATTTTAATATAACATTATGAATCCTTCTTTAACATTTGAATCATTTACTGTTTTTGGCTTTCGCTATGCTTGCTTTTAATGATGTGAGCTGCCATGGGTTCTTTTATAGGAGAGGGTAAAATATTTATAAATAAGAGTGGGGGGAAATGAGCTGGATTCTGATGGTGGTCTCTCTCCTTTCTTTACATATTTCTTTGAAGAGGATGTCGTACATCTTAAAGGTAAGTCAGCGGCTTTTTCAATTTGCTACATGTCTGTCCGTCTTAATAAATAATTGGTGGCCTATAAAGGACAGAAAGGCTGTTCTG
The DNA here is from genome assembly GCA_029282475.1 of Phrynocephalus forsythii. NCBI lineage: Eukaryota > Metazoa > Chordata > Lepidosauria > Squamata > Agamidae > Phrynocephalus > Phrynocephalus forsythii. The sequence goes on along the minus strand of JAPFRF010000015.1, from coordinate 12,097,734 downwards.
GAAGTATGCCTCCTCAGATCCACTGACAGCTGCAGAAGTTATACCTCTTCCTTCCAGAAATACTGTTTTGATACCCAAACACATGCTGTTTTATTTGTTTATTCATTTATCCCCTTTGGACTCCATTTAACCCAGTCCCTTAACTAGTCTGACATCAGGACCATGCGTATCTATTCCAAACTGTTGGGTGGATTTTTTAGAGTGGGTGTTGTGTTTTGTTTTGTTTTGTTTTGTTTTGATCTCTTCAGTGCAAATGTCAGTAGATCACAGACTTTTTTAGAAACCTCACATCATGTCCCCACACTACCCTCAGTTTTATGGAATCAAGACCATGGTAGGGTCGCCTGGACCATTCTCGTGAAGCCCATTTTTGTCCTTATTAGGATTCCAGCAAGAGTCCCAAAACCATGAAAAAGTTCCTGCCCAAAAGGAAGCCTTCCGAGAGAAAGCCATCAGAGGAGGAATTTGTCATTAGGAAAAGTAAGTAAGTGGCCTGCATCATGTGGGTTTGGAATGACAGTCAGACCTCCCCCACCACCACCACCCCTGACACCTGCAAGACTTGATTGTAGGTGATACCTTTATAGGCCACTAATTAAAAACCAAACAAAAAATCATTGCAAGCTTTTATGGGCCGTGGCCACTTTTTCAAAGCATGTACCAAAAGTCCAAACACGGCAAAAGATGTGGCTTGCCAGGAAATTATTCTTAGAGGGAAGGTTCTTGGCAGGATGATTTTCGACAGGTACCCAGACGCCTGACCCAATGAGTGAGGCATGAAAAGTGAGCAAATTGATGCCCTTTGTTAAATGGTTCCCTCCCCCGTTTCCCAGGTACGGCTGCCTTAGAAGAAGACGCTCAGATCCTGAAAGTGATTGAGGCCTATTGTACAGGCACAAGTCTCCAGCAGAACCTCAGTACAGGTGGGTGGATTGAACCCCTGCCCCCTTGTGGCTTTGGCTGCGCCTTTCTCCCTCAGCCCAAACCAGGTGAATTGCTTTGGGCAGCCATGGCAGAATTTGCCAGGCGATCCCGTCGGTGATTTAGGAAGATGACACACTGGTGGTTGGTCTTTTCTCACACCAAGAACCCATGGGCAGGTGGGTGATTACCTGAAGATGAACAGATCTCCTTACTGCAAGGTCGGGCAGTTTTCCAGGTCTCAAACATTTCTCCAGTGGACTGTCACACTGCAAGAACCAGGATCTACTAAACTCATCAAAGTACAGTACTGGACTCTCTGTCTGGGATAGTTAGATATGGCCAGTGCTGGATCAGACCCAAAGTCTACCTGTTCCAGAACCACTGTACCCAGCCCAATATACTGGAGAACTGCGTGAACAGGGTGCTACCTCTTGTGCGTTGTCCCTACAATAGTGAACGTTCTGTGATGTACAGCCCTTGAACCTGGAGGTTGCTCACCAGTGAGATCTAAAAGACATTGTTAGATCTGTCCTCCCTGAATCTGCTAATTCCTTTTCAGAGATGGAAACAGATCACAAAATGTTTGCTGTCCCTTTTATTCTTCCACCAACAGTTAAAGAACTCTCTATTCCGGCAGGCTTTCAGTAAACAGGACAGAGTCCACGGATACTGCATCATTTCTAATTATTGGAGGGGGTGTTGTTGTTACTTGTTATTGTTGTTGTTTGTTACCTAAGATTGGTTTCAAAGTTTTCAATGGGTTTAATTATTTAATGGATTTTAAGTACTATTACAGCTTAATTGCTTTTTTATTTTTAAAAAATAGAATTTATTAATCTGTGTTTTTTGCTTTACTTGTTTTAACACTGTGAGTTATCTTGGGTCCTCTCATCCAAAGAAAGGCAATCTATAAATTATACAACATAAACTAAGGGCGCTTTTACACGCCCCCTAAGATCCGCTGGCAACTTAAATTCGGACCAGAGATCTTGGGGGTTTGTTCCTCTTCCTGTGTCCCCACCCCTCCGCACTCCCTTGCTCCTGTCTGCGTGAGGGGAGGGAGAAAAAAAGGGAGAAAAGAATGCAGGCTCACCTCCACTCTGCCTTCGGGAGCTGCCGCAGGAAGCATTCCAGTCTCTTAAAGGGGTGGGGGGCAAAAAACAAACAAACAGAAGGCAGGACAGCCCAGCACTCACTGCTTTGCAATCTGCATCAGAAATTTTTCACCTTCGGAGACCAGGTACTTGGAAAATGTGCTGGGACACGCTTAGGTGGGCGTGGTCGTACTTAATTTTTTTCAAAGTCCAGAGCTGGTGGGAAAACAACTTTAAGCTCTGCATCTGGGAGCCCTTTTCCTCGGATTTTAGGGGTTGTGTAAAAGCGCCCTAAGTAACTAAGTTGGTAGATTCTGTTTCCTCCTCCCATCTCCCCAATTGCATTCAAGCCCCCCCCCAGAAATTCCAGTGGATCACTAGTGGGTCAAGATGGGCACAAACTGGCAGTTCATTTACTGTTTGAACAAGTGCCGAGTGATTCCCAACCCTTCCTCCTCTGGCCATCGCCCACTTGGCTGCAGCACCCTGGATTCCCTGCCCCACCTCTGCCGCTGCTGCTGAGGGGGCTCCCCATGAGGGGAGGCGGGGCTTTGAAGGCCCCAATACCTGTTCAGCTGATAAACGAACCGCCAAACCGGCGATTTGTGCCCATCGCTAGTGGTGGGTCACAACCTGGGCTTTTGGAAGAGGCCGGCCGAGAGTGTCATGAGCAGGGCACCCGAGACAAACAGCAGATGTTCCCCCTGCCTTTTCATTGCCATCCCCACCCACGGAGAGCCAAGAGATGCTAATCTCAGCATGCAGCTCAGCTCTCTATAGGAAGCAGAAGCGCTATCGCTTGATCTGGTGCGTGTTTCAGAGAAACTGCTTCCTGGCTGAGTTGCGAGCCTCCTCTGAAGGAATGAAAAGTGTAGGTGTTTGTCAGAGAGATGGCAAGGTGGCAAGTTTTGTGAAGGCCTTTTACTGTCTAGTAAAGAGAGAAATGGCAAAAGAGGACACTGTCCTTTCTTGTCATTCTCTTGTTCTCTTTCTTTCTTTTTCTTTCTTTCTTTCTTTCTTTCTTATTTATTTATTTATTTATTTATTTATTTATTTATTTATTTATTTATTTATTTTTGCACTGCCTCTCTCCTTGAAAAATGACCTGAGATGGCTTACAGGATTAAACACAAAATGTTAGAATCTTCATGCACATATATTTTTAAAATAATTCATAGGATTATATTGAAAATGTCAGGCAAAAGCATTACGAAACACAGATCAAGAAGGAACAAAACAGAAGCAATTCTCTTACTGGTGTTCCAGCCAGTCAGCCACTGAAGAAAACCCTGTTTGAAGACTGCGATCTTTGCCTATTTGCAGAAGGGCAGTTAAGATGAAGCCAGCCTGGCTTCCAGTGGGAGGAAATTCCAGAGTTCAGGAGCAGCAACGGAGAAAGCCTTCTCATGTGCGATACCAGTGAGGGTGGTTGGACTGAGAAAAAGCCCTCCCCTGATGTCCTTAAACCTCCAGCAGACTCATACAAGGAGACACAGCACTTGAGACAGCTTGGATAAAGCTGTTTAGGGCTTTATAGATTACAACAGCCATGTCCAAAGTCCTGCCCGCAGGCTGGATCCAGTCCATCAGGCCATTTTGATTGGACTTTTCAAAGGCAGGCCCACACAGAGTATCAAGCTGGTCTGTAGAACTAGCAATCTGAGATGTTCATCATTAGGAAAATGTATGTCTTTGATATGGAAGGAAGGAATTGAATGAGTGAGGGGGGGGCTTGTGATAATCTTCTCATTCTACAGTAATGGTAGAACCCTCTCAAAAATTCTTCCCTTGATGTTTTGTGTCTTGACAACAGGTTCCCGCAAAGACTCTACCCCTCAAGTCTTGCTTCCCGAAGAAGAGAAGATCATAATCGAGGAGACACGAAGCAATGGGCAAACCATCACAGAAGAGAAGTGAGTAAAATTGGCTTACGAAAGTACAGGCTGGCTTGGTATCAAAGCCATTTTGAAACCAAGCAAACTGGGGGAAGGAGCAAGACTAGATTATGTCTGTACTCCAGTTTTGGTGCAGGGTCAGCTCACAAGAAAAATGCATGTTTTCTGCTCTCCCAACATTTTCCTTCTAGGCACACTAATCCTTCAAATCCTCATGCCTTAGCAATCAGGCTTGGCAATGAAGCCCATGTTTACCTGTCAATGACCAATCAGAAACAAAAGCAGACATATTTGTAAATGCAGATCGAAACAAGCTGGTGCTAGGATGAATGGACATATTTTACATCTTGACATAGCGCTGCTTCTCTCGAAATGTTAAACTATGCCATTTAATTCTACCCTCAAATCAAGTTCCTGGGCTTCATGTGTTCAGACAACACCCTAGATTTAAATGAAAAGCAGAGCATGTAAACTTAAAGGCTGCTTGGCCCCTATCCTCAGGGACACGCCATTGGTTCTTTTGGACACCGCTTAGAACTTTTGATTTTATTTGTTAATGAAAATGTTTGAATTGAGACCATTTTCAAACTGATGGTCTGCTTGTCTTCTAGGAGCCTTGTGGACACTGTCTATGCTTTGAAAGATGAAGTCAAGGAACTTAAACAGGTAACCACAAGTATCACTCTCCATACTAGGATAGTACATGTACCATGTATTTACAAAACAAAGCCCAGAATAAAGCAATTCATCTTACGGAATATCAGATTTTGTGGGTTTGTTGCATTTTTTTAAAAAAAGAGAGTTTCTAGTTTTCCCTGTTGCTAAGGGCGCTACCGAAAGCTGTTATGCAGTGTTTCTTGTGTGCTGTAATGACACCAGGACTGCAAAGATAGGAGTGTAAAATCATATCAGCCTCCAAGTTTCCTGGGTGACTTGAGCCAATCACAAACACAAGAAGAGGCTATACTTTTATAGACTCCTAAAAAATTAACACACAATTTGCAAGATCTGGTGGATCATCCACTTTGACAGCCACGTACCAGCATGAGTAACTTTAAAAGTTCTTGGCAAGATAGATTTCGCCCGGCATGTCTTCCATGGAGATACATCGGGACAGATTTACATCTTGTACAGCCAATTAATCAGTGGCTGAAATCCCATGGCTTACCCTAGTAGACTTCACTGGCAAAGGTCTATTGAACCAGCATTTCATAAGTCAACTCCTCCATAACTTCCATCGATTCTCATTGTGACTTACCTTGTAAGGTGCAATGAAAGGAGACCCCTTTGAATCAATGGAACTCATGGTGGGCTTGACTCACCAAATACCCACTGATTCCACGGGGCTACTTTAGGGAAACTTACCACACTGAACAGTAGGTTTTTCAGCCACTGTCTCTCACCCTTACCCACCTCAGAAGATCGTTGTGAAAGTCAGGAGAGCCTCACAGTTGCACGGGCCACTCCCAGCTGTTGTAAGGAGAGTGGAATTAAAATGCAACAAACCAAAAATGGAGCGGCTGATGGGGACACAGCCCACCCTCTCTCAGATGCCCTGGACGATTATTAATACACTTGAATAAATAAAATGTTTCCCTTTGGTTTGGATGTGAGAGAAATGTGGCAGGCAGGAACTTTCCAATACTTGAAGTATAGTCCTATAGAGAAGGGGCAGGAGCTTTTCCCAGAGTGCAAGACACACAACAATGGGATCAAGATACAGGAAGCCAGGTTTCTGCTTAATATCAGAAAAAACGTCCTAACTGTTAGAGCAGCTCAACAATAAAACCAGTGCCCTCAGGAGGTGGTGAGTGGCCCAACCCTGGAGGCTTTCAAGAGAAATGTAGACAGCCACCTGACAGATCTGTTTTGAGCACGACTCAATGGCCTTTAGAGGCCCCTTTCTAACTCAATGGATCAATGATTCCCTGATTCATATGTAAAAATATTAACACCTTCTACTGTTCCTGGCCCTTCGGCTATAGGAGAACAAAAAGATGAAACAGTGTTTGGAAGAAGAGCTGAAGTCTCGCAAAGATCTGGAGAAATTGGTTTGGAGGCTCCTCAAGCAAGCTGACGAATGTATCAGGGAAGACACCGGACGGAGGTCGTCGGTACTGGCTTGATCTTCGGAAAGACCACCTCAGGAACTTGGCGCCGATGGAGATCCGGTACTTTCCCGAAGTCGGACTGCCGTTGTTGACTTCCCTTCCTCCTTGTGTTGGTTTTTCCTGTTTGTGAGTGTGTGTTTCGCTTGTCCAGGGGCTGTTTCATTGTGTTCTGACCAGAAAAGGTGCAGAGTCACCTTTGTACTACTACTCCTCCTCCTGTTCCAGAAGCCCAGGGCGACCTCACCACAAGAGCCAACCTGAAGGGCGGCTCCGGGCCCTGTAATTCCCAGTGTCGCCCAGCAACCACCCAGCGCTTGCTGCTCAAGAGGCGATGACAGCGAAGTGGACATTTTAGAATAAATGCAGAAACACTTTTCTGACCTTCCTTCCTTTTCTTTTCATTCTTTGTCCACCCCCTCCCCTTTTAAAATGTATTTTACTTAAATTATTCCCTCAGGAGTCCTTTAAAGGAGGGAAAGAATGGTATTGGATAGCAATCAGGTGAAAGCCAAAGATAAATTGCACTCCCCCCACCACCTGCCAGATAATCAGCAATTTTTTCGAACCCAGTAATAATAATAATAACAACAATAATAATGATGCCCTACATCAGGCATGTCCAAACTTTGGCCCTCCAGATGTTTTGGACCACAACTCCCACAGTCCTTTGCCATTGGAATTACAGGCTTGGAATTCTGGGAGTTGTGGTCCACAGCATCAGGAGGGCCAAAGTTTGGACATGCCTGCCCTACGTGTAACGCAACAGAGCACAGCGATACCTGAGTTTCTCGCATGGATTTTCTATGGATGAAAATATGCAATGGGGTACCCCCGGTGTGGGGGGATATAATTACTTAGGGTGCCTGTAGTAACAGTGGGCTGGATGCACCACAACCCCCTCCTTGTATGTATGTGAGTCTATGCAGGGCCGGCCCTTCCATTAGGGAGAGTGGGGCAAGTGCCTTAGGTGGTTGACACTGGGTGGCAACGGTCGGGTGCATCTTCTTTGAGTCCATGGAGGCTGGTCATTCCAATTTCACGAGGGCAGGTTTTGGTCTCAGCTGTACAGGAGCTGTTCACGGGCCTCAAACTGCATGCTTCTGTATCTCCAATCGCCCTTATAATGTTCAGAATCAAACTCTGAGCGGATTCACCCATTGCCGCCACCCATGAAATCAGAGCCAACAGCTTCCACAGCCTTGGGTAATTGAGTGGGCCTTTGGTTTCGTTGGTCAACTCAACCTCTTAAATGGAAAATGTTGAGTCAGATGAGACCTTCTGGAGAGAACGTGCCTGCTATAAGGCTGATTTGTAATCCACCCTGTGATACACACTTCCATGCTCTTAAAATGAAAGGAGGCAGTAGAAATCGATGAAATTCATTGAATAAAACTCATTCAGGATATTGACGCAGATGGTTAATTGGCCAGTCCTATCTGTTCAAGTAACTCGACAGAGAATATTTGCAGATGGTTCCCTCTTCCTTATGGAAGGAAACTAAGCCCACCGAAACAGGATGTGCTTGAATTTCTGTCCAGAAGAATATATATGGTATATATATTTAATGTAGGAGAATATATTCTATTATCATAGGATGGGAAAAATATTTCAGATGTACTTTTTTTGCACAAGCAAGCTGCAGGAATGTTCACCCACCTCCCAATTTAGATAAGCGAGAGATTAAATATATTTTAATGTATGTTTCTTGGAGGGTGTCTTCCCTCCTCTCCCCGTGTATGTTTAGAAAGAAAATACTAGTTAATTGTGACAATGTGCAAATCAACTGGTTCTCCCTCTAGGAATTGGGACCTGTATGTTGCATTTCCTCATCGGCTCCTCAGAAGGGGTTGGTCATTTCCCTTTATTGAATGTATTTGACTTTTGTCAGCAACATTCATAAGCCGAAGCAAGGTGAAGGTTTCGGGGTTGCAATTGGTGCGTTCTTCTCTAATCCGTTCACAGATGAAGGAAAAAAGAATGGCAAATTTTTGCTTGTTAGGAATTATGTGGCCTCCATTCATTCGGCTGAGTCTCCCCCCAGAAAAATGCCAGGAAAAAAAGCCTTTCAACACCCGTGGATATTTCCCATCAAAAATAAGGCACAAGTTTGACGTGTTTTGTTCCACTTCCCAGCAAAGGACTTCAGAATACAGGGTTAGGGTGGTAGATTTTTTGTCGGTGGTGGTTCGGCCCGTTGAGAGCCCTGGTGGCTAAAAATTGACCCTGGATCAATTAGGGCCCCTGCTGGAAAGGAAGTGGCTGTTTGTAAACAAAAGCACGCTTCCCAAAGTAGCAGGTAGCATTCTGGCACAGTCGAAAGATAAACAGTAGAGACGGGCCCGAATCAAAAACAAATTGCGATATTTGTCAGAAATTACTGATTCATCTCTTTCTGGTAAGATGCATCCGTCCAGTTCAAAATTAGGATGGGTGAAAATTATGATCTATGAGTACAGTTTGGCTCTGCAGAAACCAACCTTGATGAAGGCTTTTTTTCTCCAGCCCATCACACGCAACCAAAGGCTTTGAGTCATTAAAAAAATCTTCATAAACTGGTGGTTCACAATTTAGCAATCTAGATGAATTATGAATTGTGACAAATCCCCCCCCCTTTTTGCAATTTGTGCCCATTTCTGGTAAAGAGAATTTAAAAGACCAAGTGTCACTTAATGGGATGGATGGACAGTCAAAGAGAAGGGTACAAGTAATGACGCTGGCCAGTTGGGTGAGCCATAACCCCTGCTATTTTGGAACCTTCTGGATTGAGTTTTCTATACAGATTAGAGATGGGGATGAACTTTTAAAATGATGATTCGTGATTATTCATGATTCATCTGGACTGACAAATCGGTGAATTGATGAATTTTCAGCGATGAATCAACAAATTGATTTGTCTCCCCTTTAAAATGCTATAAAAATAACCCTTCACAATCTAGAGGCCCCCAAATTTGCAGAGATGCCTCCTCTGACTCTCTTATACAACCCCCCAAAGTTTGGTGAGGATTGGGGTTCAGATGTCTCAGCTATGCACCCCTAAAATACAGCCACCTAGGAAAATGCCCTTAGCAACTGGGTTGGGGACACCCAATGATCTTCCCCAAACTTTAAGGTATCGTAGAGGAGAGTCAGAGGAATCTGTTCTGTAAGAGCCTTTTCACACGACCCCTAAACTCTGCGGCAAATGGATCCCAGCTCCGGAGCTTAAAATTGTTTCCCCACCAGCTCTGGAGTTTACAGAAAATTAAGTGCGACCACGCCCACTTTAGCGCATCCCAGCGCACCTTTCCAGTACCTGCTCTTTGGAAGTGACTATTCCTTGATGTGGATGTAAAGGAGTGAGTGCCAGGCTCTCCTCGCTTCTGTTTGTTGTTGTTTTGCCCCCCCTTGCCCCTTTAAGAGATCAGAATGCTGCCGGGAGCAGAGCGAGACTGGCAGAACGGAGGTAAGCCGGCATTCTTTTCTTTCTTTTTTTCTCCCTCCCCTCACACAGCCAGCAGCCAGGAGTGCAGAGGGGGTGGGAACATAGGAACAGCAACAAACCCCCAAGATCTCTGGTCTGAATTTAAGTGGCCAGCGGATCTTAGGGGTCGTGTGAAAAGGCTCTTCGTTTAGGCTGTCTAGGTGCCTGGGGAGAACTTTTGGGGAAACCAACTCAAATATCAGAGGTCCAATATCTACCAATCTTGGATAAGAGTCTGGAGGTGGTTCCCTCCATATTTGGTGTCTCTAGTTCCCTTTGGGGCCATTTTATAGCCCCATGCAAAAATTGCTGAAAATTCATCAATTTGTATTCATCAGGGGACTCAATAGAGAATGAATACATATTGACGAATTTTGACTAATTGGCCAAATTTGTCAGAAAACACAATTCATTTTTCAATTTGTCCCCACCTCTGTTAGAGATTTGTGGTATGGTGATCCTTGGAAACCATCTGGAGACAACAACTGGTGTGTAATAAATTCCATGCAGTTTCGGCTTCCATATTGTAGCGCTACATTTTCCGCATCTTGCATGAGCGGTCCGGATTGCACCCCAGCACCCTTATTGTTCTGACTTTATGGCAACCTCATCAATTCACAACCTCTATAAAGTCCTGTCATTAACAGACCTCGTCAGGTCTTCCTGCCGCAATGACGTGGCTTTCTTAATTGAGTCAATCCATGTGATATAAGTCTGTCTTCTTTTTCTGCTGCCTTCACCTTTTCTTCGTATTACCATATTTTTCCAGTGAGTTGCGTCTTCTCACGACACATCCAAACCTAGATCTGGGTGGCGTGTGTGTCTATGTGTGTGTAGGAAGGGCAGCCCTGCGCCCCAGGTACTGTTGGTTGTATTATCCCAATTTTATCCACTCGCACTGTATGTACGTACCAGGTGTTAATACCTGCTGTCGGTCTGTCTGTCTGTCTGTCTGTCTTTGGGTGTGTTTAAGGAAATAGAAGCCTGCAATCTTAAACCTACTTCCTCACGAGGAAGTCCTCCAGACTTAACTTGTGAATAAATGTCCATAGGATCACACTGTAAATGCTAGGAAGTAGAGATGGGTACGAAACAGAAAAATGGTGTCTCGGTTTTTCGTTTGTTGTTGAGAGGTCTGTTTCAGTTCGTTTCCGTTTGTCGGGAATTTTTTGAAAAATTTCGTTATTGTTTTTTGTTTTTTCGTTTGTCGTTTCTACTACGCGCTTTTTGCGCGATTTTTAAAGCATTTCCGTGCGCAGGCATCCTCCAGACCAGAGGGAAAACACTTTAAAAAATGGATGCTGGCAGAGACACAGTATAGACTAGGTATGCAGGGAGGCTGCAAAGGCAGCGGCAGAGTGACTGCACTGCGGGGCAGGGGAGGGTACTCACCGAGAGGTACGCAGCACGCACGCACACAGGGAGGCTGCAGGACTGAAGCTAGAGTCGCAGAGACAGCAATCCCACCCTAACTCCCACCGGAGACTGCAAGGAGGACGGGGGCTGCCAGAGCTTTTTATGTCCTCTGTGGCTGCCAGACCTGCCCGCCCAGTCTGCAACCTGGGCATGCTATTGGTTGAACATGATCCCATCACATGGCTTGCCTCCATTTTGTGGCTGGTGGTGACATCCATTTTAAAGGGAAAAGAAAAATACATCGCGATGGGAGAAGACAAAAACAAACGTTTTAAGGACCCCAACCCCCCGGTAGGTATTATCAGACAATATAAATAATTATCGCTGTGTTTTTATGGATGTCCAGGGCGTTTTTTAACATTTAAAACAGCTCATTTCATTGCACGTCGCCATTAACGGAAACGAAATGTAACGACCACAATTTTCGTGGTTCTGTTCGTTTCGTTGCATTTTCATCACAATTTTCGTTTGTCGTTTCGTTACGTAACGGAAACGACAAACGGTAACGGAAACGAAAAAAATGTTCGTTCCGTGCCCATCTCTACTAGGAAGGATAAACAGCTATTTTATAGGAACTGAAGCCATGTTGATCTGATTGCAGTGTTTCATGAAAATTTACAAACACACCCATGCACACACCCCCATATGTATGGATATTATATTTTCTGTTTACAGATCTTTGTAATTAGGTTGCTGTCACACCTCCACTTTATTCTGTTGCCTTCCGTTTTCAACGCCTGCCGTCTTTTTCTTTACCGTCATGACGACTGCTGCAAGTTCAACTTTTTCTAAACTATTTTTATTTTGAGCAATTTTTAAACTGTGGTTTTCAACAAAATAAAGAAGGATTTTAAAGGAAAAAAGGTTTACATGTTTGTGTGATTTTTTCCCCTCCCGTATGCACACTTTCCAAAGCATCATCAACCTCTCTCTTATTTTCTCATGTTTTATCAACTCTTTGATTAAAAAGAAAACAGAATCGCACCATGCTCCCAAGCAGAAATACTGGTTTAAAACCATCTTTTACAGCAGATTTTTGCAGGATGCTTTTGGACTACAAGTTCCAGAATCCTCCAGCAAGCACGTCCCTAGCTTTCTGAGATTTGCCACCCAAAACATCTGGAACAAGATCTGGATTCAACCTTGTTTGGTTGCTTCTTTCTGGTCAGATGCATAAATCGAGTTTAAAATCAGGCTGGATGAAAATTATAACCTATGACGTTCACTACACACAACCGACATTGATAATGATGGGTTTCTTGACAAAAAACAGCATTTTCCTCCTTGCTTCAGAAAGCTCTGCTGAATCTCAGCACAACACACAGCACAAAGGTTTTGGTTCAAGGCCACAGCATAAAACTGTCGTGGAACGTCACTACCTTCTCGCAAGTAAGAACTCAAAACATATACAGTCCCTTCATTCTTTGGCAGAGAGAAGGGTGTGCTAGGAAAGTGGTATATTGCATTCTTAGAAGGTTTCTTATGGAAAATATCAGACCCTCAGGCCCTCTAACTCAGCTCGGCCTGCAAGAAAGGTAGGTCATCCACTCTCCATAGGGTGATGTGGGTGGACCCACTGCCTCTTTTTAATCACCCTACCCTCATGGCCTCCCAGCCTCCTCCACTGCAGACCTAATTAATTCTGGTGCCAACTGAGAAGGCTATTCAGCATTTACGGCGTGTGTGTGTGTGTGTGTGTGTGTGTGTGTGAGAGAGAGAGAGAGAGAGAGAGATGGGGGGGAGGGACGGAGGAAGAGAGAGAGACCGACCCTTCGTGACTCCACGTCTATGGAGTTTTCTTGGCAGGAATACTGGAGTGGCTTGCCAGTTCCTACTCCAGGCGCCTACAGCCCCTGGTATTCCCTGGAGGTCTCCCATCCAAGTACTAACCAGGGCCGACCCTGCTTAGCTTCCGAAATCAGGTGAGATCGGATGTGAATAGGGCATCTAGGCAGCTTCTTTGTGGACCTATTTGGGACCAAAGCTTCTGCGGCCGAAGGAGTGTGCACTGAGACTGAATCACAACAATGCATCCGACGTCCATTGAAATGTGAGCGTTGTGTAGTTTGGTCACAGAGCATGTGTCTAATGAAAGCCACGTCAGAAGCAGCCTTAAGGCTCATTGTGCCTGCACACAAGGCCTTACGATAGGGTTCTATCAACCTTTTCTCCACTTCAATGCATGGAGATTGAACTGCGGAGACCCGCTGCTGATAAGGCTGAGAGCATTGGCATTGCATTTTGCTCCTGCGAATGAACAGACCACCATGTGTTAATAAATAAAATAAAATACCCAGCAGGTTAGGAAGCAATTTAAAAACACAAAGAGGAAGTGGGTTATAAATATTACCAAGTGGGAGGGTGGGAGTGAAGGGAAAGCAGCGTTATGTTCAACAAAGCGATGTTTCTCAACCTCTTTTAAGGAAGTTCAAACAGGCCCACGTAGGTGCTTCCGTGGCCATAATTCACCCTGGAGGAGTCCGTCGTGTTGACAAAGAGCTGGTGGCCGGCTTGAAGTTCTACCACTCTCCCAAGATGAATCGACTGGAGGCCGCAGAGGTCATCCGAGCCCCCGTGGGTCCCCACCCCCTTGGAGAGCAGCTGATCTCGCTCTGAGGGCAGGTTCAGGTATAAGTAGACGCTGAAAGGCGTGTGCGGCAAAGGGTTTGTGCAGAAGGCGACCTGGGAGTAGACATAATACCGCCCTGCTTTCGCAACTCGGAGTTTGCCGTCTTGGTAGGAAAACGTCTCCTCAACAGGGGCGTAGGTTGCTTTCTTCCATTGTAAAACTGCAGGAAATAAAATCATTAACGTTAGCTCTCTCTCTCTCTCTCTTGATTAAACCGATTGTGCCCTTGTAATATCAAAGAAATTGGAACATTGAATCACGTCCTCTTTGTATGTAATTTTTATAGGAATGAGTGTATTAAACCTCTCAAGCCTATAATGAGTGCCTTCCTAGTTAGGACTTTGAACTGGTATTTAAAATATTTATTAAGGGCCTTTTTACACGACCCCTAAGATCCGCTGGCCACTTAAATTCGGACCAGAGATCTTAGGGGTTCGTCGCTCTTCCTCTGTCCCCACCCCCCTCGGCACTTCCTGGTTGCTGGCTGCCTGAGGGAGGGAGAAAAAAGAAAGAAAAGAATGCCAGTTTACCTCCGTTTTGTTCCCGGCAGCATTCAGATCTCTTAAAGGGGCGGGGCGCAAAAAAAGAACAAACAGAAGCCAGGAGAGCCCCGCACTCACTATCATTACACCGGATCAAATAATTTTCACCTCCAGAGAGCAGGTACTTGAAAGGTGCGCTGGGACGCGCAAAAGTGGGTGGGGTCGCACTTAATTTCCTGTTAACTCCAGAGCTGGTGGGTAAACATTTTTAATCTCCGGAGCTGGGAGCCATTTGCCCCGGAGTTTAGGGGTCGTGTATAAACGCCCTAAGTGACACAAACAAGGGGACAACGGAACCAGTGGCCAAGTTTCTTTTCTCTGCCCAAAGAATATGGAAGATAACGTTGGCCTCTGTTAGCTCTTAATATAATCCTGAATTGATGTTTGTGTAATTCTTTTTTTTTTACCTAAACTGTTTCAACTATCTTGAAATTTTGTAATGGCTTTATCCTCTTAACTTTTTAACACTACACGTATGTGCTTTCTATTTTATTGGTTGGGTCTGTGACCGTCAATAAAGATTGTATTCTTGATTAAGTTGACCCCTGTCTTTTCCTCCAGTTGGCTCGAGGGGAGCGTAACAAGGCTCTCTTCCTCTCCACCATCTTTTCACAACGTTCCTGCAAGGTAGGTCAAATTAGAGGGGGGGGTCATGTTACCTGGGAAGTTTCATGGCTCAGTAGGGTCTTAATGGACTCATTGCAGCACCATGTACATCAATGGTGCCCAACTTTGGGTCAACAGATGTCCTTGGACTACAACTCCCAGAAAGCTTCACCACTAGCTGTGCTGGCCAGGATTTCTGGGAGGAATAATCCAAGTCCATCTGGGGGCTCAAGGTTGGGAAACCCGAACAAACAAGGTTTAGTCTAAGAACATGATGACCTCTAATGCCACAAATGATCATCCGATCATCTCAGTTAGCTCCAAAGAAATATCAATTCCCACACAAATATCTGCCTTTTCTGAAAATAGGAGTGTTCCACTCTATATTTGTTTCCACTCTTTTTACACTGGGACCCCTGCATTTATATTCTATGCCATAACAACAGCAGCAACAAAATAACAGTGTGGTATAGAGTGAAATAGGCAAATATACAAATAGAGTACCACAGGCGAAATCTGAAGCAAAATATTCAAATACTTGGACATCCATGCCTGCAAAGCCAGGTCAAAATGTCAGAAACACACAGGGCAGGATTTAACCCACATCCTGCATTTAAATATCCCTCCCATGTCAGCGTTGAGGTTAACAGCATTGAGGCCTTTTCACACGACCCCTAAACTCCGCGGCAAATGGCTCCCAGCTCCGGAGATTAAAATTATTTCCCCACCAGCTCCGGAGTTTACAGATAATTAAGTGCGACCACGCCCACCTAAGCACGTCCCAGCGCACTTTTCATGTACCTGCTCTCGGAGGGTGAAAATTCCTGATGCGGATATAACAGTAGTGACTGCCCGGCTCTCCTTGCTTCTGTTTGTTCTTTTTTTGCCCCCAGCCCCTTTAAGAGATCTGAATGCAGTGCCGGGAGCAAAGCGAGATGGCAGAACGGAGGTGGACGGCATTCTTTTCTTCCTTTTTTTCTCCCTCCCCTCACGCAGCCAGCAGCCAGGAAGTGCGGAGGGGGTGGGAACGCAGCGACAGCGACAAACCCCTAAGATCTCTGGTCCGAATTTAAGTGGCCAGCAGATCTTAGGGGTCGTGTGAAAAGGCCCTCTTATGCTTCTTTTTTTTAAGAAAAAAAAAAACAACCTAGTGGAAAATATTGACTTCTTCATTGCTTCTACTCCTAATCTTGTGTCCCCCTCTTGCAACTGAAGATAATGCAGGAGACACGCCCCCCCCCAGTTTGGTGCTGCTCACCTTTGCCATTGCCTTGCACGCCAGCCAGGTGAATGGCTGCCAACGGCCTCTTGTGCCCTGAAATGAAACACAGTGGTCATTTGCCATCTCCATACATGGCTCGTTTATTCACCAGGCAGAGGGAGCTACCTTTGACTGACTTCATCCCTTCAGCCTATCAAACATGGCCAGGTCAACAATGGCCACACAGTCGTGGCTTTCCAGGGATTTGCCAATGGGGTATATCCTAGCCCCACCTAGCCATCCCTGCCCTTGCAAGGCAGTTTCCCCGTCAAAGTAGTCCCTAGGCTTGACCCTGCTTAGCTTCCAAAATAGATGTATTATGGTGGTGTTGACATGGGCCCTTCCCTGGCAAATAAAAGAGGATTCCAGTCCTCGTGTTTTGACACAAGGGTTCATTCCTTCATTTGTTTGTTCGTTCGCTGTTCATTCGTTTGTTCATTCATTTGTTCATTCGTTCATTCGTTCGTTCGTTCGTTCATGTGTTCATTTGTTCGTTCGTTCGTTCGTTCGTTCATTCATTCATTCATTCATTCAACTGATGGCAGGGCACTAGAAGCTTCCTGTCTTACTTTGAGTCAGAGCAGTGGTCTCTCTGGGTCAGTACTATCCACACATGTGCCATCAGTGGCTCCCCAGCCTTTGAGACAGAAGTTCTCCTCCACCAAAGATGGAAGACACCACAGGTGGAAGTGAGCACTTTTTTGTCCACAAAGAAGGAACCCCACAGCTATGCTGGATCCCTCAGAGATACTGTCGATGTTTCGTGCTGGCTCTTTGTGACCTCTAGCCTTGGGGAACCCAGATGTTCTTGAACTGAAAATCCCAGAAGCTGTGATGGCTGGGATATCTGGCAGAGTCATCTGGGGACCCAAGGTTGGGAACCACCGTTCTAGGTGAACGGCATGGTCTGAGCAGCTTATTCCAGCCTTCCCCTATAACAAAAATGGGCAACCACAGCCCTCCAAGGATTCAGAGCCTGCCGTTCCCATAACCCCTTGCTACTGGCCATAGGAAGGAGAGCCTAACAGCATCTCGGGGGCCTAGCAGGTTTGCATAGACCCTTTCCTACTCGTGAGCAAGTGTTTACCTTTCTGCATGGCGACGGAGCCCTCCTGGGGAACCTAGAACAAATGTTCAAAGAAAGAAAAAGGTTATTATTAAAAACATAAGAGCATCCTTTCAAAGCATCATTGATACGCCATGTTAGCATTTAACAGCAATTATAAAGAAATGAAAAACTTCTTCTCCCTTCCCCTATTTAGGTGAGCAGCAAGGAAGTTTTCCATTTCTGATTATCTCTCAGGAACTTAGGCAAGGTACAGAGAAGGAAATTGCAGGGGATGGTGGTGGAGGATTTTCTCCCATTTTTGTGTTCTCTTTTTCTTTCTCTTTAAAGGGAAAGGAGATCGAGCCAGACCATGCTAAACAGGCTCACTGGAGATGTGGTGTAGCTGATTCTCGCATGTGGACACAAAGATCACCCCAAACGGCATTGTGCACTTCCCATTGGCACAGTGCACCTCCTAGCCCTCCCTGTTTAGCATAATCTAGACTGATTGGGACTGAGATAATTTGGCCATCTAGTCAACTTGTACTAGCTGGGGGTTAACAGGAATGTGCCCAAGCTCTTCCCCTGTGATACAATGTGGTTAAACTATCTTTACTAGGGGTCAATTAATTGCAAGACAGCGGTCATGCATCAGTCATGATGACTCCAAGCTCACCAAATAAGTTCTTGTTTCCTGCATCGATGAACTACTAACCAGTGGTTCTTTCCTGGTGCTTTCCCTTTCTCTCATGGACTTCAAAGACTCTTTCTTCAAGGCTGTTTGCAGCAAGCGCTTACAAAGCACGGTTTTGAAAAAGAAAACCACTTCTGCCACTCTTGTTCTTTTGCAAGTATAAAATGCCAGGAAGGAGGCAGGCTGTATTTAACTAACCACTACAAGAATGATGCTCAAAATGTGAATAAAAAGATCAGGGCGTGAAAATGCAAATGCCTTTTTTTAAAGAGGCAGATGCAACTCTGCCTTATCCTCAGTCATTCCTTACTCTAATAGTGCTGCCAATGTTTTTCTTTTCTAGGGCTCCTCTGTTGGTTCCAAGAACTCTCTGGGGAGCATAAGGTTGTTGTTGTTGTTTTTCGAATGTAGCTGTTTGCTCCATGTCCTTTTCAAGCCAGTAAAAGAAAATCTTCCCGGTTGCATAACCTTTTGCAAGCTGGCTCAAGCATTAGGCACTCTGCTGAGTTCAAGGTGACTTGTTCCAAATTCAAACTGCATGTGGAATGCCCCCTTCTTTCTTCTGTTTAATTTTCATCTCAGAGCAATTCATTAAGAATTTTTTTAAACGAAAGAAATAGTTCCAGAACTAGAGTCCCAGAAGAAGATTTCTAAGGGCGTTTATACACGACCCCTAAACTCCGCTGCAAATGGCTCCCAGCTCCGGAGCTTAAAAATGTTTCCCCACCAGCTCCGGAGTTAACAGGAAATTAAGTGCGACCCCGCCCACCTAAGCGCGACCCAGCGCACTTTTCTTGTACCTTCTCTCTGGAGGTGAAAATTCTTTGATGTGGTGCAACGATAGTGAGTGCGGGGCTCTCCTCGCTTCTGTTTGCTGTTTTTTGGCTCCTGCCCCTTTAAGAGCTACTTAAGAGTTACTTAAGAGCTACTGGAATGTTGCCGGGGGCAAGAGCGAGAGGCAGATCGGGAGGTGAGCCACGGTCTTTCTTCCTTTTTTTTTTCTCCCTCCCCTCACGCTGCCAGCAGCCAGGGTGGGAACACAGGAAGAGCGACAAGCCCCTAAGATCTCTGGTCCGAATTTAAGGGACCAGCGGATCTTAGAGGTCGTGTAAAAGCGTGCTAAGATTTTGCCCCTCCCCCACAAGGATTTTGAGAAGTGAAAAACAGTAAGCCCCAGTCTCCTGCATAACCAGCTGCAACCAACAGGAGGAGAATGTTACCCTGCTGGATAAACCTTCAAGCTACAATTCAAAAGGAATGTAATGAGTAGTTACCAAGTTACAAACTAGGTACAAGCTATACGTCTGTGAAGATTCTCAGTCATCCAGGTTCGTTTAACTGGGAGTTGAGTCATGGCTACTGGACTTCTTTTTTGAGAGATAGAAACGTTTCGCTGTTCATCCAAACAGGTTCATCGGTCTGAATACAGCTAGTGCAAGAGACCTTCTTATAGTCAGCTTGACCTCTTGTCCCCTGGTCTGATTGGCTCATAAGATGAACAAAGCCTGAATAGGCTCGTTAGGGAGACATTAGTGTCCATGGCCTTAAGGTAAACAATGGCCTAAGGTGCTGAAACGCATCAAGAATGGGTCGTTAGCTGTGACCTGGTGGTGAAGGCTCCTTGATTTGCCTGGGTACTTTGGAAAGTACAGCCTGATAAGTAGCAGATAGACTATGCAAGGGAGGGATTTTCAATGCTAACATGAATGGCTTCCCTTACTCCTCTCTCAAACCACCTCTCTTCTTTGTCTAATATGTGTACATCCTCATCTTTGAAAGAGTGGCCTTTTTCCTTCAAATGGAGGTGTACTGCTGATTCTGGCCCTGAGCTGTTACCTCTCCTATGTTGGGCCATTCTTCTGTTTAATGGCTGTTTAGTTTCTCCAATGTAGAGGTCTGAACACTCTTCACTGCATTGGACTGCATATACTATATTGCTCCTTTTATGGTTTGGTATCAGATCCTTTGGGTGGACAAGTCTCTGCCTTAGTGTGTTCATGGGTTTGAAATAAACAGGGATGTGGTGTTTGCCAAAAATCCTTTTAAGCTTCTCCGACACTCCCGCCATGTAGGGAATGACCAGGTTCTTCCGTCGGGTCTGGGTCTCAGACTGATCCCTTGTTCTTCTGGGATGGCCCACTGCTTTGTTGAAGGCCCACCTTGGATATCCAAAGGCCTTAAGTGCTGTCTTCAGGTGCCCGTCTTCCTTCTTCTTGGCTTCTGAGGAGGTGGGGATGCTCTCTGCTCTGTGGCTTAGGGTCCTGATGACTCCTAGTTTGTGTTGTAATGGATGGTGGGAGTCAAACAGTAAGTACTGATCTGTGGGGGTGGGTTTCCTGTAAACTTCTACTCCCAGGCCACGGTCAGGTCTGATGATGACTGCACAATCCAGGAAAGCCAGCCTGTTGTCTTGGGTGTCTTCCCGAGTGAACCTAATATTAGGATCCACTGCGTTGATGTGGTCTGTAAAGGCCTGTACTTCCTGCGTCTTTATTTTAACCCAGGTATCATCTACATACTTGAACCAGTGGGATGGTGTTGTCCCTGGGAAGGTGTTGAGTGCCTTCTTCTCCACTTCTTCCATGTATAGGTTAGCTACAATTGGTGACACTGGGGAACCCATGGCGCAGCCATGCTTCTGTCTGTAGAAGTCCCCTCTGTACATGAAATATGTGGTGTTCAGACACAGGTCCAGGAGCAGGCCTATCTGGTCTGGGTTGAGGTGGCTTCTGGAGGTGAGGGTGCTGTCTTCTCTTAATCTTCTCTTTACCATTATTAGCGCATCAGCGGTGGGGATGCTGGTAAAGAGTGATGTAACATCAAAGGATACCATGGTTTCCTCTGTATCCAGTTTCAGCTCCCTGACTTTAGAAACAGACTCCTCTGAATTGTGTACGGGGTGGTCCATGAGTCCAACCAATGGGGCTAGGATAGTCGCCAGGTATTTTGCGATGTTGTATATACTGCTGACAATAGGTCTGAGGGGGACAAAGGAAGGTGCACTGTCATCCTCAATACTGTGGACTATCACGAGAAGGTTATCACACTTTTAGATGATCAAAACACATATGAAAAACTAAGAAGAGACCCCACCAGCAACTACAGGAAGAAAGTAATAGAATGCTTAAAACTCTTGGAGCAGGAAAACGCAATTGACAGGGTGACCTACCACCAGTTATATCCTGGAGAGACAGTCCCCTGCTTTTATGGACTTCCCAAGATCCACAAGCAAGGAATCCCCCTCAGACCTATTGTCAGCAGTATAAATTCAGTGACTTACAACATCGCAAAATACCTGGCAACTATCCTAGCCCCATTGGTTGGACTCATGGACCACCCCGTACACAATTCAGAGGAGTCTGTTTCTAAAGTCAGGGAGCTCAAACTGGATACAGAGGAAACCATGGTATCCTTTGATGTTACCTCACTCTTTACCAGCATACCCACCACTGATGCGCTAATAATGGTAAAGAGAAGATTAAGAGAAGACAGCACCCTCACCTCCAGAAGCCACCTCAACCCAGACCAGATAGGCCTGCTCCTGGACCTGTGTCTGAACACCACATATTTCATGTACAGAGGGGACTTCTACAGAGAGAAGCATGGCTGTGCCATGGGTTCCCCAGTGTCACCAATTGTTGCAAACCTATACATGGAAGAAGTGGAGAAGAAGGCACTCAACACCTTCCCAGGGACAACACCATCCCACTGGTTCAGGTATGTAGATGATACCTGGGTGAAAATCAAGACTCAGGAAGTACAAGCCTTTACAGACCACATCAACGCAGTGGATCCTAATATTAAGTTCACTAGGGAAGACACCCAAGACAACAGGCTGGCTTTCCTGGATTGTGCAGTCATCATCAGACCTGACCGTGGCCTAGGAGTAGAAGTTTACAGGAAACCCACCCACACAGATCAATACTTACTGTTTGACTCCCACCATCCATTACAACACAAACTAGGAGTCATCAGGACCCTAAGCCACAGAGCAGAGAGCATCCCCACCTCCTCAGAAGCCAAGAAGAAGGAAGACGGGCACCTGAAGACAGCACTTAAGGCCTGTGGATATCCAAGGTGGGCCTTCAACAAAGCAGTGGGCCATCCCAGAAGAACAAGGGATCAGTCTGAGACCCAGACCCGACGGAAGAACCTGGTCATTCCCTACATGGCAGGAGTGTCAGAGAAGCTTAAAAGGATTTTGGCAAACACCACATCCCTGTTTATTTCAAACCCATGAACACACTAAGGCAGAAACTTGTCCACCCAAAGGATCCGATACCAAACCATAAAAGGAGCAATATAGTATATGCAGTCCAATGCAGTGAAGAGTGTTCAGACCTCTACATTGGAGAAACTAAACAGCCATTAAACAGAAGAATGGCCCAACATAGGAGAGGTAACAGCTCAGGACCAGAATCAGCAGTACACCTCCATTTGAAGGAAAAAGGCCACTCTTTCAAAGATGAGGATGTACACATATTAGACAAAGAAGAGAGGTGGTTTGAGAGAGGAGTAAGGGAAGCCATTCATGTTAGCATTGAAAATCCCTCCCTCAACAGAGGTGGTGGGCTCTGGCATAGTCTATCTGCTACTTATCAGGCTGTACTTTCCAAAGTACCCAGGCAAATCAAGGAGCCTTCACCACCAGGTCACAGCTAACGACCCATTCTTGATGGGTTTCAGCACCTTAGGCCATTGTTTACCTTAAGGCCATGGACACTAATGTCTCCCTAACGAGCCTATTCAGGCTTTGTTCATCTTATGAGCCAATCAGACCAGGGGACAAGAGGTCAAGCTGACTATAAGAAGGTCTCTTGCACTAGCTGTATTCAGACCGATGAACCTGTTTGGATGAACAGCGAAACGTTTCTATCTCTCAAAAAAGAAGTCCAGTAGCCATGACTCAACTCCCAGTTAGGTACAAGCTGGATCATCTAGTTCCTTTCAAAAGTAACTTTCAAAGGGTTTTTTAAAAGCTTTCTTGGAGGCATTTCTACAGTTTTCTTCCATCCCATTATCGATCCTAAATGGCAAGGGATCTATTTGTCTCATCTTTCATCTTTTTGTGTTTTCAAGGTGTAGTAACAGAACTAGCCACTAGAGAGAACTATGCTTCTGAGGAACTTAGTAGTTTTGTTGCTTCAAGTTGATTTTGATTCATGGCAACCGTTTTCCAAGGTTTTCTAGGTGGAGAGTTCTCAGAAGTAGTGGACTGTTTTCTTCTGAGGGTTCCCAGGGATCCTGCAACTTGACCAAGGCTATATAGACTGGATCCCAGGAGGCACAGTGGAGAATTAAGATACCCAACCTCTGTAGTCAGATGCCTGAGCTATCTAGCTAGTATTTCTGAGGAAAATGGCCTCCCTTAACCAATATTTTGCCTCACATACAATTTTGCCCTGCTCTTTGGTCATCCCAGGGCCCAGAGGGGAGAAACAGTTGTGTGGGATCAACACCACTACAGATGAAATGTCACCACCACCGCTGAGAGGTTCAGCCTGTCCCATTTTGGATGGCACTCTGCCCACAAATAAAACCACGGGACAAAACCTCGCCATAGTTTTACCTTTTTGGTCAAACCCTGGAGATCCTGGAAAGTTCTTAAAATTTTTGTGCAATCCAGAAATGTCATGCGATCCCCGTCTTGTGGCTTGTGGCACTTCTGGAGCTTTCTGAGAAACACGATGTCTTCTCCTAAATTCACTTCATCTCCCACCTAATAAACAGGACAAGGGAGAAAGGTCAGTGTGAAAGAGCCCATACGGCACAGGAAGTGGACTAGGACTCACGTTCAAACCCCTGCTTGGCTGTGGAAACTCACAGGGAGGCGATGACGATACACCTGTAGGACATCTCAGGTAGCTCAAAAGCTGGCCGGCGCTCAGGATCGACTTAAGGCTCGAAACACCAAGTGTCAGAATGAGGATTGAAATGTTTAAAGAGCTGGCTAGATGTGGCACCACACCTCCCATCGTCCCCAGGCACCATAGCGGATCTGGCCTTTTTACCACATCTCCCATCGTCCCCTTAGGGGTTCACTTCCTGTGTTCCCACCCCTCCGCACTTCCTGGCTGCTGGCTGCGTGAGGGAGGGAGAAAAAGAAAAGCAAAGCATGCCGCTCACCTCCGTTCTGCCTCTCATCTCTGTAAAAGTAGCTCTTAAAGGGGCGGGAGCCAAAAACAACAAACAGAAAAGAGAGCCCCACACTCACTATCGTTAGAGAAAATAATTTTCACCTCAGAAAATAAAAGAAAGAAGAAAGAAAGAAAGAAAATAGCTGGTGGGGAAACATTTTTAAGAAAGAATTTGCCCCGAAATGAAAGAAAGAAAGAAAGAAAGAAAGAAAGAAAGAAAGAAAGAAAGAAAGAAAGAAGGAAGGAAGGAAGGAAGGAAGGAAGGAAGGAAGGAAGGAAGGAAGGAAGGAAGGAAAAACCTTGTGATCCATGTGTAAAATCCAAAATCCGGGTGGTGTGATATTTTTATTTGGCCACAAAGACAGCATTAAAAAGCGGCGCTTTGAACCCCACCAGAGTCCGCACCAGGGTGTGCATTGCACAGCTAGGGTTACAGAAGCAGAAGATCTATCCCAAGTAACCGTGGCTTGATCAGGAAGCTGCTAGATTTATTGCTGAAATCAAGTCCAAAGGCTGCCAATTTGAATCAATATCAAACCATATCCTCAATGCATCAGGCTACATGTTTTACAAAATAAAGGCGAACTATATTTCAATATAAATCCCTAGAAAAATGGCAAACAGCAGACACTGTCTTAGGAGAAGGATTCCTGGTTCACTCTCATCCATCAGCTGGATGCCTTTTTCCAAGGGGAGGGCATCTGAAAAAGGGATTGAAAATGAGCATGCAAAATTACTTTGGGACTTCCAAATACAGACAGACAGGGGTTTGGAGCATAATACCCTGGATATTGTGATTGCGGAGAAGAAAAATGTGTGGATCATTGATGTTGCGATACCAGGTGATAGCAGAGTCACCGAGAAACAACTTGAAAAAATTGCCCGATATCAGGATCTGAAAATTGAACTTCAGAGACTCTGGCAGAAACCAGTATAGGTGGTCCCAGTGGTAATTGGCACACTGGGTGCAGTGAGCTAAGCAAGTATTTAGAAGAAATTGGAGTGGACAAAGTCACCATCAGTCAGCTGCAGAAAGCCACCTTACTGGGATCTGCTCACATAATTCACCAATACATCACATAATCCTAAACACTTGGGAAACGTTCGACTAGTGATTTGTAAGACAAAATCAGCGTCTTTATCTTGTCTGCTGGATGATGATGATGATGATGATGATAAGTGATTGTTTATACAAAATCCAGCATAGTCTGCTGTGTGATAATTTAATAATAATAATAATAATTCACAGGTAGAGAATATTCAGAAGCGAATGGAACACCTTAATCTGATGAATTCATTCCTATTAATTGGTGACCATGGCTTTCATGATGTGACAGTTGTAATCTAAACAGGGTATAATTAGTAACAAATTAATTGGTGGTGGGGTTTTTTAGTGTTTTAATGCCTCAGTGTTTTAATTTGCACCCTATCCTGCTGTTGGTTTCATTTTGCTAATATACACTGAAGTGCTTCATTTTGTGCCGTTAGATTTACGTTCTTACATTTCACCGCTTTTAGTTTTAATTTCCCTGTTATAACAAAATGCTTTATTCCCCCTCAGCAAGTTACGTGCGTCTTGATACTGCCTTGGGTCCTCGTTTTCTTATACTGACTCTTCTTTTACCAAACCCAAAGGTGAATAATACCTTTATGGGGTGACTGAAATGTTAAAACAGACACGCATTTTCAGGTTTAGCAGAATTTTTCAAAATGGCGGCTACTGGGCTTGAGTGAGTAGGAGCAGGGGGAAAGTGGGGTCCTCAAATTATCCTGACCGGGTGTTGGATCAGGATCTGTGTCTTTAAAAAAAAATCCAAAACAGAGACACCCAAGTTGTTCACCAGCCTGAAGTCTCAGATTTCACCCCAGGCAATGATGGAGGGATTTCCCTCACTGCTGCATTACCTGAACTGAAGTCAGAGCAACTGGTAGAAAGTCTTTTTCTCGTGAGCTCTGAAATGCTTACCCTCATTCTGGACTCAACAGCTTACCTATTTTCAAGGCTCTGTTGGTCCGAGAAACTGATTGCCTATCCTAAGCTTTGGAGGGGTTGCACCCAGACAACATTGGGTTTTTCTTTTGTTTTCTATTTTCGTCACTGAATTTGTATGTCTTGCAGAATACAGTTGGCCCAACGGACTCCACTGGCTGCCAATCTGTTTCTGAGCACAATTCCAAGTGCTGGTTCCAACCTATAACACCCTTTATGGCTTGGGTCCAAGCTATCTCAAGGAATGCAACTCTCTTTTATGACCAGCTGGAGCATTGGGATCATCGGGGAGAGGCCTTTCTCTCAGTCCCACCACCCTCAAGGGTGTGTTTGATGGGAACATGGGGAAAGCCTTCTCTGTGGCTGCTCCCGAACTCTGGAACTCCCTCCCACTGGAGGCCAGCCTGGCCCCATCTTTACTGTCCTTCTGCAAGCAGGCGAGAACCTTTCTCTTCCCACAAGCTTTCCCTCAATGATTGGGTGCCTGAGTGCAATTTTTAAATAGACTGTTGTGTCTCATTGCTTTTTAAATGGGTTGTTATGGACTAAGGGACCTTATAAGCCCCCAGCAACTCAATTATTCTATAATTCTATGATGTTGCTTCAGTCTACTATCTTTTAGAGTGACATTTCTTCAATTCTTTTAAGTATTTGTGTATGTAGAGTTTTTAAGTTTAAATACTGTCCTTTAGTTCTGAAAACCACCGTGGGCTTTTCTTAAGGAGAAAGGTGGGGGATAAAACACTGATATTAAAAACAAACACACCAACAACTCCAGCTGATGGGGAGTTTCAACAGACAGTCAACCAACGAGCAAACCATTTTGAGTTTTTGAGAAAACGGGGAAGAAGGGTACCTATAAATAAAGTAAATAAATAAATAAATAAATGTGGTTTTACAAGCACAGAGAGAGAGAGAGAGAGAGAGAGAGAGAGAGAGAGAGAGAGAGAGGTCTTCACACCCACTTGCTTAACATTTAACTGGGCGTTGTTGTTGTTATTGTTGTTGCTATCTTGCTAAAAATAAGAAGGGTGAGGAGGGTGAGTAAAACCACCTCCTCTTCAGGACTTCTGTACGAGCTCAAGATGATTCACTGCGAGCAAGGGGCTACTGCCATAATCCATAAACGTCAAAATTCTGTTCACTTCCTGACCTTTCCCAAGCTGGTTGCATTTAGTCACACTTGACAGAAACCCCCCTCCAAGATGACACTGTAGCAATTCACTAAGAGGGACTCCTTCTAGAACTCCAGGCCGAAGCATATTTAATTCGTGATGAGACAGTGGCCAGGGAGCCTTCGACATTGCAATTTAGCATCTGGGAGAAACAGTGGGTTGCGTGCTCTGACCTGCAATCGCATCAGTGGTCGGCAACCAAAAGAGATCAGGGGTGGGTGGGGTTTTTTTTTTTTTTGATTTGTTTTTGCTTTTATTTTGCCCCGTCTCTGCAGAGATCCGACTTCACCGTCACTCTCTGATGGGTGTTAAGTTGAAAGGTGGTTACCCAATAACATCCTGTGGCAAGGCACGGTCATAACTCCAAAGGAGAAACGGGACACTACCAGCCTTGGGTACAAATTGGGGGTTCTGGTCCATTTCTCTGAGCATCCCCTGATGGCCTCACCTCCTGCTACATGGTACCATCCTTTTCTGACTTCCCAGATTTTTGCCATACTTCCTTGTTCTGAAAGGTTCGGATGCCTCCTCTAAGGATGAATAAAGGGCAGGAAGAACTTTCAGTAAAATTTGTTGCTATAGGGGTGGCAGACCCTCTCTTTCATTTACCACCGTCATGTGCCCCCCCCCCCAGAACTTCTCTGCAACTGAGGACACAACTCCACTGCTAATTTAAGTCGGGTGCTAGTTCGTAAATTTTTTTTGAAATCAGTATAACACCACATGGTTTTGTGTCGCGGTGGGCGTCCTCACGAAAGCTGGCTTTCCCCGACTACCAGGGGTTCTGTGGAGCCAAGAGGGAAGACCTAGCATTGCCATTTGGCATGGAGGAGTTTCCAGAAAGGGGCACCAACCCAGGCAGGAGAACAAAGCAGAATCGGGTTGCAGCAAGACAGAAGAGTCAACTTCAGGGCTCATTTTGCCAGTGCACTGGAAGAGGTCAGGGTAGCAAGAAGCGCAAGTTTTAGTGCAACCACAGTGTTTCAGAGTGCAAAAGCACTCTGTCGACACTCCCCGCATTTTTAATGCTTCATTATATATGTACCATATATATCTAGCACCGTGCTAGCCTGTATTGAACTAACACTGTGCTGGTCCAAAAGGTATATATACATGAATACAGGCTAGCATAGCGCTAGATCAATGTAGTGCTAAAATAGAAATGGATAGCCAAGGGGGGAGCAGTTTGGACTGGGCGGTATTCTTGGCATCCATTCAGCAAAACTCATAAGGATTGCACTTTTAAATAGTTAGCTATGGAATAGACCCTGCATTTAATCTTTGATGTGGTACCCAGCCCTCAGTTGTGAGATGTATGGTTTGAAAAACCATCAGCAAATAGGAAATGCAGTGGTGTTGAATTCAACCAGAGCTTTGAAACATTTTTTTTTTTTTGCCATTTCATGTTCATATTTTGAGCTCCCAATCCCCAAATTTCTCTGTTATATAGACCACAGTTCTTGGACACAGGATCTTGGTACCCAAATGAAAGCCAATTTCAGTTCGGAAATATGTTTCCTAAAGAAACACGATCTATTCCCTTTTCCCGCAAAGGGGGCAAATGTGTTTATTCCATGACTGTCTCAATGAAATGACCCCCCCCCCAATTCTCTGATTTCTGTTTGATAGGCAAACCTGGCCATAAGAAGTTGCAGACTTGGGAGTTTGAAAGGACAAACTTTTTGGTTTCTCACTGGAAGCGTCAAATGCCCTCTCAAAATCCAGACGCAAAAGACATACAATTGGGATTTAAAAATTCAGAGCCCAGAAATGTTGATGCAGGAATTGAAACAAAAACCCATCGTTGGTTTTCTAAACTTTAACGGTGCAATTTAGGACAAACAGGTGGACTGTAATTCTTGAGGGCAGTGTGGTTAAACAAGCCTTCCAGACCTCGACCCAATGTAGAACATTTTAACCCTTTCTTTTCTCACCTCTGTTTGGAAGCGAGAAAAGAAACCCTCGTGGGAAAAGCTCCCAAAGCCCAGGTTAAGAGGCAACAACAATTCTGCCTGTCGTGCATACAATTAATAGCATCA
Organism: Phrynocephalus forsythii; assembly: GCA_029282475.1. Classification (NCBI taxonomy): domain Eukaryota; kingdom Metazoa; phylum Chordata; class Lepidosauria; order Squamata; family Agamidae; genus Phrynocephalus; species Phrynocephalus forsythii. Next base: position 12,068,713 of record JAPFRF010000015.1, on the reverse strand, counting down.
ATTTGCTTCCCCCTCCCCCTCATCTCTGATCAGGGAATCTCTGTAAGTGTTCAGGAGGAGCAAAAAAAAATGTCAACAAATACATTTATGGGGGGAAAGGCTGCTAGCTGTCTGAAGCCTTCATGGCATCAATAGGGAGAAGGGAGGGAGAGAAAAACTACCCCTCTCCAAACAGAAATGGTGCACTACGACTCACCAAGTGAGGCAACCTTCCCCTCCAACATAGGCTGTCCAGCTACTCTCAGGTGCAGATGACTCTCCGGCACAACAGCAAATACTTATGATGATTCAATACCACTTTAAAGTCATGGCTTCAACCTATGAAATTCTGGGGGATTTCTTTCACCAAGCAGTTTGGAATTCTCCCCTGCTCCCCTCCTGAACTATAAACGTTTGAAGTCTCTAATGCAGAATGTCAAGTGTGCCAATAAACCTGAAATCCTGCAATTTGTAGGAGGAATCCTGATAACCGAAGGGTTACTGGGACTGTGCCCAATATAGCCCTCTAGAAACCCGTTCATTTCGATCTATGGAGAAGAGCCAAGGGCTACATTATCTTTTGCTTCCTGTCTTGGGGCAGTTATTTGGGATTCCCATCTCATCACTGGCAAAATAATAATCTCATTATTTTGACATACAAAATAATGCAGGGCATGAGTAAAGTGGATAGAGGGACGCTCTTCTCCCTCTCACAAAATACCAAAACTTGGGGACATTCTCTCAAACTGAGGGTTGGGAGAGTGAGAACAGAAAAAAGAAAATATTTTTTTTTACCCAGTGTGTTGTGAGTCTGTGGAACTCCCTGCCACAAGATGTGGTGATGGCGTTTGGATGCCTTCAAAGGGGGAATTGGACAGGTTCCTGGAGGAAAAGTCCATCCCAGGTGACAAACCATGATGGAGATGTGTCATCTCCAGGCTTAAAACCAGGGTGCTTCAGGGGCCAGATGCAGGGGAGTGGTATCAGGAGACAGAGATCTAGTCCTATGTGCTCCCAGACGCATCTGGTGGGGCCACTGTGAGATCCAGGAAGTTGGACTAGATGGGCCTTTGGCCTGATCCAGCAGGGCTGTTCTTATGTTCTTATGAGAGGAGGTTCCGTCTCATGATGGAACCAGGGCAGGCGCGTCCATTAAGGTGAACTAGGCAGTTGCCTAGGGCGCCAAAATGGACAGGGGGCGCTGCCCAGCCTGCTGCCCCCCCCCCGCTGCCCCCCCCCGCCACTGCCGCCACCCCCTGCCGCCGCCGCCGCCCGCCTCCGCCCGCCCCTTGCCTAGGGCACGGAAAACCCTAGTGCCGGCCCTGGATGGAACCCATTTCTTTCCGTACACTCATGGTGGTGAAACAATGGAGTTGGCCAAAGTGTCCTCCCGACCGTAAGAATCCGTCCGTTTGCTGCTCTCCAGGAAAAAGCTCTCGTCGTGATACAACCACCACCCACCCAAGCTGCAAGGTTCCACCTTACCTTGTCCAGCTTCATGTGAAGGTACAAGCCAAACAGGACAGTCCCCACGAGCTGCGCTACCACCAAGGCCGTGAGCAGGCTGAGAAAGGCCCTCATGGTGACCGTCAGGCCGGTGGCTCTAGGGCTTGTCGAGGGATACAGCTCGCCAGAGGAGTCCATGTGCTGGTGCCTCTTCCCGCCTTCTTGAGAGTGTGAGGAGCATGAAGACTGCCCTTGGAGCACTCCACAAGACGGCGGTGAGAGAGGCAGCGCATGTGCCTGCCCACAACTTCCTGGGGAACAAACTCATCTTCCATTGCGGGGAGCTTGTTCACATACATCTCCCACAACAACAGCAAAAACAAAAGCCATTTCTGAAATTTCATCATGGGAAAACATCCCGAGAGCCTATCTATCTATGCTTCCAGCTTCCTTCCTAATGTGTCTGTAAGGGTCCAAGTTTCAGCACCACAGAGAAGTATGCTGAATGCATAGGATCAAAGTATTCAAGTATGAAGTCTGATAGATAAGTCCCAGTTTGTCAAGACTTTCCTCATTTTCTGGAAGTAAGAACAGACAAAAGAAAATATTTTTTCACCCAGCATGTTGTTAGTCTGTGGAACTCCCTGCCACAGGATGTGGTGATGGCATCTGGCCCGGATGCCTTCAAAAGGGGATTGGACAGATTCCTGGAGGAAAAGTCCATCTCAGGTAACAAATCATGATGGAGATGTGTAATCTCTAGGCTTTAAACCAGGATACTTCAAGGGCCAGATGCAGGGGAGTGGTATCAGGAGACAGATATCTAGTCTTATGCGCTCCCAAACGCATCTGGTGGGGCCACTGTGAGATACAGGAAGCTGGACTAGATGGGCCTTTGGCCTGATCCAGCATGGCTCTTCTTATGACTTATGACTTATGACTTATGGAAGGAATTTCTAGCTTGTTCAATTCTACAACAGATTTCACATGAAGGACCCCAGTTATCTTGGACAAAGCATCCCAAGTGTTTATAAGATGATACTCTCTAATTTATATCACTGCCAATCTTGTTTTTTCAAATCAACCAGTGTTCAAATTGTATCCATTTTTATCTCTCTCTCTCTCTCTCTCATATTTTTAAGCAATGGAAAGGAACTAACCGAGATCTAGAGGCCTCCATGTGTTTTCTGCTTCCTGTTACAGCAGGGGTGTCCAAACTTTTTGCAAGAAGGCCCAGATTTGGTGAGGTGAAGATGTGTGGGGACCAACTATTCAACCTGGAGAGGGGGGAAATGGTGTGGTCCATAGGCATCTGCAACAGCCACAAATGCTCCGGTTTCAAGATGCCCAAGGGTCTGGTGGCTGTTGCATGGCCCAAGGATCGGCCCACGTGCACCCAAGACGCTGCTTGCATAAGCTGCCCTCCCTCACAAGGAGGTGGGTAAGCAGGGCGGGTGGTCGAGGGGATGGACGGAGGCAGGGAGGGCAGGCAAACCACAAAACTGCAAGATGACATCTCCAGCCAACACAGGGAGGGGATGAGTGACAGGCTGAGCTGGCAGGGAGAAGAGGCTGAGGGCCACTTGAAATTTTAAAACGGGCCACATTTGGCCCCCAGGCCGGACTTTGGATGTGCCTGTCTTACGGAAATGCATTCAACGTTAATTTCTTAAGGAGTTTGCAAGCCGTCCCTCTAGAGAAGAAGCTGCACCCCAGGGGATGAGAAGTCTTCAAGCTTCCAGAATCCACTCCAAAGGGTTTTTTGTCAGAACCTGAAGTTCTAGAATGCTGCTTGGGCTCTAGAAACCCTGTCCAGCAAAGCTGGTGGTGAAGGCTTTGCGAGGTTTTCGTCCGAGAACAACTTGTGGACCCAAGGTTGATTTAGGACAGGCATGTCCTAACTTCAGCCCTCCAGATGTTTTGGACTGCAACACCCACAGTCCTTTGTCAATGGCCATCTAAGTCTAGAATTCTGGGATATGTGGTCCAAAACATCAGGAGGGACAAAGTTTGGACATGCCTATTCTAGGACACCAGGTTTTGAACCTGCTACAAAAACAGTAGCTCAGGACAGCAGGAAGAGCTGAGGAACAAGGCGGCAATGAGTGCATGGGCCAGTCCAAGGCTGCCGTTTCAGCACCACAGCTTAGGGCGCTTTTACACGACCCCTAAAATCCAAGGCAAAGGGCTCCCAGATCTGGAGCTTAAAAACTTTTCCCACCAGCTCCGGACTTTTAAAAAAATTAATTACGACCACGCCCACCTAAGCGCGTCCCAGCGCACTTTTCAAGTACCTGGCCTCCAGGAGGTAAAATATCTTCCGATGCGGATTGTAAAGCTGTAAATGCTGGGCTCCCTCGCCTTCTGTTTGTTTGTTTTTGTCCCTGCCACCCCTTTAAGAGACAGGAATCACTACTTGCTTTGACCAGCAGACGGAGGTGAGCCTGCATTTTTTTTCTCTCCCCTTTTTTCTCCCTCCCTTCACGCAGACAGGAACAATGGAGTGCGGAGGGGTGGGAACACAGGAAGAGCGACAAACCCCCATGATCTCTGTTCCGAATTTAAGTTGCCACCGGACTTTAGAGGTCGTGTAAAAGCAACTTTAGAGATCCACCCAAATCTTGCTTTCCTAACTCCGGCAGCATTTGCTGGTTTTAGAAACTACATTCAGATCTGGAGGGAACCCGTTTGAATGAGCTTCTCTAATGATATGTATTTTTGTACACAGATATGGTGCTCTCACACAATATGTACATTTTTGCATGCTCTTCCCCCCTTTCTTGTACAATTCTTCTCAACAAATAGATTTTCCCTTGACGTTTGATATTTGGTATTCGAATACATATCTTTTTTTCTCCACATGGCTCACCAGCCTCCTTGTGAAATCTTAGAGCAAAATCTGGCAGTTTCTCAAAGTTGGGGAGTGGGGGAGGGAGGCAAGATTGGTATTGGTATTAACATAAAAGAGAAGCCTTGTCGCAGCCTTCACCATTTTTCATCGCAACAATTTTGCCTCGCTAGGAGATTTCAAACGCCGACAGAGCGCATTACAAATATTTTCCGCCAGTCGCATGCAACTTGTCAAAAATAGGTCATTTGCTTCCAGTGACTTTCTCTCTCTCTCTCTCTCTCTCTCTCTCACTCACTCACTCACCCTCTCTCTCTCTCTCTCTCTCTCTCTCTCTCTCTCTCACACACACACACACACACACACACAAAGGACAGCAAGTACTGGTTTATACCTTCTAATCTAAACAGTATCCATGCTGGCTACATGATGCCAGGAGTTTTGGTCTCCATTTCCCCCCATAACTTTTGCAGAGGCCCATACCTCCCAGGTATATAGCTACCTTTCCACTAACATCAGATTTTTTTTTTAAATCAGCCTGCTTATATACGGCCCCAGAGCACTTCAATCCCTTTCTGTTTGCAAGTTAATGATGTGGAACAACGCCTTGCCTCACAGCGAGCTGGGCATTCAATTGGCTGGCTGCGGAAGGATGGAAGGCTGAGTGAGCCTTGTGCCAGCTCCCTGCGCCGAGGACTGAATGCATGTCATGAGCAGAGTATTTGCTGCAGTGCTGCAGTTGAAACATTGCTCCACAGGGGTCCTTAAAAGGAAGGGTGGTGGTTGGCAAAGGAATAATGTTGTTTGTTTAACCTATCAAGAATAAAAAGCGCATTGTGATGTCTCTGGTGGGTATCCTTTGATGTGTATTCCTGCCTTGGACTCAGCGATCTTATCGGACACTTCCAACTCCATGATTCTCTGATTCTAAGTTACAATCCGCCCATGAACCAATGGGGGAAACCATCAAACAGGCTTTCTAAAGTGCCAGTTAGTATAAGTTCTGCTGAATCAAGGTTGACTAAGTCGAAAAAGTGTGTAACCGCAGCTGAAGGTGTGTGTTTTTTCACAACAGAGCTGAGGTTTGACATCTGCCAGCTCTGATGCCTAGGGTGAGGCATGGCGCTTTCTGAGTAACAGCCTCGTCTTGCAACTTCTCATCTGAACCATAGATATGTAGAATTTCTGGTAACCCTTCCCCAGTTATTGGAGACACCTGAGTAAAGCAAAAGTTCCTTCCTCTTGAGTCACCCTGGGAAATCAAGCGAGAAGCTATCAGAGAATGAAATCTGGAATTTCAGCATAAAGAAACGAGAAATCAAAGGAAAAGAGAAAGGGAGGCAGCGCAAGATTTTCCAGAGTGAATCAGCGTTCACCTTTACCAAAGCTCGTCAGTAGGATGTGTATTTTTAGTGCTGCAATAATCTGATTATGATTGATTATTACCTCAGTTTAGGGAAAAAGTATCCCAAACAAAACCCAAAATGTTTTAGGTGCTTAAGAACATAAGAACATAAGAAGAGCCATGCTGGATCAGGCCAAAGGCCCATGTAGTCCAGCTTCCTGTATCTCAGTGGCCCCACCAGATGCCTCTGGGAGTGCATGAGACTAGATCTCTGTCTCCTGATACCCCTCCCCTGCATCTGGCCCTTGAAGGACCCCGGTTTTAAGCCTGGAGATTACTCATCTCCATCATGGTTTGTCACCTGGGATGGACTTTTCCTCCAGGAATCTGTCCAATCCCATTTTGAAGGCATCCAGGCTAGATGCCATCACCACCTCTTGTGGCAGGGAGTTCCACAGACTAACAACACGCTGGGTAAAAAAATAATTTTCTTTTGTCTGTTCTCACTCTCCCAACCCACAGTTTGAGTGGATGTCCCCTAGTTTTGGTATTTTGTGAGAGGGAGAAGAGTGTTCTCTCTCCACTTGGCTATTGTCAAGGTCTATTGTCAAGGTTGGTAAATTCATAGATCTTCTCACCTTGTAGGTGGGTGCATTTTTACAAACGCTGGGCTGGTGAAGGAAACGGTTCCACACATCCTCATATCAATTCACTCCCCTTATATTAACATTGTAACTTGTGTTTTGTTGTTCTGCAGGCATTTTTACCCTAAAAGGTCCATCTGATCAGGCCCATCCTAGGGGTGAGCAAATTGTTACATATTGCGCTCCTCTTAAGCACAAATTCCCCCATACCCTTTTATTGTCAAGGTCGATAAATTCATACACCTTTTCAAGGACAGCAATAAGATACTGCCAAGCTGGGTGACCTGGTTATGCAATTTTTATTTTTTAAAAAATCCCTACCAATGAGCAAATTGCTAAGAAGATATGGTCACGGCACATGGTGTTGGCTGTCTGCATATAATCTTCGCAAGAGTTTAAGATAACTGGATGCAGGCTCTTCTGTCGCTTGCTAAGGAATAAAAACTGAGGAAAGGATGTGGTCGATGGGTAAGTGACATTTGTTCGTGCTGTTTTCTCGGCACCTTTGAGCTGATTGCCTTATTGATGCTTTGCATACCCGTGGGAAAACGTTTAATCATGAACTGGAGAGGTACATGGGTCTCCTTGCAGGAGGTTGCAATGGAATACACAATAGATGCATCCACATAGCACTGTGTGATCCTACACAACAATCTAACAGCCATGCAATCCTTTATGGAATCCTGACACTTTGCATTTGAAGAGTTTTTCTGCTGCCATTCAGGACAGTGTGACACACACTGGTTCCCAATGTGGAGGTCGTGACACACACACCCGTAAGGGGGTCATCATGTTTGTTGTTGTGGTTTTTGTGGTTGCAATTCTTTTTACCGGAAGTTTCACTACAAAGGTTTTCAACACTTATTTATTGCCCAGATGCAAGTATAACCATCGCATTAAACATGAGGTTAGAATGATTCTTTTTTTAAAAAAGAAACAAACCCTATTTGAATATGATTTGTTTACATTATTAAAATGCCTTGACAGGTATAATGATCACAGACTGAGCTAGGTCTGTGCAGAACTGAAAAAACAGTTTCCCTGCAGAAAATTGGTTTATTCACCCTAAAAAGAGAAGAATAATCACTCCTTCTTGCCATTGGCAATTTTACTGATTTTATTACAACTGCCTTTTTGTCCAGTTATGACAACAAAAGGCCACCAGATGGTGCTTGTTTTCCATCATTCTTTAAAGCTAAACCACAGATGGCCTTTAATGGGAAATGGACTTAATACTGTATGTAATACATCAAATTCTAATGGAAAATTCAGTAACATGGGCTTAACTATGTATTGCACTGTAGAACAGGAACCCAGTGGAATCAGTGCCAATGAAGTGAAAACATCAAACCTTCAGTTCTACAGAATGATGGGAGTTGTAGTACAACCAGGGACAAAAGAACACAGTTGTTTTAATAGACTTACAAGCCTTTCATCTGGGGAGAATCTTTTAAAAGAGGATAAAGGTGGCTCAGTGGGCTAGAGCGCTGAAACTGTCGCCTGCAAAGTCGGCAGCTTGGCGGTTCGAACCCCAGATGCCACACAGTGGAACGAGCTCCCGCTGTTAACCCCAGCTCCTGCCAACTTAGCAGTTCAAAAGCATGTAAATGCAAGTAAGATAAAAAGGTACCATCATAAAAAGCGGTAAGGTAAACAGTGTTCCATGCGCAGAAATGCATTCAGCCATGCTGGTCACATGGCCATGAACTTGCACAACACTGGTTCTTTGGCTTGAAAATGGAGATGAGCACCGCCCCTAGAGTTGGACACAGCTAGCATATATGTGCCGGGGAAACATTTACCCTTTTTTGTGATTCTCTTATGGCAGTTTCACTGATTGGCAATATTGTTCAAAAAATAGCAATAGGGGACTGTCAACTATCTAAATCACAACATATTTAATTTCAAAAATTCAACAACCATTTAGTACACACCGTCACTCTCCTAGCAGCTGCTCTGTCTCCAATTTCTCATGCCTAGATGAACGACAAGTTGGATTAGAAAGGCTTTTTAGCCCTCCTACTGGTGGTAGGATGGAATTTCAGTAACTGAGAATTACTGTTGCAAAATCTGTGTGGATGCCTTTAGACAGAGGAGACATCTTCAGGACCTGAGGCTAAACCCAGCCTTCTTAGGGGCCAAATCTGGCCTTTCTCACATTCCCCTGATGCTCATGCCTTCACTTACCATCATGCCAGCTTTCACGTGGGTGTTTTCCATCTCGAAAACTCATAACTGCTACTTTGTCACCTCCCTATTTGGTTGTGTGTCTTTTGGTTTTGAGAAAAGCCTTGATCCTATATGAGATCAAAGAGGTGAGAATATTATGCATCTAAAGGAAATGCTAGAGCAGTGGTGGCGAACCTTTTAGAGACCGAGTGCCCAAACTGCGATTCAAAACTCAGTAATTTTTCACAAACTGCCAATAAAGCAATTTAACCTGAATACAGGTGGTTGTGAAGGGGCGGTGTTGGGGGCCCACAGAAAGGGCTCTGAGTGTCACCTTTGGCATCAGTGCCATAGGTTCGCCAACACTGTGCTAGAGGATAGAAAGTTCTCTTTTTTCATTTTTAAAAATATTTAAGGGTGTTTCAGGATGCAAAACAAACAAAAAAGTAGATAGCATCAGGTATTATCAAGCAGATTCATATTTAAACAGGAATATGGTCTGATCCTGTTCAGCTGCTAGGATCAAACAGGAACTGCTGGATAGCTCCATAGCTTAGGTCTCTGGCAGTGGAGCCAGAGGTTGGAAGTTCGATTCCCCCACTGGCCTCCTTGACAAACGGATGGACTCCATGATGTATAAGCCCAGCAGGCTGAGGCTCTGAAAACTGTTGGTTGCAAAGCCAGCAGCTTGGCAGTTCGAATCCCGGGTGCCACACAGCAGAGTGAGCTCCCACTGTTAACCCCAGCTCCTGCCAACCTAGCAGTTCGAAGGCATGTCAATGCAAGTGGATAAATAGGTACCGCCATAGAAAGTGGGAAGGTAAAACAGTGTCTCCTTGCAGCCATGCTGGCCACGTGGCCACGGACTTGCACAACACTGGCTCTCCGGCTTGAATACAGAGATGAGCACCGCCCCTAGAGTCAGACATGACTAGCACACATGTGCGGGGAACCTTTACCTTTACCTTTTTTACCAGCTCTGCAGTTCAGAGGTGGTGGTGGTGGTGGTGGTGGTGGTGGTTTTGGGTATGAATTTGGATGTTTGCCATCAAAGATGGTTTACATCAACATGTGGTCTCCAGAGGTTAGGACAATGGCAATGCCTGGGGATACCGTGACAGGCTGGACTCGATTTTAGCTGTGTCTAAAGTAGCAGAGAATCTACCTGAATGCTGCAAAATATGCACCCCCACCAACTCAAGCGGTAGGTACCTTTTCCAGCCCAACGACCAAATTTACGTCCAGAGATGTTTTGGGAGGGCTCCACCCCAGTAGTGGGTGAAGCCAAAGTCAAAAAGGCAGGGCCAAAAACGGCATCTTGTTTCAGTCTGCTGCTCTTGGGCCTTCAGCAGTTTTCCATTTATATGATGCCCCCCCACGTATAAGACAACCCCCTACTTTTCCAACCCTGAATTAGTTTCACAACTGCACAGTTCTGTCCTTAGCTTACCTCTGTGTAGAAGATGATCCTCAATTTTGAGTCTAATCATTTCAGACAAAAATATAGTCTTATACATGGGGAAATGCTGTACCTCTTTTCCCACTGTTGGAATTTGGGGGAGAGCCCTGGAGCAGGGGTGTCCAAACTTTTCGCAAGAAGGGCCAGATTTGGTGAGGTGGAAATGTGTGGGGGCCGACCATTCAGCTGCATTTGGCCCCCGGGCCGGACTTTGAACAAGCCTCTAGGACAGTGATGGCGAACCTATGGCACGGGTGCCAAAGGCGGCACTCACAACCCTTTCTGTGGGCACCCAACATCGCCCCTTCATAGCCACCTGTATACAGGTTAAATTACTGTATTGGCACTTGGCAAAAAAATATTAGTGGGTTTTGAATTGCAGTTTGGGCACTCGGTCTCTAAAAGGTTCGCCATCACTGGTCTAGGACATGCAAGGAGGCGGGGAGGATGCTGCAGCAATGGAGCCGGGGGGCGGGTACGCTGGGCAGGTGGGAAAGTGTCAAATGTAAACCACCACCACCACCCAACTGGAAGACGGGGCCATGGGGAGCTGTAGCACCCCATGAGTCAGGAAGCAAAGATGCTCTCGATGTGTTTCACAACGGTGCCCCTCTGTTGGGATGCACAGTGATGCAGCCAGCAAGCCACTCAGCTGGAGCACCCCAGGAAGTGGAAGGATGCTCCCCCATAGTATTGCAGGGAGTGGCACTCCTGTGCACTTCAAAGCACCCTGCCAGCCCCCATCACCACCACCACCATATTCCATCTTCCTCCTTCCTTCCTTCCCTCCCTCTCCCTCCCTCCCTCTCCCTTCCCCTCTCCCTCTGTTTTTCTGCTTTTAATGGTGGCCAGTCTTTGTAGGCGTAAAAAAACAAGGCTGGAGCGACGTGCACAGAAAACATTCCACCCACCCCATGGAACAGGCCTGTAGAATGCCAGTTCTCGAGATGACAAGCACAAGGCGAAAGGCTCTCACGCACAGTGCCGGGTCATCGTATGCAACTTGGGGAAAGCGGGTGTCTACCAAACGGTGTGCAATTGCGTGTGAAGGAAGAGATGAGTCATCCATGTTCCTCAATTTCTCAGAATCACCGCTCAGTACATACATATATATATACTGTATATATTTATATACAAAGAAGGCCCAACGGCATCTTTTCTGCAGAAAGGATAAGCCAACCAGTCCCTTTGCTAAAAGAACAAATCTCGCCTCCGGTCATTAGCGGGAATGCCTGGAAAACAGAAGAAAAAATAAGATGGCAAGGAAGAAAATGATTCCACCTTCATAACCCCAAACCTAAGACAAAGAGCTGATGAATTATGCCTTATTTGGATTACAGATCCCATGAGCCCCAGGCCGCTGAACCAGTAGACATGAGAGTTGGGGGGATTCTATTCGTTGATGCCCAAGAAAGCTGTTTTTTAAGGCTCTGTCTGATCACGTCGACCTTTGAATTGCCATTGTAAAGTCATTGAGTTGGAAGGGGGGCTCTAAGGTCCTCAAGTCCAACAATCTCTGCTCAAGGCAGGAAACCAAGTAAAAGTCTATCAGGCAGAGGGTTGTCCAGTTTTCTCTTGAATTGGGTGTGCACCATTGGTTCCATTGTTGTACTGCTCTAACAGTTGAGAAGTGTTTCCTGATATCCAGCTTAAATCCCACTTCCTGTATGGTGAGCACTGGCATAAGTAGGGAGGGGTGGAAGAATGCATTTGCCCCCGGGGTGCACAACAATCTGGGGGCACCTGGAGGGGGAGCAGGAGGAGGAAGCCATGCACCATCCCACCAGCAGTCCTCTTTTCGCCCTGCTAAGGCTTGGCGATGCTTAGTCAGGGGAAAGGAGAAGAGGGAAGCAGGCAGTACTTTTATTTTCAAGAAGCACCTCCATCGATTGCTCCCCCTCCTCTCCCCACCCCACCCCCAATAAGGTCTGGCGATCGTTAGCCCAGGGAAAGGAGGAGAGGGAAGCATGCAACGGAGGTGCTGCTTGGGGTAGGGGGGAATCCCATTGTCTGCTTCCCTCTCCTCCTTTCCCCCAGCTAATGATCGCCAAGCCTTAGCTGGGGGGGAGGGGGAGCAATCAATGGAGGTGCTTCTTGAAAAGAAAAAGTACTACCTGCTTCCCTCTCTCTCCTTTCCCGACTAAGGAGCACCAATTTTTGATCAAGAAACAGCTATAAAACAGCTGCCTCCAGTACAGATGTCCCCCTTCATAACCCCAAGAAGGCAGGCTAAAAACAAGAGATGGGCTCAAATCTGGGGTGGATGGGTTTGAACCATGAACCATAAACTCAGAGAATGTGGTCACTCAGGTTTCATTGGACAGATGCTCCAACAATGGCCCACCGTAGGCTAGGCTGAAAAGTGTTGATGGGAGACGCAGTCCTGAAACATCTGGAGGGCACCAGATCTTCTTCCTACTGACCACTCAACACTATGCCAAAATAAGGATGTCTCCCGACTCGTACGTCAGGCTAAAACCTGGCAGGAATAAAATACTCTTAGAGTAGCAGGTCCCCAGATGTTTTTAGACTACAGTTCCCAGAAATCCTGGCCAAGGCATCTAGCGGTGGAGGCTTTTGGGAGTTGTAGTCCAAGAACATCTGGGTATCCAAGATTGGGAACCACTGGCCTAGAAATGGGTTCTTCCTTTCTTTTCCTTCTCTGTTGTGGTGGTTGTTTTTAATGGACACTGGCATTTCAGTTTCTGCAAATAGGTTGTCCAGAATGTCCTGGGTGATGAGCAGGTGGCTTTGAAAGATGGCTTTAAAAACAAACAAACAAACAAACAAACAAACAAACAAACAAACCCTCCAGGTTGCATTAAAAACAAAAAACAGCAAGACAGAAACCCAACAGCCACTGTCCTTGTGGACTGCCTAGAACAGTGGTGGCGAACCTTCGGCATGCCAGATGTTTTGGACCACAACTCCCACAGTCTTTTGTCATTGGCAGTCTAGGCTCAGCATTCTGGGAGTTGTGGTCCAAAACATCTGGAGTGCCGAAGGTTCGCCACCACTGGCCTAGAACGTCCTGAGTCCTGGAGGACCTCAGAGAGAGGAGCCCATCAAGGCTGGCGTTGTCTCATTGAGAGCAATGAAAAGCAAGGTTGTAATGATGGTGGCCTTGAATAGGGCACACTTGTCTTGTTGAAGAAAATTGTTCGCAGCAACAAAACAAAACAAAAGTAAAAATTAAATTAAATTAAATTAAATTAAATTAAATTAAATTAAATTAAATAAGCAACAAGGAATGATACCTGAAGGCAAGCCTTCCAGAGTGAGGAAATCTCATTTTAGGCAACACTTTCCAGAATGCTGGAAGCTATGGTGGATTACAAAAGTTGCAGTCCACTAAAAGAGCACATCCAGATTCTGGCATAGCTCTGAGCAGCCTGTGGCCCCCATCACAACACAAACTCTCCCATCCGGTCACCACCCACAACCTGTTTTAATTCCTCCTTTCGGCCAGAGAACGCTAGAAAGAACTATATGTTCTCCACCCTCCCCGCCTGCTCTTTGCAATAAACGAATGGAAGGATTGGAAAGCCAAGCCACCCTTGCTTACCTCCTGCAGCGTTTAAACTCTGGCCGGCGTTTTGCAACCTACCAGAGCTGGAAAGACAGGTTGATCCGGAGGTAGACGGCTCCTGCGCAGACCCAGGGCAGCTCTCCTGTCGCAGAAGGCCCAGGAGGGATCCCCTACACTTCCCCTCTGCCATGGGCCCCTGGGTCATGTGTGGGTCAGGTGCTGAAGAAGGGTACCTGGGCCCCATTGCCAGGCTGGGATTGCCCCCCGAAGGCATGGGCCACAGCTCTGTCATGGTCGGCGGGACGCCCCGGGGGACAGAGGATGGGCAGGGGTCTCTCCCGGGGGCCGCCGGGGTGTCCTCCACAGAGCCAGAGAGATTTAAAGGCAACGGTGTTTGGTACGGCTTTGCCCAGTGGGGTGAGAAGTTCCACGGATGGGGACACACGTGGGTCTCTGTTTGTGAAGAAGACACGGAAGGGAGAGGAAGGGGGGGGGAGAGAGATGTTGTTTAATTAATGCTTTTGAGATCCCACCGGAAAACACTTGCCACGATGGCCTGAGCCCAGCAGGTTGATCCTCCTGATTTCTGAACAGACCCGCTGGAGTTCCGTAAATACTAGCTCATCCTGCGGCAGCAGCTGAACAAATACTTATCATTAATCATTAGATTTCAGCCACAGGCGACGATGTGGCTGGAGTAGTAGTAACAGTAGCATTCTTGTTGCTGTTATTGTTAGTTTTGTTTTCATAGGTTCCTTTAAAAAAAACTTGTGCCTTTTGAAAACTGTCCAATAGTAATGGCTTGTCCACTAAACGGGCAAGGTGTATATATTTAAAACAATAAATAAAATTGTTGTTGCTGCTGCTGCCGCCGCTGCCGCTATCATCCTTATCATCATCATTCCCATGATTTGAAAGGGAGAGGATGAGATATGGAGGTCCAATAGGAACGGCATCCAAACATCACAGTTCATTCAGACATTCCCACCTCTTCACCACCACCATCCCACCACCACCACCACCACCACCACCACCACCACCACCATCATCATCATCATCAATTAGTTCAACTTATAGCAGGCTCACCATTTTGGACGACTGTGTCCTCATTGCTGGTCTTTCGGCTTAAATCCTGAGGGATTTTGTTTGTACTCAAAGCCCGGGAGAAATGTTCGTCCACCACACTGTTGATGTCTCCTTGGAAGTAAGTGAACACTGCGTACTGAGCTCCCCACTCTGTTTTCACAGGTTGCTTGCTTCTGCTTAGGTTGGCAGAACTGTCCTTCCCGTTGTCCATCACTGGAAATTATTTCTCTGTGCCTAAAAAAGAAATAAGATTTAAAAAAAAAAAAACAAAGATGTATTATATATTTATTTGTTGTCCCACTCATCTGACCAAAAGGAGACTCTGTGCAGCTAACAAGCGGTCAAAACAAAGAAGCAACAAACCAAAGCCCAGCATCGTTCCAGCACATCAGATGACATATGGAACAACACACTCCAGAGGAAGGAAGGAAGGAAGGAAGGAAGGAAGGAAGGAAGGAAGGAAGGAAGGCAACTGCAGCAGCCCTTACAAGCCACAACCCCAGGCTAGTACACTTGGTCCACCTTTGAGAGAAGGAAGGACCTGGTGCTCCAGGAGAAATAAACCTTAAAGGCAGTTGAGTTTCATCTTGGAAAGACTTGGGGAAATGCATGTAGCATTTAAGAAGAGTTTCATCCAAGTAAGGATCTTGAGTTTTCCCCCTTGATGAGATCCATCTAGGACTGACACGGAAGGCCGTTTTTGATAGGAGCTTCTCCCTGCCCAGGATTAAGGAGACCTTCTGAAGAGAACTCAAACCAAAATGTGGCCCTTGAATCCAGTCTCTCTCTTGCCTCGGAGCCCTGGCTATGCCAATGGAACCGCATCCGAGGGATTCAAAAGCCACCCCATTGCTCGGCTGTTGTCCAGTGTTTAGAAAACTTGACTACCTTTTGAAATGGAGGATCTATAGCGACCTGGACTGGAGACTGATAAAAAAAAGCTACCTTTTGGATTATGCTTCCCAGAATCCCCTGGCAACCAATGTCACTGCAGAATCTGGTATTTCCCCCTCCCCCATCCATCATCTTCCAAGCTCCAGTCAGAAACCATCCAGCCTGTTGGGTGTCATTTCACACAGTCCCGCCCTCTCCCCCATCATCTCAGCCTCGGTACCGATCAGCCGTACAGCAAAGCCTTGGCCCCAGGTGGACTTACCTTAATGCACCTCCTGCTGCTCTGCAGTGCTGCAAAGGATACCCACTGCTGCACGGGGCATGCTGGAGCCCTCCCAATGCTGATCCTCACTGACCCCGTGCCGGAGTTTTGTCCCAGTTTCTGGGCAGAAGGGCCGACGACGACACGGCAGCTGCTCTCGGTCCCTCCAACCGGGAGCAAACTTAGGCGTCTCCTCCAGGCTTGCTACCAGGAATGTGTGAAATGCACCCCAGCGAGTCAACCAGGTTCGGAGGTTTCAGGAATGAGGAAAGTGACTGCGTTTGCTTCATGTGTGTTCCTCAGAGCCGCAGTGTGCACAAAAGATTGAGAAGCGGCGATCTCGTATAAAAGACTGGCCCTTCGCTCTTGTCAAGTGTCCACAACCCAGATGAACGTGCCATCTGTCCCCCTCCCCAATACACACACACAAACTCACAATGTCAGCCAGACTTGTGCAGGTTTTATGGGCCAAGTTACCCCTGGTTTCATCTCCACCAAGACCTAATTTTCTGCCCTTGAAGACCTCAATACATAGAATGGCGAGGCTGAACATCTGCAGGGATGCTCCCTCCTTGGAATTCCTCCTTAATAGACAGGTCTTGTACAAATACATGTGCTAAGATTGGATTTTTTTAAAGGAAGAGTTAAATTAAACCTGCCCCTCCCAAAAAAGCAGTAAAAAAGGCACAGTCAAAAAGGGTAATACACACAAACCAATCTACAGCCTCGTGGATTTGGGAGAAATCTTGAGGTGAACTTCAGGGGGTTCGTTTTATTAAAGAACACGGGATGGACTGTGTTTCCCTTGTTACCATGTTAGAGAAGACACCCTAAAGGCCATCTAGTCCAACCCTAACATCTCTTGTTTGATATCTGTATTTTGATGCCATGTATATACATTTGCCATGTTAACTCTCCTTCTCTTGTGTCTGATGAAGTGGACTTGCCCATGAAAGCTCCCATTAAAAAACAAAAGTTGTCTTTCAGGTATCGCCACGCGTTTGTTTTTTCTTACTTTTTCTTTCTTTTCACCTACATGTATGAGTGAGGAAAGCCTACTTCCATTGACTGCAAAGATGGTAGATAGCCCACTGAATAGATGCATCTAAAAATTCAGAGACAGCACGTTAAAACTTGCCTCCAGGAAGAACCTGAATATATCTACTGCAAATGCTTACGAGATGCACCGCCTCCTGTTAGCCGAGTTGCTGAAACTTTTACTGAAAGAACATTGTGATGTCCATCTGAAATCCTTTTCTACGTGGCCTTTATCTGGCCCTCGACTCATCACTATGGTTAGATTTTAGGTCTAACAACCACTTTCCCTTTTAAGCAGGGGCTCTTTTGATGCTTTCATATTGCCTGTTTTAAAAAGCTTGGGAAAATCCCTCTTCTAGGTCTATGCTTTGGCCAAGTCTCCAAAGGCCATGCTGGCAAGGAAAATTCTGGGAATTTAAGAAGTCAAAAAAAAAAGGGTGGTGGTGGTGGAGGGACTGCCAAGTTGGAGGTAAACCTAAAAGGTATTGAGTCCAATCCACACCAATGCAGGGAAGTCCTTCTGGAGGAGGGTTGCAACTTATCGCTTCTCTCATCCTCACAGGTAAAGAGGAAGAAGAAAGCCCTTCACCTCCTTGCGTTGGGTAGAACCATGGTCTCTACAATACTATGAATATCAAGAACTGCCCACCAGTCCCCCTCTTTGACTAACTACCAAGTGCTCCTTCTGCATGCAGTTTGTGGGACAAATCTGTTCTCAAGAAACTTTCTATTGGATTCTGCCTCGCAAAGCTACTAATGGCAGGCTCTGAAGGTCCAATCATAGGGCACAAGTGATTTGAGGCCACCCAACAAGCTCATGCAAGAGAATCGAAAGCATATTTTCACCCAAGGTTGCAATTCCTGACCTATAAGTTATCTGACTGCTAAAGGAGCATAGCTGACCATGACTTAGGGCTGCTTAATGTAAAGAAAATGGGAACTATGCTCTTCTAAAAGCATTTATTGCCTCTGATGAGTCTACATTTCAGCTAACAATGTATTTATGCAAACTACTCTTATTTACTTCATTTACTGACTGCATTTCTATGCTGCCTCTTTCTCAGCAGTGGGGCTGAAGGCAGTACAGTCTTTTATTTCTTAATGACAGCTGAACTGAAGCTTTGCACATACCCACTTCAAGACTGGAACAGGAACAGGACTTGTGTTAATAAATGCAGTTGACCATCAAAACAAACACAAGATTTAGTTTAACAAGAGAGGCAGAAGTTTTTCTACCTCGTTTCCTAGGAGTCAAATTCAAATCTGAAATTTAATGCAGACTGAATTCCTGCTTACAGAAGACACAGTACCACAGTACAGAGGTGGCTTTTCTCTTAATGGGGCAACCATTTAAATTTTTCATATCTGATTGTCCAAGCAAACCAATATCTGAAGATAAGATGGAAGCATCTCGCATGAGAAGGCAAATGACTTCAATGTGACCAAATTAATGAGTATTTTTAAAATCTATCAGCACAAACACAAATTCCAAATACAAAAGAAGTATGCTAAACAATGAGTTTTATTGTACAAAAGTTTTATTAGGCAAGGTGGCCATTTTTCACCGAGGTTGCGTTCCCAATTTCCCCCGCGGCTACAGGCTCCAGTGATCAACTATGGCTTGTCCATGCGAGACACAACAGCGATCCGACTTCAAGGTGATGCTTTCACTTCACCTTCATGAGCAACCCAGCGACTTTTGCTTGGAAGTCATGCATCCGGAGACGACAACAATTATTTACCCAAAACCTTTGACCGCCTCGAACCAAAACCAACTGGTAACCGAGGATTCTGGTTGGAGGTCGGATTCACATTTGAACCATGGTATGTATGCTGTAATTTGGCAAAAGCTTCTGAGTTCTGCCCTTCACAAAAAAGAGGGGACAGGTAGGCAACCTACCAGTGATCATGCCCTACAGACCAGTTCCCCACTGTCGGAACTGAACTCAAGTCAGTCTCTGATCAAGATACCTGGCTAACAGCCACTATAACAGTGGTTCTCAACCTGTATATAACAGTGGTTCTCAACCTGTGGGTCCCCAGATGTTCCTGGACTGCAACTCCCAGAAATCCTGGCCAGCGGCTAGTGATGAAGACTTCTGGGAGTTGCAGTCCAGGAACATCTGGGGCCCACAGCTTGAGAACTACTGATATATAAGCTCCAGACACGTTTAGACATCTGTCAGTGGCCTTTTCCTTCAAACATACATTCAGCATTTTCAAATGTTTTTATTTCTGTTAAAAATAATAACACCTTGTCCCTTTGTATTCAGAAATCTGACCAATCATTTAGGAGTCAATCTCAAAACGATTTATTCATATGTCATTTGTAGTCCACCCCAGTATAAAAGAACATGCTGCCTCTCCACACTTCAGTCCCAACAGGTGCTTCAAAACTAACAATATCTGAACACGGAAATTCCAGGAAGAAATGGAGGCATGGCATCCACAAACATTCCCTGCAGGATTCCAATGAGAACTAATCAACACCCCCCCCCAAAAAAAATATTAAAAGCAAAGATTAGAGAGTAATCTTATTTACATATTCCACTCAGTTGCCATCTCTACCCTTCCTCAGCAGAAACAGACAAATAAAGTGGGGAGCAGGTAGAGGATGAACTATAAAACAAGCTTTGCGTAGAAAAGTGGCCCCTTCAAAATACCTTTTCTTTAATTGCAGTTTGATCTCATTCTGTTTTTTTTTTTAATCATTCCTCTCCCTTCCCACCCTCCCCCACCTTCTCCAATCCAGGGTAGCAACATCACATCTTCATATCATCTTACTTTAAAGTAACCAGTAGTGGGAAAACCTCTTGATCCAAGCACAGTCTGGTGCATTCAAGGGCAGTTATAATTTATGCCACACAGGAAATTTACCTGTCAGTTGAGGGCAGGGAGGGATGAAATCTAGAGCAAACACCAAAAAAAAAAAGCATCCATACATCTGTTTCTAAAGGTTAACGGCTGAAATCCAGAAGGAAGCTGCAACCAGGGTTGACCCAACGGTGCTTATGGACAGCTTTGCCAGATCCGCTCCCCTTCCCTGCTTCACTTGGCCTCCACTAGCTGCCAACGTACCTTTGCATTTCAGCCACGGTGACGGTAATGGAAAGTACAGGATTGTGCCTACTGATGCACTTGGGACACTGACAAGCAAAGGTACAACTTAAGACAGCCAGTCAGTTCAGCAGGCTCTTGGCAACGGCTGACATAGGCAAACACACACACACACACGGCTCGAAACGGCAGTCAGAGATGAATATATACATATTCTGAAAGAGCGTCATTAAATACTGCTTTTGATGCAATACCCCAAAAGCACACTGATGACGTCCCCAAGAAAGGTAGGCATATATATATTCATTTAGAAGCTGCCTGCAGTTGTTTCTGAGCATAGGCTAAGGGAAATCTAAAGGTTACTCTAAACACATGCTCTTATCGATGCAGGAACGACATTAGGTCTCTGCTTCCTCATCGCTGCCGTCAACGCTGCTGTCTGTGGATGCGGTGGCGTCCTCCCCGGGGCCTTCTGCGTGATTCTCTTTCTCCGTTGCTTCATTGTTCAGGTCATCCGCAGGGGCACCGTTATCCTTCACAGGTTCAGGAACTTCCAGCAGCTGCTTGCTAGTTTCTGAAGACTCTGCGTCGGAGGCTGTCTTGGGAGTTCCTGCTGCCGGATCGCCTATAAAGACTTCCCACCCCTTCAGTCTCTCTTCTCGCTCTCTTGCTGTCTCTTCCACCTGGGTTCACACAGCAAAGTTAAGTTTCAGAAAAACCATGGCAGGTGCTTTTAGGCTTGCAAACCTCATCACTAGTCACGTTACATTCCGTAACCTCACTTCAGCTAACATCCGCTGCACTGATATCATAAAACTTTTATTTTTGTGAGGTAGACTGCACATTTTAAAAAGGCATGTATGTGTGTGGGGGTGGGGGTGGGGGGTGTTAAAAAGGCTGTTGAAAACTATGGTAACTGTGTAAGATGTACTTACATTTTAAGAACATATGAAGAGCTCTGCTGGAACTAATTATATATTGCACCATTTTACTCTCAAATAGCTAGCATGATAATTCAATGGGAAGCCCACAAGCTCTTCTGCCATTGCCCTTGGGACTGGGAAGCTTTCTCAAGGCCACACAGGCTGGCTGACCTTCAGAAGAGACCCAGATACCCAAACCAGCTGTATTACTTACTTACTTACTTACGTACTTACTTACTTACTTACTTACTTACTTACTTACTTACTAATTTTATATACCTCCCATTAGTGCCGAGGCACGGCTCTGGGCAGTTTACAATAAATAAAATACAGTACCAAAGATAGACATTAAAACACTAAAAACAATTGTCACATCGCCATTAAAAAGACCAGGGCACAGACCAGGGAAAGCAGACAAAATGAAATTGGCAAACAACTGGAGCCGGTATGGAAAGCCTTCCTGAAAAGCCATGTCTTTAGCTGTCTCCTAAATGTCCACGGGAGAGGGGGTGGCTAGGCGAAGGTCCTCTGGGAGGTAGTTCCACAAAATGGGGCCACCGTGAAGAAGGCCCTACCTTGTCCCCTCCTTCAAGGCGGGGACCTGGAACAGCCTCACCTGAGGTGACCGAGGGTGTTGGGAGGATGACACTGGGGAGAGACAGTCTCAACAGCAATATATCACGTACATGACATAATAAATCAGCAAACCAAACGTACCTGATAGTCGGTGACGCCGTCCCACGTTTCCACGCTGAGCTGGCGCCCACCAAACCATCGCCCGTTAAGAGCCAGCTTGCAGACATCGCCTTCTTCTGCCTCTTTGAAGGCCACGGAGGCAACGCCATCAGGATGCCTCTGTATGAACACAAAACGGTCCCACAGCTATCAGATCCCATCACAGCCGTACGCCTTTCAAAGGACCACATCTTCCAGAGGCCACTCAGGCCTCGGAGACCATCGTAGAAACAGCTCGGCACCAGATTGCAACCAACTCTGAAATCAAGACGCCTGTTGTGGCATCCTGCGATTAAATCTTTACCCCACCCTCTGAAGCCCCTTTGGAGCTCGTCTTTGTTGTTCTCTTGACTGTTTTGAAAAACAGCTTTTCAATTAATAATAATAATAATAATAATAATAATAATAATAATAATAATAATAATAATAATAATAATAATAATAATAATAATAATAATAATAAAAAAACACAGGTGCAAGGATTAGATGGTGCAACAACATATACCTACATCAAAAATTAGGACTTTCTTCACCTCCCCAAATTTTTCACATTCCAAACGAAGATCTTCCCTGATCTCATTTAGGACTAATGGATCCTCCTACAAAAGATGCACAGTTAGTCAGGGTTTCAAAAGCATTTCCCTGCAATCTGAGAAACAAACATAGAGCAAGTCACCTTAGTGGCATCATTTATTTTTTAAAAATTCTCCATTTGTATCCCAGTTCTCTTTTAAAACTGTGACTGGATGAGGGGAATGTTGTGGATGTTGCTTATCTTGATTTCAGTAAGGCCTTCAATAAAGTTCTCCATGATATACTTGCAAAGAACTTAGTTGAATGGGGGAGAGATATACTGATAGAGGAATTTGTAATTGGTTCACTGATTGTACCCAAAGGATGACCATAGAAGGTTCCTCTTCAGCATGGAGAGAGGTGACTAGTGAGGTGCCCCAGGGTGCTGTCCTGGAAAATTAATTGGAAGAGTCAGAAAATAAGGAAGAAGCTTCTCCTAATGCCCATCTTTTGCATGGATATTAATCAACTCCACTGAACACAACTGGGGTGGTGGGGGATGCTGTAACTGGTAACAAGGAAAACTCAATGCTTGTGGTTTGCCATCCTTTCATGGCCGATGAGGTGGAGGAAAGGCTATGCCTGTTGCCAACACAGCTTCAGCTGCAACAAGGCAGCCTTGGGTGAAGCAAGGGTGACTGGGTCTTTGAACAAAAAAAAAAAGCCAACCGCTGTTGATAAAAGGCCTCTCCAACGGCCGTCTAGTTGGGCGGGTTTTGCTTAATTTTGAGCACTTGCTCCATTCAGGAAGCCAGGAAGGACTTCAGCTGCACCTTGTGTTCTGGAAAAGGGCTTCCCTACCTCGAAATCTTTCGGATGAAACATGTTCCGGATGATGATGACGCGTTCGTGTCTCAGCCGCGCCGTGCCCTCTTTCCTCTCCGGCCTCCAATCCAGCAGTCTAATGAAATGAAGGAATAGTCAGAATGAGGAGCTGTTCGTACAGTTTCCCAAACTATATCTTGAAAATAAATAACATTAATGGGATGTATCCTACAGAATCAGCACTGTTGTTCTTTTAATGTCCTGTCTCAAAGATACACTTCTAGAAAACAGAGTCAAAAAGTGTATTTGCAAATCAGGCAACTGGAAAAGGCAGCATAGCATATCTCCAGCTATAAGCCCCTTCTTGTAAAACTGGAACTGGACTTTTAAGAACAAAATAGAATGCAGTTCCTGAGAAGCAGAAATGGGGAGCCTCTGGTCCCAGGGACCAATCCCAGCCTCCACCCCACCTTCCTGATTACTATGTCTTCCTGCCCACAGCATAATTTTTACCCTTGTTCTAGCAAATAACCTCTTGAAACAATTCAAGGCAGTAAGAACTTTACAGCTATTTCCACCAACACTCCACCTTGGCCTTTGGCCCTCTTTGAAATGGAAACTGCCCTCCAGGCTAAAGACGGTCCCTCTTGCTGAAAACTGAGGCAGGCACCTTAGCAGATCCTGAGGACCCAAACGGCGCCTGCCAACTCCGCCGGGGGCGTAACACAGTGCAAAAAAAAGAAAAATCCAAAACAAGGAAACCTGAAGCGGCCTAAATGTCCACTTATAGTTCTTTAAAAACAGACTCTTTTTTTGTGTGTCAAGTGCAGCAAAGGAGGCTGTGACCTATTTATAAGTGGTAAACTGCAGGCAGTGAAAGCTCCCAAGGGTAACAATATTCTACTTTTTCCTGGGGAAACAGTTATTTTGAGTGGTTGGTCAGGGGCAGGCCAAGGACTGGTACTTTTCCTCCTTTTGCTATAAATGCTTCACTAAGGATAAAAAGCAATCTCTTAAGAAAAAGATGACCTGGCCATGGCTGTCACCAACAGTACCCACGGCACTAAGCAAAACATACTGACCTTTTTACAAGACACGAGAAATGCACAGCATAACCAATGTCACAAGAGCACCCGATAATTTAAAAGCTGTTTTCCCTTAATTTGAATAAAGGAAATAACCAAGAGCTTCAAGCTTTAGCCTGCTTTATTTCCACACATTTTAATTTTTTAAAACAAAAACCAACCAGCCTTATATAAAACTGCTACACACTTTTGTTGCTGAGACAGCTTCTTCTTGTAGTCTTTGCACTTCTTCCTCTTTTTGCTGGCATCGTACTCCCCCTTCAGCTGAAACTGCGCAACTTCCACGTGAATTTTGTAGCCTCTAATGTCATTCTCATCCAGTAATTTTAGTGCAAGGTCAACAGATTCTCTCTATGAAAACAAAACAAAAAAATATTCACAGGTTTTAACTTTCATCAGAAAGCTACTTGGTAAGAATCTATTTATCTATCTAAATGTATACCCTGCCATTTCGGGAACAAGGAGAAAACATTTAAGGCAAAAAGGAAAGACAAACAAAAATAATCAGAAGAAAGCTTGTATCTTGAGTGAGAAACAGGCGCCACACATACAAATTTTGACAAAGTGGCACGAATCATTTCGTGCCCGTCTCTTGTAAGAAACATCTGAAACATCGCGATTAAAGTACAATTTTAAAAAAATACAACTGACCTTTAAATAACAGCAAAGCCCATCTCCTTTGAGGTTCCCATCTCTGTCTTTGTAAAGCTTAATTTTAGGTTCCTCTGTCTGAGGGTCACGCATCACGATGCCACATTTCGACATAACTTGAACAAACTCATCTTTCGTAATGTCTGGAGGCAAACCTGGAGGAATAAATGTGAACAAACACTAGCACACAAGAAGGAGGATGCTCTCCTCAGCACTGAAGTGCCGGAGAGCTCAGTGG
Source organism: Phrynocephalus forsythii (assembly GCA_029282475.1). Taxonomy (NCBI): domain Eukaryota; kingdom Metazoa; phylum Chordata; class Lepidosauria; order Squamata; family Agamidae; genus Phrynocephalus; species Phrynocephalus forsythii. The sequence continues at coordinate 12,043,987 of JAPFRF010000015.1, read as the reverse complement.
CTTAGGCATCTGGCTGCAGAGCCAAAGGTCAGGAGTTCGATTCCCGGCTCAGCCTCAATGACAGGGTCTGGATTCGATTATCCATAGCAGGGATCCACACACCCCAGTACACAACCTGGCGTTAGAAACAGGGCCAGGCTAGTGGCCAGTAAGGTTTGTTTTAAGATGCATGCCTGGGCAAGAAAACACACTTCTCCCTCTTTCTTGCAGGTTTTCCCACCCCCATACCCATTGCAACCTAGAGCCTTTTCACACGACCCCTAAAATCCGTGGCAAATGGCTCCCAGATCCGGAGCGTAAAATTGTTTCCCCACCAGCTCCGGAGTTTACAAAAAATTAAGTGCGACCACGCCCACCTAAGCGCGTCCCAGTGCACTTTTCAAGTACATGCTCTCCGGGAGGTGAAAATTCCTGATGCGGATGTAACGTAGTGAGGCCGGGCAATCCTGGCTTCTCTTTGTTGTTTTTTTGCCCCCCGCCCCTTTAAGAGATCTGAATGCAGTGCCGGGAACAGAGCGAGACGGCAGAAGGGAGGTGAGCGGCATTCTTTTCTTCCTTTTTTTCTCCCTCCCCTCACGCAGACAGCAGCCAGGAGTGCAGAGGGGGTGGGAACACAGGAACAGCGACAAACCCCTAAGATCTCTGGTCCAAATTTAAGTGGCCAGCGGACCTTAGGGATTGTGTGAAAAGGCTCCTAGATAGTCACGATGGAGCTTTCCACAGTAAGAGGTGTCTTCCATGCTCATGGCACACCTCTTGCATAAAAGTGCATCTACCGTACATGAACACCCTTTGCACACGTATACAACAGGACCTGATGCAAATAAGGTCAGAGACTGCTTGTCTATAGAATTCCCTTCCAGCTAAGCAGTTCTAAATTTTTTATTATTGAGGCTGCTGGTGGATGGGAAATGAGAAACCAAGTCACTGGCTACAAGCTAGCCACCTACTTCACTACCCAACACCTATTACAAGCAGGCTATTTTTCAGCCCAGTAGAATCTTCACTCCTGCCAATTGGCCTCCTGCCAATTGGGCGGTATAAAAATCCGATTTAAAAAATCAGGGAATATCTTATAAATGGGGCACATTTCTACTTTTGTGTCCCAGTTGATCAGTGAGGCTACAAAATAAAACAGGCTGAACTGTGCTTTCATCATTGTAAGGCTAATTACACTGGTGACAATGAGGCCTGTAATAAGAATTCCTAGGGTAGGAACTGGCAAGCCACCCCGGTATCCCTGCCAAGAACATCCCATGGTCAGAAACAAAAGGCTAAAAGATATGACACTGGAAGATGAGCCCCTCAGGTCAGAAGGTGTCCAACATGCTACTGAGGAAGAGCGGAGGACAAGTACAAGTAGCTCCAGAGCTAATGAAGTGGCTGGGCCAAAGCCGAAAGGACGCTCAGCTGCAGACATGCCTGGAAGAGAAAGGAAAGTCCAATGTTGCAAAGAAATATACTGCATAGGAACCTGGAATGTGAGATCTATGAACCAGGGTAAGCTGGATGTGGGCAAACGTGAGATGGAAAGAATAAACATTGACATCCTGGGCATCAGTGAACTTAAATGGACAGGAATGGGTGAATTCAGTTCAGATGACTATCACATCTACTACTGTGGGCAAGAATCCCATAGAAGAAATGGAGTAGCCTTCATAGTCAACAATAGAGTGAGAAAAGCAGTGCTGGGATACAACCTAAAAAATGATAGAATGATCTCAGTACGATTCCAAGGCAGTCCTTTGAACATCACAGTAATCCAAGTTTATGCACCAACTACCGGTGCTGAAGAGTCTGAGATTGACCAATTTTATGAAGACTTACAAGAACTTCTAGAACTGACACCAAAGAAAGATGTTCTTCTCATCATAGGGGATTGGAATGCTAAAGTAGGGAGTCAAGTGATAAAAGGAATAACTGGCAAGTTTGGCCTTGGGGTTCCAAATGAAGCAGGCAAAGACTAATTGAGTTTTGTCAAGAGAACAAGCTGGTCATTGCAAACACTCTTTTCCAACAACACAAAAGGCGACTCTACACATGGACATCACCAGATGGACAATACCGGAATCAGATTGACTATGTTCTCTGCAGCCAAAGATGGAGGAGCTCTATACAGTCAGCAAAAACAAGACCTGGTGCTGACTGTGGCTCAGATCATCAGCTTCTTATTTCAAAATTCAAACTTAAACTGATGAAAGTAAGGAAGATCACTGGGCCAGTCAGGTATAACCTAAGTCAAATCCCATATGAATACACAGTGGAAGTGAATAATAGATTCAAGGAACTAGATTTGGTGGACAGAACACCTGAAGAACTATGGATGGAGGCTTGCAACATTGTACAGGAGGCTGCAATGAAAAATATTCCAAAGAAAAGAAAATGCAAGAAAGCAAAGTGGTTGTCCAACGAGGCCCTACAAATAGCGGAGGAGAGAAGGGACGCAAAATGCAAGGGAGAAAGGGAAAGATACAGAAAATTGAATGCAGACTTCCAAAGAATAGCAAGAAGAGACAGGGCGGCCTTCTTGAATGAACAGTGCAAAGAAATAGAGGAAAACAACAGAAAAAGAAAAACCAGAGATCTGTTCAAGAAAATTGGAGATATTAAAGGGGTATTTCGTGCAAAGATGGATATGATAAAGGACAAAAATGGTAGGGACCTAACTGAAGCAGAAGAGATCAAGAAGAGATGGCAAGAATATACAGAAGAATTATATCAGAAAGATCTGGATGTCCCTGATAACCAAGATAGCGTAATTGCTGACCTGGAGCCAGACATCCTGGAAAGTGAAGTCAAGCGGGCCTTAGAAAGCATTGCAAACAACAAGGCCAGTGGAGGTGACGGCATTCCAATTGAACTCTTTAAAATCTTAAAAGAGGATGCTGTAAAGGTGCCGCATACGATATGCCAGCAAATTTGGAAAACCCAGCAGTGGCCAGAGGACTGGAAAAGATCGGTCTACATCCCAATTCCAAAGAAAGGAAATGCCAAAGAATGCTCCAACTATCGCACAATTGCACTCATTTCACATGCTAGCAAGGTTATGCTCAAAATTCTACAAGGCAGGCTTCAGCAGTATGTGGAAAGAGAACTTCCAGAATTACAATCTGGATTTCGAAGGGGCAGAGGAACTAGAGATCAAATCGCCAACATGCGCTGGATTATGGAGAAAGCCAGAGTTCCAGAAAAACATCTACTTCTGCTTCATTGACTATGCCAAAGCCTTCGACTGTGTAGACCACAACAAACTATGGCAAGTCCTTAAAGGAATGGGAGTGCCTGACCACCTTATCTGTCTCCTAAGAAATCTATATGAGGGACAAGCAGCAACCGTCAGAACTGGATATGGAACAACTGACTGGTTTAAAATTGGGAAAGGAGTACGACAAGGCTGTATACTGTCACCTTGCCTATTTAACTTATATGCAGAGTACATCATGAGAAAGGCCGGTCTGGATGAATCACAAGCCGGAATTAAGATTGCCGGAAGAAATATCAACAACCTCAGATACGCAGATGATACTACTCTAATAGAAGAGAGTGAGGAAGAATTAAAGAACCTCTTAATGAGGGTGAAAGGGGAGAGTGAAAAAAATGGGCTGAAGCTCAACATTAAAAAAACTAAGATCATGGCCACTGGTCCCATCACCTCCTGGCAAATAGAAGGGGAAGAAATGGAGGCAATGACAGAATTTATTTTCTTGGGCTCCTTGATCACTGCAGATGGCGACTGCAGCAACGAAATAAAAAGACGCCTTCTTCTTGGGAGGAAAGCAATGGCAAACCTAGATAGCATCCTAAAGAGCAGAGACATCACTTTGCCAACTAAGGTCAGGATGGTTAAAGCTATGGTTTTTCCAGTAGTGATGTATGGAAGTGAGAGCTGGACTATAAAGAAGGCTGATCGCCGCAGAATTGATGCTTTTGAGCTGTGGTGCTGGAGGAGAGTCTTGAGAGTCCCCTGGACTGCAAGGAGATCAAACCTATCCATTCTGAAAGAAATCAACCCCGAATGTTCACTGGAAGGACAGATTTTGAAGCTGAGGCTGCAGTACTTTGGCCACCTCATGAGAAGAGAGGACTCCCTGGAAAAGTCCCTGATGCTGGGAAAAATCGAAGGCAAAAGGAAAAGAGGACGATAGAGAATGAGATGGTTGGACGGTGTCATTGATGCAACCAAAATGAATTTGACAAAACTCCGGGAGGCAGTGGAGGATAGGAAGACCTGGCGAGCTCTGGTCCATGGGGTCACGAAGAGTCGGACACGACTGAACGACTGAACAACAACAACAACAAGAATCTTCACTCTCCAATCCTTAAACTTTGAATTTGAGGCAGTACACCAATGTTGCAAGCACTGCAGGAACCAAGTGGGGTCAAAGCCCACATGTGTTTCACTTCAGAAAATTTCAGATGCCACTCCTGACCTGGCCAAGATGGGTGAGAAAAGAACCACCAGCATCAGAGTAAAGAAGTGGTGCCCAACTTCAGGTCCCTAGATGTTCTTGGACTACAACTTCCAGAAATCCTGGACAGCACAGCTGGTGGCGAAGGCATCTGCGAGTTGTAATCTAAGAACATCTGGGGAGCCAAGGTTGGGAACCACTGGGGAAGAGAATACTAAACTATAGAGACCGTTAGCAGCTTTCTAACTAGGAAGAGAAGAAACTAGACTGGTGGGAAGTTGTTGATGGTTGTTAGTCCCACATATCCAAAATACAGTATTTATCCCTTAACTGCACACAGACACCGAACATGTAATTTTCTTGGTCCCGTTCCATATCCTCCTTCACCTATTTCACACGGATAAGTTTTATTAAAGCTGACAACAAAATCCAACTCACTTCCCCATTTCCCAAAAGGATGTGCCGAACTGCAAACTCTCTCACAATCAGAGTGGCATCTATGAGATTACACGTAGATGTTTTTCTATTTGTATCCATAATATTCAACACTTTTCTCAACACTGCTCTAGAAGACTGCAAAGGCTTGAAGGTGGCTCCTCACCTGTGACATAGACATTTGTGTTTCTCTGGTCTTCGACGTGAAACCACCCTAAAGAGGATATTGGGATTAGTTAAGTTGTACTGCTAAACAAACAGAACAGAAAGGTCACAGACTAGAATGCACACAAGACCCTAAAATGCCACTGCTAATTCAGGAGATAGTCCTGGGATAGTCCGACCAAATAGTGAGAGCCGGTACAAAGAAGCTTCCTATGTTCACATCTAGCAGGTTCTTAAAAATCTCTCGAAATCACTTAACGTTGTCTGCAAAAGTAACCTTTTAAAATTCCACTTGCAGAATAAATACAGTAGGAGTTTATGGACAGCAACAAATATTCGGTATGAGCGCCCCTTTCAACATCAGTAGTGAAGATGTGAAATGCTCAACAACGCCACAGAAAGGGACATGTCTTCTCAAGCAGACGGCTGGTTCTAAGACATGCACATCAAGGCCCTTGCCTGCGTCTGGCTTTCTTTTTTCTCCTTTCTGTTTCGCATCGGCTGGTTGAGATGCTTTCTTCAGCTGCTGGAGTCCTCTTGCCTTTGCTTCAGCAGGCGGTTTCGATTCGACCTTTGTAACAGACGTGGACGAATTCTCTGAACCTTCAGTGGGGAAGCCGTAGTTAGCATGGTAATTTGCCAGGAAGTCTTCAGTGACCTAGAAATAATAAAGAACAAGGAAGCTGAATGGAGGATTCAGACAGAATTACTGTACTGCAGAAAACAAGTGGACCCAGGACCATAGAGGGTACAACCAATGATAAATGACAGAAGATAATTCATGAATGTGAGAAAGTTATTTCAGACCTAACAGAGGCCCAGAGAAGGCAAAATGGACATGCAAGGACCACCTGGTGGCAAGAGTGGCCATTTGACCCCACACACACACACACACTCACACAAACACACACTTTTTTCAGTCAATGATCACAGAATCCCCACTCCGTAAGATCAGTCTATGAAACAAATAATATAGATCATTTTCTATTTATAATGTTACGGAGCAGTGACCTTTCAGAATTATGCTACAACAGCCAGCCTGGGAATCCAGACGTGCTTTCTTTAATCAGTAAAAGGATGCTGCTCCAAGCACATTTAGGAGAATCCATTGGCAAACAGCAGCCCCTTTACATGTCTGTGAGATGACGCCATCAATGGCTCATGCTGTGTGTTACTCCTCAACCCAAGGCTTTCCTGTAAAGTTGCCTCTCTAGGCTCTTTCCAGCCCCGTGAAGTGGTCTACACCTATTCACCCAGCTCCCTTCCAAAAGAAACTTGCACGCTTTTTTCAGGAGCAACTGCTTATAAATGATTCAGTGGCAGAGTAGTGGGACCCGACTGTGTGACAAGAGCGTTGGCACGAGACCTGGATTCAGATATCACAAATGGCCCAAATTATGCCAGCGAGCTGTTGGTTAACAAAGGGGACCAAAGAGTAATCATTCATTCCATTAATGACTATGTTTTTAACAGGATAGTTTGAATTAATGCCGGCATGATACAGCAAGGAAACCAGACAGAGACCATAGCTAACTGTGATGGGCTCGAGGTCACCCAGAGTTTTCTTGGCTCAGGGGAGGGGGTGGACCTGACCCTTGGCCTCCCAAGTCCCAGTCGAAACAGAAGGATTACACTGCACTGACTCTTTCACCAGAGCAGCGTGGCTTGACTTCTTCTTACGGGCTCTGAGCAATCATTATCATCATCATCATCATCTTAGAGCAACAGGGCTGGAAGGGAACATCCAGCCCAGTCCCATCACATCAGAGTGGGGTAATCAAACTGCCAACCTCGGTCTCTGCAGCCAGAGGCCTCGGCCACTGACCAACCCAGAGCTTTTGGTCAATGTGCCCCTGGAAACGGCTAGAGGGTGGCCATTTAAAAGATTAAACCTGCCTCTTTGATCCTCCTCTTGATCCTATTCTCTCTCTCTCTCTGTGTGTGTGTGTGTGTCTGTCCCTAGGTGACACAATTTGTCATCATCATCATCATCATAAGAACATAAGAAGAGCCCTGCTGGATCAGGCCAAAGGCCCATCTAGTCCAGCTTCCTGGATCTCACAGCGGCCCCACCAGATGCCTCTGGGAGCGCACGAGACTGGAGATCTGTCTCCTGATACCACTCCTCTGCATCTGGCCCTTGAAGGACCCTGGTTTTAAGCCTGGAGATGACACATCTCCATCATCATAAATCTTAGAGCTGCAGAGCTGGAAGTGACCCTGAAGATGACTGAGTCCAGACGCTACCAAGGAAGGCTCAGAGGGGAAATCAAACACCCATGTTCTGGACCACAACTCCCAGCATTCCGAGCCTGTATTGCCAATGACAAAGGACTGTGGGAGTGGTAGTCCAGAACACCTGGAGGGCCGAAGGTCCGCCACCACAGTCACCATCCCTGTGACACCCTCTTTGCTTGGCAGCCACCTTCTCCAGTCTTGCTTGGCTGAAGAGGTGAGGAAACAAGCCCTTGAGCATCCCATCCTCCTCCTCCTCCGCCCCCCCCGCCCCGTCTCTCTCTCTCTCTCTCTCTCTTTCGAGGGATCGCCCGGGATCAGAATCTCAGGCTCTCTCCCGGGGAAGAAAAAGGGGGGGGGAGGATACGCCAACACACACACACACACACACACACACACAGAGCGCTGAGGAGGGGGGTGGGTGGCTCCTCCTCCTCCTCCTCCCCCCCCGGGGGGTCCCCTCCTCCTCCTCCTCACCTTCGGGAACCAGGCCCTCTTCTCGCGGTCCCACTCGTACTGGGAGCCGTCGGCCGGGTCGGTGTAAGTGAAAGGGTCCCCCCGGCCGCCGCCTTCCTCCTCCTCCTCCTCCTCCTCCTCCTCTTCCTCGTAATCGTCCTCCTCGTCCTTCTTCTTCCTCTTCTTCTTCTTCTTCCCGTAGAGCTCCTGGAGCCGCAGCTGGTGGAGGAACTCCTCGTTCCGCCCGCCGCCTCCGCCGCCCCCGGAGCCCCCGAGGCTCGTCATGGCGGGACCCGCGGCGGCTCAGCCCCTCCGACAAGGCGGCGGCGGCGGCGGCGGCCAAGTCACCCACGGCGCATGCGCGCGAGCCCACGCCCCGCCCCCTTTCTCTCTCTCTCTCCTCTCTCTCTCTCGCGGCCCGGCTCTGAGGAAACCACCGAGGCCCCTCCCCCTTCCCTCAATCACGGCTTTTATTTTATTTGGCTCGTTTATGGATTTAAAACTGAGGGGAAAAGCGTTCCCTCGTTCCGGCGACGGCCGCCCCCTCCTCCCCGCCCGACCCGTTCGAATTCCACACACACACACACACACAAAAAAAAAAGCGCGCGCGGCCTCCTGGGTGAGGAAACGCTCCTCTTTCCTCCCCCTCAAAACAGCCGATGGCGTCGGTCAGGGGAAATGGGACTGCGCGTGCGCAGAGAGGCGAGCCCGAAAGGACCTGCGCAGTAGGGACCTTGGGGGGTTTGGGGAGGGGGAAGCCCCTCTGCGCGTGCGCAGGATCTTCCCCGGCTGAGTAGTCGCTCCTCCTCTCCAGCGCCCGGTCGGCAGCCTTGGTTCGATGGAAAGGTTGGGACACCCCGAACTCTTGGAACCAGCGCCTGCCTCTCTATGGAACCCCCCGCAAGCCGTTCCCGCCCAAAAGGCTTCACTCACTGCGCAAGAACGGAAGTCGCTTCGGAAAGGGGCGGGTCTAACCGGGAGGGAGGGAGGGACCAGGAGGCGGTGCTGTGGGTCATGTGACCTCTCGAATTCCGTAGCCCTTGAGTAGTTCCTTTTGAAGAAAAGTAGTTCGTTCCTTTCCGTTACCGTTGGTGGATCTCTCAACCAGGCAGGGTCTTGGGGCTTTTCCTTCAGGGGTTGGGCTTTGCCAGCCCTGTCCTATCCTAGCCTCTGCCAATGCGACCCGATTTCTTCCTCTCCCAAACTTAGGCTTAGAAAACACAGGCTCCAAGGGTTCCCAAGGGTCATCTAGCCCAACCCTCTGCCAACCTGATAACAGCTGTGTTTTCCAGTTTTTAATTTCCATATCTCATAATGGAACTTTTATTTTAATTGCCATTAGCTCTAATGCTGCCTTTTTAATGTTGTAAGATGCCTCTTCTAATTCATTGCCCTTAAACTTGAATATGGTGTTCTGGGTTGTAGATCATCCTTCAGTATTGTAAGCTGCCTTGGGTCCTTTTCAAAGGAGAAAGGTGGGGTAGAAATATTCAAAATAAATTAAGTGTAGGAAGCCCACACATGATCTAACCCTTTGTGATCCATTCTCTGTTTAAAAGGCTGCAATGGAGGAAAGTCCAACATTTTCCTGAGATGGCCCGTTCCCTGCCAGACAGCTTCAACCATCAGGAACCCTCTTACCATCCACCTTCATCCATGGTCCAGAAAAGACCATAATGCTGGGGAAGTTATGAGAGGCCAGGAACAGAGGAGGACTAAATGTGAGATGGATTGATTCACTCACTCAAGGAAGCCACAGGCTTCAGTTTGCAAGAGGCTGAACGGGGCTGGTGAGGAGAGGAGACTTTGGAGGTCACTCATTCATAGAATGGCCATGAGTCGGAGGTGACTGGATGGCACCCAATCACAATAGCATTCGGCTGGAACCTTGTTTCTTCTAACCCAAGATCCGTTAGTTAGGTTCCCATTCTCTGGAGCAGCAAAAGTAAGCTGTTCCTATCTTCCGCATCACACTTTTTTGGATATATAAAGATGAGAGGCCATCTTTATATATCAGTTTCCTTTTCTCCAGGCTAAATACACCCACCTCCCTTGAGCAAATAAAATCTCACCCTTCCTCTCTAGGTGCTGCTTTGCAACAAATTGTTCAAAATGAATCTATGAAGGTTCCCTATTTTATGGACTTTTACGGTGAAGCAAGGTCCTGCAGCCGTATGGTGGGAAAAGGCACACAGCTTGGGTTTTGAAACTGATCTCCCAAGAGTAAATATATCTCGGCCGTCATACACAAGAGAATGATAATAAAAATCAAGGATGAGGCATCTGAGCGAGAGACCCTGAAATGACTGACCAAGAAGTTGCCAGAGGAGATTGCTAGAGATACAAAAATAGTCAGTAACCTTTGCCTGGTATGCGTAAATGTGGTGCGGGCATCTCTAGGCTTTTTGTAACAGCCGGGGTCGGTCGCGTTGGCCCAAATAGTTCCACTACAATCATCAGTCATGATGGATTGCAAGACATCTCTTTCAAGATACCAAATTGCTGCAAGGACTGCTCCTGCCATCATCTGGCAGAATTTTGTATCAGTTAAACCATCAATATTACCAATAATGGGCAACTGTTACACATTTTTTTAAAAAAAAAACAACCCTGGAATTTGTTGAATTGGAACAATGGCAGAAGTAAACCATTGAAAGAAAACAAGCAGCTTGATCAAGGAATCTGTTTATCCCACTAGTTACACATTGTTGCAATGCCTTAGCAGCCAGAGTAGAACAGCAGAAGCAATGTAAGAGACCTCATCTCTAGATGGGATTCTGCAATACAAGTTCTTGGGCTCTATTTCAGGTTAAGGGTGAAATAGAGAATAAACTCAAGCTGGCATTCCCCAAAACCAGTCCCTGCTAGGGTGAAATATGTCCATCATAGCACAAGCTTTTTATCACTTCTGCTGTGTCTTGCCTATTTATTTTATGATTGCGGGACTGTCATTTTCAAATCTTGCTGCGGAAGCACGCCCCTCTGAGGACATCTTTTTTTCCTGGAAGGAAAGCATACCGCCAGCTCTCAAATGCCCACCAAGCATCTTATCTGTCTTGATGGTTGTTTAATGATGGCTGTGCATTAAAAGGTTCACATTTTAACAGCAGCAACTTAAGTTTGACAATGAAAAACATTTACAAAGTTAAAAATTGGAAGGACGTGTCGTGGAAACCACAGAGTAGTCCCCAGATCCCAAGAAGCAAGTGTACAAGATAAAAGTAAGATGTGTCATGCTAAGCTTAAAAGTCAATTTGCCGGTAGAATGAAATTGAAAATTACATATTTTAGTGCAGTCTACCATGTATCTTTCTGTCACATAGGATCCACTGACATATCATTTCTCCCTGCCCTAATCTCCTTTAAATTTCAAGATGGCTGCTCTCTGCTTCTCTTTTGTAGATCCAACCACACAAAAGAGTTAAACCCTAGGGTTGTTTCTGTAGAAGGAGCCCATGGCTGGTTAAATGGGATATTCTGTGTTGTAGCATTAGAAGCAGGGATATTCTGAGCACTGGGCAATTCCCCTGCCCAAAAATATTCTCTCTGCTTCCAGCTTTCTTCCTCATTCTCCTCGATTCTAAGTGCTGTTGAAGGTTCTTCTTTTGCTCCAAAGGCTAAGATCTGTCATCATTTGCAAGGGCAGATGAATAGAAAAAGATGTCTTATTAGTGTGATCGAGTTTCACTGGGCCAGAGCAGCAGCCTTAAGGGGAAACCTCAGATACGTGGAACAGATAGATGCTGTTTTCCCAAAGAACGGCTGTTCCTGTGCTTAGGTGTAAATTCTGTGCAATGTTATTAAAAATTGCTCCACCGAAGGCGCTAGCAGAGGTACAGTTCTTTCTTAGATCCCATGGCGCTTGAGTCCTGATGGGTCTTGGAATGGTGGTTGCCCTCAAAACAAACAGGTGGAATTAGACACTCTCTTCCTCTTTGGTGATGCTGTAATCAGTCAACAACGTGACACTGATTTCAGACCCTGTCACCGACATCGCCCTGGTCGGGGTGTTACTCTGAGTGAGGCTGGGAGGATGTGTCGCCGGGGCCTTTGGCTTGCAGCACAGAACCTCCTTCTTAAAATGCTGGCGGAAACTTTTACTCAGCCAGTAGAGTGCAAAGGGGTTGACGCAAGAATTGCCGAAGGCCAAAACCCGTGAAAAAATAGTGGCGAACAGGTGGAAAGCCGATGTATCGATGGAAGCGTGGTAGGTGAAGGAGCGGTACAGGTAAAGGATGTGGTTCGGAAGCCAACACAAGGCAAACAAGGCCGCCAAGACTAAGACGGTTTTAGCAACTCTCTTGCGGGATTCAATCTGCAAAATAAGCATAATAACACTGTATATTAATTAAAGAGTTTTCGTCCTTTACATTTCCGTGTGTGATTCTTAAATCAAGCGAAAGGAGTGTTTGACCAAGTAAACTGAAATAAACATGGCACCATGGATTTTGTTTAGGTAAATGTGATGATTGATGTGTTGAAGAAATAAAAGCCTAAATCCTTTCTGTTTGTTAGAACAGAATGAAATAGCAATGCCACTCATTAAAAGAGAGGCAAACACTAACCATAGATCAACAAATTAAGTGAGGGTGGCATTTACACAACAGGATTTTAGGAATCACTGAAGGAACTTAATAGCTATTTGGGGGAAAATGAGAATTTTAATCACCTAAGTTAACAGCTTCAATTTTCAGAATCATTGCTGTGTTTTGTATAGATATGAATGACCACCTTTTCTCTGGCTTTTATCCTGGAGATGCCCGGGTGAACATAAACCCAACTTGTCTTTGTTTTGCTTTTTTTTTTTTTTCCCAAACCTCTTATTAAAATAGAAGTGGAGCCTGATAAATTGAATCCAGCTGGTAAACCCAAGGAGAGAAAGAAGACCAAGGATTTCAAAGTTGCTTCTTCACCTTGAACAGGTCTTAAGATACTAGATTAAGAGACTTGGCAGTCAAATTATGCAGGTTGCTTCAGGTGAAAATAGGGTTGATTTCAACTTCCCACCGGCAGAAAAAGTCAGAATTTTCCCTTCCTCTGGTGGCTCAGTGAGTCTGCAGGGAGCTTCTCTCCGGCTGGCGGAGAGGGTTCGGAATCTGGGCGTGGTTCTGGATCCGGCGCTTACCTTGGAAGCCCATGTGGCTGCCGCGACCAGATCCACATTTTACCATCTTCGTCAAATTGCCCAGATCCGCCCATACCTGGATGGCGACTCTCTGAGAACTGTGGTTCAAGTGCTGGTGATCTCGAGGTTGGACTACTGCAACACTCTTTACATGGGGTTGTCCTTGACTCTCCTCTGGCGTTTGCAATGGGTACAAAATGTGGCAGCCAGGCTGGTGGTGGGTGCGCGTCGTTACGACCGCATCACCCCGGTTCTGGCTCGCCTGCATTGGCTGCCCGTTGCATCCCGGATCAGATTCAAGGTCCTGGTTTTAGTATATAAAACCCTCCATGGCTTGGGCCCGGATTACCTGACAGAGCGGATCGTCCAGCGATCAACCTCGGCCCGTCCAGTCCGGAAGTCGCGAGCGCACTCGCTTCGGGTTCCCACCCCTAGAGAGGCCCGGAAAAGATCTACACGCAACCGGGCCTTCTCGGTGGCAGCCCCATCTTTATGGAACAGCCTCCCAAGCAAAGTGCACTCTGCAGAGTCCTGCTGGCCTTCCATAAAGCATTAAAAACTCTGCTTTTTCGGGAGGCCTTTGGCGAGTTTCTGTAGTGTGTTTTCCCCCTTTCCCGCCATCCTCATTTGCCCCTTCCGAGAAGTCTCGTTGCTGGGCTTTGCACGTGATGCCAGGGCGTTAAACTGTTTTATAGCTTTTAAATTGTTTAATCATTGCCTTATGTTGTAACTGCCTTTTATTGTGGTATTAGTTGCTTCGTCAACTCATGTAAGCCGCCCAGAGTTCCTACGGGAAGATGGGCGGGGTATAAATCTAATAAATAAATAAATAAATAAATAAATAAATAAATAAATAAATAAGGCTTCTAGAAACTGTTGGCTGCAAAGTTGGCAGCTCGGCGGTTCGAATTCTGGGTGCCACACAGTGGAGTGAGCTCCTAGCTTCTGCCAACCTAGCAGTTCGAAAGCATGTAAATGCAAGTAGATAAATAGGAAATAGGTACGGGCGTAAAAAGCGGGAAGGTAAAACAGTGTTTCCTTGCATCCATGCCGGCCACGTGGCCATGGACTCGCACAACACTGGCTCTTCGGCTTGAATGCGGAGATGAGCACCACCCCTAGAGTCGGACATGAGTAGCACACGTGTGCATGGAAAACCTTTACCTTTACTTAGCACAGTACATTTGGCCTTTGCTTTCACTCAGGGTGCATTGTTTACAATCCGACCCACAACTGTAGGAGCTATAAATATATACGTATACAGTATACTTGGGGTTTGAGATAGCATTCTGGTCCTCTAGGAGGTGATGCAGCCTCTCAAGGACAAGACAACAGCCGGTGGGAGGATATGCAGCAATATATTTGTCAGTCTTTACATTTCTGTGGGACTCCCTGTCCTTTATCACCCTAGAAAAACATGTTTGTTTTGCTTTCTGCATCTTATCTCAACAGAAACACAGCTTGGTGTAAGTGCTGCCTCAATGAGCTGCTGGTTTATTTACACAAGTGAGAAAACAGGGACTTGTGTAAAGCAGGAGGAAGGGGGGCGAACTGTGTTTTATGTGGTTAGGAAATATCCTCTCTCTCTCTCTCTCTCTCTTTTTAAGACTATAACTTCCAGAATTGCCCAGCTCTCATGACCAGGCTGCGGTATTATACCAGGATCTGTGGAGAGAGTGAAAAAGAGGTTTCTTGATCGTTGTAAAGATTCCCATCCATTAGCTGAAGGACAGCCTTTTCTCCCGAACACCTAGTAATGGGAGACGTACCGTCTAAAATTTAGGGTGCTTCGACATAAGAAATGCCTTTTCAAGGAACATTTAAAACCTTTGAGCTTTCTTGTCTCATACTGAGAACGAAAGAAACTGCACTTTTTTGGCTGCCTTAACATCTCTATAATGTGTTCAGAATGCCCTTAGTTTCCTTTCCCTTTGAGCAACACACCAGAGGACAAGATGATTGCTAAGAAAGACACAATCACCCCACCCAGTGCTTCAGAATGCAAGCAGTTAGTTTTGAGCAGTAGCACAAACAGTGTAGTTGTCTGCAAAAACTGGCAATTTCATTTCTCAAAATTTGGTTTTGCAGCAGTAAGGATTCTATTCAGAGCACTGGGAATTTTCTTGCTGTCTTCGCTTGTAAGAAGAGGGCTGCTGCATCTCCAGAGGCACCAGCAGACAGTGTTGCTGCTCCTGGCACTGGCACCGTTTTGATTTTTATACCATCCATAGTGTTGGAGCACTAATGATGCAAGCAACCACTTGCCCTCCCAGGGAGCTGGGTGCCCTGAGGAGGATGAAAAGCTGAGTCAACCTGAGCCCGCCGCCTGAACCCATCAGGATCAAACTCAAGATGTGAGCGGAGTCTTCACCGCAGTGCTGCAGTTTAACTGCTGCACAACGAGGCTCCAGACAGAAACGGCCGATGGTATAAATTTCTGGAGATTCCCGATCAGGGCTGGGCAGGTTTTAATTCCAGGGAGATTATTGGGGCGGGGCTGCACCTCACTGGTAGGTGGGGCCAAAGACAAAGGGGTGGGGCCTGGAGTGCCATCATATATTGGTTTAAAGATCTCATTGCCAGCACCTAATCCTGGGGAGGAGCATTGTAACATTTCAGGATGTCTGTGAAGATTCTCAGTCATCCAGGTGAGTTTATCTGGAAGTTGAGTCATGGCTACTAGACTTCTCTTTTGAGAGATAGAAACGTTTCGCTGTTCATCCAAACATCTTCATCAGTCACTTGGATGAACAGCGAGACGTTTCTGTCTCTCAAAAAAGAAGTCCAGTAGCCATGACTCAACTTCCAGAACATTTCAGGATGCTCTGAAGGGCAGTGCTCTAAGGAAGGGACTGGGCTCTTTGGGGAACCTCCCCAGCCTTGTTGAAGGGCTGATTCGGCACACAGGCCCTCAGGTCGCCCCCCCCTCCCGCTCTAACTCTTTTGCACACCTGCTTACGAGCGTGGCCGTGTTCTTCCGCCGGCATGTTCAGTGTGCTCTTAAAAAGGGTTCTGGCGATCAGGAAGTAATAGATGGAGATGACAGCAAGGGGCATTATGTAGAAGATCAGGAAGCAAACCAGGGAATGCGCCTCTTGCAGTATTCTTTCAGACACGGGGTAAGGGGCGCAGGTCTCCAAGGAGCTGTTCCTCTCGGGTAGGTGAAAAGCATAGAGATCAGAAGACACGGCCTCCGGGACGGCTAAGAGCATCGAGACGATCCAAACGCAAGCGGCTTTGAAGCAGGTCCTCAGGACGGCGTCCGCCCGCTGCAGCTCCAAAGGTTTCACGATGGCCCTGTACCTAAGGACCAGAATTAACAGCTTTAGGGTCCAATGCAACAAAAATATTCGGCAACAGCATCCACCAAACTGTGCAGAAATTTTGCTTAGGGCTCCCAAGCTGTTGATGCCGACATCTCTCATGCACATGAACATATATCTCTGTTTCACACATCTCCTACCCATGATCAGACATTGGGGTCCGCATGACTATTCTAACTTCAGATGTGGCAACTCTAAATGACATTATGTGGCACCTGAACAATTCTTCCACCTTCTTCATCCTTTTATTTTATCCCAAAGGACCTGCTGGAAAGAGTTTGTAATCTCCGTTACTCATGACCTGGCCTCAGCATTACAATGTTTTGAAATGTATATGTCCTCTGTTTTTTTTTGGGGGGGGGGGTTTGTTCATTTGCATAACATGTCTCTGCTATCACCCTCTCACTCCAGGGGATTCTTAGCACCCTGCAATTTATTTATTATTTTAGTTAATTAAAATAAAAGTATCCAAGGTGGCAATCTGTCGACATTTCACATACTTCTTTCATTGTTATGGTTTCCTGCATTAAAATCCATGATGCCAATATCATTCAGCAAAACCAAGAATACAGAGAACTGAGAATACAATCTGTATTCTTGAAACTCTATATCAACCTGCAAGAGGTTTTAGTCGCCCTGTTACCTATTCTACAGCATCATCATATGAAAAATTGTAAATAGCATGCCCAAATTTCATCTACTTGACAAGTATATATTTTTTTAAAAGCAAACTAAAAAACCCCACTGGGACAAAAAAAAATCTCCCAAGGCAACTATCACTATTTTTTTATTCCTGCCAGCCTCAAGGCTCAGAAGGTGACATGTTGGTCTTCAGCGTCATGAGCATGAGTAGCAAAACTGATCTATTCAGGTAAGCGTCATTTGTTGAGACAGTGGAATTCTCTGTGGGTTCCGGAAACAGAGGTGTGCATTCAACTCTCATGAAGACCTAGCTCAAAAACTGGCCACAAGAGTAACCATACTGCTAATCTCTGCATTTTGGGGGATTTTAATTTTTAATTTGTTTTGTTTTGTTTAAATCTGTCATGCATTATGTTGAGAACCGCCCAGAGTAGTCTCTGGCTAGATTTACTTACTTATACTGTATATTTATTTAATAAGTTTTAAAACACCCAGACAATATCTTAGAACTCAGTGCAAGGTGGTACTAGTATTATCACGGTGTCTGGGTTTTGTTCTGTTTTTCAATCTTTTGAGCATCAGTGGGTTTAGTTCAATAGATCCAATCTTACTGTTGGATTCCACCAAGAACAGAAAAACTGTCTGCAATTGTTCTCCCTCCTTTCCATGCCTGCTTTTTTGACATCCCAAATTGCTTTAATGCACCGCTAGGTAGCATCAAACGACAGCGTAACCTCCCCCTGCATTTAAACCATTCACTGAGGTTGGGAAGAACACATTATCTTTTTTGTACACAGTGAAAGATGGGTTCTCCCAACCACCGCCACCCCCCCCCCAAGCAGAAGCTGCCTTTTGTCTGTAATCATCGCCAACATGCTTTCATGCTCTCTTATAGTAAGGCTTCTGTGACTCTTTCCCCCACTAAGCAGAGATAACATTTGTATATCTGAAGATCTGCTTTATAAAATGTGTGTGTGTGTGTGTGTGTGTGTGTGTGTGTGTGTGTGTTGTGTCATTACAGACGCTGAACGTAAAGTCGGTTGTGATCTTCAAGCAAAGGGTGCTAGATCTACTGGAACATCAACACTTATAAGTGCTTTGTTTTCAAAGATGACAGGTCAAACTTTCATGTACGTCAATTCAAAGTCTCTAGTGTCTTGGACAAAGCTGGAAATGAAGACAATTGTCTTTCCTATTGAAATGATTCAGCTCATTCAATATTAAAGGAAGCATTCAAAATATCGGAGAGACGGATTCAGATCCAGTCAATTTGATTGTTATAATATCCTAGGGTCAAGAAACGAACAATCGAATGTCTTTCCAACTCACCTGTCGGCGCTGAGGACAGTTAAAGTGAACACAGAGACTCCGACAGAGGTTCTTTGGATGAAGGAGAGCAGCTTGCACCCGACTCTTCCAAACAGCCAGGTATCCACCAGGTAACAAGCAGCATCCACCGGCACGCAAGTTACGAGGAGAATCAGGTCCCCAAAAGCCAGGCTGGTGATGAAAATGTTTGGGACCGTCTGCATCGACTTGATCTTGAAGAAGACTTTGATCAGGATCGCGTTCCCAAGAAGTCCCACCGAGATGATGGTGGCGTAGGTCACATAGATGGTGCAAATGATGCCCAATCCCAGGGGAATATCGTCCGGCCAATGCCCTTCCAATGAGCCGTTGCCCGTTCCAGGTGCCTGGTATTCGCTGCCGTTCGCAAATTCGTCCAGCAAGGCTTTCCCGGTTGTCAACAGCACCCTAGTCATGATGAAGCTGAAATGTCCCAGGTGGGGAAAATGGTCAACATGCACACCACAACCGGTCAGTGGGAAAGTGTGTGTGCATGGGTGTGAGTAGGGTGGAGAGAGAGAGAGAGAGAGAGAGAGAGAGAGAGAGAGAGAGAGAGAGAGAGAGAGGAGAGAGAAGGACCAGCAAAGCTCTTGAAATGCAGATCCTCAGGACTTTATTTCTTCTGGCTGCGGAATCTCAAAATATAAGAAGGACAGATGAGCAAAGAATCGATGCTGAACTGAGTGGGAGGTGCAGAACATTTTTTTTTTTTTTTTAAAAAGATGCCTTACAGCAACTGTGGGGGGAAACACAGGAGGAGGAGAGAAAAGGAGGTGGTTCTCTTCCTCGACAGGTTACCCAGTCAACAGTGCTTTAGATGATTTCCTCTTATTTTGATGGCTCTTCGGGGCATATTTGGTGAAGCGCATTGACATCTTTGTAAGGGTAAAGGGGAACATCAGTGCTGAACATTTGACTATTTTCGACTGCTTTTATTTCTTTTATACATTGTTGTATTTTTCTTTTTTTTTTCCTTTCTTTTGTATTGCTGTAACCCGCCCAGAGTTTCTTCTGGAAGACGGGCAGTATATAAATGTATAGATAGATAGATAGATAGATAGATAGATAGATAGATAGATAGATAGATAGATAGATAGATAGATAGATAGATAGATAAACAAGCATGGCCATTTACTAGGAACGAAGGCTGTGGCATCCTTGTGCAAAAATTGGACTGTTTTTATATTAAAAGGGGACAAGGTTATAAATCCCTGCAGGATGCTTCTACAGGTGGGCCTCAGGGGCAAAACTTTAGTACGGGCTAGCTGGAAGGAACCCTTTTTAGTCCAATCCCCCAAAAGGCCCAGTGGGGAATCAAACCTCCAACCTCAGGCTCCCCAGCCAGAGACCTAAACCATTCAGCAACCAAGCAGTTCTGAGGGAGGGGGATGTTTTGCTTCAGAAGAGCTGCACTTTACCGGAAGAGAGAAGGGGGAAATACCACCAAGGATTTGAAGATGGTTTTCTCTGTTCCATGCCACAAACCTGCAAGATAGGTCAGAATCCTCTCTGTGATGTAATGGAAGTCTTGAGAAGGGTTTGGACACGTTAGCTGTATAGAGGCCGGGGTTAAGCTGGTTAAAAAGTCTCACTCAAGTATCACAGACTGGCCACCTCACCCTTCCTAGCTTGGCTGCAACCATCTAGCGAGGCCCACCTGGGCCAACCTGGAGAGGAACTTTGCCTGGGACAATGCAAAGTGCTACGGAGTGGTTTGGTCGTGAACTGGCCTTGCCTTGGTCTGGCTCCTCTTACTTGCTCCAAATCTCATCAGTCCTGTCCCTCCCCTCCTTAGGAAGCTGACCTGGCCAGCTGGAACTCGCACCGGCTGCAGGAGAAACCGGTGTGCCATTCAGCAGGTCCTCAGCCACCTCTACCCTGCCCTGTTTGTCTCGCAGAGCATCCATTGCCTACGCATTACCCCAGTGCTTGCTGCAGAACTAACTTCATTGCAACTGTTGCCAGATGGATGACACACACACACACACACACAGCTTACAAATGTGTTGTTTTCCTCTTGGTATGGCTTCCCCCACCAAAGAAGAAGAAGAAGAAGAAGAAGAAGAAGAAGAAGAAGAAGAAGAAGAAGAAGAAGAAGAAGAAGAAGAAGAAGAAGAAGAAGAAGAAGAAGAAGAAGAAGAAGAAGAAGAAGAATGGGGCAAATCCCCAGTCCTGCCGTCACAGAAGTCCATTTAAGACAGAACCCTAGAGCTTCTGCTTTCTGGTTTGATAAGAAAATAGATGTTTTTGGCTTGGGTTCAAAGATCAGCTCACTGCTTTTCCTTCCTTCCTTCCTTCCTTCCTTCCTTCCTTCCTTCCTTCCTTCCTAATCACAAGCTCCTTCCTTCCTTCCTTCCTTCCTTCCTTCCTTCCTTCCTTCCTTCCTTCCTTCCTTCCTTCTATCATCACAAGCTCCTTCCTTCCTTCCTTCCTTCCATCAGCTCCTTTTTTCTTTCCTTCCTTCCTTCCTTCCTTCCTTCCATCCATCCATCCATCCATCCATCCATCCATTCCTTCCTTCCTTCCTTCCTTCCTTCCTTCCTTCCTTCCTTCCTTCCTTCCTTCTATCACCACAAGCTCCTTCCTTCCTTCCTTCCTTCCTTCCTTCCTTCCCTTCCTTCCTTCCTTCCTTCCTTCCTTCCACCACAAGCTCCTTCCTTCCATCCATCCATCCATCCATCCATCAGTTTCCTTCCTTCCTTCCTTCCTTCCTTCCTTCTATCACCACAAGCTCCTTCCTTCCTTCCTTCCTTCCTTCCTTTCCTTCCTTCCTTCCTTCCTTCCTTCCTTCCTTCCTTCCTTCCTTCCTTCACCACAAGCTCCTTCCTTCCTTCCTTCCTTCCTTCCTTCCTTCCTTCCCTTCCTTCTATCACCACAAGCTCCTTCCTTCCTTCCTTCCTTCCTTCCTTCCTTCCTTCCTTCCTTCCTTCCTTCCTTCCTTCCTTCAGCTCCTTTTTTCTTAAGCTCCTTCCTTCCTTCCTTCTTTCCTTCCTTCCTTCTATCACCACAAGCTCCTTCCTTATCCTTCCTTCCTTCCTTCCCTTCCTTTCCTTCCTTCCTTCCTTCCTTCCTTCCTTCCTTCCTTCCTTCCTTCCTTCCTTCAGCTCCTTCCTTCCTTCCTTCCATCCATCCATCCATCCATCCATCCATCCATCAGTTCCTTCCTTCCTTCCTTCCTTCCTTCCTTCCTTCCTTCCTTCCTTCCTTCCTTCACCACAAGCTCCTTCCTTCCTTCCTTCCTTCCTTCCTTCCTTCCTTCCTTCCTTCCTTCCTTCCTTCCTTCCTTCCTTCCCATCAGACAAGGGCTGAACATATCACAGGGAGGTGCGACACTTCCCCACCCACTCATTCACCAGCACCACCCCACGTTGGCAGGTCCCCACTGATGAGCTGTCAGGAATCAAGCTCAGCTACGCATTCCCGGGCTGAGTGACAGCCGTGAAAGGAGGCGCAGAGGTGCCATCTCCACCCACCCTCTCCACAAGGCACGTGTTTGGATTTAAATAGCTCTGTGGGGTGAGTTCTAATTCTGCTTATCGGGCAAGGCAGGATTCCTATCATACCACTTAAATGGAAGTGAGCTAACCTCTCCTCTTTTCCTAAATGCCCAAAGCTGGTGCTGGTGCCACCTATACCCTTTTTTAGCATCCCTGTTGGTCAACTCAGATCATGCATTAAAGGAATATTCTGGATGCAACCAAGCCTTTCTACCAGAGACATTATTCCTTCCAGTCTTCCTGCCTGAGCAATCAAGCTTGCAAAGGAAATCTGTGTTGGCCTTCCGATGACCAGTCACAGAACAAAACCACAGCAAGCTCTTAAGGGGCCTCCACTTCTGTTATGCTTGCGAGGTCCGCTCTTTCTTCCTCAAACCCTGCCTAGATTTCATTCCCAAATAGACAATTGTCTCCACCACCACCATCACCACCACCACTACTACCTGCTGACCAGCTCCTGCCTCCAAGTCTACCGGCAATTCACTAGTGGGAAAAGAAGAGGGAAATTGGGATTCTCACTTCTGATCATTTTCCTACTGGCCACGCAAGATTATCAGTAGCATTTGTTTTCTCCTGATGGTGCGGCCAGCTCCATCCCCTTCACCACCCCAGCTTTGTGCTGTGAGGTTCTACAGTGGCACATTTCTCATGGCATGGAATTGATGTCAGTGCCCTTTAGATAGAGCAGTGATGGCGAACCTTTTAGAGACCAAGTGCCAAAACTGCAATTCAAAACTCACTAATTTGTTTGCAAAGTGCCAATACAGTAATTTAACCTATACAGGTGACTATGAAGGGGCGATGTCGGGTGCCCACAGAAAGGGCTCCGAGTGCCAACTTTGGCACCCGTGCCATAGGTTCGCCATCACTGTTATAGAGCAATTTCATAGGATCATAGAGTTGGAAGAGACCTCAAGGGCCATCTAGTCCAACCCCCTGCCATGCAGGAAAGAAGTGTTCTTCTTATATACCACCCATACCACTTCAAGTAGTCTCTGGGTGGTTTACAGTTTAATTATTTATTTTATTTATTTATTTATTTATTATTACATTTTTATACCGCCCATCTGGCAGCAGGGCCACTCAGGGCGGCTTACAAGTTACAAGACATCACATACTTACAATCAGGTCTTCTGTGTGCCAAAATATTTCCACTCAATACTGCCTCAAGTGACATCACCTGGACAGCATTTTGT
The DNA here is from genome assembly GCA_029282475.1 of Phrynocephalus forsythii. NCBI lineage: Eukaryota > Metazoa > Chordata > Lepidosauria > Squamata > Agamidae > Phrynocephalus > Phrynocephalus forsythii. The sequence goes on along the minus strand of JAPFRF010000015.1, from coordinate 12,021,157 downwards.
GATTGTGAATTATGCAGGCTACACATTGCCCCCCCCCCCGAGCAAGCTGGGTACTCATTTTATCGACCTTTGAAGGATGGAAGGCTGAATCAACCTAGAGCTGGCTACCTGGGATTGAACCTAGGGTAGGACTTCACAACATCCCTCATAATTTGCTGTGTTGGCCAAGGCATATGGGAGCTGTAGTCTATAACATCTGACTGTCTATGTTTCTCCATCCTGTCTATGGCAGAAAGAATGCAGTCATGGAAACGATACCTCTAGGGAAAAGCCCCGCTGAGCGCCGTACGATGATACGACAAATATCTCTTAGCTGTTTAAAACATTTTTTCAGGAATCTGGAATGTAAATGCTGCCATTAGGGGAGAGGCAATTATCATGCACTCAAAAAATTGTGTGCTTTTTAGAACCAGTAAATAAATAGTCAACCTTGACTTCACATTTAATGTTCCCATAGGGCTACTGTTTGTGTTCAAGCAAAATGCTGTTGAGTCCCAGGGAGCTAGCATTTCCCATGGTCACCAGATCCAAGTCACCAAATAAAGATCTGATGCGAGAGAGTTCAATTTTGCAAGGTTTATTGATCAATAAAGCAAGCAGGCAGAGAGAAACTTAACCTCTGGTAGCAAAAGTGAAGTCTCTGCCTTGATGGAGGCAAAAAATGTCAGAAATGCCCAGGCGTCCAGAGAAATTCAAGGCATCACTATCGTATCACACAATATGATGTTTTTGTTTTTAGTTATGTTTACTTTGTTTTCTATTTTAGTTCTTATTTTATATTGTTTATGTTTGTATTATGGCGTATACTGTAAACTACCCAGAGTAGCCTTGTAGCTAGATGGTGTGGTATACAAATCTAATAAATAAATAAATAAATAAATAAATAAATAAATAAATAAATAAATAAATAATGTCCCATTTTGGCCTATGGCACTTCACAAGTTCTTTCCTTTTTTAATATGTGTCCAAACTAATCAATATTGGCCATCTAGTCTCTTCTTGTAGTCCAGAACTATGACAACCATCGCCCCCACTCACATTAATGAGGGATGACATGCAAGGGCAACCCAAGTTCTCCTTCCATCCAGGGTAGGAAACATCGAGTTGCCGCCCCCACCCCCCACCCCCATGGTAACAACACCACTGCCTGTATTTCACCCTTCCCTTCAAAGGCCATGGGTTCCTCTTGGTTTAGCTTCTGCTGTCTCTGCCTCTCATGCCACCAACGTTCCAACAAACAGTCTTGGGCATCCCAGAATAAGCAAGAGGCTTCGCCTATCCACCCGTGACCATTCTGGGGACAGTTTTGCAATTATAGTCATTGTCACATGCCATCAAATCTGGCGACCCTATGAATGAACCCCCTCCAAAATATTCTGTCTTCAACAGCCCCACTGAGCTCTTGTAGACGCAAGCCCGGGGTTTCTTTTGTGAAGTCAATCCATCTGATATTTGGTCTTCTTCTTTTCCTGCTGTCTCCCATCTTTCCCAGCAATTGTGGTCATTTCCCTTTTGCTTCCTCACGATGGGCCCAGAGTAGGACAACATCAGCTTCAACATGTTTGCCTCCAGAGATAGTTCAGGCTTGCTCTGGTCCAGCACCCACTTGTGCATCTTTCTGGTGGTCCGACGTACCTGGAAAGCTCTCCTCCAGCATTATATTTCAAGCAAATCAATTCTTTCTTTCTTTTTAATAGAGCCCTCATGGGTCCAGGCATTCTGCTAAAGACAATTCTAGCTGGGAACAGCCCCCACCCCGTTTTGCAGATTAAATGGTAAACATGTTGCGTTTAAAATAAGCTAAAATTACCTTTCAGTCAGGCTAGTCCTGCTGGTTTCCGCTGGACCCCCAGATGCCAATAAAAGTCCAACGAGAGAGAGATCCTGAGGCAAATACTGCATTTATTAGGCCTAATAAAGAAACAGCAGGCGAACACCAGCCAGAGACAGGGCGAAGGTGTTCAGCGCTGAGCACATGGAAATCCCAAACTTTTATTGATTCTTGCCCCTTCCCATCCCAGAAGGCGCCTTGTTCAGGGATTGGCTGAAGGAAGTTCAAATTGTCCAATTGGGATAGTCCAGGGGTGGCCAGGGGCGGCTCTGGGCAGTCCTGGGTGGTCCCTGGCAGTGGAGCCAGGGCTTATGCAAATGTTAATGAATCCAAACAGGGTGACACAATAGGTCAGAGAAGCGTGGCATTGTTTTTGGATACAGGTAAACTGAAGGGAATCAGTAAATCAATAGTGGGTGAGAGAAGGCATTTATCAGGGCCAGTGGGGGGGCAGGAAGGGTTGATGGGATTACATACAGGTATTTGGAAAGACACAGGAATTTGGGAGCACAAGGATACAAGCCATTTTGGGATTACACACAGGTGTTTGGAATACAAGAATTTGGAGGCACAAGAATGTGAGTTCTTACAGGATTACATATGGGTATTTGAGTGTTTACAGAAACTAGGAACATGAGAATAAGAGTCCTTTCCAGGTGTGTGAATGAAACAATGGAGGGTGTCCTCAGGCTTTGATGACAATCTGGGTTGGCAGACAGGAATGTTGATTTTCTGAAGAGCAGCTACTGGGATACGTGTTGAAGATACCTGGTGATTATGGAGGTTTCCAGATGCCTCTGCCAGCCTGCGAAGTTGCCATTTTCTTCTTGGTGCCTTGCCTTCCTTCAGCCCCAGTTGATGAGAGATGGGGTCAGGGGAGAGGGTACCTCAGGGTAGTGGGATGAGGGGAGGTTAAACAGGAGAAGAGAATAGAGAAGGAAAAAGCCTTTTGTATTTTTGGTTGGTGCCAGAGGTAGGCAAGAGGACCAATGTTTTAAGGGTGTTTCTTGGCCCAAAGGGTGAGATGGGTAGTCACTCCCCCCTTCAGCCTGAGTAGAGAATATAGAAATTGGTCTAAGACTTATTTTGCCCAGGCTGAGTCCCTGGCTGCAGTCCTTTGGGGTTCTGCTTGGTGAGCAGGAGAGGGGAAGGGAGAGGAAAGGGTTAATACAGGGGGCTTCTTTCGGCCCATATCTCGGGAACGGCTGGGTATTTTTAAACGGGGTGAAAAGCAGCTTGCCTTTCTCAGTATGGGGACCAATTGGGCCGTATTGTTGACTTTCGGAACCGGTCCAAAAGTTTTAAAATTTTATTTTTCACAGTGTCTTCACAAACATGTCACTAAAGAGTGTTTTGGAAGACTTCTAGACTTCAAATCCAACTATCTGCATCATAATAAACTTAATTTCAGATGCAACATTACCACCCCTTTCCCTAGGGTGGAATTTATGCCCTGATTGTATGCTTTTCCAGTAGGTTCAATTCTGCATTCAGAGTTGCTTCATTCATTCAAGGGGGGGGATTCAGAAAATGACTCAAGAGTTCAAGAGCCATGATTATTCCATTATTCCCCGGTTGCGCCTTCACTTCCCCACCTGGAACGTCACCTGGCATTCAGCAACGAGATGCCAACGTTAATAGAGAATAAATGAAGAGATGCTGGATCAGAGATACAATTCGCACCTCATCATTAAAATTATATACCTTCCTTTCTTCTGACAACTTAAACAATGCAGCTTTTGAAGCCTAAATGATACACTCTTCGCGCTGCAGAAATGGGGACGAGGGAGCTATTAGATAGAAAGAAGATAGGGAACAGCACTGGATGAATATTTCTCCTACGAACAATGGGTGTTCTGCATTTTGCCAAAACAGGGAGCTTACGGGGTTGTGGTGGCAATGATTTCAAAGTGCTTTTAAAGGCAGGGGTTGAAGATAAACGTGAAATAATCAGGACTGAAATTGTTAAGGACTGGCATATGGCCTCTTAACAGGTGATTTGCAACTCCCCCCCCCAGCCTGTTGCTCTTGCGTTTTTTCAAAGGTTGACTGAGCCCAGTGTTTATTTTAAAAAGAGGACAGAGGATGGTTCTGGAGAAAATAGTGTCAAGGTTATAGATTTTGCTCATGGGATTTGGCTGAGCAGTGGTTGCGTTTGATATAGTTTATCACCTAGATCTTATTTATTTATTTATTTATTTATTTATTTATTTATTTATTTATTTATTTATTTATTTATTTATTTATTTATATACACACCGATTTTCCCAAGTGAATTCTGGGCTGGGTACAAGCAAAGCAAACAATTAAAACACCCAATACAAATCAAAAAGAAACATAACAAACAAAAAAGATGAAAAGAATCCAACAAGAGGCACAAACAAATACTAACAGAAAGAAATCACAAGGGGCACAAACAGACATTAGCAACTTCATGGCTCCTTCCTTCCTTCCTTCCTTCCTTCCTTCCTTCCTTCCTTCCTTCCTTCCTTCCTTCCATTTGCATGCTGCCCCAGTAGTGCAATGTAGTATATGGGGCAGTTTACAATGAGAAAAAACACACACAATGACTGTACGTGAATAAAGCAGATAAACAAACATACAAAAACTCAGAGAGGTGCAATTTGCAAACAGCATGCAGAACGTGAGGGGGCCTGCTGAAGCTTCACCGAGAGTTGTTTCCCAAGTGTTGGTGCCACAACAGAGAAGGAGCTGCTTCCGTGGATGATTCACCGGGTTCCTTCTGAGTGGCTACCAGGCTGAACTTTGCCTAGGAGGCCTTAATAAGGGAAGGAGAGGGCCTTGGCAGATTGAAAGGTGGTTCAAAATGATGAAGAGCCTTATAGGTGACCTTCAAGGCCTTATATAGCCCACAAGATATGTAAATAACTGTGGATCAAGCCACAGACCTAAGATTATCTCCACTTGGCGGGCAAACCACAGCACCTCTGTTGAGAAAATCTGGACCTGTACAGGTCTGTGCCTGCCAGTATTGCTTAAAAGAAGAAAATGCTGGTTTTTTTATTGGTTTTGTGTGTGTGTGTGTGTGTTTTTGGACTACATATACCATGCCCCCCAGTCAGCATAGCCATGTTTGCTGGAAGATTCTGGGAGTTGTTGTTAGCTTGATTAGTTTGGTTTGCAATGCCCCACCCCCACCCCAGTGCAAAAAAACAAACAAACCCCACAACTCTTGGATATGTCTGTGAAGATTCTCAGTCATCCAGGTGAGGTTATTTGGAAGTTGAGTCATGGCCACTGGACTTCTTTTCTTGAGAGAGCAAAACGTTTTGCTACTCATCCAAGTATTTCAAAAATTGATTGGTTTATTTTTTGACTAAAACCAATCTTGTGAAAGAGATGTCTGGCTCAACGGATTGTGGTAACTCAGGAAGAGCACTTGAGGGTCTCAGGAACAGTGCCAAAGTTCTATATTGTGCCCTTCTCTGACACCATAATGTCACGGGGTTCCCTCTTGAGATGGTACCAGGTCGCACTTCACCTTTATTTTTCCAAAATGTGGGCACCCCCTGCTGCACTTGAGGGGCCTTCCCGCCCATTCCATGGAAGGGAGACTCCAAATTTCTTCCCTAAAGTCTTCCCTAAGAACCACCTAAGTCCTGCCTCTCACACCCGTCCACCCAAATCATTCCGGAGTGTTAGCTGCCTAATTTCGAGAAGGAGTACACACGAAGATACCATCATTAGTATTCCTCTTCCTCCTCCTCTGATTCCCAACCCATCTCTTAATTGGTGTGTAGGAGTCACTCGCTTGAATAAAAGATCCTTTTATATTTTGCTTCTATACCCGGGGAGCCACTGAGACATCACTCCATCACAAGACTTCTTGTGAAGAAAGCTCGGAGTGACAAAAGAGCAATTATCAAAAATCTTCGCCGCTGATTAATGCAGATGAATGACTTGTGGGTGTAATAATGAGGGAGTGGGATTATTGTAGGTGTTTAAATGTTATATTCTTGCTCTTAGCATAGGTGTGAATAGCCAGGTGCACTTTTTATTTGAACTTTTTATTTGGGTCCCCCCTCTCCATCTCATCTAGGCTCTTCTTCCTGCTTTGTTTACCTATTCTCATTGCTTCTGGGAAGTACAGTAATTAAAAAAATACAATCCTACAATTCTGCTTGGACTTTCTATTCAGGATACAGGGTTCACACATGTCTGGTTATCTTTGTTCCAAAGCCCATTTTCCCCGGTGGTCGACGACTCTTATGATCTTCTCTTTGCTTGCCTTTATCTTCTGTTCTTCTGTTGTTCTTCTCTTGAATCAAAGCTATTATTCCACCCTTGTGGCTTGATTTTTCCCTTTTGATTTCCAAATCTGGTTTGATGAGGGGCTCCCACAGTGGCTCAAGACTCTGCTTAAAACTAGTTATTTTATTGAATCACCATGGGTTGTATGAGCATGGGGTCCAAATACATATTGCACCCTCAACTCTTTGCTCATGAAAAGCTCTTCATTCAATAGATTAGAGCTCTCGCCAAAGCTCTATTAAATCGACATTGACTCAACAATGCAATTCTCCAGTTTCTCACTTGGAGAAAACTAACGATCAGGTTTTGCAAACAGTCCAAAGGAAGCCATTGGTTTGTAGAGACCACAGTCTTCACTGGAATGAACCGTTGGCTTCAGTGCAAAATCTTGGCTGGGCGAATGCAGTGCCTCTCAACACCTGTTGCCAGGCATCTTCGGCCTTCAGATAAGTCACGGAAGAGAAGTCAGCACTACAGCAGATTTGATCTAGGAAACCAATACATAAGGAGTAATTTTCAGCATTGATGGAACTGCTATCAGATCAGTAGGCATCTTCTAGAGTTCTAAATTAAATCATCAGTAAGCAGAGGTACTGTGGAGGCCTGTTGTGATATTTTAGACCAGTGCTCCCCAACCTTTTTATCACCGCACGTAAATGTTTGATAATTTTTCCCTGGCCCAGCTCTCCTGATATTTTAGACCACAACTCCCAGATTTCTAAGCTTAGATTGCCAATGGCAAAGGACGGTGGGAGTTGCAGTGGCGGTCCGCGAACGGGTCGCGGGAGGGTGTGGGGGGGGGGAGAGGGGGGGAGGGAGGGGAGGGGAGGTGCGGGGGGGCTTGAGGGTTGAAGTTTGGCGGCAGCGGCGCTTGCTGGCATGCCTGGGCGGGCGGCCCCCGCCTCCTCCTCCAGTTCAAACATCCCCTTTTATGTTATTATTTTTTACCTTTGTAGAACTCTTTACCCTGAAAAGCAGACAAAAAATGGCATGATCCACCTGAAGCTTGATGTTTTACAGTCCTGGTTCAAACATCCCCTTTTATGTTATTATTTTTACCTTTGTAGAACGTGATCCACCTGAAGCTTGATGTTTTACAGTCTCCTCAGTGGCTGCAGGATTACACAACCCTGTTCTGCCAGGAACACTCCCACACCTCATATCAGGCATAAACATTTTGCCAGAACTTGTAAATGTCACTTTTGAAACCACGTAGCCGTTCCCAGAATCTGGTGGCTTTAAAATAAAATAAAATAAAATAAAATAAAATAAAATAAACTACAGCACCCAGAATCTGGATGGGATTTAAAGAGGAATCATCTGAGGCATTTTTTAAAAAAAGTAAATTTATGAAGCCCCTCACTCACTGCTCTGAATGCCAATGTCTGGAAGAGATCCTGGCAAATTTCTCAAGCCATTTGAGGTCGAGCTGGTTGCATAAGACTTCAAAGAGCGGGACGACAGTTTCCGCTTCTGAGAAAGGCACCCCAAAGTGGTGGCAGAAGTACTCCACTCTGGAACCAGATGTTAAAGCAGGCAATGAGGCCAAATACCCCTAAGAATCAAAGGATTCTGCACAGGAGCAAACCCCACTCTGAATGTACCACTACAGTATTGGTCTCCACAGGGGACGATGATCAGCCTTGGTCAGGAGAACTGTGTGAATCCATCAGTCAGGGGGAAAGGAGGGATGGGGAGGAAGGGAGAGAAGGGGGAGAGGAAGGATGAAAAAAAATCAGTCTTACGAGAGTAGTTGAGACGGTATTTCCCACAACAGAAGTGAATCCGGCACTGTTTCCTCACATTCTCCTTCATGAGACAGTAGAACACAAAAATGAGAAATCCTAAAAGAAGGAGGGAACACCACCGCCTACATTAGAACTGCCAGATAGCTCAGTGGCTCAGCTCTCTGTCTACAGAGCCAAAGGTTGAGAGTTCGATTCCCTCCATGGGCCTCCTTGAAAGGGGGCGGACTCTTCCCAAATCTCCTGCCTGATTGGTTGTCAACAGTTTATTGAATGGGACTTGGGATACTGTTTTAGAACATTTGTTAAATGTAAAGGTTATACCCTGGCATGAGAATAGCTGTATTTTGGGAAGGAGACAGGGCACAAAAGATAAATTAAGATGAAATGCATTGAAGAAGAGAGAGAGAAAGAGAGAGAGAGAATCCCAAAGGTGGTAGGTTGCACTGTGTATTTGAGTTAAGATTGCAGTTGTCATTTATGTTTCATGTATTGTTTGATGGATCATTTTATTTGTTTTTTGTTTGAAATTAAAAGATGGAAAGAATTTTTTTTCCATCCCAGGTTACAAACCATGATGGATATTCCTGGAAAAAGTCTCCCAGGCTTAAAACCAGATGGATATGTTCTCCAGGCTTAAGGGCCAGATGCAGGGGAGTGGTATCAGGAGACAGATATCTAGTCTCATGCGCTCCCTGATGCATCTGGTGGGGCCACTGTGAGATACAGGAAGCTGGACTCGATGGGCCTTTGGCCTGATTCAGCATGGCTCTTCTTATGTTCTTATGTTCTTATGTTCTTAAGAAAACTTCAAGGATTTCCTCAATTCAAAAGTTCAAAGATTGCCCATGCAGAACCTGAACACTGCAGCCTCTAAGAATGAGATGCAAGCACCTCCACATCTTAAAATACAGTAGTGTTTCTCTGCTCATCCCTTTGCCTTCGGCACTCCTTGCCACTGGAATGTGGCTCCTAAGGACTTCCCTGAAACAGATGGTGGACCTCACAAAGAAAGATGCACCCACATCCTTTCCCCCCCCCAAATTGGCCCTTCGTTCTGGCAAGGCTTACCTTGCAGGGTGTTGCAAACGGCAAAGAGATACAGGAAAAAGATCCGCACAGGCCCCTTGGCGAAAAAGGCGAAACCCCACGTCAGGCCAAGCAAAGATGTCAAGCTGGCCACACGCTTCCAGTTGTGGAGGAATCGGTGGCCCCAGTCCTGTATGGGGTTGGTTGCGTTCATGGTATGAATCTGCAGGAGGACCGTGGAGAACATTCCAATGTTGATCAAGAACACCAGGCAGAAATAAGCCAGTGTGGAGATGTAGAAGACAATGTCACTCTTAATCCAGCAACTGTGGAAGAAGGATCAGAAAAGAACATTATGAAGGATTGCTGGCTAAACTAAGCAGATCCACTCTGTCCCCAGATTCTGTGCCCACGGTTTCAGTTATCTGCTGCCTGAAAATATTAAATAAAAAAAGACCCAGAAATATGCATTTCCAAGGTGTACTAATGGAACAGGCCACTATGGGGAACCAGAGGCCATGCTATTTATATAGGGCTTCCAAGATGTATTACTGGAACAGGCCACTAGGGGAAAGAAATGGCTAGTGTGAACACCTGATAGCTGGAATATCTCTTTAGACCTTGTGATGGGACATCCACCAGATGTATGGACAAGGATGATTGTCCCGCGGACAGAGAGCCAACAAAGGAGGGCAAGGGAAAGAAATAATTCGTTTGAAACAGAGCATTGTGGTTCTCTCAGGAAACCCAATTGAAGATGCCTCTTTAGTTGCTCTCAGGGGAAGTTTCTGCCTTATGAAAAAGAAAGACTTACAAAGATGTTGCTGAGGTGATGCTTTTGGCAACAGGTCTGGTCCCATAGAAATCTGGGCTTATAACGAGGACTGTGGCAACCATAACAGCTGGAATTCCTAGTGGAGCACACAAGGTGGGGGAGGGGAAATAAAAGCATTAAGCCCAAACTGGAAAAGAATTAAGTATTGGTTAAACTATTCCTAGAGGACCTTCATGGCAGGGGAATATGAGTACCCTCAGGGAATCCTGAAGCATGGGAAACCTCCTTTTTTTAACTACAGAGTTCAGAATCCCCAAATCTACACAGAGTTCTGGGATCTGTGGACCAAAAAAGTAGTATATCCACACAGTTGTTTAAAATATCTAGATTAGGAGGAAGTTGCTCAACTAGAACTGAGAAGAAAGTCCAGCAACTGAATGTAGCAATTTGATTCTGTACAAAATCTTTAACCTGAGAAATGTCCACGGAAATCAATATAGGACTGTTGGCAGTACTATGTTTAGGCATCTGGCTTTCTCAAAACTATTTGGGCTGAATCCGTGGCACCTCTGATGACTCCAGTTTCAGGGGTTCTATGAATCCATTCGGAGTCTTTGGCTTGACGGGAGCTGTCCAAGGTACAGAACACAGTTCCCAAGGTAGGTTCAGTGCATTGGATAACTCCTGTAAGTGGAGAGTAAAACATGGAATGAATCTATAGCACCTCTGGAATTGGAGTCATCCGCTGCCACTAGGAAATATTCGTGTTATCAGGAGGTAGAAGTGGACTCAAGAGGTTTCAAATGCATTTTGGTCTGAGCTTCTATGAATTATAACCTATATCCTCAGACACTAGATTAATGCTCAGCTGTTGACTGACATTCAGACTCTAGATTTGGGACAGGAAAATATTATGCCTCCTGTCTGCTTCCATCTCTTTTCTGTTTGTTTCATTTTTCCTCTATTTGCTGTCTGCTTTATTTTTTTTTATTAAACTTCTGGCATTTTCAAGACAGCGGGAAACTACACACACACACACACACACACACACACACACACACACACACACACACACACACACACACACACACACACACACACATCAAGAATTCCTCAGCCAGATAGGAGGAATGGGATATTCTGAGAGTTATTCTGCCAAAAAAAAAAAAAAAAAAAAACAGAGCTTAAATGATGGTTTCAGTGCTAGAGAGGCAGTGTTGTTTAGTGGTTAGAGCATAGGGTAAACCAAGATTCAAATATCTATGCAATCTCCATCTATCTCCCTAGATAGTCTGGCTCTGGATGACCTACCTCACAGGGTGCTTGCGAGGATAAAAATGAGGAGAGGTGACACACCCCATAGTTGAGCCTTTTGTGGGGGAGTGGGTGGAAAGGTAGGATATCACTGAAGAAGATGAATGAATCTATAAACCCATAGACTTACCCCAGCCTGCTATGGACAATTTAAGGATGTAGCGGGGAGGATAATTTTTGAACACCTTGATGAGGGCGTAGTACATGTGAACGCCTTCTAGGCCCATCCAGGTGAAGGTTACCAGCAGGAAGTAATGCAGGAAGGCTGCAACGGTGATGCAGAGACCATGGTTCTTGAAGGAGGCCAGCCATGAGTCCACCAGGAACGTGAGGTTCAGCATCATCAGTGCAAAACAAAGATTGACGAGGATTTTGGATGGGTAGTCTCCACGGAGCTTGCTGGAACAGAATAGGAGAGAGGCCGTTGAGTCTTCTCTAGCGTCAATCTTGCTTTCACACAAGACTGCCTTAGATGAATAGATGGCTGTGTCGACAAGTGTAAAGGCTCTGGAACGTAACTGGCAAGCCAATAAAGCAATGCTGGCTGCCATGAGCTGCAAACCAGACCATCAGAACAGACTGCAAAGGAAAAGACCAACCGTTGGTCTGGTTGACCCTGGATGGACAGATAGATGGGTGGGTAGGTAGGTAGGTGGGTGAATGGATGAGTGAGTGGATGGGTGGGTGGGTTTGGATGGGTTTGGATGGGTTTGGATGGATGGATGGATGGATGGATGGATGGATGGATGGATGGATGGATGGATGGATGGATAAAAATACTCACTCAATGGAAAGGTACACCACTAAAGCTAAGCCCAAGAATATGGAAGAAACACCGCAACCCGTGTAGGTGATCAAAGTTAGAATCTGGTTATCAACTGGCTCGCGATAGACATCCTGAAAATAAGTACAGAAGATCACAGCCTTTAGTTATTCAGTTGCTAAGAAGAATAGCGCTTAGAACTTTGGTTTTAGGCTCCAGTTCTGGACAGAACAACGGATAGAGCAATCAGCGGGACGCATCCACAAGTGAGCCGGCAGTAGGTGGATGGAGACCCAAAGATTTTCAAAGTCAAGTCTGTTTTAAAGGCAAACGTGTTGTATTTCTCATGGGTTCTCATGGACTGTGCCCTCCCCTCATATGCCGGACACCTTTGAGGAAGATGCCTGTAGTCCAAGGTTGCATGAAACAGGCAAGGCGTTGAAAGGGCACAAGGTTTGTTTGTGAGTTTTGCTACCCTGCAACAGCCACCCCTCTGAAAACAGGAGCGAACAGTTTTCCTGACACATGGTTCATAATAATTACATGCCAGCAAGTCAATTCTGATTTCAGGCACAACTTCTCCAGGGTTTTCCAGGCATTGGTGGGATATCCCCAATCCACAGAATCAGAATCCACTGATTCACTTACCTTGCTCGAAAATATTAAATTAGAAAAACCCAGAAATATGTATTGGTATATATTTCTAGGGTGTAGTTACCAGAACTAGAGATGGTGTCATTTATAGGGTTTTATCCTTCCGTGTTTTCTAGGGTCCGCGGGGTGCTGGGGTGGGGTCCTGCAGATACTATGGCCGTACCATCCCATTTGCCATCCCTTTCTTCTGAGGGTGCCCTGAAGCTGTGCCACTTGGCCAAGGTTACATACAGGCCGGCTCTTCTCCCAGAAGGCACCGTAGGGGATCGAACCCCGACCTCAGGGCTCTGCAGCCAGACAGCCAACTCACTGAGCTCTCCAGCTGAGCCGATGCCTGGGTCGGCAGTGGCTTACCAAGAGGACTCCAAAGTGGGTTAGATGGCTGCAGTTGCAGGTGGTGTAATTGACACCCGAGGAATGCTTCTTGCACCCTGATGTGCTCCAACCACCATATCCACCTGTGGGGGACAAGAAGAAGCTGTTTCACCCATGGGCCACCATTCCACCCTCTCCTCGTTGCTCTTTGTAGCCATTTTACATTGGCAGTTACTCCACGGCCTCTTTGTCTCTGTAAGTGTTGCACTTCAGACTGGTACCAAAAAAATCTTACTTCACATCCGTCGTGCAACAGCTGAAATTTGTCTCGACCACGCCCCCGGAGCGGGATCAGAGTGTGCCAATACTTTACCTGGCGCTGGGTTGGGGGTATTCTCTTGTCACGGTTTGTTCCCAGTTCCTGTTCCGAGACAAGGCACCGTGTGGTAACAACTGTGACACAACAACCAGTGTCCACCTAGTGGTCAGCGGCTGAAGCGGCATTCAACATTAGTTTCCCTATGGGAAACGCCATGCAGCATAAATATTTATTAAAGAAAGTACTGAAAAATCTGTAGCATTAACATGTAAATCCCGGAAGACCAGTAAATCGAAATATCAAAAAAGTTTTATTTACGATATTAAAAAGGGGGGGGTTAAGAAAGCAAAACAAATTCAGAATTTGTCACGGAACAAGACCGTGAAGTAACAGTTGTCACGAGACAAGTTATCATGACTGTGAGAAAACGGAAACAGGGACTAAACCAGGACAAAACCACGTGATTGTGACCAACGCTGCCACGGTACAAAACTAGCTGTGGAACAAAGAAGGATGTGAAGTAACCGCCTTCCTCAGGCTCATTAGAAATCAGGATGCTGGTCCAGATGGCTTGTCTGGAGCTCTTGATACTCACTGTTCTTCCTGAAGTCCCAAAAGACACAGTGCACTGGAGCGTTTTCCTGAAAGCAAAAAGGAAACCATGTGGGAGATTATTTTATCAAGAGTGTTCTTAAACAGAGCCTCTCTGAGCATTTTCAAACTGGGGGGGGGGATGTCCATCCCCTTTGCAAATCTCTCCAAGATTCATGTCCCCATCTTAGCAAAGCAAAACAAAAAATGTGGCTTTCCTTAAATAAGCATTTTGGTTTGTTTATTTAGTGGGGGGGGGACACCTTCTCCTAGAAGGTTCTCCCAAAGCTTCCAACGAGGAAATGATTTAATGGAGGTGATGCTCTCCAACTGAAATGCCTGCAAAAAAATAAACCAAGCTGAAAACTTCAAAAGAAAGAGACGCCAATCCCCTATCACTCAAAACAAACCAGCAAACAATGTGCCTTAAGGGGGTCCAATTAAGGGTAATGGAGTTGGAGATCAAAGGAGGCTTACAGTGTTCTGCTTGATGTGTTGCAGAAAAATATTGGCAGGCTCCGTGAGGTTTTGAACTGACACGTTCTCGATGCTGGCGCCCACCACGTAGCTATTCAGAAACTGGTTGCTGCAGCTGCTGTCCTGGAAGGCAGAAAATGGAATCCAGGGAATGGTGCTGAAGCCACTGGAGCCATGATGGTTGTGGGTTTCCGCCATCAGTACCCCCAAACAGTCATACATACACCCTGATTTCTGTACACATTCAAGAGTGGGTGCTCCGAGTTCTGCCTCACAGCCAGCCCCCCCCACACACACACACCTATGAAATTACCAGATATTTCCTCAATGAAAGGTGCAATGTCTATAGTTTTAGAAGAGGTAACCCTGTTATCCTGCGCAGAATATTCACTTTGACTGAATATTCTGACAGCCAAAATCAAAATTTAAAAAATAAAGGAGACAAACATGAAGGGGTGTCTTAAAGGCTGACTGCTTTATCTGAGTATCCGTGGGCAGGCCTGCCCACAAAAGCTCAGATTAAAATACAGACATCTTTAAGGGTGACACCACATTTTTGTCCTCTTTATTTTTCATCTTTGTTTGGTGTCCATCTGACACGTCATATCTAGGCTTCTGCTCTTTTTTAGTCCTAGTTTTGTTGACATTGCTTCAATTTGTCTGTGTGTAAGGGAGTTGTTTTGAATGATCTACACCACCTTCTAATTCCATCCATCCACCCCTATTAAGAACATTTTAGGAAGGAAGGAAGGAAGGAAGGAAGGAAGGAAGGAAGGAAGGAAGGAAGGAAGGAAGGAAGGAAGGAAGGAAGGAAGGCTGGTCAGCAGGCACCAGAGAGACAGGCTGATGGCTGGCTTGAGCAGGAAGGAAGAGTCTAGAACTTTCTCCTTGTTCCCAGTTTTTACAGATTATTTTTGAGTCCGTGCTTGCCTTGGAAGCAGTGTCCAATAATTAAATTGAAACAAAATAAGGAAGTGCAAACACTGAACTGTTTAAGTCTGATTTATTGTAGCCAAGGCAAATAACAGTCAGTGGTCTCACCCTGGATGGTGTGAGTGAGCCCTGAACATTTGTTCAACATCAGTTTTTATACATACAAACCAGTTCAAGGTTTCCTTCAGTCTGCATTGGTGGGAGATTGTTCACAGTTGCCCTGATGATCCAATTTCCTGTGCCATCAAGCTCTTGATGGTCCAAATGCTTGAGTCAACGTTCCATAGATCGGTGTCATATTGTTCCACTGGGCCCAGTCTGGCTGAGACAGGGAATGTGGAACTCCAGACAATGGGACTATCTCCTGTCCCTCAGGCACAGTTTACTTGGGAGATAATCCTCTCATCCAGGTGTCTTAATGTATTCAAGTTCCTATAATTTACCTAGCTAGAATAAATGTTTTGGGGCCTGATTTTCCATGGTAACATCCTGATGGCAGGATACAAATGGAATATTTTAGTGCCACCATATTTGCCTGTTGCTCCCAGTAACTTCATGCAAGGTCAACTCAAGCTCTAACTCCCTTTAGAAGCAAACATGGCTAAAACGAGGCCATTCTATTTTGTGCACATGATGAAAGGCAACACTTACTGGAAAAGAAAAAAATACAGGGAAATGGTGAAGTCAATGGGAGAAGAAGAAGACCAATCATGAAACAGGTTGACTCAATAAAGATGAGTTTGCAAAGTATGAATGAGCTGCATTTGGTTGCTTTGGAGGACTGCCTGAAAATTGGAATGGACTTGGAAAGACGTAAGCATGGTTTACCTGAAATAATGAAGTTTCACCAATGAAACTAAACTGGATTTCCGTGTGGTCTTCAAGAGCATAAGACTGGGCCTCTAAGTAATTCTTCAGAAGCCCTGGCAGAAATATTGACGCCACGGCTGTTGTGAAGGGGTTCTGACGGATATTTAGCTGCAAGGGAAGAAAAGCCAGTATCATTTCCTCACAAAAAGCCAAATCCCGCCATACACTTCTTCAGTTTACTTTGTCTTCTGAAGACATCTTCTTCTACGTGGGACACAGCAAAGTGAATGGTTCTGCAGATTCATTTTTGCATCTATGTTTCCTGACAAGAATGTGTGCATTAATCTAAAATGCTTATGGCCTAATTCTACTGGTACCAGCTGGTGGCATAGGGCCTTTTTACACAACCCCTAAGATCCGCTGGCCACTTAAATTCAGACCAGAGATCTTAGGGGTTCATCACTCTTCCTCTGTCCCCACCCCCCTCCGCACTTCCTGGTTGCTGGCTGCATGAAGGGAGGGAGAAAAAGAAAGAAAAGAATGTCGGTTTACCTCCGTTTTGTTCCCGGCAGCATTCAGATCTCTTAAAGGGGCGGGGTGCAAAAAAAGAACAAACAGAAGCCAGGAGAGCCCCACACTCACTATCCTTACACCGGATCAAATATTTTTCACATCCAAAAAGCAGGTACCTGAAAGCTGCGCTGGGATGCGCTAAAGTGGGCAGGGTCGCACTTAATTTCCTGTTAACTCCGGAGCTGGTGGGTAAACATTTTTAATCTCTGGAGCTGGGAGCCATTTGCCCCGGAGTTTAGGGGTCGTGTATAAACGCCCATAGACTTAGGGCTGAAAGGCAGGCTGAAAAAGAGAGTTCCACAAATACCTCACCTCTGGGTATATGTTTGAGCTGTAGGATGTAACCCCAAAAGCAACGCCCTGGAAATTCATGGGATCCGGACGTAAGAGAGCCATCGCCAGTCTTCGTAGTACAATGGATTTGTTTCTCCCGTCAAAGTCCATCTTAAAACTTATTTTTTCCATCAGTTGTAACATGCTATGCAACCAAGAAAACAACCAGACATTAATTTCAGGAGGGTCACAACCAGCATGTGGGTTCCATTTTATTTTACTCTCTGTCACAATATTCAGTCTCCTCTCTCTTGGTTTATTTATTCCCCTCCAGAGCTTGAAAATCCACTTTTTGTCAAGCAAGGTATTCCCATCATTCACCTCTTTGAGGGACGGCACCTTCAGCAGGGCCTCTTGGCCTGACCTTAGGGCAGTGGTGGCCAAACTTCGGCCCTCCAGATGTTTTGGACCACAGTTCCCACAGTCCTTTGTCATTGGTAATACAGGCTTGGAACTCTGGGAGTTGTGGTCCAAAACATCTGGAGGGCTGAAGTTTGGCCACCACTGCCTTAGGGAATAGAATGGAAGGAGCTGGCCACAGAATTAGGGCAGGATCCTCCCTAGCCAAGACAGCTGGGGTCCAGCTTAGCCCACAATAGGGCAGCTGAGATTGAGCAGAACCATTGGCCATCTGGAGAGGATGAAAGGAAATCATTTAAGGCAACAATTCCCAACCTTGGGTGACTTTGGGTAACCCAGGTGTTCTTGGACTCCCAGAAACCCAGGCCACACAGCTAGTGGTGAAGGCTTCCGGGGATTGTCGTCCAAGCACAACTTTGGGGTTAGCATTCACTGATCTAAGGCCATGCTTACTTAGACCTCCTTTTAGGACGGCACAGTGGCCTTGATCAGGAGAATAGGTGGATTGGTCCTGAGACAGGTACTCATTGGTCCTAGGTTGCTGCTACTTCACCCTATTCTTGGCTCTTCGGCCAGGAGTTGGGAGGGCAGATTCCTCTTAAGAACATAAGTACATAAGAAGAGCCATGCTGGATCAGGCCAAAGGCCCACTTAGTCCAGCTTCCTGTATCTCACAGTGGCCCCGCCAAATGCATCTGGGAGCGTGCGAGAGTAGATATCCATCTCCTGATCCCACTCCCCTGCATCTGGCCCTTGAAGTACCCCGGTTTTAAGCCCGGAGATGACACATCTCCATCATGGATTGTAACCTGGGATGGACTTTTCCTCCAGGAATCTGTCCAATCCCCTTTTGAAGGCATCCAGGCCAGATGCCACCACCACATCTTGTGGCAGGGAGTTCCACAGACTAACAACACACTGGGAAGAAAAATATTTTCTATTGCCTGTTCTCACTCTCCCAACCCTCAGTTTGAGTGGATGTCCCCTAGCTCTGGTATTTTGTGAGAGGGAGAAGAGCTTCCCTCTATCCACTTGACTTGTGCCCTGCATTATTTTGTACGTCTCAATCATATCCCCCCAGGTGCCTTTTTTCCAGACTAAAGAGCCCCAAATGTTTTAGCCTTTCCTCATAAGGGACACCCTCCCCCAGCCCAGTAATCATTTTAGTTGCTCTCTTTTGCACTTTTTCCACCTTGAGATTGCCCAGCAGAAGGTGGGCCCGCCAGCAAAAGAGGCTTCTGCCCATTCCACATGGGTGCTGCCACCCTCCAGCTGATGCACCTTTGATTTAGGATTGCACCATTATTTAACAAAAAAGCCCTTGTGAACCAGGATGGCCCTATCACATCATGTGATTTCAGCTTCATGGCCATGGGGAACTGGCCTCCCAAGTTATTTTTTTCCACACCATCTGCTACACACACACAAAAACGTCGCACCAGGAGGAGTGATAACATGTCAGCATGCGGAGGCGGGGAGGCTGCCTTGCTATTTCATTTTATTTTTTTCACTTTAGCCTATCATAAAGGCCAACCTCTTTCTGCTGCTGCTCTGAAAGAAAATTAATTCTGCTTCATCCTCCTGCATGCAAGGTCAAAAAAAGAAGAACTTCTCCTCAGGATCTGAGAGTGAAGGTGGGAAGAATCTCACAGCCACCCACCCGCCCCATCTGGAGCAGAATTTGAAAATGTTTCTGCCTCAGCTATAGCAGGGAATGAAATGTAAGATTTCCAGGGTCTTGTTTGGAGAAGAAAGACTGAAATATCTCAATCTGGCCAGTTTCTCAGGCCATCTCCTGCATTTTCTTCCCATCCTGGTTTTGCAAGCTTCTCATGAGGTTGTCAAATGGCCAAAAAGGTGCATGTCCCAGAGCACCCAAAAGGGGTTGCTTTAAGAGGAGGCACCTCCCTTAAAACCAATGCTCTGACTGCCGGAAATCATTCCAGCCCAGGCCCCAAAAGTAGGAGTCCTATAGCTTTGTTGTTGTTCAGTCATTCAGTGATGTCCGACTCTTCGTGACTCCATGGACCAGAGCTCGCCAGGCCTTCCTGTCTACCACTGCCTCCCAGAGTTTGGTCAAATCCATATTGGTTGCATCGATGACACTGTCCAACCATCTCATTCTCTGCCATCCCCTTTTCCTTTAGCCTTCCATCTTTCCCAACATCAGGAACTTTTTCCAAGGACTCCTCTCTGCTCATGAGGTAGCCAAAGTACTGGAGCCTCAGGTTCAAAATATGTCCTTCCAGTGAACATCCGGGGTTGATTTCTTTCAGGATGGATAGGTTTGATCTCCTTGCAGTCCATGGGAGTTTGGTCCAATCCATATTGGTTGCATCAGTGACGCCGTCCAACCATCTCATCCTCTGCCATCCCCTTTTCCTTTTGCCTTCAATCTTTCCCAACATCAGAGACTTTTCCAAAGAGTCCTCTCTCCTCATGAGGTGGCCAAAGTACTGGAGCCTCAGCTTCAAAATCTGTCCTTCCAGTGAACATTCGGGGTTGATTTCTTTTCAGGATGGAGAGGTTTGATCTCCTTGCAGTCCAGGGGAGTTTGGTCAAATCCATATTAGTTGCATCAATGACACTGCCCAGCTATCTCATTCATCTCCAACCATCCAACCACTATAGCTATACCCGTCCAAAAAATATTCACCTTGGGTCAGGCATGAATGCATTTCCCCTTTCGCTGTGAAGTCACCAGAAGACCCATTTCATTGAACCATGCCACAAGCAATCCAAGCTGTGGTCGATTTCCTGTGATCATACCCTCAGTGTTTGAAACAGGTGTTATTTCCTTCCTAAAACTTGGGAGGTATGAGAATGTTGCCTTCATCGAGATGGCAACTCCTTTCATCAACCCCAAGGAAATCTCTTTCTGCCCCTAGGCTGCAGGTCTAGGGATTCAACCCTCAACAAGGCCCACGTCCTACAAAACACCACCACCATCACCACCCAATCTTGGAGAAAGGATTGATTTTTTCAGAGAAGGTACTGTGTGGAGACTCCTACTCCAGACAGCGCTTGAGAAGATTTTGTAGGAGGGCAGCGTTTCTCAGACCATCACGACACAGCTTAATGTTTCTTCTCTTTGGAATTCACATACTATTTTCAGGCATTTGCTTCACTGTCTTTTTCATTCTTGTATTTTGAAATATCTAAAAGGGGTTCCGGCTCTCATGCTTTTCTTTCACAAACAGTTTTCTACATGCTTGCCAGCAGATCAGTTTAAGTTGAGGGTGGACAACTGGCAGTCCTTTTGGTCTCAACTCAGCCTGAAAATGTATCTGGGCCACCTATGTCAAACTTTAATCAAAATCTAGCAAATATAGAACTGGTTTTCCATCCAGAAAGAAAAAAAAATTGGGGGGGGGGTCCAGCATGCAAGCATAATCATAGCCTTTACACTCATAACAAAGTACTTTTGACTTTTAGAACCAAGCGGAGGAAATATACTGTATAAAACCAGGGAAGCGATCAAAGAAGGATGCCATTCAAAAGATGGCATTCTTACCTAGAAGAACCCTAAAGGGTCAGACTGGACCGAGAGCTGAGGCTTCCCATCCTTCCTATAGACAGAGACCCAACTGCTGCCTGACATAAGCTATCTACAATGAAATGTTAGCATATAGCAAGGTGATTGCAGAATTGCAGATCTGGAAGGGACCTTATGGGGAAATCAACTTCCCAACTTCTGGCACTGCAGTCAGAGACCTAAACCACTGAACCTATCCAGCCGTTACTGCCTATACATCTTTCTGTAGTTTTGTTGATGAAGGGATTATGGTTGGGTTGGGTTGGGTTGGGTTGATTAGCATGAGGCAGCATTA
This sequence comes from Phrynocephalus forsythii, assembly GCA_029282475.1. Taxonomy (NCBI): domain Eukaryota; kingdom Metazoa; phylum Chordata; class Lepidosauria; order Squamata; family Agamidae; genus Phrynocephalus; species Phrynocephalus forsythii. The sequence goes on along the minus strand of JAPFRF010000015.1, from coordinate 12,000,233 downwards.
AACCTTTGATCTCTTCATGATTGGGTTAGCCTTGGATGGATTGCTTTAATCTGAGCTGTAAAACCGGATATTGCAAATTATCTAGCAGTGGATTCTCCATTCAGGTGAGTTCCCAGGCCTCCTTTAACTCTGTGATTCTACAACCCACAGTGCTCTTTTTATATCCCTTTCAGCAAAAGAGTCCTCTTGCTCATCGTCTTACCTGTTGAGCTCTTTTTGTGCCCCTGATACGTTGACTGCCTTCGTCAGAAAGGCATCTATGATTTCCAGGGCCTTTGAGGCCAGCCCCACGCTGATCTCTTGGCAGTTGGAAATGTCAGTCAGCTTGCTCACAAGAACCTGGATCTCTTTTTGGTTCAGCTCTGAAGAGTTCAGCAGCGTCAAAATGTGATCTGCAACGTACTCAGCATTTTCTGCAAGAGATCGGGAGGCCAAGGAGAAAGCAAGGAGGTGATGAACTTCTAGTTTATACCCAAAACAAGGTTACCTTTTAAGATTCTCTTCCCTCTGGGTGAGGGACAAGCACCCAAGAGTGAACATCAATTGAGGATGCGAAGGTAGAACCATTCCCCACAAGCTCCCTGCTTCAAGGGAGCTGTCCAGGGTGCTGAAAGACCTTCTTTACCAACATACAACAAACCAGGGAACAACAGAGAAAATTGACGTTTTGTCGAGGGGGGCACTAAACTTGTAGCGGCAGCTTATGCCCCAAAGATTATCATCTTTCTTCCCCCTCCCCCAAAAAATTGGGAGGGCTTTATGTGCCTTTAGTATAACATGTCACACGCTGTTCAAAAACACACATTTGTATCAATAAAAATAAGGCTAGCTAGATATCCAGATAGATCATATTATTTCATCATGCCAACACCATGAAAGCCCTGTGTTGTAGCAGCTAGAGTGTCAGGCATGGGGTCCAGAGCCCCAGATTCAAATATCGGCTTGGCTCTGGAAGCTCACGCAGGGGCAGGCAACTGTTAGCCACCCCCACACACAAAAAAAAATCTTCTGTAATAATCCTACTTGGGTCACCTCAAGACAAGAAGTTAACTTGACAGCACATCATAAGAGCATGAAAGCAAGGCAAGCCAAGAACCCTTACCCTCTGTGATGGTCACATTTTGGAACGACACAATATTATCTGGGAGGTCTTGCAAGAGACGGCAAGCGGTCAGGTTCTGTCTTCTCCAGTAAGCTTTCTCCGTCTTGATGCTGATTGAGCTTGGAAGTAAGTGAAAGACAGTGGGGAAGAGAGTTAAAAGCACAAAATCCTTTTACTCTTAAAAGGAACACTTTGACATTGTAAACTGATCACCCGTAGCGTCTCTACCACTTTTTGGTGCTTATAATGTCTCGATTAGGTCATCTCAAAGCAAAGATATGTGCCACTGGTGTAGGGGAAGAGCAGGCAACTTGGTTGGGTCCAAGGGCCTGATCATCCACCCCAAAATCCTCTAGGAATCCAACTGCACCATCAAAATAAAAAGAAACAACACAGCAAATGCCTAGACTTAAGTAGCAGCACTTGTGTTCAAATTGGACTTAAGTTACCCCAGGTGACTCAACTCCAACTCAACTCTTTGTTTTCAGTGACTCAGACTCAACTATCATTTTTTTTCTTCTTCTTTTTTTCCCCTCCCGCCATCATCACCATCTTTATTATTGCTTGCTGATTACCAATGCCTCCAATTTTAATTGGTTGGATCGATGTCCTGATGCGCTGGGATGCACTTGGAGGCACCAGGATTTTATATTTTATACATGTTTTAAATTATTATATTGGATTTTGTTGAACTCTGCTATGCTTTGTTCGCCGCTTAGAGTCCTAGTTGGAGATAAGCAGGATATAAATATAACAATAAATAAATAAATAAATAAAATATCAGCTCAGAACCTACCATCCCTTCCTTTTTTCAGGAAGGGGGGAGTTTGCTTTTAATAGGGACCCAAGTCTTGGGGCTGAAGGCTCGGACTTGGGACTTGGACCCGCCCAAAAATCTTGCCAACATCCCAGTCTGTGGGTTTTGCAGAGTCTGGAGGTGGCCAAGGCCTGCAGAAGCAGAATTTGTGAGCCACTGAGTGCCGCCCACCCACCAAGATGGACCTTGGCATCCCCAAAATCCTTCATATTTAAATTTCCTGTGTATTTTTTCGGGAGTGGTCATGTGGTTTTTAATGAGCAGTTGGTGTCCTCCCTCTATGTTGTACCTTCCTATTCTGGTTCCATCCTAAGCTGTGTACTATGCATTTTGTCCTACTTTCTGGCTCCAATTTCCAAGGCTCCATCTTTTAAGCCAGGTAGAAAGGGGAGAAACTGAATTTACTGTGTATTTTCAGTGCCCTGTCGTTGCAACAGAAGCAAACAAGTAAGCATTTTCGAGCAAAGTTTCTAAATCCAGCCCCTGGCGGTGGTTTAGGAAACTTCACTAAAACTGCTCTTCGAGGGGGTGTGGTCAGCCAGGAGCAGAATTTGCTTCTCTTCCTGGTTAGCAGGCGATCTTTTACTGCCTAGTTCACCGACAGGAAACTACGCAGAAAACGCAAGTATGACCGCGGCAGGCAGAGGCAGAGGCAGAGGCAGAGATCAATTTTACACTGAAGTAAATGAGGCCATTTCTGGGGCTAGCAACCAAGTTACCTGTCAAACCATTGGTTTTATTCCTTGCCACATGCGAAGAGCTGAGGGATTATGAAAAGCAGAGAAGTCAATACTCACCAGGCCCTGCTGGTAGACTCTGCTGCGTTTCCCTTGCAGGGCTGGTGAGTCACCGTGGCAGGTGTCGTCTCTAGCCACGTGTAGACCCCTTTGTATAGGCTCTTAGTGGTGTCTCGGGGGCACGTCCCAGGGTCTTAGAACAAAAGAAGAACAGAAGGACCCCCTGACTGGATCAAATGACACAGACCCACATCTGATCTTCAGTAAAAACCCCACCTCAAGGCTTAGAAAATATACTTGTGTAGCCGACAGCTTCCACAATCCCCCAGCTGGGGGTGATGGGGTTTGTAGTCTGTCACCTCTGACAGGCACCACTGCCAGCTATGGAAGGGGGAAGGTGAAAAGGCTGGTCTTAGTCTAGAGATACTTGGATTCAGACCCTCACCCAATTCCACAGATGACTGGGCTAATCAATATCTCTCAGATTAATTTACCTCACGGGGCCATTGTGAAGAATTAAGAAAAAGGTCAGGCGAGGATAAGAGGACCATACTGAATTCTGATGGATATTTTACCAATGTGAGATATTGTTTGGTTCGTCACAGTCATAAACAGAGATTCTTCTTCATAATCACCGACATGACATAAGATCTCTTCTAGGTTTCCCATGATCTTATCAATTCCTTGGCTGGAGGTAGTTTTGACAATGGACCTGGAGGAATATCTGAAAGCAGAGCAAAAAGCAAACAAACATGATCATGAGGGAGGCTTCATTTCCATTGGAGCCCAGGAGAGAAAGTGAAAAGGTGGCAGCTTTGCAATTAGAAGGTATTGAAACATTATCAGGAGACAGAGATCCAGTCTCGTGTGCTCCCAGACGCATCTGGTGGGACCAATGAGAGATACAGGAAACTGGACTAGATGGATCCAGCAGGGCTCTTCTTACGTTCTTATGTTCTTTGCATGTCCTTCTGCAGTCCACAACCAGGTTCTGCGCTCCCACCTCTCTCTCTCTCTCTCTCTCTCTCTCTCATTCACACACACACACACACACACACACACACACACACACACACACACACACACACACACACACACACGAGTTCCTGAGTGGCTTCCTTGAGCAAATGCATGCCTTACCTTTGCAAATACTGTGTGTCATCCTTCTTTGTTTCACCAGACACCAAGCACCATAAAAAGAGAGAGAACCGAAGAACATTAACCAAACAGTGAAGATATTAGCACCTGCCAAACAATTTTTTCACACAATTAGGGCAATTAGGGGACTTCAGAAAGAAAGGCTTGGAGGAAAAGTGACTGATTAACACACTGGTTTCACCCAAGCCTTTGAGTGGCGAGCTGCCCTTCACTCAACGGTGGTTGCCTTTTGCCGTGTTTCTCAAAAGCAGTGCATGTCATTGTGGGTGTCACAACCCCCAAGGGAGTCACAAAGCTTTTTCGGGGGAGGCATCACAGGTTGCTGACCTTTGTTGAAGTAAGGGGTAGCTGTGTGATACAAACAAAACACGATACAGATGCAAAAACTAGTAATACCTAGATAAACCCCGATAGATAGATAGATAGATAGATAGATAGATAGATAGATAGATAGATAGATAGATAGATAGATAGATAGATAGATCAATGAGCTTTTGTAGATCAAACTCACCTCATCAGATTTTTACCAGTGTGAAGATAGAGTCCCAAATGATCGCCAGGCAAAGTGGCTCTTAGATGTTAAATCCAGCAGTTCTGGCTGGGTTTTGCCAGAGAAATGGGGCCTTTTGTGGGAGAAAGACGACTCTGCTTTCTCAGGATTATTTCAACCCATTATAGATGCCTTTCTATGCAGATGCGGTGAGGGGGGACTCACAGATTCCTCAATGATTATAAAAGGGGGTCATAACACAGAAAAAGTTGGCAGCCATTGGTCTAAAAGGCACCGCACAAAGCATTTGAATGGTTTGGATGCCATAAACTCATTCCTCCCAAGGTGGGTGTTGCTTCTCCTCTGGGGAAGAAACTCTCTCTCTCTCTCTCTCTCCATGAACATTTGAACAACTGGAAGCAATTTTACATCACTCAGGAAGACATGGGGAGAAGTGGAGGCAGTTCCAGGAAGGACATACATCCTCATTGGCTGAAACCAGTTTTTGCAACCATAAAGCCAGGCAGGTTCTAGCCCTGCCATTTCCAGGTTGGGCTAGGAGAGTTTCTCATCTGAAGCCCTGAAGATCTGCTGCCTGTCAGAGTTGTGGTCCAGATGGAACCCGAGTGTGAAAAGAAAGAGAGGCCTCCTGTTTGATCCTACCATCCTTCCTTCATGGCACCTTCCTCTGCCCCTTCCCCCAGAATGGACTGCTGTGCACGCTGAGAAAATGGTTCAGTCATTGGAACATGTGTTTCAAAGTTCTGGATCTGTTGGGTTCAGGCAACTCTATACAACAGGCATGTCCAAACTTCAGCCCTCCAGATGTTTTGGACCGCAACTCCCACAGTCCTTTGCCATTGGCAATCTAAGCTTAGAATTCTGGGAGTTGTGGTCCAAAACATCAGGAGGGGTGAACTTTGGACATTGCTATAGAGACTAGGTCTCCCTTATCTGCAGAAGCAGTGCCTACTGGTTCATTTATCCACAGTCTGAAAATATCAGAAGGAAAAATCCTATCAAAATAGATTTCTAAAGGTGAAGTTACCAGGACTGGCCACTAGGGAGAGACAGAGACCATGCTTTCACCATTACAATTGTGTTTACTATGATATGCAGTTTTCAGCATCCACAAAGAGGGCTTGGAAGCCATTCTGCCACAGAGGCTCTGCTGTATATATAAGTAGAGGTGTTATTAGTGATCTCCTTCTAATGTATGAAAATACACAAGTTTGTCACTAAGCGCCTCTCATACCCGTTGCCATGGTACATCTCCACACACACACACACACACACACACACACACACACACACACACACACACACACACACACACACACACACACTGCTTCCATGGCAATTCCTCCTGGTGGGAGAGGAAAACTTAGGCAGAAGAAAATGCTTTGGAACTCATTTTCTAAAAAATGTGGGGGAACTATAGGAAATAATGATGAAGAAAAGATAATCATCACAGATGATTACTTGCACATCACAGGAAAAGAAGCTGGGCATGAAATACATACCTTTCCTCTCGAGTGCAGCGTTCCACGAGGAACAGCAACTCTGCATTAAAATCAATGAGGGGGATGTCAGGTTTTATGGTAATTTCAGGTCAAAACAGTGAAGGGCCAGAAAAGCTGAATAACGGGGGGAGGAGAGAGGGTCACGTACGCACGGGCAACATTTAACAAATACCATTTACCAAAAGCTTGTTCCTGGAGATAATTTGAGGGTAGATGAGGGTGTTAGAAGAGCAGGTTTGTTTTTGTTTTTTTAAATACGTTTTTATTAGAAAATTTTAGTATACAAAAAAAAAGTCAAGTTCAAAACATTAGCAATACAAAATCATTCTACCATTAAAATTTGGCTTCCCTCTGTTCTTCCCGTGGTTTTAGCGTTATTCATCTCCTAGCCTTCCTTTCAGACAAACCCCTTTATATACTTATAAAAAGATTTGAAAAATAAGCAGTAGTCCTTCGAGCTCTATCCTAATCCGGTAAGAGTCTAGAAGAGCAGGTTTGGGGTTTTTTTTAATGATAGTTTTATACCAGATGCATCAGGACAGACTAAAAAGCCATAAGAAAAAAAAGATAACCAAAGGAAACATTGACTAAGCAGGACATTTTTAAAATACCAGTGTTTGTGTTGTGGAGTCAATTCTGACTCACGGTGTCCCTTCTCCCCCCCCCCCAGGGTTTTCCAGGTAGAGAGTACTCAGAAGTGGTTGGCCCTTCCCTTGTTCCAGGGGTGCCCTGGGACTGTGCAGATTGCCCCCCAAGGCCACCCAGGCTGGCTCTGTTCACCATGAGGAATAAAATCCCCAATCTCTGGCTCAGCTGAAGCCACTGAGCGATCCGACCAGCCTAAAATATCATATAGCACAAGACAATTATAGGGAGTATGAAGGAGAGTGTGGGTATAGGTGTGTGTGTGTGAGAGAGAGAGAGAATGTGCATCCACAATGCATGCATATTAACAGAAAAGAAATATGTGTGTGTCCTTACATATATGCAGTGTGTGTGTACGCATGTAGTATGCATGCAGTGGTGCCTCTACTTACGAGCAGCTCTACTTACGAGCAATCCAACTTAAGAGTGGAAACCCATTAGTGTTTTTAACTGCTGCCTTACAAATTTTAGATGCAGTTTGCTCTACTTACAATTTTTTTTACAATTTTTTTTAAATTTATATTTTATATTTTTTCGAAAAATGTTGGCTGAGGGGGAGGCATGTTCGGTGTACCTGTTTGCCTTTAAAGTGCACACACAAGTGATCTGTATCAGGTCCAAAAACTGTGATGTATGAGGGTTGAAAATGTTGGCTGAGGGTGAAGCATGTTCAGCGTGCCTGCCTGCCTTTAAAGCGCACTGAACTGTTATGTATCATGTTCAAAAAAATGATATGTGTTGTTGGAAATGGTTATTCTTGAAAAGGAATTCTGCTGTGCAGTGTGCATGTGTTTAAAGTGCACTTTATAAAGAGTTTTGCACAAAAACTCTGGTGACTGTGTCTTTTCCCAAGCATCCGGAATGAATTACTCCGTTCCCAATGCATTCCTATGGGAAACCCCTGCTCTACTTACAAATTGTTCTACTTATGAGCATGCATTTGGAACTGTATATGTATTCCCCACCTAACCCCCCATGGAAGGCCATGTTTCAAGTTGCATCCAAGTCAGAAATGCCTGAAAGATATCCCATGCCCAGTTAATAAGATGTTTCATTATCGGAAGCCCTGTTGGTCTTAGGTTCTGTGCAGACTTTTCTTAGACGACGCCCTTCCTCTGACGGTGATGCGGATGTTTAAAAAGACACACAAAAGTACTTACTGTGTCTTGATGTTATGGTTTGTTAAGTCAAACTCAGAATTATTGAGCTTCTTCTTAAGCTGTAGTAGAGACAAACAGTTAAGCGGAATTAGATTATCTGGGTAAAAAAAGGTTCAGCATTGGTCTTACGGCATGAGTTTGGACCCTTAAAAAAACCAAAAAGCCCAAACAGTTATCCTTTGATTTGTCTTCCTGCATCAAGCAGGGGTTGGGGTTGGATAGTCTTGTGAACTCTAACCCTGGGGGCTCCAAAACACTGAGCTAGGCCAGCTCCATCCCAAAATAATTGACATATGGATGTTGCGGGGCTTGACAGATGTGGATGTACAGATTGGCTTTCCTCTGTTGAAACAGTGCTACACTGCAAGGATATTTTCAGGCAATGATGGAGTTAGGCAGGCATGTGTGGCCCTACAAAACTCAGGAAAGCCAAAGGGAGCCTGGAAGCAAAATCTGGCATTCATTGGTAGCCCCACTGACTGGGCGCTCTGCTAATTCATCACCCAGCACAGTCAATAAGGTACCAGAGAGAGCAACTTAGTGGGAGAATCACAGAGCAAAAGATAAGGGCATCCACAGCTCACAGGAAACACCTGTTGCTCCCAAATGCCTGCCACTTAAGGTGCTCAGGTCTTTCTTCCCAGGGCGCTTTTACACGACCCCTAAGATCTGCTGGCCACTTAAATTCGGACCAGAGATCTTGGGGGTTTGTCGCTCTTCCTGTGTCCCCACCCCTCCGCATTCCCTTGCTCCTGTCTGCGTGAGGGGAGGGAGAAAAAAGGATGAAAAGAATGCAGGCTCACCTCCACTCTAACCTCGAGCTGCTCCGGGAAGCGTTCCAGTCTCTTTCAGTCTCTTAAAGGGGTGGGGGGAAAAAAAAAAAAAACACCAAACACAAGGCGAGGAGAGCCTGGTACTCACTGCTTTACATCCACATCAGAAATTTTTCACCTTCGGAGACCATTTACTTGCAAAATGCACTGGGATGCGCTCAGGTGGGCGTGGTCATACTTATTTTTTAAAAAATCTGGAGCTGGTGGGAAAACAATTTTAAGCTCCGGATCTGGGAGCCCTTTGCCTCGGATTTTAGGGGTCGTGTAAAAGCGCCAGAGGACCTAAACAGGGAGCACTGTCGTTTTTTTAAATTACCGGTTTGTTTCAATGCAAATAACAAAAGAAAAAAGGGGGAGTGGGGAGTTCAAAAGGAGGAGAGAACAAATAATACTTGCCCAGCTTCCAGAAAGCTTCTTAGCATCGTAATAATCAAAGTCCACAGATGGTTTGGCAGACACGGAGAAGTTCATCTGGATGTTATAGAAATTTGCTGGAAGAAGGGAGAGGAGATGGCCATCGATGCTGCTTTTTCTGCCCCTTGCGTTTTGCTCAAACTGCCACAGGGGGGTCGGTGGGTGGGTGGGTGGTCAGTGAATGAGTCATCATCTTCACCTCCACAATGTTTAGTCCCATCCCCCACCCCCACCCCCGGCAAGGTAATAAATTCAGGGTTGCAACTAGGGTGGAGCAACTAGAGACTTGCCCTGGGCCAACTAAATTTAGAGGGTGCGACAAGCCAAGGTAAAGATACCAATGAAGGTTAGGAAAATAAATAACAACCCTAACCCATGCCCCCATTTTGGGGTGAAAAGATAGGCTTTCGTTTTCTCTTTTTCTGTTTTTCTGTTTGTTTGTTTTTCTGTTTGTTTGTTTGTTTGTTTGTTTGTTTGTTTTGGGAAGGCACCACGGTTTCTTGCTTTTTTTTTCTGGTAGGGAAGAGATGCATCTGTGCACCAAGACAGCGTGTGTGGGAAATGGTGCCAGCTGCCTAAAATTCTGAATTGCAACTCTGAGGTAAATCACTAATACTGCCACACGAGGCAGCCTCGAAATTTCTCAGCAATCTTTATGGAGTTTAAGATATCATCATCCACCGCAGCAGCTCATTGGTTTCTGCAGGGCTTATTTGGGATTGTGACCTGATAAGGCAACCTTGGGGTGTCGTTTAAAGAGGGGACTTGCTGGCGTTTGTAGGTGAGGAATCAGAGAGAGTATGTCCTTGCAACAAGCTGCACTATTTTTTATGGAGTTTCTCAAAAAAATAATACACCAGCCAACTTCAAAGGGAGAAGGGGAAACAGCCTTTGATATTTCTAATATTCCCTTCTGGAAAGGGGCGTACCTGTCATTGTGGGTTCAGTAGGTTTGCTAGTGCGTAGTGGAGTTGCAGTGATAGGTGCTTCTCCGCCTGTGGAAGAGTTAGAAAAGTGCATGGGTACAAAATACACATCTCCAGGGATCTTAAAGCGCTTGCATGGCGCTTCCGTGTGCCCACCTGCTTTTTCCAAAGAACTGTGCAGCACAGTCCTCTCACAGGTGTGGCACTCCAGGAAGCAGGCATGGAAGAGGCACTTCAGAGGTTGGCGAGCTTCAGCCCTCCGGAGGCTATGGCACTACAACTCCCATCACCATCAAGTGGGATGGGTGTAGCCCATTAGTCTCTGGAGAGTCCCATGTGACTCTCTTTGGTGACCTTGGCAATGCTTTTTTTTTTTTTTTGGAGGTTAACTCCAAGAGCCCTTCAGCCAGAATTCTGGGAGTTGTCGTCCAAACAAAAACACATTTGCAAATATTGTGCCACAGACACAATAACAAGATATAGGGCGTTCCTCTGTGCAGAATTATAATTTCCTACTACAACCTCTGAGTTAGATCCATTGTTCCTGAACATTTTGGTTGCGCTTCTAATATTTTGCTGCTTACCTACTTTATTTCTATTATTGATTATTTGTTTCCCTTTTTTTTCTATATTGCATTGTTTTGTTTGTGTTTCCTCTGACTGTAAGCCTCCCAGAGTAGTGACTACCACTAATCAGGCCATATACAAATTCAATAAATTCATTCTTTGCAAAACAGAGGTTACAGCAAGCCCGTTTGAGGATAAAATAAACATTTTCATGTCTTAAGAAACCAACACTCTAAAAAGGGTATGCAGCTCTGGAATTATGTCCCAGGCATAATTTTAATCAACTGAGAAATGGACAAAAAGGCACATTCTGATCTTGAGAATAGAAACTTTTGGAAAAAAGCCTTTTCTAGCACTATGTGGTGTTCAAAAGAACGAGATGGAGGTGACTCAGCCACCACCTTCTTTGACTTTGAGGTTGGAAAGCCGGGGAACCAATGGGTTCTCTGGATGTTGTTGGACTACAAAACCCATTGGCCAAACAGGATGGAGCTGATGGGATCACATCTGGAGAGAAATACCTCTGTGCTCTGGCCAAGGCATGAGACCACACTCACCGCACAGCTGGTGATGGGCTGGTTCAGTCCTGGTCCCATTGAGGGACCAGTAATCCCCCTGCCAGCTGACCACGTTCCCTTCGCCACATTGTGCCATTTGTTGTGGATCTCTAACGTGATCCCACATCTGGAAGTAGTACAAGATGCCAATGAAAGGGAGATCATAACCGGACGCCCATTCTGGTTCTTGTGCTGGTGCCCCATGATTAACGTCCCGTTTGGCTTCAAGCATTTGTCAGCCAGATGGTGGAGAGACTCGCTTCGCCACTTAGTGGCATTCCAGAAGACCTCAAACAAGCTCGTCTTCTCATCCCAGGTGCAACAGACGCGATGCATCTCATACGGCGGGAGTTCCGCTCCCAACTCAACCTTGTGGCCAAAAATAAATGCGTAGAGGATGTGTTGGTGGAACGACAAGCCCAACTCCACGTTTTCCGTTTCTGGGGAGGAGCTGTTGACATCATAGGAAAAGGCTCCCCCATTGCCTATGCTTGCTTGTGTTTTGTTCAGATCAAGACACACCGTAAACACACACAGGTTGCGGATGTGGTGGTGACTGGCCAGGGAAACGTATTTGTCTGTTCGTCCCATGAGGTCCAATTGTCTTCCTCTCAGAGATTCGGTTTCTAACATGCGGGTAGCAAAAGAAGTAAGATAAAGGAGTAACATTACATTTTAAAAATTCTATCTGTTTTTATGTAGCTGGCAGCCATTAGAAAACTCTATCAAATGATGTAGAACCATCAAGTACATGTAGAAGTAGTAGAAGCAGACTGATAATGACTCTAATTGTCTTGGCATCTTCCCCTTGCATACCAGAATTCATGATTTTAAGGGCTTTAGAATTCTCTGTTGGAAAGCTCTTAACTTGAGCAGAGCTCCCAGCCACTTACCAAACTGCAAATTCCAGGATTCCACAAACCACAATCGTTAAATGCTCATTGTAGCCTAGGATGAGATTTTCAACAAAGGCAAATATTTAAACAAGTGAAACTCGGAGTTGTGTAGGACATGACTCCCAAGTTCCAGAGACCCTTGCAAAACAAGGGTGGGAAGGGTGTATGCTGGAAAAATCTGTCTGAAAGGTATTTTGACATCCCCAGGCCAAGGCACTGGAGGGTAGCGGTGAGGAAGAGACGGCCCTCCAGACCCTGTGGACTACAAATTCCATCATTCCTCATTGTAAGATGTGCTGGCTAGAGCTGATGGGAGCTGAATTCCAACAGCATCCAAAGAGACACACACAGGGCGTTTATACACGACCCCTAAGCTCCACTGCAAATGGCTCCCACCTCCGGAGCTTAAAAATGTTTCCCCACCAGCTCCGGAGCTAACAGAAAATTAAGTGCGACCCTGCCCACCTAAGCGCGACCCACCGCAGCTTTCAAGTACCTGCTCTGGGAGAGTGAAAAAATTTGATGCGGAGAGTGCCGGGCTCTCCTCGCTTATTTTTTGTTGTTGTTGTTTTGCCTCCCGCCCCTTTAAGAGGAACCAGGAAGTGACCGGGGCTCGGAGCAACTTCCACCGGCACAGGAGGTAAGGCTTTATTCTTTTGTCCCTTTTTAAGGCTTTTTTTCCTCCCTCCCCTCACGCAGACAGAAACAAGGAAGTGCGGAGTGGTGGGGAGGAAGGAAGAGCAATGAACCCCCAAGATCTCTGGTCCGAATTAAAGGGCCAGCGGATCTTAGGGTCGTGTGAAAAGGCCCACAGAGAGATGGACATTTTTCATCCCTGCCGTTGGAAATATATCTACCTTGCTTCTGGTAGCTTTTCTTCCTCAACATGCAATGCTCTTGGGTTGAGAAGGTGGAGTTCAAACCACCCTTCACATGACCCAAATATAGATATATGACTCTAATGAGATTTCCCCCTGCCATGTTTATCGTTGTTATTGAAAAGAGAAACACCAGGCAACCACTGCCCTTATCACTCCCCTGTCCTGATAAATTTTCCCCCTTGGCTTTGTCTCTTACTGGTCCCATGTTATAAATCCTCTCAATTTATTGCCTGGTTGTAAATCTTGCAGGAATTATATGCAACTCAAAAGAAGGAGGTGTGCCGGGTGGGAATTTGCAGAAGCAGTCAGAGCTGTTCCCATCAGAAGATGTACAAGGGGTTGACGATTGCTTGCTGGTGTCAACCCAGTTGTGCGTAAAAGCCTGGTGATTCCAGGTGCCGCGTGATGGCTTCCAGCCTCAAATGGTAGGTGGAAGCCGCTGAAGGTCAGAATGTGCTATTGTCGTGATGCATGGAGGCATAGCATGGATTTTCTAATCTCCCTTTCAGTGCCTTCTTTAGTCCTCAGAAAGGAGGGCTGGAGAAAGCTAACATGATGACGGCTACAGGGTCCTTTATTCCCAGGCTGGTTGCCCAGTATATCTGTTGTCACAAGATAATGAAACAATAAACTTGATTTATTGTTGCATGGGGTTTTTGTAGATTAAAAAAGAGGAAGCAGAGTATAATCTTTGTAGGGAAGGATGGTTGGGTTTACGCCAATGTTTCTGGCACCCATCTTCACTCCCAACCAGAGACACACTGTACATGTAGGCGCAAGCTGGCATCATGGCGACAGGGTCGGACTGGGTCTTCAGAGGCACTGGTATTCTGCTGGTACACTACTGGTCTATTAATGCTGTAAGATGTCTCTCAATTCCTTGTTCTCAAATACTACTGGTCTATTAATGCTGTAAGACGTCTCTCAATTCCTTGTTCTCAAATACTACTGGTCTATTAATGCTGTAAGACGTCTCTCAATTCCTTGTTCTCAAATACTACTGGTCTATTAATGCTGTAAGACGTCTCTCAATTCCTTGTTCTCAAATACTTGAACGTGTCTTCATTGTACTGGACTATATATTATCCCTCATGACTGTAAGCCGCCTTGGGTCCTTTTCCAGGGACAAAGGTGGGGTAAAAATAATCTAAAATAAATAAATAAAATAATCCTTGGGGACCCAGCTGTCTTTGGACTAGACTCCCAGAAATCTTAATCTTGGTGGTAAAGCCACATTTTAATCAGGTGGTGACCCAAGGCTGGGAACTTCTGGTACATTTTAATGATCCAAGAACTTCCTTTTCAGGGACAAAGGTGGTGACCCAAATAATCTGGGAAAATAATCGGGGGGGGCCCAGCTGTCTTTGGACTGGTTTCTTCTGTAAATTTTAATCCAAGAACTGAACTCATGACTGACTTCCCTCTACTTTTGGGTGGGAAATCTTGGCCAACACAGGTGGTGGTAAAGGCTTCTGTAAATTTTAATCCAAGAACTTCTGGTCAAAACTTGACTTCACTGACCTCTGGCGGTCCTTTTCCAGGGACAAAGGTTAAAATAAATAAATAAAATAATCCTTGGGAATGGCTAGACTCCCAGAAATCTTGGCAGCCAACAGGCAGGAAGGCCAATCAAGGCAACAAGGATGAAACACTGGTGGTTTGTGGCGAAAGTAAAACAAAATAGGGAACTATGTACTTCCTGTATTTGCAATTTTTCAACAATGTGTCTTTTCTTCCAGTGATAAAAAAAAAGTTCAGAGTCCACCACCCATAAACCGGAGATAGAGACTTCTCATTAAACAATGGGTTCTACTTTGTTGACCCAACTGATTTCCATATTGGTGAGGCTTAGGAAACAGGGAAATACAGTGGTACCTCTACTTACAAGGAGCTATACTTACAAGCAATTTGACTTAAGAGCAGAAAACCATTGGCATTTTAACTGCTGCCTTACAAATTTTAGATGCAGTCTGCTCTACTTATAATTTTTTATTTTTTTTTCTATTCTTTTATTTTTTTAGATATTGCTGCTCTACTAATGAGTTGTTCGACTTATGAGCCTGCATTCAGAATGGATTAAACTTGTAGGTAGAAGTATCACTGTATGTAGAAATATAGACATGGGGATCTTAGTCAGGCTCATCTCTAAAGGAGTGTGTTATCAGAGCTCCTAGGAAATTCGCAAGGACTCCTTATCTACAATAGATAGGTCGGGGCCCCTTTCAACTCATGGAAAGTTTGTACCTGTGAGAGAAAACAATGCTGCAACAATGATGACCAAGTTGCAAAGGATCTTGGATGGAGACCAGCCAACAACAGACCGCCACTGTTGTTGTTGCATCATCTAGACGTGGTCTGAAATGCAGAAGGGAATCCTGTGGGGAAAAGGAATGAATCTAGAAATTTGCCCAAGCTATAACCAGTCCTGAAACCTGCACACATGTTTTAAGATCCATCCATACCTTCTTCCCATTATCTCTTGGTTTCGTCTCCTTTAAAATATGTTGGGGAGGTTTAGTGTTTAAAAAAAAAACACTAAGGGCATTTATACACGATCCCTAAACTCTGGGGCAAATGGCTCCCAGCTCCGGAGCTTAAAAATGTTTCCCCACCAGCTCCGGAGTTTGCAGGAAATTAAGTGCAGCCACGCGCACTTTAGCGCGTCCCAGCGCACCTTTCAAGTACCTGCTCTTCCGGGGTGAAAATTGCTTGATGCGGTGTAACGATAGTGAGTGCGGGGCTCTCCTCGCTTCTGTTTGTTGTTGTTTTGGCTCCCACCCCTTTAAGAGCTACTTTACAGTAGCTCTTACAGAGACAGGAATGTTGCCGCGGCAAGAATGGAGGCAGAACGGAGGTGAGCCACGATCTTTTCTTCCTTTTTTTTCTCCCTCCCCTCATGCAGCCAGCAGCCAGGGTGGGGACACAGGAAGAGCGACAAGCCCCTAAGATCTCTGGTCCGAATTTAAGTGGCCAGCGGATCTTAGGGGTCGTGTAAAAAGGCCCTAAGAAAGCACACCAATATGACAAAATGATCATGGACTAATGTGCCCTCCATCCCCCAAAGCCTCCAAGAGGCTGTACCACCTCACCAAATTTAACTGGCCACTTCTGTTTTTTTCTAAAGCCCACTTCTGCACTTTATCATGGATTTTCCACAAAACAAGACAGATCTTGTTTTCATGGATAAGGACGTGATGAGGACATTTACCTTGTAAAGGGGTGGTCCCACCATGGAAATCTCTCCTGGCCCCTGCAAAATCTTTACCAGCCGCCACTTCTTGCAGAATTTCGGTTAGCTTCCCTGCTTGGCAGATGAAATCATTACAAGAGTGTGTGCCGAGGAAGGGAAGAACACATGCACCGAGGAAAGGAGCGACGCACTGAAGCAGGCAAAGGTTAACGTCTTACCTGACAAGGAAGCCGTTAGTCACGCCTGTGATCAATTTGGGTTAAATCTAGCCCATTGGTCACCATGTTCAGGACAGGTTCTTGACAATGAAAGAGAAGCAGGCTCTGGGTGGCAAAAAGACAAGCAGATCCTCCCCCAGCCTGAAGTGCTTCTCTTGAAAAGCTGCAGGATGATCTGGGACAGGGGCTGATTCCTGCCCGCCTCCTCCTTCTTTTTATGACCTTCCCTGTACTATGTCACCTTCCCATCTCTTTTTTTCCCTGACCTCACTATTCTCCCTTCTCTATGGCCGCCACTTCATATACTTCAACGAACC
The DNA here is from genome assembly GCA_029282475.1 of Phrynocephalus forsythii. Taxonomy (NCBI): domain Eukaryota; kingdom Metazoa; phylum Chordata; class Lepidosauria; order Squamata; family Agamidae; genus Phrynocephalus; species Phrynocephalus forsythii. The sequence goes on along the minus strand of JAPFRF010000015.1, from coordinate 11,983,802 downwards.
ATTGGTTCTGTGTGCAAAAGACGTCTCCCTAGAACAGTGGTGGTGAACCTTCGGCACTCCAGATGTTCTGGACCACCACTCCCACAGTCCCTTGTCATTGGCGGTCTAGGCTTGGAATTCTGGGAGTGGTGGTCCAAAACATCTGGAGTGCCGAAGGTTCGCCACCACTGCCCTAGAACAATGGGAGTTGGAAAGGGCCTCTAATGCCACCGTTGAGTCAAACCTTCTGCTCAAGGCAAGACTCCCCAAACAAACAATGTTTTGATGGATCAGAACTCCTTATAATCCCTCAGCCCACTGGACCAGTGCCTTTTGCCGATGGGTTTTTCTTTCATGGGTCATAAAGTACTGAGTTGCTTGTTAAGCTTTCCTGTTTGTCCAATGTAGAGTGCAGATGGGCATTGCTGGCAAAAGATGGCATATATCACATTGGTTGAGGAGCAGGTGAAGTTGTCCTTAATGCTGTATTCAACATTGTTGGGTCCTGTGATTATGTTCCCTCCCCTATCCACCCCCCAACTCTACAGCCAATGGCTATCTAGACTACAGCCAATTAATATTTGGTATGTAATATATATCTCCTATTATACAGTATCTCACACCTCATTCTGCTGCTATATGTCTGAAGAAGCGCACATGTGCACGAAACGTCACCTTAAAATATGAAAGTTAGTCTTTAAGGTGCCACGTGTTTGTATCTTTTGTTTTGTTTTCTTTGATTTTTGCCTGAAAGTATCAAATCAGTGCACTTTCCTGTTTCATTTTTTTCCATTTTTAATGGGGGGGGGGAATCACTGTTAAAAAGCACAGTTGGGCTTCCTTCATCAGCTGACCTGTTCAGGAAGACTTCTCAGCTACGGGCCGTGCTAGGGCTGGGGAAGCAGACCCCCTCACCTGCTCAATAGGCAGCAAAAATGGAGTTGACCCCCAGGCCCCCACCCCCCAGCAACAACGCCAACACCACCTGGATGCCACCGGAGGGCTCCTCAGGCCCCTTTGGCACTGGCCAGGAGGTGTCATTGTTGCTGGTTGAGGCCGCTCCAGTGGGTCACTTTTATTGTTGCTTTTATTCTACTTGCGCAATATACCTTTTCCCCCCCAGCTTCTACGGATGTACTGATTTTAACTCCTGTCTATGACTGGGTTGACGTAATATGGAAGCTCTTTAAACATGAAGTTTCTTGCAAGCCATCCTGATAAATGCATCCAGTAAATAAATCAAGGAACCTCTCTTGAACATTTAGAATTAATTACTGTGCAGGTTAAGCCATTGCCTCTGAGAGAACATCTCCCAGTTCTGAGCGGCTTAAATATTTGCCATCCTTAAAGGCTGTTAATCCAACTCAAACTTCAATAAATCCGTGCTGGGACATTCAGTCTTCTACCAAACTGGATAACCCTACTGAATCCTTACTTGCCAATGATCCTCATTTTGTCTCTCATGTGGCATTGATTCACTCAGCCTCTACTTCTGATACACAGGACCAACGTGCCACTTTCAATTTCAGGCCTCTGTTGGACAAACCAACAACTGAGGAAAACGAGCTAGGACCAGAGTACTCGGCATCCTCCCCTTCGATGGAGGAAATAGCAATACAGTCACTTAATCATCAGGATATCACAACATCCCCTCCAAGATCATCTTCTCATTTACTAGCTCACAGTTCATGACAGTCGGAGGACCACCATATAGTCTCCCTTTTAACTTGGAACGTGGCTGGGTGGTTCTCTTTAATTAGGGATCCTTCCATCGGAGACTATTTGCTTCACCATGACATTGTACTGATCCAAGAAACATGGACTGCTGATGAACTAATTCTGAATGGATTTACTGCCTTTTCTTTGGGGGCAGTGCCTGGCGCCAAATATGGAAGAGCGAAAGGTGGTTTGGGCATCTTTGTTTCCACGATGCTACATGCCATTTCAAGGCCTCTCCCCTCATTGAATTCATGTGCCATGGCAGCACTAGTTCAATTCAAGCAGCACTCCTTGATTCTAATTAATGTTTATATGCCACCTATTAGGAAGATTGCCCAGCTTAGAACTCTCTGGGCTGAGCTAGAATCATATGTTGGGGATCTTATAACTCAAAACCCCAATGCATCAGTAGTTCTGGGAGTAGACTTCAATGCGAGGCTGGGTCCTGACGATCACACTCTATATACAGCCTACAAATGTATTCCCCCCAATCATGAATATACTGGCTCCCTTCTCCCCCGTCTTTTTAAGGATCAGAAATTCAACTTTGCAGGCCTTTCTTTGACCCAGCTAACATATAGATCTAATCTCTTCATCCTAAATGATACTTCTACAGGTAACTATCCAGCTGAATTTACCTACATATCTGGATCCAAAATGAGCAATATTGATTATGTATGTGTTTCCATGGATCTTCTTCCCTACGTTAAAAACTTACAAGTACTTCCTAAATTCGACAGTGATCATCTCCCCGTTTTGCTCCTCCTAAATGCCTTTACTCAGGAAGTGCGCACTGTCACTCACTATCAACCTAACATAACTCCTTCAGGAAGAACTTATCAGCGTATCAAATGGTCCTCTGTCTGGAACCAAAGAATCTCTGAAATGTTGGCATCTGATCATCTATTGGGACTGCGCCTTAACTTGTTATCAGCAAAGACACCAGAGGAATCTTTGAAGAATTATAACATCTTGATTCAAGAACTAAATAAAGAATTTAAAGCTAACAGAACCGCATCTTGGAAGAGACATCATTTCCACTCCAAACCTTGGTTTGACAAGGAGTGTGTAGATGCTAAAAAGGCTCTAACTGCTACTTATCAACTCTACCTATCTAGTAGAGCTCCATCGGCTGCACAGGATCTTCTTTTGCAAAAGAAAAAATATAAACAACTTTTAACACATAAGAAAAAGATTGCTACCCAAAATAATTGGGCACGGCTAATACAAGCAGCTAAAACTAATGATTCCGCTACCTTTTGGCATCTCACTTTTTGCATCCGCAGCTTTGATAGGCCTGTGCCTGATTGTCACATTTCCTCAGAGATCTGGTGTGGGGGTTCGCTTTCTGACTCTTGACTGTTTGTAGAAGAATTACAAGTAGACTTAGGAATTTCTTGAAAAATAAATGAACTTTTATTCAACATTTCCAACTTCAATCTTCCTTTGTCTTTTTTGTTATAACAATCTTCAACCGGGGTTAGAACAGGTATGACAAAAGTTGGATCAAAAGAGTTATCTAACAATATATTCTTATTCTTTAACGATTCCTCCCTCATTTGGGAGGAGTTCTCTGTTGTGACATCAAAGGACCTTCGCAATGGCTCCCACAACAATGGTGTTGCACATTTTGAGGGATGTTCCAATCCCACCCGGGGATCCATCCTATTGGGTTAGGATCGGGGCTCCCTTTTCTTTCTCTCACCACTGGATTATTGACAGGTTTTGGGTAGCGAGGTACACATTCTGGTGTTGGAAGTGGAAGCCCCGTCTCCACCTTCCGCAATATCTCAGTCTTTCTCGGCACCCCCTCTCTAACGTCCCTAACGGTCCCGCCTCCCCGTGTGAACCACCCTTCTTTGCTAAGTTCTTTCCCTGTCTCGTGCCTCTCGGTTTGCACGCTCGCTTCTTTGAATAGCACTCTACTTATTCTACTCTCTGTCTGCACCCCAACCCTTCTAACTTCCTTCTCCAAATCCCAGTTACATTGCACCGCGGTATGCCAATACATCCTTATAGGCACATCCCCAAATCTCCCTCCCACTTGTATCCTCTTATCTCTCCCCATACATTTCCAATCATCTGTTTGGACTTGTCTTTCTCTCATCACTTTCTTATTTACCTCTTCTTTCTCTGTTTGTGTTTCAGTATCTTTAGTCTCAAGGTCTAGCCCTTCTATCTCTTCCCTCACTAAATCCCAAGTCACCACTCTATTAATGACTGCTAAGAATCCATCAGTTATCCTTGAAGGGCTCCATCCCTTTCTTGGAACATCCTTGAGTTTATCGTCTATTGTTATATTTCCACCGCTTATCTCTTTCTCTCTTAATTCTTCCCCATGATCTTTATTCAGATATTCCTTCTCCTCTTGTATCTCTGGTTCTTGCGCGGACGAACCCATGCTTGTGGCATCTTTCTCCCTCTCACATCTGGGAAGCATACTTCCAAGAGCTATACTCAGATCCATCTGCTGGAAAGGGATCTTACATCCAAGACCTAAGTAAACTCCCACAGTGGCCTCCTGTGCCTCAGTCAGAAATTAAGAGCTTGATTACCTTACTGAAAGAAGGGAAAGCTCCAGGAGAAGACCTAATTCCAGCAGAGGTCATCAAAAACAACTTGGACTTTTGGTCTCCCTTACTAGCTTCACTTTTTACCTGTATCGATACATACGGACGAATCCCTGAAGACTGGGGGCTGGCTATTATTATACCTATATATAAGAAAGGCAAAAAGGACGATCCCGCCAACTATAGACCAATCAGTCTTCTTAATACAATCAGCAAACTTTATGCTAGACACCTACAATGGAAATTGCAAGACTGGCTGGAACAAGAAAACATACTTGCGGAAGAGCAAGCTGGCTTCAGAGAAGGCAGATCGACTATAGATCAATGTTTGGTGCTCCAACATCTTATTGAAAAATACTCTCCCTACAATATTTCCTCCCTTTATGCTGCCTTTATAGATTTTAAGGCAGTATTTGATTCAATATCACGAACTAGGTTATGGGAGAAACTGGAGGCTTCAACAATAGACAGATGTCTATTTCATTTAATACGCATGCTCCACGAAGGAACCAAACTTAAGACCAGATGTAATCCCCAGGGTCAACTCACCAATCCTGTTGCCACTGATAAAGGTGTTAAACAGGGATGTATTCTGGCCCCTCTTCTTTTCAACTTCTGTATTAACTCCATAGTGCCCTATCTTGACCATGGGACCTTCCACCCTCCAAAACTGGCTGGAAGGCATATCTCTGTCTTGCTTTATGCCGATGATGCAGCAATCCTCTCTAGAACACCTGTAGGTCTCAGAAGAGCTCCGAATGCACTATCACAATTCTGTGAGGAAGAGCAATTAAAGCTCAATTATCAGAAAACTAAAATTGTGGACTTTGCTAAAAGACCCAAGATTCACTCTTGGAGTATCAATGGGCACAAAATTGAGCAGGTTTCCTCCTTTAAATATTTGGGAGTAGTTCTTCAGGCTAATGGTAGCAGAAAAGCCCATGGAGATTATGTTGCCAACATTGCTCAAAGAAGTTCTCTAGCCATTCTTAAATATCTCAAGACAGCTGGCGGTCAATATATTCCTGCAGCACTTAAATTATTCCAAGCCAAGTCAATTTCCCAACTTCTATATGGTGCCCAATTAGGTCCCCTTTCCAATTACGCTCCACTGGAACGGGTACAATCCAAATTTGTAAGATCGGCCTTACAAGTTCCCAAATGTGTCCCAAATGTTACTCTCCGATTAGCGTTAGGCCTCATGAAAGTGGAGGCTAGAGCTTGGGTGGCTATTCTTACCTATTGGATTAGACTGCATTTCTTCCCTAAGGGTTTAGCCCCCCTTATTAGAAAAGATGACTTTAAATCCAAATGGGAAGGGGCTATAATATCTAAAGTCCTATCCTTAGGTCTGTCCCAAGACATCCTTTTTACCATGAAGTATGATCAGGCCAAAGCAGTTATTAAGCAGCGGGTTACCAACTCAGAACGACAACTGGATCTAGCTAGCTCCCCTGCCTTTATTGTTAATGACTCCTGCAGGTATCTATCTTTCCCAATGAGATACTTAGCCAAGCTTGAGATACCCACCCACCGGAGGGCCTTTACCTTGGCCCGATGTCATGCCCTCCTTTCTGCTGTTCTTGAGGGACGATATCGGAGATCTCCCTATTCGGAGAGGCTATGTCCCTGTGACTCTGGCGATATTGAGTCAACAGAACATGTACTTCTTCACTGTTCCTTTTATAAAGACACCCGGGTTAAGCTTATATCTCCAATAATCTATAAATATCCAGGACGCTCTGGTCATTATTATACTCAATTACTTCTATCAGATATGAATTTTTCTATAACATATAGTGTGGCCAGGTTCTGCGCCGCAGTGATCAAAATCCACAGGACAATGACCAGCGTCATCAATTAACTAAAAGTACCACTTACGATACATAGCTCCTAAGTATTAACAACTCTTGATTAACAAACAAATGTGTATGGAACAGTATGTATATACAGTATGTACTCTGATGTTTTTTGTATATATCTATCTTGATCTTCCTCTATGGCTCGTTGACATCACTAATTCCTCAGATACTAATAAGGTATAGCTTCATGATGGTCAGGATGGATTTGTGGGCAGTTTTTATATTATATTATATATTTTATATATAATATATTTTATATTCTATATTTTATATCTTATCTATTTTACTACTATATAATTATTGTTTTGTGTTTATTGGCGCTTGTTCACCCTGTGTGAGCCGCTTAGAGTTCCGTATGGAAGATAAGCGGGATATAAATATAATAAATAAATAAATAAATAAATAAATAAATAAATAAATAAATAAATACTATTTATATACCGTATCCTATTGCTGGTCACTGACCGTAATAAAGTTTGATTGATTGATTGATTGACTGTGCAGGTTAAGGACCCACACGGAGAGTGTCTAGATGCTTTGGCGTATAATCACCCTCGTCCCCAGCTGGGGAACAATAGGGTTTCTAATCCAACTGGACAACTCAATGGCTTAGGTCTCTGGCTATGTAGCCAGAGGTTGGGGGTTTGATTCCCCGCTGGTCCTCCTTGACAAAGGCTAGACTCAGTTATCCAAAGGCTCCCTGCCAATCCAGCAGTTCAGTTGGCTGCCAGGACAATGCCTCAGAAAAAGAACAAGGCAAACCCAATATTGCCAAGAGCCTGCAGATGGCAATATAACATTGCTATTCCTGCATTCTTCTTTTCTTTTTAAAAAAAACTTTTTAAAAAACTTTGTTCTAATTCATAATGCTGCTTTTCCCAACTTCCTCCAAAGGCTTTTAATTTTCCTAAGCACATAATTTATTATGATGTAACAGTTATTGTTATAAGTAATTTTCTGCAGTTGCTTTTAAAATAAATGTTGTGCAGGGTTTTTTTAAAAGTGGCTGCATGGGGACTAATCAGTAGTCCGTTTTATGGGCTTGGCTGGGGAACTTACCTGTATTACCTGCGTTCTCTTTCAGCTTTATAGGTCCCAAAACAACCACAAGTTCTGCCTCCTGACCTAAAAACCACAGACACACCACTGACCCTTGTACCTACTGAGACCCACCCTTGTGTCCCATCATTCCCATCTCAGATGACTGGCTGTACGGTGACCAGTGGGTCTCAACCTGTGGGTCCCCAGATGTTCCTGAACTGCAACTCCCAGAAACCCCTTCCAGCACAACGAGTGGTGGAGGCTTCTGGGAGTTGCAGTCCAGGAACATCTAGGCTGCTGAAGCATGTCAAGGAGTGCTCCTCATACCCCACACTCAGGCTGCCCTTTCCTTTGAGAAAGGAGCATTTTGCTGCTATCAAAAGAATGGGGACTTTCAACAGCTTGTTTGAATGTGGGTCTCATCCTGTCAGGAGGTGGTCCTGCCCTCTCCTTGGTCTTCTTCCTGCTCTGTGCTCCTCTTCTGGGATTCCTCCATGTTGTTGTGCAAGCCTTCTGCCAGGAGCTTTCCTCTAAGGGCCTCATTGCCACGGCAACAGCATCAGCACCAGAAGAGTGCTTTCTAAGCCAGATGCAATAGTTCCTAAGCAGTCATGGCAAGTTGGGTGGTGGCAGCAAGGATACTGGGATGGGCAGACCTGGGATTCTGAGTTTTCCGTGCCTGTGGGCGATTCTGCCCTTGTAATGAAATCCAAATTAAAATTTCTGCTCAAATCAAGATGCATTCAAAACAGCATCAGAAACTGACATTTTTGCTGTCCTGGACAAAGGATGGAAGTGACCCCCTAATTACACCTCCTTTTGCAGAGGATGATTTGTTTAGACCGGAGGCTGGGACTTTTTGCCCCATCAAAGGTTTGCACCTGAAGCACCAGATGCTCCATCTGCCACGGGCGGCCAACTGAAAAGGTTTCCGGGGATGGAAATGAATCAAAACTCTAAAATGCGGCTTAAAAACAGGGACCCTGGGGAAAACACCTGCAGATGATACTAGGGGTTATGTCTAAGCCTGAAGCATCATCTTCTAGGACGAGCTGTGTTAAGTCACTGGCACAGGTGTTCACATGGAGCAACCTGTTGGGTTGGGGATGCTGGGGTTTGTAGTCAGAAAGAGTTATGGTCCTTTGGGCATCGTGGGCCTTCAATCACAAGGGGATCTTTATTCCGACAGAGGGAAGAACAAGCCCATGGAGCTGACGAACAAAAAGATCTTCTTTGCAGCAAACAAACAGAAACAACACTGGAGCCTTTGAGTGCCGGAGGCCATCTCTCTGGGAGAAGAACACAGGCCAGCCACAGTCTCCACTGGCAAGAGGAGTTGCCACCCCGCCTTCTGCTGGGCTCACATCCTTCGGCATTGCTCATCTGTTGGCAGGGAGTAAAAGTGCCTATGTTTATAAGACAAGGTAGGGTCTCTGGGAAGGCAGAGCCTGTACTTCTGCGGGTTTTGCAAGGTCCATGGACCGCAGCAACGTTCTTAGTGAAAATAGGAAAACCAGCAACGACAGGCTTGGGGCGCACATGCAAAGGCATGGAGGTCCACGGATCGGGGAACAGGGAGAGCTGGCGGCTGGCTTCTGAATAAAATTTAGCTTGCCAATTTTTGTTGCTCCTGTGCCTTGGATTGTTAAAAGTCTGACACACAAGGGATCTAACTGAGGCTAGGAAGACTTGCGCCTTTTCGGTTTTTGCAGACTGAATTTTTACAGGGCATGCTGGGTGTTTGTTCTTTTAAACTTTTTTTTAAATGCATCTCTTTCTTTAAAAACAATGTCAAAGACTGTTACTCAGAAGTAGCTTCCCAAATGAATTTAAAAGACTATGGCAGACTATCAACTTCTTTGGTATAGGGTGAAACTGAATTAATTTTGAGAAGCAGGATTTTAAAAGAACAATTGATTCATAACCATTTCCTATAAAACAAATGAAACCTAAGCTTCAGGGCCCCTAATCTCAGAGGGGCCCCAGAAATGTCATAAATCCACATTTATGTCATGATCTGTCGTGAAATAATCCCTCTGAAGAAGACAAGAATGGTTACCCAGATGTTGTTGCAGGTTACAAAAGGTTCCTTACACCAATTTAAGTTTCAGGACCCCAAAAATGTAGGCCCACCACTGACAGATTCTTAAAATGAAAAAAGACCCTTTCAATCACAATAGGAATGTTTCGGTAACCACAACACAGAAATAGATATAAAATATCACTGTTCAGAGGCATCCTCACATTGAAGCCGCATTAAGGCTAATGCTGGCTAACCTGCCACATAATACATCTTCTTTTACCTTGAGGGCACTATTACCACATCCAAATGATGCTTAATTTGATTGTGATTGCCTTATGGTAATCATGATGGACACTTGCCAGATGGAAAACGAGGCTACAGTGTAAGGATCCAAGAGCAAATGTTGTCAAAAATCTGTGTGAGGAGCTATATACACAGAAAACCCATTCAGTTCGCCCCTCACCCTTAAACAGCCTCTGCCTGTCACTCTATTTAACAGCTCCACAGTCAGAGGCTGAATTAGATACATATTTTTTAAAATGGGAATGTGCCAGTCCTTTATGAGATTAATTTACATACGCTGTGAATACACTCCAGTCCTTTAGTTGCTGTTGTGTGGTTGTTGTTGTTGTTGTTGTTGTTGTTGTTTTTTGCGAGACTTGTCTTCTTCTTACCTTTGACAAAGTGTGGTTTAAAAGCAAACGGCAAATAGGGCTGAACACACTTTTTGTTAAAATGTGCCATGAATTTGCTTCCAAGCTATGGCACCCTTGTGAACGTGTGACCTTCGGAAGCCCTGGTTGTTAACAGCCCTGCTGAGGTTTTGAAAACGCAGGGTGGTGGGTTCCATTTCTGAGTCAGTGCAGCGCATCTGCTTTACTGCCTTCCATTTTGCCTAGCATTATTCTTTATTTTTAATTCCCACTGGCTCTTTTCTTCTCATGAAATGACTCAAGTCCAATAACCTCAGCATAATCATGTCACCTCTGATGAGATTTCAGACTTGGTTAAATCTATAGCTGACTAATTTGTCCTTCTGGCATGCCGAGAGATCCATGACGAGGTCACCACCTCAACCACTAGATTTTGAATTAATCTGCTTTTCTTCATTGCCCAGCATTTACTTAGATTCAAATGAACTGGATATTCCATGCATCATCTCCTCCTTGGTCTCCATCAACATATCCTGATGTATAGTGATGCTTTTCTTACATGTTGTCAGGCCACCTCCAACATATGGCAACCCAGGAATGAGTGATCTCCAAAATCTCCTCTCTTCAAAGTGGTGGCGAACCTTCAGCACTCCAGATGTTTTGGACCACAACTCCCACAGTCCTTTGTCATTGGCAATGCAGGCTTGGAATTCTGGTATTTGTGGTCCAAAACATCTGAAGTGCCGAAGCTTCACCACCACTGCTTCTGTTCTTGGAAAGTAGACCCTGTGACTTCATTTATTGCGTCAACCAATCACATATTTGATCAGTGGTGCTGGAGGAGAGTCTTGAGAGTCCCCTGGACTGCAAGGAGATCGAACTTACCCATCCTGAAAGAAATCAACCTGGAATGTTCACTGGAAGGACAGATTTTGAAGCTGAGGCTCCAGTACTTTGGCCATCTCATGAGGAGAGAGTTTCAGGCAAAATTGAAAAGACTAACACGGCTACCCTCTTTGAAACTTCTATGAGGAGAGAGGGCTCTTTGGAAAAGTCCCTGATGTTGGGAAAGATTGAAGGCAAAAGGAAAAGGGAATGGCAGAGAATGAGATGGTTGGACGGTGTCATCAATGCAACCGATATGGATTTGACCAAAGAGGAAGGAAGGCCTGGCGAACTCTGGTCCACGGGGTCATGAAGAGTCGGACAGGAATGAACGACATCACATATTTGCTCTTCCTCTTTTCCTGCTTCTTCCAAATTTCCTCATCATTATTGACTTTTCAGAGAGTCTTATCTTCTCAGTATGTGCCCAAAATATAACAGCCTCATTTTTGTCATTTATTTCCTTATCAGGTTTCTCAAATCTTATTGGTTTTCTCAGTAAAAATCAGACCAGTTTTTATGTAGTGGTGTTATCCCCACTGAAATTTTGTAATTCTTAATTGGATGTTTCATTTTACTTTATATATACAACACTATATCCCATTGAGAGTTCCATTTACAGTTGCCTGTTGAATTCAACAGGACTAAAAACATAGATTTAAATAAAACTACTTATTTCATTTAAGCTGCCTTCTAGTCTTTACTTAAGGCATCTAGTATATGTAAGTAATGGGGTAATAAATATAATAATGCAATAATGCAATCATTATAAACATTGGTCCAATATTATTCTAATAAGTGGGTTTTGACCATTTTTTAAAGAAATTGTATTTTTTCCAGCTCTTGATATGACTCCCACCGAGTTCTTGCCCAGCAAACATGCCTAGGAAAGATTGCCCTTGAAATGTGGTCCGTAAAGAAGAGTGCCAGATAATAACTGGCGTGAAAGGCGGAGAGAAGGGGATTCGAACCCATGACTATCCAAGAAAAAGGGGGGGGGAACGGCCGCGCAGCCAGAGGCAGAGCGGCTGCCCAGAAGGGAGGCGAAGGAAGTGGGCGGGGCGAAAGGCGCGCTCCCGCCGCTCGCGGGCCCTCCCTTTTCCTTCCGTGAGGGCGAAGATGAGGGGCTGCGCATGCGCGGTTGTCCTGTGGCGCCGGCGCGAAGCTGGGCGGGCGGGCGGGCGGAGAGGAGCGCGCGGGGCGCCTCGAGAGGGAGGGGCTCCGTCCCCCTTCGAGCATGCGCAGTGCGCCCTCCTCCCCTCAGCTGCGTTTGGCGGTTCTGAGCTCGCCCGCGCCGGTGTGAGAGGAAGAAGGCGGGGAGGGGGGGGGACTCCTGAGGAGGAGGAAGAGGAGGAGGAGGAGGAGGAGGAAGAAGAGCGGCCGGGCTGGAAAGGGGCTGCTTCCACCCCGGACGGCCTCATTCTCCCCTCCACCCCCTCCACCCCTTTCCGTCCTCGGGCGGCCGAAGATGGCGGAGGGCAGCGGAGCCGCCCCGACCCCGACCCCGACCCCGACCCCGACCCCGTCGTCCCTGAAGGGTCTCCGGGAGCAGATGGGTGAGAAAGAGGCCGGCAGTGGCCCGCAGGAAAGAGGGCTTGGTGGGGAGCCGGACACTTCCTGTCACGTCTCCATCTTCTTCTCTCTCTCCCCCCCCCTCCGTGTCCCGCCTCCCCCCCTCCCCATTCACTCAGGGCAAAGCCAAGGGCACGTCACGCCCACCCCCTCCCCCCCATCCCTTAGGACCCCTTTCCCCCCCCCTCGGGAAACCCCTCCCCCCTGAGCCTCTGCCCCTCCCCCTCAGGACCCCCTTCAACCCATCCCTCACCCCTCTTTGGACCCCCAGCCTCTACCCCTCCCCCACCCCCCGCCCCCACCCCTCAACTCCTCCCCACCCCCACCCCTCGGGACCCTTCCTCAGCCTCTACCCCTCCCCCACTCAGGGTCCCCTCTCAACCCCTCCCCCACCCCCTCAGCCTCCCCCTCAGGTCCCCCAACCCATCCCCCACCCACCCACCCACCCCCTTTGGACCCCCCTCAGCCTCTCCCATGCCCCCCAACCCCAATTACCCCTTCTTCACTCCCACCATCTTACCTTCCACCCCTTCCTAGGACCAAGTAAACCCTTTATATAGCCACTTTCCCCTTCCTCTGCCCCCCACCCAAATCTTAAGAGATACAGTATTTTATTATACCTATACCGTGTAGGTGTGTATACAAACACACACACACACACACACCTCCTGCAAAGGACCCAAGGCTACTCTTTCGGTAACATAGAAACCAGATTCCTCCCCATATTTCTCTCCTCCTCCCCATATTACACACTCCTTTTGGTCTATTTTTTTTATTATCTTAAAACACTTGAGCAGCTTCCCATTCAAACCTAGATGCACATAACAGTCTCTCCTTTAGGCTATTATCCGACTCCCACGCATTTCCTTCTCTCCTTTCCCCCCTCATTCATCATCGTCCCAGTCTTTCAGTACTTCTCCCCTACTTAAATTCATCTTCCCCCCCCCCCCGCCCAGCTGAGTCCTGTGTTTATTTTGGATTCTTGTCCTGCAATATTTTCTTTTTTCCTGACACAAAGCACGTCTCCGACGACGTGCACTCCCACGGATACAGTGGCTTTCTGCTTATGTTCTTGCCCTGATTTCCTGTCCCTCCCTCATTTTGTCATAGTCCTGCCTGAAGAGCTTTTCGCAATTAAATTCACTGGTCGCCAACAACACCTATCTTTTCACTTCTTTATCTCCAGCCTTCCAAGCCCCTCTGCTTTTTCTATTTCAGGTGCATCTTTCATTATAAAGCCTTTTGTGATTTTTATCCTTAAAATGCTCCCCTTCTTCCCTTCTGCTTTCCTTACCAAAGCACTAAAAACAGTTGGCACTTGAGATAGGAGGTTGTGTTGCCTGTATATTTCTTATTTCTTCTATATAGCCTAATTGGCAGCCCCCCCCCACACACACACCTACCTCTCCTCCCAGCCCCCACAACCTTCACTCTGTAGATCTCTCTGGACTGTTTCCTCTCTCTAGGGTTGGTTTCCGTAGAAATGTGCAACATTGTGCTGAGGTTTAGTTAATCGTCCGTGTTTTAACAACCCTCAGAGGTAATCTCTTGTTTGTTGGGGACAGATTTAGACTGTCTTGGATTTTTATGTTTACATGCATTTTGTTTCTTTATGCTTTTACTGTTGTATACAGGTTAGACTCTCCATTGATGTTCTGCACTTTTTTCCTCAGTTTTGTTTTACTGATGTGTTGCCTTGTATTCTGGTATATTACTTGGCTGCACTATTTAGTTGACAATAGTGACTTGAACCATGTTGTGATCCCTTCCTTGTGAAATGTGATACTTCACTGGTTCATGAGCAGAAATGCATACGATACATGAAATATGTGAGTAGATAATGTGACAGAGAGCCCTAAGTGGCCTGGGTCCAAACTATCTCAAGGACCGTATATCCCATTATGAGCCAGCATAGGTGCTAAGTTCTTCAGGAGAGCTTTCTCTCAGTCCCTCCCTCTTCACATAGCAGAAGAGGTTTGGGTTGTTTCCCTTTAGCTTATAGGGATCCATACACAGAGATCAAGACCTGGGGTTTCAAGTACAAGAGCATATATGTTACCAAATGTTTGAGCAATAATTATTACAGAATGTAACTAACATGGCCTGTTGTTTACAAAATATTGGAACATCTGTTGTCTGGAAAATGATTCCTTTCTGATTTTCAGGATATATTTGCTGAGTTCTCCTCTCATTTTAAAAGAAAGCTAACAATGCTTGTGAAACAGCCCAACTGAAATGCCACCTTTGCATTCATTTTTATGCGGCTTAACACAGCCAGTTGGCAATCCTTGGAGAAGGCAATACAATCAGTAATGTGAGCTAATTTGTATTGTATTCTGCTGTGCATTTTTTCGAATTTAGAGATGACTCTGGTGCCAGTCTCTGCCTTCTCTCCTTGCCTTTGCACCCCAAGAGAAACACAGTGAGATTGACAGATGCACTGTTCACTTCTACAGTTGAAGAACCTAAAGCTGTGAGCAACAGTAAAACTGGCAGGGAAAAGTAGACATTTTACATGGCAGATGCTTTGTGGCATGACAGCATGCTGTCACCGTGCAGTACAATGCAAATAACCAAGATTGGTGATAATAGCTGTCCTCCTTCCGTGGTTGAAATCATGTTGTTTGGTGTATAGGTCCTACTGAGATTAGCTAGTATGGGAATTTAGTGTGTCAGTTGCCCCATAAATTTCACCTATTCAAATGGGCTGACTCTGGTTGTGACTTAGGGTGCAGTCAGATGAGCAGTTGTCCTGTTGTGTGTTCAGCTGTAGGGATGGGTTGGTTCACTCCTTTTTTTCCCCAGTGGTCATACAATGTTATTGTTGCAGGAAACCAGTCTGTCCCCAGAGCCTTCTTACCCACACCTGTCTGGGCCCCTGTCACAGGCTTCTACTTTTCGTACAGATAGGATCACTCTGTTGTGTTGCATTTCTAACTCTGTCAGTGTTTGCCTTCCTCTTTCAATTTCCCATCTCATTAAGTGGCTTAAGAAGAGAGCCACTTCACAGGATTGGGAAATTAAACACTTCCTCTGCTCAGTGGATGAGGGTGGTGGTTCTTTTCATTTACTTTTCTAAAGAACATGTCCAAATCTATCACCAAGTACCAACTGCTTCATGGAACATTTTTTTAAATGAGCCATGGATGGGGAACTTTCAGCCTTCCTGCTGGGAAGTTGGGCGGTCTAGAAATGCAAAAGTAAATAAATAAATGTTTTGGACCACAGCTCCCAGAATTCTGAAACTATATTGCCAGTGTCAAGAACTTTGAGAATTGTGGTCCAAAACATCTGGAGGGCCGAAGGCTCCCCACCCCTGCCTTAATTGATCCTATTTAGCCCACACCAACCTGCTCCGTATAAGCCTGTGCAGACAAGCCCTAACATTAGCATAAGTGGCAATTAAAGTAGGCCCATTTGATTGACTTACTGGATACTTCCTGATTCTGTGAACCTGTTCTACTGTGATATACTATGATAAGCAACAAGGTTTTAGCCAGTGTGTTCAGCATAAATGGTTGAGATGTTATAATCACCAAACTGATTTAAAGTAGTAAAACCAGTACACTAGAGAAGCGCGTAGTGGTATTACAGGCACATTATTGTGATTGTGCACTTACAAACTGATGATTTAGTTGAGGGTGAAGTTGGTGACACCTGACGTATCTAATAAGGGAGAATTCAGTGATTATTGTATCTCATCAAATCATGTTTTCTATGGGTCAGCAGTCAGTCCTGCCTCTTATTACATCACCACATTTTGATCTAAGTTGGAAATGGATGTTTGCGTAGACACATATTTGGGTGAAATAGTACTCCAAACTGACTTGTGTCATCAACTGATTTGCCATAAATGAAATCCATGTTTCCCCCCAAGTTACTTTAATTGTCACAGGCGAAATATGTGTACATGCATGCTACTAAAAGCTGTGTTCTATAGTCATAAAGGCTTGTGACAGAGAGCCTCAAAATAAATTAAAAAATCAATTCCTTATACATTTGGGCCATCTGATACAGTGTGAGAGGAGGTGAGATCCAAACAGTATAAATATTTAGAAGCAGGAAAGATATATTCCAATGAAAAATCTTAAGAATGGCGCACTTTCTAATGTAAAGGGAAACTGGGAAGTGTGTTGCTCCTTCCCCTACACTTTTATTTGGGTGTTTTTATAATACAGCCTGCTTTCCTTATATTTGTAAAAAAAAAAAAATGTTGCAGTGACGGCATACTTAGAAGTCAGTATGATCCCATATTCTTACTGGAGAAGCTATAGCTCCGTGACATACTTTGAGCACATACGTTGATTGTGGAAAGAACCTGTTGCAATCCCCAACATCTTCGGGTGGGTTTGGAGAATGTTGCCTGAAATTCTAAAAAGGATCTGCTGCCAAACCATGTTGGCAATACTAGGCAAGAGAGACCCATGGCCTCATTCAGTGTAGGTCAGGTTCCTCTCTTCCTGTTATTAAACAGAAAATCATATTGCTATAATTTTAGAGGCGTCAGTGAAATTGAATCTTTCTAGCATTGGATTATGTGCTGGAGAAAAGGATGTATCCCTTATTTCTGTAGTGTAGAAATTGCTGTACTGCCAACTGGTAGATTATGTTTTGTCCTTAGCCATTGCACCTGCATCCGGCTACAGTTATATTATAGTGAATGGTGCTGCCACATATTTTTGCTAATTTGTCAGTATATACAGTATTTTTCCCATGTGTAAGACTATACTTTTGTCTGAAATTGTTAGACTAAAAATTGAGGGTCATTTTGTACATGGAAGTAAGCTGAGGAGAGGACCCCATGGTTGCAAAACTGTCATTTTGGGCTGGGAAAGTGGGGGTTGTCATACATAGGGGCGTCATTCAGCCAAATGACATTTGTCTTTGGAAGGATGCAAGTCATGCAACTAGTTTATTCTTGTTCTGAACTATCTCTGATTTGCTGTTAAAGCTCACTCCCATATTTTCAGATCATCAGCGAATGGCTTTCTTCTGTATTGGCTAAATTGCAGAAGATCAAGGGCAAATGCTTGGGTGAACATCCCCAACTAGAATATTTGATAAGAGCAAAAACGAAAATCAGCTCATGAAAGAAAAGGAAACTTGGGGGTTAAAATAGCAATGTGTGTGCCCTCCCTCCCTCCCGCAATATCACATAATAGAGGCATCATTGTGTTTCAAGAGAAAGCCTTTAAGTTGTGGTTTCAGAGTTTGATTGGCGTCTGTTGTGAATTGCTGTGCTAGGCTCTATTGTCAGTGAAGGTTTTTATTTGCAGGGCGGGGAACCTGGTATCTTCAGCAATGATATGGCTGCACACTTGAAGACAAACAATTCATAGAAAGAGAAAAAGCTTCCATGTGGCAGGAAGAACTAAGGCTTGCAGGAAGAGGAAGCTAGTCTACATTCCAGTTCCTAAAGCTGCAAAATAAAACAAAGGAATCTGGAAAAGTGCACAGAGAGCCTTATTTATTTATATAAATTAAGTGTGCCCCACCTTTCTCCTTAAAAAGGACCCAAGGTGGCTTCCATCATCATTAAAGACAATATTTAAAACTAAAAATAATGAAAATAAAAAAATACTGAAAAGGATCAAACAAATACCAGCCCAAGGAATGATGAACAAAAGTAATGCTAAAAACACATGCAAAGTGGTAAGACAACCATCCCTTTAAAAATCCCACTCAGTAAGCCAGTCACTGGGGGAGAGTTTTCCTGAAAATAAAAAGTCCTTTGCGTTCTTCCAGAAAGACAGCAAAAATGGGGGCATCCTGGCTTCTTGCAGGAGGGAATTCCAAAGCCTGCGAGCAGCAACAGAGAGGTTGGTCCATCAGATAGCTTGGACCTAAGCTGACAAATATATAATAAGACTGATGGTGGGATGGTGTTGGGAGTGGGGGAGGAAGACTCAGCCAGTTTCATTGTATACATGTTATACTTGGACAATAAAGGTATTATTATTATTATTATTAGATCAGAACACTTTGAATTGTGTCTGGAAATGGATTGGCAGTCATTGTGATTCCCTATGACCAGCCTCATTCAGAAATATGGTTGCCACACTTGGACCCACTGAAGTCTCCGGTCATTTTCTAGAAGAAGCTCCATGTAGAATGATAATTACAGTAATCTGCCCAGGATGTAATTAGGGCATGTGTCACTGTGGCCAGATAAGATCTGTCCAGGATTGGTTGCAAGCTTGTGCAATAGCTGTAATTGTTCAAAGGCTCTCCTGGCCACCACCAAAACCTGGGCATCCAGGCTGAGAGACAAATCCAGGGGAGCCTCCAAGCTGTGCATAGGATGCGTCAAGAGTCTGTGAAAATACGGGCGGGGGGGGGATCCAGTAGTTGCAAGTTTAGGCTTTAAGTGGTTCAAATATCAAATCTTTATTTTCAGGAAGAGCCCTTATCTCAATTGAATTGTTGTCTTTGAAAGCATTCATTGGTAATCTAGTAAAGGAATATGAATCCTGGGAGGATCTGAGTAGATCCTTATCTGTTATATTTGGAGCATCTTGAGTATTTGGAGGATCAGATTGCCTCCTTGCTGTGCTGCAGCAAAGAGGCAAGTTGAATGATGATTGCACATGTTTTTTTCAGAGTCAGTTAAGACGGCTGCAATCATCTGCACGCCACACATTGCATTTCAGGTCTTGTTAAGTGAGAGCAATATCCTGGAGGTACAGATATTAAGAGCTACGCTGATGCCTTGTAAATCAGAAGTCTGTAATGACGCTGGATATTTTGCACAACCTCCATGCTGCCTATGTTAGTATAAAAATAATCATGTGCTGTATCTATAGTAGTATTCATTGGAAAAATGACAATCAGTTTAGGAGGAGAGGTTCAGAACATGAATGGAAACTTTGCAGGGGGGTATTTATTGAGGGGTAGGGTGGTTTGTTTTCCATCTGGCACAGTTGCAGTGATGTCTCCCGTGTTGTCTTTAGATAATCTTTCGGTAGACTGCTCCTCCACAAAGGAACCAAGTGAGTGAATCCAACTTGCCCAACTTCTCTTGCTGTGATTTAACTGAACTTAATTAATTGCCCCCCTCCTGACAAAGGCAAAGCCGTGAACCGAGTTTATAGCTGTTTGCTAATAGCACAGTTAGTGTTTCAGGACTGTGTTTTCCTTTGTTATTGTCTCAGTTAGAGCCCTAAGTTAATGTACTGAAAAAACATTATGCAAACAGAAGACAGTAAATGATTCACCCCGACATTTGCCAGAAACAATATACTGAATCAAAACCTTTCATAATCTGAGAGATGATGGCTACTTAGAAGAGTCAGAGCTGTCAAAAATGGTTTGCTATAAATTAGTATTCATGAATTGTAGTTTTGATGCCTTCTTTATGATACAGAGAAAAATAATGTTTGTGTTAGATTTCAGAAAATGGCAGTGCAGCTTTGGACAACACAGTAAAAATAGTTTCCCGCTTGCTATAATAACTACATTGCAGTTTATCCAGTAGTTCTTACTGTCTACTCCAAAATGAACCATCATGCTGTGACTAGGTAGGATTGGAAAAGACATTTCTCAGAAGCTGGTTCAATGCAAAGCGACAGCCGCAAGTGACATTGTAGGACTGCTGAATGAGTCTTGTAACCAGCATTTACCATTGACTTCAGATGGGATTAAGCACTTTAAGTGATTGTTCTTGGGGGAAGCCTGAGGAAGATTATTGCCATGGCAGCATGTGTTGTCATGGAGAAGCAAAATGCCATTCCTTCCCTTCTTGCATTCGGCATTGCTCATTGGGAAGACTAAAACTGGTGCTAAGGAAACTGGCTGGCTGATTTTTGTTTGTGGAGTTCCACCAGGATGCTTATAACACATACACTTTTTGATAACTTTTTGGAAGTGCTTTCCCCTGCAATGAAATTTAAAGATGCTTCAGATGCTTTAAAGCTTGGACCTTGCGACCTTAGGTGCTCAATCTTCCATTTTCAGAATAACTCAACCTAGTTGTTTTGGTTAGCTCTCAGATCAGTGGATTGGCTTATATATCTGGCATTTACCTTTTTTATTTTTAAATATCTAGAGGAAGTTCTGAAAATGTAAATTAGCATGTATGTCATGGTAGCATATTAGGACACAAAGAAAGTTGGTGTGTCTTACAGAATCAAAGCTAAAAGGGGACACAGGATTTATATGCTTATACACAGTATTTTTTTCTGTGTTACTATTCTCCCAATTACAGGACACAACATGGCTCAGAAAGTGTTTTAAAATAAGCCATTTTAAGATGTGTTTTTTACATTAAAAACAATTGGACATGTATTGGTCTGAAAATAATTAGTCAAAACAGTAAAAGAAACTGGTTAAACATGCACAAAATAATAATGTGCAATACCCAAAATAAAAATATTCACTGTCCAATTAGCTATTAAAAACTTGTCTAAAAAGTTTGGTTTTCCTCTGTGACCAGAAGGGAAAGGAAGTGCCTTCTATGACCTGGCAGCAGCCACAGAGAAAGGTCTGTCTTGCCCCAAACATGCCTCAGAAGAGAGAGAGAGAGAGAGAAAAAGGTCTCTTCTGAAGAGCTTTAAGAAGGCTCTTACAGGAGATATAGTCCTTCAGATTGCCTGAACCTAAGCTGTAGAAGAGGGCTTTATCGATAATAAGCAGCACTTTGAATTAGGTCTGGAAACAGACAAGCAGCCAGCTATACTGTTGTATCAGTGATGCTGACTTGCCAGAAGGGGTGTCACCCCATCCAGCACACATTGGATCCCTATTTCTTCCCTGACTTCCCTTTTAGTTGACTAGGAGCATGCAGAGCTGTTCCGAATCATCGTGGAAAACCATTTTCCTCAGATATACCTATGCAAAAGCAAAACAACTGGCTGATGCATATGCTGAAATCTAACTGATATGACTCAGTCTAAATAAAGAAACCCTTAAGGTTTGAGTTGTATAGCAGATCTTCCATGAAACACAGAACTGTAAATATTGGCTCAGCGGTTACTGGTAACAATGCTTGATTTCCCCCCCTCTTCCCTCCCACCTTTACAGTTGCTGCAGCACAGGCATTAGCAGAAGAAAGGAGAAACCAAAGTGGTGTTAGTCCTGTTCCTGTTCCATCCCCAGTAAGCGTAAAATCATCAACTAAGCCAGGTAAAATCCTTGATTTTGGAATGAATTTCCCATTCCTGCAATCTTGGTGTGAGTCCTTGGACCCTTTCCAAAATGAATTACCGTATAGACTCGAATATAAGTTGAGTTTTTCAGCCCTTATTTTGGGCTGGAAAAAGGCCCTCGACTTATATTCAGGTGAAGGGAAAGCGGCAAGGTTTTTAAACTTTTTTTTTCTCTCCCGAAGCAAGTGCCGATGTCCACCATTGGTGTTTGCTTCGTGAGGAAAAAAAATTAAACCCACCGCTCCCCCCCAAAATTGGTTGCTTAGAGGGAGAAGCGGCATGTTTTTAAAATGTTTTTTTTTCTCCCAAAGCAAGCGCCAATGGCTGGAGAGGAAAAAAAGTTTTAAAAACATGCTGCTTCCCCCCATCAGAAGAGGGGGAAGGACGACGAAGGGAAGGGGAACCATTGCGGCAGTGGCGGCCACCGCTAGCACCAGCTTGGGGAAGAAGGCAGCCAAGGGAAATATTGACTCGGGTTATACTAGAGTCAATCGATTTTTCCACTTTTTAAAGGCAAAACTGGGGGCCTCAACTTATACTTGGGTCAACTTATACTCGAGTATATACCGGTAATCTTATTCTTCAAAAATAATGTCTACTATGTCTGCTAGAGTTTTAATTGCTAGAGGGCTCCATTTGTTTGCAAGTTACACGGAAGGCTTCCTCTCTCTAGGCATGTGCTTGTGCTTAATGACAAGTTACAGGTAGGGTTCCTGACACAGGTGTGATGGTGAGTACTGCCCCTTGGGGCTTACCTTCTGATCTATAGACCCCCCAGGACCCTCCAGCTAGCATTCTTAAGTTGCAAACCAGCCTTTCCCTCTGTGCCCAAGTGTGTACAGTTATCATCGGTGAAAATGTGTGGTAGATTATTTGCTTTTCAGAAATTGCATGTTTGTTTTTTTTTAAAATTGTGAACTTCTTCTGTATTACAGTGATAGATGGCTCTATCTTGCGATCCGAAGAGAGGCAGAGGCTGGCTCGGGAACGTAGAGAAGAGCGAGACAAGCAACACGGTATGATTACCAAAAGACACATTAATGCTTCTGAACTTACAGTGAGGCCATTTTGTGTTCTGTTGTATGTGACAGCATTGGATAACTGAATCAGTCATTTTCTTGTCAGTATTGGTTCTACATATTTTCATAAGCCCTTTCCCTCTGGTTTGCACATTAATATGCACTCTTCAAGGTTATATACTGAACATACAGGCTGAGCTTTGCATAGTTTTCTAGCAGCATTTATGTTCTGTTGTGTGGCATTCGTTCTAGTGTTGTCATGTCCCAGATTTCAACAACTAATTTCTTCCATCTTGAGCAAAACATTTACAGTTAAATCCTATGCTAGACAGGTATGCCCTTCTGCAGTGTCATTACTTTGTTTCTTATAAGTAGCAAATGTTTTCCAGTCATTTTGATTTTGAATTTGAAATTTACTCTCTGTCCCTGTCCCTGATCCAAGTTGCCCTCACAAGCAAGCTAGACGAGGGGAAAGAGAAGAGCTTCAAGGAGCATCACATGTAACTTGAGCTTCTTACACAGTCTGGTAGGAGCAGTTCCTGACAGCTAATATGCAGAAACTTCATAGTCAAGGCATTCAAGTTAAATCAGTTGCTACATGCTGAGGAGGTAAAATAGCCACTTTTCATGTTTCTGATCTCATGGATGTCTCTTTTGGGTAGAACAGCAAAATCACTGTCCTAGCACCACTTAGTAGGGCATGCCAGTTTAGGAGGAAATGTCCAAAATGTACACAGTTGCTGCACAGCCAGCAAATAATTTTGTGGCACTCTCAGTACCAACGGGTTATATTTGCTATGTGTTTGGGGGACTTCAGCTTGCTTCTGCATCCTGAAATAAAATTTTTTCATCATTAAGGTGGCACAGGACTGTGCATTGATTTGGTATTTGGAGGTGAATCATGGCTGTTTGAGTCGCAGCTCCTCAAATGAGAGAATAATGAGATACACACATTCCACTGTGGAAAGTGCCATTTGTTTGCTGTTAGGAACAAAAGGGCTGGTGACAGGCAGAAATCGTATAATAACCCACAAGGAATGTCCAGTGCAATCTGCTTGCTTTAATTTCTCTGTCGGACTTGACTTTCTACTTAGAGCTGAATAATATCTTGAGGCGTTGGGGTTGTGTTGAAAGAAAGTGAATACTGGCAGCAATTGATGCTCCTTTTACCCTGAATTTTTCCTGGCCCTTAGGGGAAGCCGGCAGTGGTGGGAATCAGGCAGGACAGATTATGGTCACATTAAGCCTTCTTTGCTTTTGTTGGAGTGAAGTGAATATATAGGAATTTGGAAATTGTCATTTCCTTGGTCCTGCCTCTGTTTTGCAAATCCAGCTGAATGTGCTTGTATGACCCACTGTAGTTCATGGGGGGATGTTTCTATCTTCTGCTATGCCACTGAAACCTACAGCTGCCAAAGAAACGCAAATTCTGGAGAAAGAGAGGAAGGCCAAGCTTCAATATGAAAAGCAGCTGGAAGAGAAGCAGAGGAGACTGAAGGAACAGAAGTTGAAGGAGCAGCAGAGGAGAGCAGCAGTAGAGGAGAAGAGAAAACAAAAGATTGAGGAGGAAAAGGTACAGTTGGATGCATGTTGCAGCCCAGATTTAATCATTTAAATGGCATCCACACTTGTTGACATCAGACTTCTTTGATAGCCATTGCCAATTATGATGCCCCATCAATTATTCATCTTCATTTTACAATGATCAAATAAATTAGCTTGTTTTGAATTGCTAAACCTGACAGTGCTTATTTTTAGGAAGGCCATTTTTTAACCATCTTGTCCTGCCTGAGATTGCTTAGTTTGCAGTGGGCCAGTGTGGCTAAGTGGATTGGGTTGGGTTGTATGTGCAAGGTAGAGCATGCTAGTTGGGGCAACTGCCCATGGAAGGTCCCCATGCCTGCCATATACAGTGTTGTCAAAAGGAGAGTTTGGCAAGTTATTAACGGAAGGGATATATATTTTTCCATCCCATATCCAATGATTATTTTTCCTGTAATTCCTGTGCATCTCCTGAATATCTGCACTTGATAGTGACAACTAAGAATCCTTGGCAAGAGAGATTCACATATTCTGTTGTGCTTGGATGTTTATTGTCAGCCTGGCTACTTTGTGATTAGAATCGTTAGTAATTTAACCACTTTTTTGTTTGTTTAGAGTTATATACTGCCCATCTAGCTACAAGGCCACTTGAGACGGTTCACAACAATAACAGTAAAATGAAGACAAATAAAAATCAGTTGCACAATATAAATAAGCAATTAATAGATGAATCTATTAATTAGATTAATAGACAAATCTATTAATTAATAGATGAATCTATTAATAGCATAATCTATTTGTCTATAGAATCTATAGACAAATAGAATCAGTTCAAAACTTGGTCCATTGATTCTGGATATTCTTAACCATGCATTTTAATATGAATGTCCCTAGATGTGCAGGTCCACCAGACCCGCCCCTTCCCCTTTGGAAAAAGATGAGACGCTGTTGGTTGGCCATGTTAAAATTTGCATAAACAATAGAAGCGGCTTTGCTAATCTGTCAGGCCTCCTGCTACACAATAGCTGAACCAAGTGCAAATTAGAACTAATGCCATTTATTACCAAGATTGCGACTAATCATGTCTACGGGTTTTCACATGTTGTCATTTGAATTGGAATTAGTTAAGTGAAGTGAAAGCGAGTCTTTGGTTGATCCTAAGCTCCCTTTGGGGGAAGGATTCTCCTCTTGTTTTCCACAGAACAGTTTGGCCGGCAGTTATCTTAGCTATGGCAGCCTAATTCCAGAGCTTGCTTCGTTAACAGGAGCATTACGAAGCCGTTGTTCATCGCACCTTGGAGCGGAGCCAGCGGTTGGAAAGCAGGCAGAAGAGATGGTCGTGGAGTGGCTCCGGGACGGATTCTGACGGGAAAGCAGGTTGGTTTCTGTGGCCTTCTGCGCTCGCTGGGGACTTTGAAAATCTGCTGCCAGTCCACGTGGACCCTTTGCGGGCCACGAAACACACTCTGGGCATGCAATGCCTCTAGAACCCGAAGTAAAGGCAACTAGACCAGTATATAGCATTTGTTTCTGTGGACTGGCCTTGGGATTGTCCACACTCAGCATAAATGTCTGTTCACAGCAACGTAACACAAAGAAGAGTTTGGTTTTAAAACAAGAAATAAAGAAAATTGACAGGAAACTGGAGAAGATGAGCAATAAGCTTAAAATGATAATGTGAGCTCTGTTTATTTTTGGAATGTGAGAACAGGCGTTCCTTGGTCTCTACGTGGCATAATGGTGTCTTTCCAAAGCCCAGAGCAGTGTCCAAAGATAGTGATCGTCTCCCTGCACCTTTCCTCTTTCTTGCCCCCCCCCCCCCAGTAATAATCAAATGAATATTTTCTGAACCTGCAGGTTTTTAATAGGTGGGCTTTCTGTTCCCTTTTCCGTGTATGCAGACAATCTCCCTACCTAAGAGTCATGTATATTCAGAGTCCTTTGTGTAGGATGGTGGCCAGAGTGCGTTTCTTAAAACCTGTTCAGGTTCAAGTAGTGGAGTGGAATTTCTGACTGGTTCAGCTCCTAACATGAAAACAACCATTATGCTAAGAGTAGCTGGAGAGCGTGAAAGATACTCAGCAAGAGTTAGAATGAATATTTAAAGGCAGTTAAACATATTCTTTTCAATTTATGGCTGAGAAATTAGGGTTGCAAATGACAGAAGTTGGATACGGACAAGTAAACAGGTTCTGAATATAAGATATAACATAATTTGCATAGTAGTTAAAACATTAACTCTGCAGCTGCTGTGAGTAGATACACCTTGTTACTGTTTGCATTTCTTCTGAAAGTTGTTGTGTGTTACTTGTGATTTTGCATTGTGGATTTAGTCTGTAAACTTTCTTCCACAGAGGCATCAACTGCAGCTGAAGGTGGGCCCAGAAGGACTGGTCTGTTAGTTTGCTTGCACTCACTTTAGCTTACACTGCGCTGCTACTTTCTTTGTTATTATTGGATATGAGCTACTCTCTCTCTCTCCCCCCTCCTCTAGCTTTGGTAGGGAATTGCATGGCTTATGTGCTTCCTGGAATTGACTCCTTGTTTTTGTGTGCCACAAAGAACTTGGTTGCTGATAAGGTTACAGTATTGTATAAACTCAGTGGGCAGTTGGAAAAGGCTGCTTGAAAAATATTTTGGTGCAGTATGGTGCCACTGCCCCATAATTACTCGATGCTCACTTGCTCACCATCCAGCTAATCATCCAAATTGAACCAACTTGGAGATGCCAAAGTTTTGTGTCCCATATGGGCATGGAAGCATCCTTCAAAAATACGGACTTACCCCCATATTTCAGTCCACAGACATATTACAACAGAACAACAACAATGTTCATTGAATCAAAATCAGCAGAGGTCGTCTCAGTTTCCTCAGTTTCCTATATCCCCTGAAAAAGGGCCAAGGTGATTTACCTATACACCCTGTGGTTACTGTAAAGTACAGCAAATCAGCCAATTCCCAGAGGAGTTCTAAAACAGATGAAGCACCATGTAATTGCACTCTGGGTTTGCTATATATCTGTGAGCTAGCTGTAAGCAAGAAAATGTTTCTGTAATCAATCTTACGGGAAGGCGATCTGCTTGCCCTCTTTGTGTGCATGGTTTTATTTATTAATGACTTAATTGTGTTGCTGTCATGGCTTTTGTTCTTGCAATGCAAACACTTAAAAGCATGAAATGCTATTGTGTCGTATAAATTTTTAGCTGATTTTCCTCCTGCATTGTGGTGTCTGCAGCACGTCTAGCTGTTTAAGTCTGTCTGAAATATAATTTTATATTTAAATGGGATTATGTCTCAGCTGAGACTCATTCTTTGGAATAGGACAGCCTAAGGACAGCCCCACGTAAAATGCATTGCAGTAAACTAGCCCTGGACCATACTCACTTCTGCTGCATAATTTTGACACTGTCAATTTCTCGTCCTGCAAAAGAAAATACTTAATCAACCTTGAGTCACAAAGTGTAAGTGGTGAGTTTGTATAGCATGGGCCTCTTGGATATTAATTATCAGATAAGTAATAACTGCCCAGAGTGGCTTTTATGCCAGATGGTGCGGTATATAAGTCAAATAAGTAAATATATAATCTCTGATTTGGATTTAATTATTTTCACACATATATCAGATATGTAATAAGAAATCTGTGGAAGAAGAACTTTCAAGATGAAAGGCTTTAACTCCCAAGAACTACTGTTGGAAAGTGCTTGTTTGTTTTGAAGAAAATATATAGCCTTACTATACCTGAGTGTTCACACCACTTGGGTGGGTTACGAGAGACGAAAAAAGTGTATTTACAGTGTGGGATATATCTAGTTAGAGGTAGACCCAGAGTCTAAAATAGTAACTTCATTTCCAGCGAACAAGCGCTCTACTTCAGCAGCAAACCTCAAGCAAGCTGAGACGGTAATCAATAAGCGCCTGTCTTCATCAGCAGCACTTCTTAATTCTCCTAGTAAAGGTAAGTGTCTGATTGAAATGTGAGTATGACATATGGCTGTCCCTCCCATGCTCTGTGTGTGTTGCGTGATTTCTCTATGACTTGGGTCGTAAAATGCATTTTACCCCTTTTGTTAATCCAGCAGACTGCATGTCTCCAATCCAGAGTAGCTGGAAGTGATGTCTATTAGAACAGAAGAGGCATGGTAAACATTTTTATAGCCCTTCCACTCATTTCTGGAATTCAGAATGCAAAATCAGAGCACATTATTTTGTGTGTACTCTTTTATACTAATCCTTCAGGATTTGCATGCTTCCAATCATGTGTTTCACTTTGATCCAGAACACCATCTGGAAAATGGTGGTGATCTTTTCCTCTGTGAGTCTTGGTTGCCTGTAGAAGAAGAGGGGTGTTATTACGCCTTGATCGAAAGGTATGAAGTCTGCCCCATCCCTCTATCCCTGTTACAAATTGCAGGCAAAAATCAAAGAAAAACAAAACAAAAGACACAAAACATGGGGCACCTTAAAGACTAACTTTCATATTTTAATGTAACATTTCATGGACGCGTCCACTTCTTCAGACATATAGCACCTTTTACAAAATGTTACAATTAAAGTTATGTAAGGTGTAGCACCCCTCTGTCTTTATACATACGGTTATGCTGTGATGTATAGAACTGGTGTTCCAAAGAGGCAGCTTTGCTCTGGTGTTTGCTATGGAAAATGGAGTTGAAATTCGAGAGACAAAATTTCTGCCAATAAATGTATGAATTTTGCAGCTGACCTCTCCTGATTCTTCCCTCCACCTCACAAAGGAGGCTGTGGTCTGGATTGTAGCATTTTGTGGGTATGCTTGTGGCACAGTGGTTAAATGCCTGTCCTGCAGCTAAAACTGTGCTCAAGACCTGGGGTTCAATCCCAGGTAGCCAGCTCATGGTTGACTCAGCCTTCCATCCTTCCAAGGTTGGTAAAATGAGTACCCAGCTTGCTGGGGGTGGGGTGGGGGCAATTTTTAGCCTGCGTAATCAGATTGTAAACTGTGCAATTAAATTGTAAAACTGTGTAATTAAATTGTAAACAGAGAATGCTTAAAGTGCAATGGGGCAGTATATAAGCAGAACACGTTGCTTTGCCTTTTGATCTAGCATCCCTCTAGACACCCTTATGTAAGCTCTGCCTTGGTAATATGAAGCGTTGCATCTCTGGCAGAGGTTTACCACTTTATCTTCTATTTGTGACAACTAGGCCACTGTCTCCTTACATACAATCCCAATAAATCCTTTTAAAGGGCAAGCCATACTTCCACACTTGACTGGAGGACTTTGTCATTTTCTTCAGGGAAGTTGTGATTTTAAAATTATTTCTGAATACAGAAATGTGACTATGTTCCAGTTCAAACACAACAGGAACCAGTGATTATATGAACTTGTTGCAACTCTACCAATTCCTTGATTTAGTGCCTCTTGTGTTCATCTACATGAGATTTTCTATGAACTGTAATTTACATCACTGCAGAATAATCATCTTATCCTTAAGTCTTAAGAATTATCTTGCTTGATGTTTATGGTAATGTATGCCAAGCTGATCCTGGCATTATTTTTTTCCTTAAAGGCTCAAATAAAAGAAGTGCTTCATTAAACAGATTGAATAACAAAGTTCCTCTTAATTCTGAGCAGCCGGTGGCCAAAGGTTTACCAGCAGAGGAGAAAGTTACAGGTAAACTAAATGGTTCTTTTAAAATGTGGTGGGATGGGGTGAGAATGAGAACTAAAATAGTCCACATCTTCTGTTTAGTTATAAATAAATGTTTTAATTGATGTAATACCAGGTTTAATATCCTTGCCAGGTCAGGAAATATTAAATCACAAGTTGGAAAGAAGTAACATTAATTAAGCTGAGCTTTTTCCCCTTGGCATTTGAAAGCAGTCCAACATAACCCCCCCCCCAATAAAATTATAGATTTTCAGATAATTATGCAAACCTTTATTAATTGTTCCAGTGAAAGATGCTTCTCATAATCCCTTGAAAATATATGATTTTCTGCCTGAGTTATATGAGCACCTCTTGAAAATAATCCTTGTGTTTGATGCCTAGGAGAAACAGAAAAGAAAAGGAGTTCGTCCTTGAGTAGAATGAACAGTAAACCCCACTCTTCCCCTGAATTAGAGAATGTACAAAAGGAAGAAAAAGCAGGTGAATTACTGTTTGTGAACCTGTCATCTCTTTAAAAGTAATCATGAGAGAATTTTGGAAAGGATTGTTTGAGTTTCACACATTGAGGGAGGCAGCAAATAATATTACATCATGATGGCCTTGTAATTCCTTTGCCAGTGGCTGGATCTTTGTGGCGTTGCTCTGATGAATGATGATATCCTGGAGACCTGGTATACATGGAAAAGACTGTGGTTAGATGATGTTATTATATGGATTGCCAGAGGAAATGGTCCATCGTCTGTTACAACAAGCCCAACAAAGGGTCTCGCATGACATCTTAAAAGACCAACAAGTTTTACATACATATCTGGACTGCAACTTATTTTGTTTAGCTTTGAGAAATATTGCCTCAATCAGCAAACATTCATAAACAGATGAATATGTAGGGAACATTAAAATGCCTGCATCTTTTCATATCCCATAGCAAGACATTTGACTAGTGTGACTTGGTTGTCCTGTTTACCTTGAACTAGAGATAGGTGCTTTGTTTTGGAAGTGGCCTGGTTCCGAAATGAAATGTGGGAGGCCAGCTGGCGTTCAGAACCGGACCAACCCTCTGGAACGAAATCAACCAATCCCTGTCCTTGCTCTGGGGTCTCGTGGGGCTGAACTCCCAACGAGGAAGATGCCCCTAGCGTCATCTTTCCTGCTCCCTGGAACTGGCCAATCTGGAGCTGGGCAGGGAAATGTATCATCCCACCTCCCTGTCTGATTGGCCAGCGCCAGGGAGAAGGAAAGATGACATTGGAGGCTTCTTCTTTGCTGGAGCTTATCCCCACATGACCTCAGAGCAAGGTAAGGGATTGGCTGATTTCATTCTGGAGGGTTGGTCCGGTTCCGAATGCCAGCTGGGCTCCCACATTTCGTTTTGGAACCAGACTACTTGAACGCTTCTGCTCTCCATAAGTGGACTAATTTTTGCTGAACCTTGGGAATTGCCTGACTTGTTCCCTTTACCAAAGTGCAGGCTGGCTTCTTTTCTGATGCCATGGTGTCATTCTAACGAAATCTGCTCCTCGCTGTTCTTGTTTTCTAGAAAATACCACTTGCATGAGATGTTTGCATATAAACCTAGCAATTAAAGAAGATTTGTGGGCAAGAAAGAATATTTACTAATCACGGTTCAAAATTGCAACGCTTCTGTGAATGAAATCCTGTTGCTTAGAGTAGCAAGTCAAACTAGAGTAGACCTGCTGAATAAGTGCGGATTTGGTGAGTCAGCTGTTTCATCCATTCCGTTGACTCCAATAGGACCACTCTAATGCTGACCTACTTGAGTGGAATTAAGTCACCAGATCTCCATTGATTCAATGAGCTTACTCTAGTGTGACTTGCTACTCTGAGCAACAGGATTTCATTATTTCCATGTTGTTTGATGATTTGCCATGCTTAGCTGACATCATTAAGATTCAGAAAACCACTACAGATTAAGACCTAACTCAGTTCCTGCTACCATTTTCCCTTGTTTGTGTTTCGTGTCCGCATGCTGTTTGTTGTCAAAAGTAAATAATGCAGTTTGATGGGATTGCATTATTTTTATCTGTCGTTGATGATCCAGTCTTCTCTTTTACCAGACCATTTTGGTACAAGCTGTTGAATTATTTTCAGCTGGCGGGCCGTCCAACTCCTGCAACCTCATGCCAGCTGCAAAAAGACATAACCCAAACTGTGCATTGGTCTGGTAGAAGCAGGCATTAGCACTGGGTAGCATAGCAGCAGTGCAAGCAACAGGAGCTTGTACTGTTAATTCTTTCTTTCTATGATGTCCTTGCTTCCTGAACATGTTAAGCCTCGCACCACCCCCTTTCCTCTGTTGTGCTGCTTGCTTCATTATTAGACTTTACGTTGAACCCTCTTTGATTTGTTCTCATCATTCAGCTCGCCGTTCACAGTTCAGCCCTCTGGAGAGTCACGTGATCAGTCGTCTGCTGGCCCCCACCCAGGCCTCCTTAGCTAGGAGTAAAAGTGCTGCCACATTATCGACTGATGGCAAAGATCCTTCAGGTAATAGGCATGCAGGCGAAGTCCCGACACGGCAGCTGGTTTTCTCTTGAACACAGAACTGAAGGGAGGGACTGCCCAGCGTCTTCTGAGCGCGAGGCTGTTCTCATTCATCTCAGTGGGACAGAAGGCTTCCCTCAGCCGTGGGGCTTCTCCAGTTTTTACCCCTTGCCTTTTTAAACAAAGTCTGAAGAAAGGTCCGTCTGCGATCCCCCCTCCAGCCACCAAATGCTTCCATTAGTTGGTGGTAACCATTAGCCACACACCATCTCATCCACGGCAGGGCCACTGTGCTAATATCACAGGCAGATATTGGATGTCAGTATTTAGAATCAGTGTGCTGTCATGACAGGGGTCCGTTGTTAAACCACCTTGGGTCTGGGTTTTTTTTTTCACATGTTCCAGTCAGGCACACAGTGTGCTATGTCTTTGTAACACAAAGGAATAATGATGCTGTTGCAAGCTCTTAAGTAGAACATTCTTTCCTTGCATCTACTTTGCCAGTCCAATTATATTCCATATTGTTCTGCTGTATACTTCTTTAGCAGACCCCAACACCAAGTGGGACAAATACTAAGAAAAAAAAGATACTTCTTGAATGGAATTTCTCTGCTGTTAGCATTGCTTCACTTGCTTTGATTACAGTGCACATTATAATATGCACTCATTCAGTTTCACAGTTATCTGAATCCTACACATGGATGAAATTAGAAGATAATAGCCTGTTTTTGTTTTCCTGGAACATTTTAAAAACCATTCACAGTGCAATGAATAAAAAAGTAGGCCCTTTGTACATGATTACATTTCTCAGTGCTTATCACGTCCTGGGTGTTAGGTTTCATAAGGGATGCAAAATAATATTTTTAAAATGTGAATTCTTCCATTCCTGTAAATTATACTGACTGAGTCCTGCAAGATGCTTTCCACGTTTACATTAGACTAAAACTCAGCCCACTAGCTTTAAGAGTTGAGTCTGTCATAACACTTAGGTCCAGTTGGGGGACGTTTCATTTTTAGTTTTGCCAGCCTCCTGCTTTTTCACTCTTTTCTGAAGTCTCATAGTATTTCTGTGAAATGCACTACTAATTGTGGTGGTGTCTGTCCCCATGATCCGTCATACAATGTCAACGTCCGGTGGTGGTCTTTGGTGAGGAACCTCACAAGCGCTGCCTTCTCTTTCCTTCTTTGCCTCCCCCCCCCTCCTGTTTTTTCCCCCCCCATGCTGTGTCTCCTTGGTGATCTGTTTGTCTTGTCAAATTCCTAACTTTATAGAATTTCCCCTCTGTCCTCGTTCAGCTTCCGGCAGTTCCATCCTTTCTCCAGTCCACGCTCCCAAAGTGCCTGTCCGCAGTCGTAGCACTGACCGCTTGAAGACGGCTGCCTCTTCAGCAGAAGAATCTACACAGGTTGGTTGGCCCCAGTGGTGTTTGTGCTGCCATCTTAATGACATCCAACAACCCTCCTCGGTGATGCTGATAAAGCCATGCTATTCAGTAACACAGTGTGTTTTCCAAAGAATATTGCAGTACCACTGTGCAGTTCTATGACGCTGGCTCCATTGGCTTTCTTTGCTGGTTTTCTGTTACCATGTTTGGCAAAAAGATATCCACCCAAATGTCTCTGTTCTTTTTTCCAGAAATCTGAGGCAGCAAAGGCTTCCTCGTCTTCTGCAGGGAGGCGTGCCCCTTCGCCTTCTTTTCCTGCTCCCAGACGATCTCCTTCTCCTGCCAATGTGGGTAAACGCCCTCCATCTCCAGCTGCAATCAGGTTTCTATCTAGTTAGAATTTTTTTCACTTTTCAGTTCTTGCCCTGAATAAAGTCAACACTGTTTTTCTGTTGCTGTTCAGCAATCTACCTACTCTGGGATGATGCGCTCTTTGTCCACAAAGAGTGTAGGCAAAGGGCTGAATTACAAAGAAGGCACCTCCCACTGCCCAGCCTAGGATCAATTTATTTCCTGTTGTGTTATTTTTGTGCATGTTATTTTGCCTGTTGAGCCCTTATTGTTGAAATGCCCTTAAGATCGTTGAGTAAGACTTGGGCTATTTGAGGAAGGAGGATCATGGCAGGACAATGGAGAAGACATTGTAGATGAGTTGGATTACAGAGGGAGGTTTAATCTGGAAGACTGTTTCATTTGTACAATGGTACCTCGTATAACGTAAAATCCGCACAACGTAAAAAAAATCTGGAGATAGGGAATCCTTCAATAACAGTAAGAGACGATCGTCTGCTCTGACTCCCATGTTCCTGACAGGCACCTCACCTTCTCTTTCTCAAACTTAACCAGCCCTCCAGGCAAAAACTGCCACAGAGCCACCTCCACCTCCGCTTCCTCTCTCTCATCTCTCTCCTTCCCTCCCCCCCCACACACATACAGCGGCTTTCCTTTTGCTTCCTGCTTTAACCACCCAGCCCTAGCCCGACAGCGCGAGCGAACGAGAAGCAACGAGAAGCGGCAAATGAAAGGGAGAAGGGCGAAAGAGGAAGAAGAGGGAGGGAAGCACGTGACACACCGGCAAGCACTACACACGCGTGTACACACGGGCACGGAAGAGGAGGATGGGCAGCCTTCCTCCCAAAAACAACAGCAGTGGCAGTGGTCTGGGGGCTGCTGGGGGCCATCCAGGGCGAATGTCACTGGGAGCCAGAGGCATCTTTCTCAGCAGGAGCAGTGGTGGTGGTGGTGGTGGCGGCGGCAGAGAGAAGGGAGCCTTGGCGCACCAGGTTATAAAAGCCCTCGCGCTCCCGCACGCTCCCTTCAGACCCTGCCCACGACGCCTGCCTCCTCCCTTCTTGGAAGAGATAAACGGGGAGCCTGGCTGATTTGGCACGGTGTGCCTTGCTTTGCCTCGCCTGCCCTCTTGCCTCCTAACCTTGCAGCAGCAGCAGCAGCAGCAGCAGCAGTGGTGGCCAAGCTCCGACTCCTTTCCTCCTCCCCCCCCCAAGCATCACAGACAGGGCAACCTCATTAGCCTTGGCTATGCATTGGAACAGATTAAATCTGTTTTCAATGCATTCCTATGGGAAATTGCAATTTGTACAAAGAGAAAATTTGTATAACGTAATTTTATTTGGAACGAATTAATTACGTTATACAAGGTGCCACTGTAATGGGAAGAAACTTGTAAAACCAAGAAGGTTGGTCTGGGTTGTTAGATAAGAAGCTAAGCTAAATATACCCAGTGATGTTGTACTGTATGCTCTGCTGATGATCCAGCACATGGGATCTAAATGATAGCTAGTAATGGACTTGCACTGTGTTGGCAGAAGGGCCGTGTCCTGTCTAGCTCCAGCATGTGCAGACTCTTGCAAAAAAAAAAAAATCCACTGTAAGCTTCAGTCTTGTTGCCCAGTCCTGATAGACACCCTTTCTCGGCAGACAAAAATCTCATCCATGTTCACCGAATGTCTTAAGGCAACGGCCGCCGTCTCCGGTGACAGTCTCTAAGCCGGCACCCATTCAGCGCCCATCCCTCACCCCAAATGTCCTTGGCGTTACCAAAAAGAAAACAGACTTGGAGTCCAAGCCAAAGGAGAAGGCCGGGGATGCTGCAGGACAAGAGCACGGGGGGCCCTCACACACCTCAGAGAGAGACGTGGCAGGAGCCACATCCAAGACCAAAGAAGGTAAGAGAGCACATGTGGAAGAGGGACCCTTTGGCCCACCTCTCCTCCCCTTCTGTCTCTCACAATGAGCTTAGGGCTGCTCTGAAATGGAGGCTGGATTGTGGGTGGAAGATGCCACCCCTTGTTCTTATCATCTCTGTTTCCGTGGTTTAGCCTTTGGCTGTTCTCCAGCATAAACGTGGCATCAAGATGTATAATGCACTTGGGTTTGCATTTGTTTTAACACTAAATGTCAGTTTCGCAATGTCAACAAAAATCAGCGCAACTAAGAAGAGTGTCAGCAGATGCAAAGGTTGACACTTTGTGTTATTAAGCACAGACAGACTTTGCCATCATAGTAATGTGCTTGCCGATATATTTATGTTTGCAGCTGAGTGCCTCCTAGCTTCTGATAATGTATTCTCAGATTTCACTGTCAGTATCTTTGTACTTTCAATTGAATTAGTAGAGGGAAACGCTTGCCTCTGAACACTACAAAGGTTTTGAGCATTACAGTTGGTGATATGGAAACGATCATGGATAGGAAAGCCTTGCTTACACACCATAAAGTGTATTTTGCATTGGACAGTCTGAACTTTAGCAGTAAAGCACTGTTAGAGAAAGTGGGTTTATTGTTTTAAAACATTGGTAAACCAAAATAAATCTATGTATTGATTTTATGCATGAGCTGGGTAATAAGGAAACCTGGACCTTGGTTTGACTTGGTCAGGTCAGTATCTTAGTTGCCCATCCAGAAATAAATTAAAGTACTGTATATACTCGAATATAAGACTAGTTTTTCAGTCCTAATTTTGGGCTGAAAAAAGGGGCCCTCGACTTACATGCGGGTCAATACTTTTAGCCACTGAGGCAAGTGCTTGGGTCGGTGGCTAAAAGTCATTTTAAACATTGTGTGCCGCTTCTCCTGACCCCCCTCTGCATCACAGGGGAGTCTAGGGTGGGAAATGCAGCAGGTGCTTGGGTCAGTAGCTAAAAGTTATTTTCAACATCAAACACCACTCCCCCAGCTTACAAAGGAGGAGCTGCCAGGCCCTGCTCCATTTCCCACCCTAGACTTATACTCGAGTCAATACGTTTCCCCAGTTTTGGGGGTTAAATTAGGGGCCTCGTCTTATACTTGGGTCAACTTATACTCAAGTATATACAGTAATATCTTTTTATTAGTGAGTTGGCGGGAAGGAGAGTGTGATTGTTCTAAAGAAATTCCTGTGATATAAAAGGTTCTAGTGTTTCTACCTAATGGATTTTCAAGAGCAAATGGTCAGTGCTAGGTTCAGTTGTTCATTACGAAAACTAGCGTCTTCACTGTTGTAGAATTGATATATGAGGCTAGATTCTTAAGTGTCTGGGTTAACGCCTACTTGATTGTTAGGTCATGGCTTTCCTTGCCGGGATATTGTGGATCTGTGTCATTTGATAAGGCTATAAAATAATGATGGTTTTACCAGTTTGGAATTGAAAATGATTCCTTGGGTATCACAACCTCAGGCACAGTGAGATGTTTTTCCTGAAACTTTGGTTTGTCATGTGCATAATTGTCATTGCCACACACGAAAGGGAGGCAACACAGAATGAATGGATCCATCGCCACCCCTCCTTGCGCGTGTGCCCACAGGAGCACCTCCTCTGTCGCTCTGAGCAGGAAGGACACTGTGACCTCCCTTAAAGAGAAATGCTGGCCATGCCTTGGGCATTTCTCTCTTTGTCCCTCTGGCGAAGGATGTAGGGGAGACCTTAGCAGGAGGGGGAAAAAGGCGCTTGACTCATGAACGCCTGGAAGAGGAATCTCTGTCTGCAAACAGCCACGGGTGAGGTGAGTGGGTTACTTCACTAGAAAATTAGATGTAAAAGATGTGCGAGGCAGCATGGCAGTAACATTCTTGCTTTAAGCTGATTGCTCTGTGACTAATTTTGGCATCTAATATTTCCTCTCGCCCAGCTTTCAGCGCATCTAGATCTTGCATGGAGCACGCCAATTCCTAATCTGGCTAGCTCACTCGGTGTAGCAAAGTAGACAAGTCACTTTCTGCCCGTTTTGTGCCCATGGCTTCAGTCACGCCTGTTTTCCTTTGCAGAGTCACCAGTATCCTTCACATGCCTCCCCGAATTGCCATCCTCCGCCTTCGGCCCTTCAGCTCCAGCCGCCTCATCTTTCTGCTCTCAAGATTCCCAGCCGGCTTCCTCTGTTGCAAGAAAGATCCTTTTTGGATACGATCCAATGGCTCGATTAGCTGCCGCCCCCTGTCCCTTGAGCGGCCCCCCTATCCCTTCCCGCACTGATCTCATAGGCCGTGCGTCTTCCCTGGGCATCCTCCCGCCTCCCATGGCCAACCCGCACCACAGTGGGCTGAGCCAGCCTGCGAAGGGAGCCCGGGCCTGTTTCCCACCTCACTTTTCCCTGGAGGCCACTCAGCAGGGAGACGAAATGGGTGTCCAGCCCTTCCGGTGTTTTAATTTCCCCTACCCTCAGAGGACTGGCTCAAGCTATGCTTTGGCCTCTCGTTCCTCGCCTGGGAGGAGAGGGACACAGAGCTACCCTGTGACCCCAGTGATGGAGCCTTTTGTACTGGAGAAACTGCTCCATACCTTTCAGACCATGAGGTGCAGCGTTGACAACATAAGCCAGGAGCTGAGAGTCCTGAATACCCATCTAGCCGACCTCTCTCACCACTTTGCTACGCTGCCCCATCCAGGCTGCCATCCACAACATCCCCAGGACTATCGCCACTGACAGGCAGCTCTTAAGGAGCCACAGTCCAGCAGCTTTGGCCAAGTGGTACTCTATTCATGCCTCTTTTCCTGAGCTGAAATGGTTTTCTTTTAGAAATGAGGCCGTTTGGTTTATTCAGCCAGGCGCTGCCTGTAATGCTCAGGTCATCACCACAGATCCACAGCCGTGCACAGGCAAGGGCAGACTGTTGCAGAATTGTACAAGTATAACTCGGGTGCTGTTGCAACAGCTACATCATGTGGACAAATGCCTGATTCCTTGGGTTAATACCATGGATTTGCCTTAAGTGTAATAGATGGAAGCCTGACTCAGCCCGGCCATTTTAAGAAAAGGAAGAAGTCACCCCATTGTCTGTCCTGCAGGGTTTTATTTCACCTTCTTTCATTCTTTTTAAAATGTCTCCCATTTTTAGCAATAAAAGTACAGTATTTTCAAATATGTAGAGGAATCTTTTTTAATACATGCTGTAGTGTCTCATTGAAGCAGTCGATGTATGTCTCCCTTTCAGACAAATTATCTGAGTGTTGAGGTGTTGTAAGAACAATCAAGTGTAGATTTCTAAACTCTAACCCTAACCCTTCTATAGCATCACCTCTTTGCATTTCTTATTTGCCTGTGCTGGATCTGCATTTTTTCAGCCTCAAGTTCCAAAAAGCACAAAATCTTGACAGGCATAACAAAAGGGGAAAACTGGAGGTATACTCAAGTTATGAGCCTCGTGGCACATGAGCCTCGTGGTGCAGTGGTTAAATCCCTGTACTGCAGGTAAAACTGTGCTCACGACCTGGGGTTCAATCCCAGGTAGCAGGCTCAAGGTTCACTCAGCCTTCCATCCTTCCGAGGTCGGTAAAATGAGTACCCAGCTTGCTGGGGGATGTGTAGCCTGCATACTATAATGAAACTGTAAACCGCCCAGAGACTACTTAAAGTGGTATGGGGCGGTATATAAGCAGAACACTTTGCTTTTTTCCCTTTATTCTTGGACAAAACACATTGCTATATTTAGATAGTAAAACAAGAGTTAACAAATTATTTAAGTAATGTAACAACGTTCACTTAGGTAAGGTCATTCTGAAGTCACAGATTATTCCCAGTAGACACGGAATAGGAGACCATTAGTCTCCTATTAGTTTATCTAACAGTTCAAAGTACCATGTTCTCCAGATGTCAAATTACACCAGGCACTGTAGCGTATTTGGGCTTTATTGCTGGCCGTTCATCAGAGCCATGTATCAGGAGCAGTCAGTGGTGTTTACCTGCAGATTGAGAATCACAAAAACAAAGCAGGCTTCATTTGCAAGATAGAGAAGGTAAGAAAGGGTCCTGCCAGGACAGCACCGCTGCCTTGTAGTCCCTCTGGAAGTCTTGGCTGACAACATGCTGCAACTCTTAAGTACTACTCTAGTCTAAAACATCTCCTGGGATATGAGTGCCTGTTCAGCAGGAGGGTTGTATTTTGCTCAAGAGACAAATGGCTTTCCTACTTCATCCAAAAGATCCTAGCTAACGAGTCACCTCTCTAAAATCTGACATAGGCATTCCCAATTGTGTTAATTAAAGCTAAAGAGGGCATGACAGGACACTTTGGTTTCCTACACATGCATTTTATTATTTGGGGTGAATAGCTCAGCAGTTGCCTTCTGCTGCTTGGCAGATCTCTTCAACAATTACTCTGGGGTGTATTATTTTTCACAGCTTCCTACTCCCTACAAGTATTTGGATTCAGAAAGGTCTTTCCTGAATTGAGTTTATTTCAGCCCCCTATAAAGCAGGCAGGAGCAAAGAGGTTGTCACTGGTTGGTTATATGAACCTGCCTTGTGCTGAGTTCGATCTTTGTTTGGTAAAACCCACCCTTTTCTGATGGGTGCTGGCCGTGGGTGTGGGGGTTCCTGCATCCTTCCTCGCCTCCTTCCCCATTGCAAGTTTGAAAGTCCCATTTTTGAAGGGCTGTGCCGCTATAGCCTACCGCTTCCTGACTGGCTGTTTTGCAAATTGAGCATGAAGATACAAGTTCATAATCAGAATTTACAAGTCCCTCTTGTGAAGTATGAATTTCCAAAATCCTTGCCCACATTCTCTGCTGTTGCCACTCCTCTACTATTGCATTTAGGTCTAACAAGGGGTGCTCGAGATTTGCCTGATCTTGAATTATTCAACTCTAAACCCAATCGCTAGCTCAAACTGGGGTAGAATCACTGAATTAATCTCTAAATGACGTGGCTGTGAGGACAACATTCAGTGTAGCAGAAAGCAGACCTTCCGTGTGCATTTATTGTATTTCACAACCTCCTTTACCTGCGCTTGCATTAGGGGGGTGGTATTTTGTTGTTGCTGGAATTGTCTTCTATATTTTAAAAACCTGCTGTTTAGGCTATTTTTATATTATGCAACCAACTGACTTGAATGAATAACTGGATTGCCATCTGAAACCCATGCTTATTGCCTCAATGTAATGGATGTTAAAACTTCATTTAAAACACTATTATTTGCATTGTTCATATACCCTGTGGGCAATAAATTGTTCCAAGTGAGAAATACAAGTCTTAAACTAGTTCGTTCCATCTGGTTCAATGATGTGGTCTTTCCTGGGAGCTGCTCCATCTTGGCGTCATCCACTTACAAGTTCAGTCTGCATAGTCTGGGGTTGTAGCAGCATATATTTTTAGAGATGAAACCATTGTGGTAGATGAAAATGTCCTAATCAAGAACTGAATGGTGTGTGGGCACATCAGTTTAACAACTCATTTTCATGGGTTGTTGCTGATCTGCGTATTGCATGCAATAACCTTGGTTTCTGTATCAATTCCACCAAGAGTATCTTTGATCCAACACCGTTTGTGTTATAGTGTACTGTACTCTGAATCCAGATGTGAGGACCTTGAGAGGGTAGTCTGGGGAAACCAATGCAACTAGCAGCCACAAATGGGGAAACATAATTTGATGCCTGGTTATTTCTATGTTTAATTGTTCATTCAAGTTCACTGTGAGTTTTCTCATGTGATGACAGTAAGGCCTTGCTTACATTGAGGATCTCTACCCTGTGGGAAGTACGTACCTGTGAGAGCATACACCTGATTATATTTCGATGTACCTCCCACATGAGCTGGCGTATTTGCACATTCATTTGGAGTTTTAGCAACCACCGAGGCATTTCATCATGCTAAAGACCAATGAGCTAGCATAGCTGATAAGGAGTAACCTTCTACCAGTGACAGCTTTCTGTACAGGCTGTATCCTAAAGATATGAGGCTCCATATGCAGCTTTGTTGGGTTAAAGGTGTTACAACAGAAAGCCCAAATAGCTGTTCAAGTCTTGTCCATCTCCATCTGATTCTTCTAATGCCTTCTTTCCAGATACAAGCAGCAAAGGCGTTCCTGGGACCACGAGCGCAGAAGAGGCAGCGCGGATCTTGGCAGAGAAGCGGCGTCTGGCGAGAGAACAGAGAGAGCGCGAGGACCAGGAAAGAGCTCAGAGAGAAGAGGAGGAAAAGTAAGCCAACTTCTGCTTATTTGTAGTAAAAATTACCTTGGTGGCTAGGAAGCATGTTATTGGTAAGCTGGGAGGAAGCAGGTTCATTCCCACTGCTGGACTTAAAGCCCCTTGGCTCATCGTACTTGGGGGGAAGGGTGAGACAAGCCCTTTACCATCCTGCTAAGATAAGGATCCTGCACGATATGCTTCATGCTTCAGAATAATCAGAGACACGTACTTTTAAACATATGTTTTTTATTGTATGGTAACTGTAAGGTAAAATCCTGTTGGATCTCTCTGTCTAAAAGACAGGCTTAAATGGGAACTCCCTCCTTTGGAAGTAATTGTGGTTTCCTTAAAACTAACTGGTCAGGAGAAGTTGGTCTGCCTTGCCTGTATAGTGAGACTGAGGTTTCCCGTTGCTCTCGATTGTTTGCTTTGTTGATACATTTTTTTAAAAAAATCCTTTAAGTTCACTAAAGGCAGGTTTGCTTTGCCCAGCACCGATATCTGTATATTCCTTGATTTCAAAAGTTCTCCAAAGACGAAAACTCTGTCATTCTAAAGTAAAACATTATGTTTGAAGCCATGGCAACTGGACTTCTTTTCTTGTGAGATCAAAATGTTTTGCTACTCACGAGTAGTGAAACATTTCGATCTCACAAGAAAAGAAGCCCAGTTGCCTTGGCTCAGCTCCCAAGTAACTTCACCCGGATGACTGAGAATCTTCCCACGCATTGTGGCCAAAGCTACACCACAAAAGCAAGGCCACGGATGAACTTTCCCTCTTCAAAACATGGCACGTGGATGTATCTTTTTTTTGTACTTTGCACCACGAGTAAGCACATGAACTGAGCACCATTCTTAGATTCCTTAATTATGCTCATGGAACACGATCAGCTTTCCCACAAATACTGATCCAGTTAGACTAGCAAAGATTATGTAACTTGTACCTGGGACTGGAAGGCATACATCCTGTTTGTAAGTGTTGCCTCTGTCAAAACTTGCTCTCATGTTTCCTCATGTTCGGGGTGTGACTTTTTTGATTGATAAAGGTTCTGAAGACCCCCAACTCCCCAGGTGAAGATATTCCTTCAGTCAGACTTGCTGCTTTAATGTTAAAGCACAGAGTTGTTGTTGATGATAACGACGTTGATGATAATGTTTCCACTGAGGTTTTGGGTACAAAGCAATGTGTTCTGCTCATATACTGCCCCATACCACTTCAAGTTGACTCTGGGCGGTTTACAGTTTTTAATTACAGTATGCAGGCTACCCATTGCCCCCCCCTCCATCCCCAGCAAGCTGGGTACTCATTTTACCCACCTCGGAAGGATGGAAGGCTGAGTCAACCATGAGCCGGCTACCTGGGATTGAACCCCAGGTTGTGAGCACAGTTTTACCTGCAGTGCAGGCATTTTAACCACTACGCCACGAGGCTGCTACAAGTGAAAACGTCAATATCTGAAACAGGGTTTGTTTGGGCCCAAAGGTTATTATTTTTTCCCTTCCCTATGCTTGAGAAAAGTGGGGGTCTGACATCCACTCCTTTGTCACTTATAGGATCAGGAAAGAAGCGGCAGCCAAGAGAGCCCTTGAGGAACAGGAAGAGGCCAAGAAAGCTCTCCAGGAGTTGGAAGAAGAGAAGAGGCAGGCAGAGGATGAGCAGCAAAGACTGGCTGAGAAGGAGAGAGCCCAGAGAGAGCAAGAGGAACAGGAAAAGCAAGCGGAGCTTCAGTTGCAGGTGTGGGCGCCTGGCTGTAGCGTCTGTGGGCTGGGCAAGAGGAACGTCTGCAAGGAGAGCTAGTTACAGACTCTGTCTGTCTGTCTGTCTGTCTGTCTGTCTTGTCTGGAATGGACTCTGGTAGCAAAATTCCCACCACCTGTGAACATTCCATCAGGTCCCGCTGAGGCTGGGACAGCCTGGACGCCAGCCTCCATCAGCCTCAGCCAGCGGGGCTGGTGGGCGAAGGGTAACAGGGGCTGGCGGTCGATCGGTACCCACGGGTCTGAGAAAAGTGGTTGCTTCAAATCCTTCTCCTCCTCCTCACTTTCATTGGTCTTCGTCTGGACGTCTGCCTTAAACAGGCCTGCTGAGAATAGTGTTGTGATGGATCGCATAGCAACCATATCCATTAGGGACTTCTCTGGTTTTAATAATTTGTTCCTGATTCACCATGGTTATAAGCTGTCTCGATTCCTCTTATTAAATCGTGAAAGAAAGAGTCCTCAAGGAAAGAAAAAAGAACTTGCACTTCATTTCAACTTTTTGTACCTTTCTACCTGC
This sequence comes from Phrynocephalus forsythii, assembly GCA_029282475.1. Taxonomy (NCBI): domain Eukaryota; kingdom Metazoa; phylum Chordata; class Lepidosauria; order Squamata; family Agamidae; genus Phrynocephalus; species Phrynocephalus forsythii. The sequence continues at coordinate 11,939,521 of JAPFRF010000015.1, read as the reverse complement.
TTTTATTTGAACATTTGAATATTTTATTTGAATATTAAATACCTAATGCAAGGGTAGTCCAAGTTCTAATCCTCTCCTGGGTGTGGGTGGCAGCTTTCTTCTGCTCTCTTTTCTTTATTTTTTTCTTTATTTGCCAGAACTACCACGTAGAGATAAAAATTAGGGGAATCCACGTGTATGTGTGTGTGGGGGAGAGAGAGAGAGAGAGAGAGAGAGAGAGAGAGAACACCACCAGGACTGAAACCAAAATGATGGCTGACAAAACGGGGAGGTGTTACATCCTTCAAGTTTCAGTAAGATTATCAGAATTCCAAAATAATTAATTATTTTTAAGAATTCACATGTTCAGAAAAATTCAGAAGAAAACAACTAGGGGGGCCACCACCTCTGAACAACAACACCATGATGAATCTTGAGCCTCCTTTTCTTCTCCAGGGGAGAGGTTCACAAATTTTCCTTTCTTTTAGCGAGAAGAAGCCGAAGCGAAAGCTTTGGAAGAAGCTGAGAAGCAGCGGCAGGAACGGGAGCGAATTATGCAGCGGAACATGCAGGAGAGACTGGAGAGGAAAAAGGTACAGTCTGCTTTCCGATCCGAGTTCCCTCCTCTCCAAATAGGGCCAGAATTCTCTGTGATCTTGCCACTTCCCTTCTCTGTTCCTCGCCCTCTTTGATTTCCATCCTTTTATGCTGAGATCAATCTCCTCAAGAGCAATGTTAGGAAGTGGCCAACGAGTCTCCCCAGAGCCCTCTCTGTCTTCTTGTCCCGTCTTGCGCCGAACTAGCGTGTAAGTGCCTGCCTGCGCATGGGGGAACCGGATCCCAGCATCAACTAAGTGGCCATTTCTGTCTTTCAAACAGCGAATTGAAGAGATAATGAAGAGGACTCGGAAGGCAGAGCAGAATGAAGCCAAGGTAAGCACCTTTGAACGTCCGATCCATTGTTTGGTGCCCCTGGACGCTTTAATGTAATGTTTTCATATATACCAATGTAGCTTTAATATAATGTCTTTTAATGCTGTAAGATGCCCCTCAATTCCCTGTTCTCAATACTTGAACATGTCTTAATTGTCCTGGACTGTATATTGTCCCTTGTTACTGTAACCTGCCTTGGGTCCTTTTCCAAGGAGAAGGGTGGGGTACAAATACTCTAAAACAAACAAATAAATAAATTCTGCTTTTCAGTTTGCATTCAGGGACTCCTGGATTTTAAGAAAAAAATCCACCTGAAATGGAGAAAGGCAGCTTTTCCTGAGCCCAGCGATCCTGATCGTGACATGGCACAAAGAGGAAATTCTCTTTGTAGTTGATGCTGCAATTGATGAAGCTACCACGGGTCCAATTGGCCCCACAGTATTCCCTTTTTTTTCTGAATGTGCCCTTTTTACCCACATGGCACTCACTGATGTAGGACATTGTTTCCAAGTCTCTGCTTCCCCAGACGTTTCCTAATCACTTTGCTTGACTCCTTCTGCTTCCTTTCATCCAGAATGCAGATAAGTCAAACGAGGAGGATGAAGATGCTGAGGAAGAGGAAGAGGAAGAGGAAGAGGAAGAGGAGGACCTGGGCCTTGAGAAGCAAGATCAGCCCGGTAAGGGGGGATTCAAAGCAAAAGACCAAGCACACAGTTTGCCATCATGAAGGGTCGTCCCCAGTAATCTGGTTGATTTTATTGTATGGCAACATGTATTTGTCTATCTCCCTGGGTTATTTTTACTGTTTGTATGCTTTGCTGTGAACTGCCTTGCTCTGTGGGGCGGTATACAAGTTGAATTAATAAATGATTTATTTATAAATAAATAAATCCAAATTATTTAGTAATCTGGAGGCTTTCAAGAGGCTTCTTGTTTTGTCCATCAGAGCACATGAAAAATGGTTGGGCTGAACCCTGTTCTTCTTTGTCTTTCCCATCTGCCTAAGGATGCCGTGTATTAAGACCCCAAATCCATTGCCAGTTTCTATAGCTGTTTGGAAATAACTGAAATGATTTTTTTGGCATACTGTTTGTCTCAGATTCTGTTTTTTAATTGTAGAAAAGGAAACGTTTGATAAGACCTGCGTAGAGGATGGCGCAGAGGTTGGGCATGGCGATGCTTCCTTGGAAGAGAAGCCGAGAATGAGGACAGACGACATCTTTGTGAATGGTGACCAGCAGGAGGAGGTTGACCAGACAAATCATGATGGAAATTCTTTATATTTTACTCAGAGAATAGAAGCCAGGTAAGTTCAATGTCCCCACGTCCAGAGATCCCAGTGGTAACCCTACACCCTACAGTGGCCAAACAGTGCTTCTGAGTAGCCCAGCAGTTCCTGCTTTTTGGACTCCCCAGGCTTCAAAACATGGACTGGTAAACATGGGTGATGACCATCCCTTTTTGTCACCAGACCTTGGCATTCTTGGTTAAACAGTCCTGATTGTGGAGGCTGTCAACAGCCAGGCGGTGTGGGAGCGATTGCCAGCTACCATCTTCCAGGTCTTTGTGGAATCATCTATTGTGGCAGAGAACTCTATAAGTTAGTTTGGCCCATGTCTTCCTTAGACAAATTGTCTGAAGCAGTGTCAAATTAGCATCTAAACTAGAGGTGCTCAAAGCCCATGTCCAGATAGTCCCTGTTGGCAAAAATTAGAACATAGGCTACAGAAATCTAAGCTAGCGATGGCAAGTTTGCTTTAGATTATTGCTCTAAGTCAGTGTTGGCGAACCCATGGCACGGGTGGCAAAGGTGGCCCTCAAAGCCCTTTCTGTGGGCACCTGACATCACCCCTTCACAGCCACCTGGATTCAGGTTAAATTGCTGTATGGGCACTTTGCGAAAAAATAGTGGGCTTTGAATTACAGTTTGGGCACTCAGTTTCTAAAAGGTTCACCATAACTGATCAAAATGTTTCTAGTATAATTCTGTATAAAGGCAAATGACAATTATTACTGGTGTGGGTGGATAAAAATGGGGCAGTGGGAGGAGCAGAATTTGAAAAGTCTACTGGCTTTCAAAATAATGATTATTTGGCAAAAGTATACTTCTTTTGTTTGCCTTGGCTAACGGAAGCAAGTAATTTAGGTTAGAAGTAGATTAAGTTGCTGTTTTTGCTTTTATGGCTGCTTTGTTTTATTTGAGTGTGTGTGTATGTGTGTGTACTAAATTTTAAAAATTGTTTGGTAACTACCTCAGTTTATTAAGAGTGGCTATTTGAGACGCAGCTCCTCTCTTCTCAGCCCTCCAGCAAAAGAAACGGTTATTGAGAACTCTGAAGTCTTGTGTGTTAACAAAGCAGAACATTCAGTGGGATTGATATCTAACCTGAATGGAAAATCTTCTGCATGGAATTTTGAGGAGATCATTGACCTCAACCTGCCCCCTAAGACGACCAGGCTAGACCCAGAGAACCTTGCTGCTGATAAACCCACCCAGAACTTCAAAGACGCCGCTGCAGTGCCTGTAAGCCCCAAGCTGGCGTTTGAGGAAGAAAGTGCCATGAACTCCTTGACCAAACCCATTGAGACTGCATCAGGTAATAATGCACACGGGGCAGCTCTCTGCTTCAGGCCAGGCTGAACGAAAACCGACAGCATTTCAGGAGGCAGCAAAAGAGGATCTTCACTCAAGCTAAAAGGGTTTAGTTTTTACTGAACTTTGATTTCACACACGAGGTTCTTAAAAAGTTTTGTTTTATGTTTGAGAAGCCTTAAGGAATAAACTGAGTGCCCTGAGGTAGGAAGGAAGCTGAGAGAAATGTCCGAATAACAGCCCTTGTTCCGATTTCCTGCCTAAATGCAGAAGCAGGCTCCGGTATCCCTTATCCCTCATTCCTCTTCTTCCCCTTATCCTTTTAGTTAAAAGGAACCTGTATGTTTGGTACTGGGAGCCCCCAAGGGGAGTGACCCATCTTCTCAGCCCTAGGATAGTTGGTCCACCCCCACTTTTCCCAAAAATGTTAAAAACATTGATTAAGTATGTGTGAGAGCATCTTATATGGACTGTGTTGCTCATCATGTTATTTCAACATGGAAAGTGTATGGCACCGGTTTACTGCATGAAATATATACCTGTGACCCTTGCACAGAGGTCTATTCCCTGCAGAGTAGGTGGTGTCGCTTGCATCTCCTGCCAAGCCCCAAGCTGGTCCCAGAAACGCAGTAGCATCTGTGGAGCATGTGCTGCTTAGTTCGAGAATGCTAAAAATGTCCCCTCTTGGTTTTGAACAGAACTGTGAACATTAGAACCTGGAAACCTCCTGACGGCACCTCAGGAACTTGGCGTTTCGAGAAGTGATGAAGGCCTTGTCTTGAAGACGCTGCTTCTGAACCTTTTGTCCATTCTCCAAGTTTTATGCAAAAAAATTTAATAATAATAATACCAATTAAAGCCCTGCCCTGATGATGCTTTGCACCTTGAAATCCTTTCTTTCAGGGAAGCTCTCTCTGTCGCTTTGCAATATAACTATTGAATTTGTTTAACGACATTTCTTTTATCATTTTTCTCTCAATGAAATGTTCACTTAATCCCCACCCCGGACGGGTCCTCACATTTTCCATTTGATGTAATATCTAATGGCTTATCTCAGAAATTAAGCAACGGCTCTCCCATCCAAGTTGCATTAAACTAAATATTTTAAAACTTGATCTAATGCACACTAAAACCAAACCTATGTTTTTTTTTCTCATGTGTTAACTAGCATTTGCCACTTACGGTTGCTGCTGACAACGAGGCACCATTTACAGAAGCCTCGACTTGGGAACACAGCACTGTGCTCCAGGTCAGCTAATAAACTTGTGTCTGATGGTCTCCAACCTAAACTTGATAGGAAACCTCTAACATATAAAAGCACTTGCTGCTGCTCCCCAGGAGTGAAATAGGAAAAGTAGACCCCAGTGCCTGGTCACATTCTTGATGTTGCACCCTTACAAAATTTTACCTGGTGCCTGAATGTCCCCCTCTAGCAACGATCCAGGGTGTGCTGCAGTGTGTCAACACATCATGAAACACATTATACGAAGGTCTACAGTACAAAGGCTAACACTACTTGGGATTCCAGGCAGATAACCTCCCAGTCTGCACATTTCAGGGCAAGGAGCGGGCACCCAGGCGATGGAGCACCTGGCCTTCATTATCCCAACCCCTCCTGCAGCCCTACAAAACTTTCCCACGGGTGGCCTTTGACATCCAGCTGCTTCACGTTTTTTGAGTGAGGGTGGCTCCCAGCCGTGCAGGCAGGGGAGTGGGTGCTCCAGCCAGCCAGCTCCCTCCCGGTTGCTCTGTGTGGCTTCCGTACATTTTTTTTTACGGGTTGGCGAAGTAGCTGTGCAGAGACATTTCCAATGAAGGAAGCGGCAGCCGTGGGAGCAGCACTCAGCCGGTCCTTCCTTTTGTGTCGTTGTCATTGGTTCTGTTTAAAACCATTAAAATAAAATCACCTGTATTTAAGTTGAGCTCACCTCTGTAAGTATTGTTTTTCTGTGTACATAAAACCAGTATTAGACCCTTGAAGTTGTGTGTTTATTTTTTTGTTTATTTTTTGATCCATGTCAGTTACTCTACGTGTTCTTTCATCCATCAGCTTGACCTCATTGCTTGCCTTGGCTTTCAAGGCTTCTGTCTTTAGCCTTAGCAGTGCCACCCCACAACCATCAGCTTTGCGTAGCAGGCAGGAATGAACTCAGGGGGCGCCTCTGTGAATGCCTTGAGCGGGGAGAAAAATACAGTGCTAGTTCCATTGTCCTTTGTGGTGAGGTATCATCTGCAAGAGCACCATTGTCGGAAGACTGGTCTGGCAGCCATTTCAGTCCAATGTCTCTTCTTACCACATCTTCTTCATCGCACATGTTCCATCCCTTGCCAGCTCAGATAAATAAGAGAGCCAGGCCTGTCCCCTCCCCCGTCCTCGTGCTCCACGCATTCGCCCAACCCCCTTGGCCCTTTTCCAGTGTCTTAGAACTGTTAGAACAGTGCCTTAGGTCCAACCAAGAGATGTATTTTTGTATGAGATCTCTTTCATTCGGGCAGAGACAATCATCCTAACAACCAAGATGATCCCAATCCTTCCCCCCCTCCCCCATGCAAACTGATGCCTGTTAAAATGCTTTGTTACAGCTGTATGTACATATATATGTGCACTGTTAAATAAACTTTGCAATTAAAAGGCATGTGGTCGTGATAGGTTTTTAAACCCACCCTAAAGACATTTCCGTGCATTAAACAAAAGTCCTTCCCTGAAACGGCAAACCCGAAAGCTTCTGTACTGGAATGGTGTGGCAAACAAAACCCAACACAGAATCCAGACAAACAGTATTTCCTGTTTATTTAGAGGAGAGGCCTTCATTATAACGCAAGTTGCAACCATGCCAATGTTCTTATAAATGGGAGTTTTTACCCCCACAGGGCTTCGCAAGCGAAGCATCATGTGCAGAAACTGAATGAGAAAAGCATATGCGAGAGCCATTTTCAGTAGCTATTGTAAGCAGACAAACCATTTATAATTCAGCGAAGTTAGATGGGTTATGGCTTTTTTATTCTTAAATGCACCAAACGGGTGGCAGAGTGGTTCATTCTAAAATCAGCAGTGGCTGCTGGTGAAGATTAAACTGGTTAGAAGAAGCCATGCCCTGTAGGTTCAACGACAAGTCGCCTTTATCTGTTATAAGGAGAATGATAAGTACATGCTAAAAGGCATCACCAAAAAGCCTTCATCTAAAACTGAAGATAGTCATGTGGAATCAAGTGACTGTTTCTGGCTGCTCCTTGGTGTTGGTGGCCCTGAATTGGCCTTCTGTTTCACATCTGGCACATTTGATGACAACGCTTCCCTCGCTGTGCCTCGAGGACTATAGTGTATGTTTTGTGGAGGAAGCACCAGAAGTTGTGGACAGAGTCTGGTCTCCAAGTATAGCAGAAAGAAGATACATTATCAGGAAAAGTGATGTTCTGGGGAGAAGGACACCTTCACCTTAAAATGGATGATACGTGGAAGGACCTCCATGTCTGTTAAAAGTGGAGACGTTGAGTTGTTCAGGGAGAATTAATTCTAAGAATTGTGTATTTCTCTGCTAAACAGGAAAGCTCTGTTCCACAGCTATTGCACACTCTAGTCTGTGAAACAGGAATGCTTTAAAACAAGGCACACGAAGGAGCATATAAACCTCTCTGAAAGGATGTGTTGTGATTTCATAGTGCCGGAAGGTGGCGCCAGGAGCTAAAAGACAGTCATGGGTACAGAGAAGAGACTAAAAATGCCCCCATTTTTTTAAAAAAAGTTTTTTTTTCTTTTGTATTTGTAGTAGTTGACTCAAGAGCTACCTTCCTTTCTTTGCTGGATCTGCCACACAAAAGAAGAGCAGAAAAGCACTTGGTAGAAACAGCCTTGCGCGTTCACCCTGCTTTTACTACGTGCCTACTTGTTAGTAACCTAAACAGCAGATTTGCCTAGACTCAGTTGTAAAGATCTGCAGACGAGTCTGAAAGCTTATTTGGAGGGGCAGATATCTGCCTTTAAAAGAGAGGGGGAGGACTTAAGTTGGCATGTGGGCATTTCTAGAAAGCAAATTGAGTGGCAGTGGTTTCTAGGGAGGTTTTATTTAACCTCGCCTGCTGAAGGGGCAGCATCGAGAGAGAGCAGAAGGAGCATGCCCAAAAGCAAAAGGAGGCCAGGCCACTACAAAGGGGAAACCCTACAGACAGGTTGCTTGGTGAGACGGATGCATCCAAGCAGAAGGTTCAAAATCTATCCCGCGGCAAGCGGTGCCTGTGCGAGCGGCTTCCCTTTACAGCTTCTTGGCACAAGGGGCGCAGTAGATTTGCTCAGTGTGATAGACGAACGGCTTGTTGGCCAGCGGGACAGAGCATTTCTTGCAGTTGAAGCAGTAGTCATGCCAGGACTGGCCTTCATGGCTCACCACGTTGGTGCCTTTCCCAAAGCCTGTTGAGAAAGACGGAGAAGAGGGCTGAAAGACAAGGAAGCCGGTGGATCGTGCAGCAGCTACATTTGGTGCAATTAGACAGCAGCAAGGGCACACCCTGGATCTCCCCAGAAAGGGTCACTTGAGCAGGAGCAATCGTCCTTAAAGCAACCCTCCTGTCAGCTGGGGAACCACTCGGCAAAATGTAACCTCACCGCTAGGCCAAAAAGTACCTGAATACATTTCCCCATTCATGGTGTGATCGCCAGAAAACTGAACCTCTCCACGGTCAGTCAAAATTGAGATCTATTTCCCTGTGTGATCACACCTATAGCCTTTTAGCTCATGCAAGGAAAGAGTGTCCCTTTTGCAGAGGGGCAGTGTAAGAAAAGGCACCAATTGGAGTCCCTTGAATTCAGGAAGTAAACTTTAGAACATCCCATGCAGAACTGTTGGCTTTCAAGTCCTGCCGAAAACACCAACCAGGCTCTTAGAAGTGCAGCTGCTGACTCAGCTGGTACAATGAAAAGCAGTATCGTTTGATCATAAATTTGGAATTGCAGATGCTGTGATTGGGGTGGGGGGGGGCTGAATCTAGCCTTACGACAGCTCCTTATGTGCCTACAAGGCCTTCTTTGTTGTCGGAAAAGGCTGGTCACATGCAAGTCTTGTATGAAACCAGTGGCAATTCCAATGAGTTTGTCTCATGGTTTCCAAGAAGGATTTAAGCAGAATTAAGTCCTTTGGAACATGGGAAGCAATTCTCAAGAGAAGGCAATCCCGACAGATTCTCCAATAACCCATAAGGATTGGAAACCCAATGTGTCATATGCGCAGGGATGAATCGACACATAGCATCATCGTTGAGAGAGGCTTTATTGGGCATGCCAGCTTACCTGTGATTGGGTTCTTGCAGCCGCTGCATTTCTTAGCAACAAAGGACTTGTAGCAATCCACACAGTAGAACTGATCCTCAACGGCCGTGAAGCGTTGCCCGCCCAACTTCTTGGAGCAGGTAGCGCAGACAAAGCACTCGGAGTGGTAAGGGCGCTCCTGGTAAGCGACTCCACCAGAAGTGATTGCCTACAGTGGAGAAGTCAACAATTCATCAGTAAACTGCTGCCTATTTTCCCAGGTTAATTTTGCCCCCTACTCAAGTCTCAACCACACTCAACCTGTGCACCATCTGGGGAAGACGTTTTTCATCTCTTTGTGTCTTGATTTCAGGGCCTGAATTTAATCCTGGTACAGTGAGGACCCATCACGGTCCTGTGTTAGGTATGAGGCAGCCCTGACCAGAATTCTCTCTGTCAAATGGGACAAAGTTGAAACAATTGCCCCTCTTTCACATCAACCTCACAGAATCCACAGCAATCGTTCCCACCACCTCTGAGTCTCCAATTGTTCTGGATATAAATTCTCAGAGGTCCCAGCAAAAGCATCAGGGAGTTTGGGTGTCAAAGACAGAACTAGTTGGCCAGCAGCAACAGAAATGACAACAGGGAAGGAGGTGTAATTGCTACCCTAGTTTTCCCTCTAGTGATGGAGTTCGTCAGATATGCACCCCTTCACAATCTGACTTGTGAGATATTCCCACGTTTGCATTCCAACAACCTATCACAAAACAAAGCGTGTTGGATGGCAAGACCCAGAAGCCAGGGAACGCTTGTTTATGCTTCAGAATATCTCTAGAACCAAGACCCAAGCATATCGTCCTCTTGGATGCTGGATGGTTTTTTTTAATTCTTTGTATACTTGATGGTTTTAATCTTAATATATGTTTTATTTTAAAATGTGATACGTATATAGTGTTTTAAAATTCCTTATTTCAACCTATGGTGAGCCACTTGTGGAAAGAAAGGCCGCAAATCAATCAATCAATATGAAAGTTAGTCTTTAAGGTTATAGAATCAGCCTTGGAAGAGACCTCAAGGGCCATCCAGCCTCTGCTTAAAAATCTCCAAAGGAGGAGACTCCACCACCCTCTTTTGTGGCAGCATATTCCACTGCCGAACAGCTCTAACCGTCATGAAGTTCTTCCGAATGTTCAAATGGAATCTCTTTTCCTGTAGTTTGAGACCATTATCTCGAGTCCTAGTTTCTGAAGCAATGGAAAACAAACCAGTCCCTTCATCAATGTGACATCCTTTCAGATATTTAAACATAGCTATCATATCCCCTCTCAGCCTTCTTTCTGTAAAGCTAAACCTTCCCGGCTCCCAAAGCCGCTCCTTATAAGACATTTCTTCCAGACCCTCAGTCATCTTGGTCGCCCTCCTCTGGACCCGTTTGAGGTTGTCAGCATCCTTTTTAAATTGAGGTGCACAGAACTTGACACAATACTCCAGGTGGGGTCTGACCAGAGCAGAATAGAATGGTACTATCACTTCCCTTGATCTAGACATGATGCTTCTGTTGATGCAACCAAGAATCGTGTTGGCTTTCTTGGCCACCAACGCCAACATGTGCCACATATTTTGTGTCTCTTGTTTTTCTTTTATTTTGTTTTGTTATTTTATTTTTGCCTGCAGTTCAATCAATCAATCAGTTAATTATCTTATGCCTGTGCCAAGGGAATAAAAGGAACCTCAGGCTTTTGGACAGAAAGACAGACTCCCAGTAGGATAAGAGCATCCAAGAAGACTTACATTCTTGCACTTGACACAGATCTTGGCAAATTTATGCTCATGGCAGGAGACACAATAGATCTCATCATCTTTGGGGAAGAAGCTTCCGGTCCCAATCACATTCTTGCACTGACTGCAAGTGAAACAATCTTTATGCCAGATGATCTTCTTGTACTCCACATTCTGGTCACCTGCAAGGAAGAAAAGACCAAAGTGAAGGCTCTCTACACAGTTGACTGCAGAGGAAATTGGAATTTAATCCCTTGGGGTTGATCAGACATGATTTGGGGAAAGTAACCTGTGTCCTTGTACACTTTCAGAATCAAAATAGGTGGGAATCGGTAGGCTTGCATTATTTCCCACATCAAAGATTCCTTTTAATTCCTCCAAAATCCATCATCTTTTTGTTTAACCAAGTTGTATCACATTATTATGTGACTCAACAGCAACCCACTCAGCAAGAATAACCAAGTCGATAGTAGTTGTGAGTTTTTTGGGCTGTTTGGATGTGTTCTGGAAGTTTTTCTTCCTGACGTTTTGCCAGATTCTGTGGCTAGCATCTTCAGAGGGCAAGGAGCTCAGGGAACTAGGAGTTCTCTCTGTGCTCTAGGTTATAAAGTTCCCTTTATAACCCAGAGCACAGAGAGTTCCCATTTGGGAAAATCTAGTGATAAATAAATAAATAAATAAAACCCAGAGCACAGAGAGGACTCCTAGTTCCCTGAGCTCCTTGCCCTCTGAAGATGCCATCCACAGAGTCTGGCAAAACGTCAGGAAGAAAAACTTCCAGAAGATGGCCAAACAGCCCGAAAAACTCACAACAATTATTGGATCCCGGCCATGAAAGCCTTCAAAATACAATAACAAAGTCATTAAAATAATCATTTCCTTGCCAACTTTAAAAAAAAGCCCACATGCACATTTCCTTTGGCCTTCCTAGATACCAGCAGCAGGAGTTATATGGAGTAGAGTAACAACAGCATAGAAGTTTTAGAAGAAGCCAGGACAGTTGTAAATGACAGCTATGGGCTAAGAAGAGGGTGAGACCAACCTCTACCCTACAGCATCAGTGGCCAAAGCCATCTTCTCTGGTGATCGTGGGCATGTTAAAAGACTTGGGATTCGTCAAGGGGTTCCCAACTCAGAAACATCCCCAGATGTTGCTAGACTCCAGCTGCCAGAAAACGTCAACCCAGCATGGCCGGTGGTCATGAATTTTGGGAGCTGACTTTGACAGTCTCAGAAGACCAACAGGTTACAATCTGCTGGTGTCAACAAGAGTTCTTCTCCTGACATGGGGGCTTTCCACAGGCAGCAGCAACCCTGGCTGAATGTCAGTACTTGAGATGAACAACCCCGTCATTGACGCCACCACCTCCATTCAACCAAGTGCCATTGTGGGTGGACTCTGCGCCCAGGGATATTGCTGGTCATGTTGTCTAGCCCTTGGACGCGTGGGCATTTTATCCCTCCTTTGAAAGCTCGCACGGGTCATCCCATGGACAGAAGCCCCCTCCATTTTCCTGGGGTTCTGGGGGAAGGCAGTCGCTCAGAAGTAGACACAAATACAACGGATACCTACCGGCAACAATGGGCTTGAGGCACCCCTTGCAGTGGGGTGCACCCTCAGTGGTGCTACACTTGTTACACCACACCTTGTTGTTCTCCTTCAGCATGAAGGGCTCGTTCACCAGAGACGTGTAGCACTTGAAGCACCGGAAGCAGTTCTCGTGCCAGTAGCGATTCTTGAAATGCAGCTCCTACAGGGAGGAAGGCCGCCATTATAGGAGGGACAGAAAAATATATTTTTTCAAAGAACAGGAGGAAAACCAGAGCTGATTGGTTCCTGCTGCAACACGAGGAGGGCCAGAAAGAGCAGTTGCAACTGTGGACAGAACTCAGAATAAATCCCAACAGCGAATTTATCAGAAACCAGCACAAGCATTTGTGGTTGTGCACCGAGGCACACAACTCCACAATGTAGCTTTCTTCATTGGCACCAATTCACCACTTAAATTCACCCCAGTCGAGCATCATCCATAGGATTCTAGCTGATGTTTAGCACCAGGCAAAGAGACTAATACATTTAAGCACCGAACCCTACCTGTAGCTTTCAAGACAGATCTAGTAGACCGGACCATTTTTTTCTGGTCCTCAACTCTCCACCCAAGGGCACAGTAAACTCTTTTGGCCAATGGCAAGGAAAAGGCTGTTATTTGTGGATTATAGCTCTGCTTTTAATACAATTCTACCTAATAGGTTGTTTTTCAAAATGGCCAATTTGGGTATACATCAGAAGATTTGTTTGTGGGTAAGGAATTTTCTGACTGATAGGCCACAGTCAGTAAGGATGGGATCCCACCATTCTTCTACTCTTGTATTAAGTACAGGAGCTCCTCAGGGTTGTGTGCTAAGCCCCTTCCTCTACTCCTTGTACACACATGATTGCACCCCACTGTATAACTCCAACACAATCATCAAATTTGCAGATGATACAACAGTGGTCGGGCTTATTAGTAAGAACGATGAGTCTGCTTATAGGAAAGAAGTACAAGGGTTGACTCAGTGGTGTAAAGAAAACAATCTTGTACTTAACACCAAAAAACTAAAGAACTTATAATTGATTTCAGGAGGAAGAAAGATGTACATTTACCATTGTACATAAATGGTGAGGAGGTGGAGAGGGTTGGTAGCTTTAAATATCTGGGCACTTACATCTCAGAGGACCTCTCATGGACTGCAAACACCAATATGGTTGTGAAGAAGGCACAGAAGAGGCTGTATTTCCTGAGAATGCTCAGGAAGATGAATTTATCTCAGCATCTACTTCTGTCTTACTATCACAGCACCATTGAGAGTGTCCTAACTTATGGCATGCTATCATGGTATGGGAGCAGCTCTGTAGCGGACAAAAAAGCTCTACAGAGAATAATTAAAATTGCCCAGAATGTTACCGGGCTCCAGCTACCAACCCTGGATGACATCTTCACATCTCGCTGTTTGAGGAAGTCACACAACATTCTGAGGGACTCTACGCATCCTGCTCACAATTTCTTTGAACTGTTGCCTTCTGGCAGAAGATACAGAACAATTAAAACTCGGACCACACGTCTTCTGAACAGTTTTTATCCCAGAGCTATAATTGCACTTAATAATGAACTCAAGAACCACCAGTAGTGAGCACTTGGACAGAATTACCTAGCCTGTTGTGTAGATGCTTGTGTTTTTAAGGGGGGGGGGTGTTTTTAAGGGGGGGGTTGGTGGGTGGGGGAGTGTTCAGGGATTTTTATGTGTGTGTGTTGAAGGGTTTTTTGTTTTTTGTTTTTAATGTGTGTGAGAGTGTTTGGAGATTTGTGTGTGTGCGTGTTGAATCTGGTCTCTGGGTGTCTGAATTTCGTTGTATGTGTATACTGTGTATATACACACAATGACAATAAATTAAATTAAAAAGAAAACAATTTGGTTTTATTCAGTGGTGCTGAAGAGGGAGAAATATTGTGTGCCACGCCCCCTGGATGTCCACACACGGCTCCACAACAAGTCCATTCTGCTCATGGGGACCTAAGGGCCCCTTTTAAAAACTCCCTCCAGAGAGAGAGAGAGCTCAGGCTGTTTCCAAACAGGCTGGGCATCCTGCTGAGGCCCAGGCTCCTACGCCTACTTTCTTTTAAAGCTGATTCTTGAAAACTGGCTTTTTATTTATTTATTTGAAATCTTTTTGCTCTGTCTTTCTCCTTAAAAGGGCCCGAGGCAGCTTACTACAGTTCAAAGACCAGCCTTTGGGAGCCCTGGTGGGCAGAAAAGCCGAGGAAAACATTATGAATGGATTGGGGGGTGGATGGGGGTTGATGTGTTGGGCGGTGAATGGGGTGGGGTGGGTGGGTGAATGGGTAGATGGGTGATGGATGGATGGATGGGTGGGGGTGGATGGGTGGGGGTGGATGGGTGGGAGATTTGATGTGATGGGCGGTGGGTAGGTGGATGGGTGGGTGGGTGGATGGATGGGTGGATGGATGGATGGATGGGGTGGGTGGGTGGGTGGATGGATGGATGGATGGATGGATGGATGGATGGATGGATGGATGGATGGGGGGGTGGATGGGTGGGAGGTTTGATGTGTTGGGCGGTGGGTGGGTGGGTGGGTGGGTGGATGGATGGATGGATGGGTGGATGGGTGGGTGGGTGGGGGGTTGATGTGTTGGGGGTGGGTGGGTGGATGGATGGATGGATGGATGGATGGTGGATGGGTGGGAGGTTTGGAGGTTGGGCGGGGATGGATGGGTGGGTGGGTGGGTGGGTGGATGGATGGATGGATGGGTGGGGGTTTGATGTGTTGGGGGGTGGGTAGGTGGATGGATGGGTGGGTGGGTGGGTGGATGGATGGATGGATGGGTGGATGGATGGATGGATGATGGGTGGGTGGGTGGGTGGATGGGTGGGTGGATCGGTGGATGCTCAACCACTAACACCCACACCCCACAACCCTTTAGAACAAACCCATCCTTTGCAGGCACTCCTCTCCCGGTTGCTAACCTTGGTATCGGCTCCGATCGGTTTGCGGCACTCAGCGCAGGTGTTGGCGCAGAACTTCTCAAAGCACTTGACGCAGCAGTGGCGCCCTTCCTTCTCCACATACTTCTTCCCATGCAGAGGCTGGCGGCAATAGTGGCAGTCAAAGCGGTCCGACATGGTGCCCACTGTGTAACTGCTGGGCCCTTGGGAACAAGAGGGGAGGGAAAAGAATAAACATGACACAAGTTCCTTCTCCCCCTCCTTCCTTGGCTGGAATCACGCACAGGAGCCGGGCTTCTGACTTTCAAAGGAAACATCCTTGGCCATGATTTTTTTTCTGCCCTCTGTATCACTGTGCCTCTCTATCAGAAAAATGCCACAGGCATCTGCTGCAAAAGGGTGATGGTGTAAGGTTTCCCTCCCAATGCCCTAGCCTAGCAGACGGTGCTGTGCGCACCCCAATCTTAGACTGCCTATGAGAGCAGTTGGGCAATGAAGCCTCATGGTGCCAAGGTTAAACTGCAGTCCTGCTTTGAAGACCGCTCAAGACCTCAGTTCAGTCCCAGTGGGCTCAAGGAGTTGACTTGAGGTTGACTCAACCATCAATCCAGGTTGGTAAATGTGCAGTCTGCATGATTAAAAAATACAAACCACCCAGAGACTGCTTTAAACACTAGAGGATGGTATATAAGTGGCAACCTTTGCTTTTTGCTTTGTCTTGGTCGTGCCATCGGGGGCCTGCTGGAGCAAGGAAATACTTATCCAAGTCTCCTTACGCTCCAAAGAGGATACTACCCTATATGCTATAAAAGCAGTGGGTTTTTAATGTTGGCTATGAATATCTCCATTTCACTTTGGGGGAGACATGAAAGGTGGCAGCCCAATTTCTGATGCCTCGCCATCTTTGTTCAAAATAGAAACAAGAAGCAAATTTGCCTCTTGTTCTCCCAGGTTTTTTTTTACCTTTTCAGCCAAAAGCAGGCAGGCAAACAGTTCCTTCCATCAGCTGTAGGAACTTGACAGGAAGTGTTGCATAGAATTAAAAGCAACAAATCCAAGAATTTGGTGGACTCCATCTCTCTCTCTCTCTCTCTCTCTCTCACACACACACACACACACACACACACAACACACCTGTTTCGAAAGATGTTGTTTCAGATAGCCTTCAAGATTCAGCCCTGCGCCAACACAACAAGGCGGAGCCAAGAGGCGCAGAATCAAGTGGAGTTTGTCTCCCTAAAACAAGTACACAAAATATGTAGCTAAGAGCCAGTGAAATGCTCCTCAGTGAATGAAATGGGCATGTTTATGTTTGTTTATCCATGCTCCTTTTGTCTTGTTCTAGAGGGTTGCCAAATAATTGGGTGTTCTTGAATATCATGGTTATTTTAGGACCAGCTCACAGACCATCAGCAACTGCTGCTTCAGACGAACCTTTGAAAGTTCCTCAAAAGGACTGTGGGAGTTGTGGTCCAAAACATCCGGAGAGCTGAAGTTTGGGCATGCCTACCCTAAATTTTAAGAGGGTGATGGTGAAGAGTCTAGAAACCCAACGCTAACAGGGGCAGAGCTAGAAGGGTGGAGCAACCAGGGGTTAGAGCTAAACTGGGGCCTGAAAATTGACAACAACCATTGGGCAACATGGAAGAGTCCATCGTCCCTTGCATCCTGACCGCTTTTGAGGATTGAGGATAAAGGTTAGGAGGAGGGCAACCCCAGAGCTCTTTGGAAGGACAGAAGGAGATAAATATAAGTTATATCTTCTGAAAACTTTGGCAATACCCACAAGGCTCCAACATCCAGTGCTAAGGTTCAGGTTTGGATTTTGGAGCTCTAAGGATTAGGGTCATGAGAACATGGAGGTGCTGGAAGAATATGGGCCTTGTTCCTACTCTGTTCCTGACATGTTCCAGCAGTTGCTGGGCAGACAACGCTGTTGGTGCTTTCAATCCGCCTTAGTCACAGGACGTATCCAGGACTGGAACACCGTCTTCCCTCTGGTTTGCCAAAATATGTCCAGTGATCTTAAACTTGACCTGTCTCTCATCAGTCCAGCCAGCCACCACCTCATCAATCATGACCGAGACGGACTGGGGAATTTGGGCAGTTGGCCATCTCTTTCTTCACTAGCCTTGGTTTTACCCCAGTTTTTGTTTTGTTTTGTTAAAGCAACATTGGAAAACAGGAACTCAATGCGCTCCACAGCTTGTTAATTGCGGCTCTCGCCTTAAGCTTTTTGAAATTTGAGGGTCACAGGGTACAAAAGAAGGGAATGAAGGGTTCCAACCGGGAGGCCGCTGGCCAGAGCGGAGAGCACTAAGAAAAACAAATGTGTTAATTGGTAACTTATTTCTGCAATGCTCTCCACTCCCCACCGCCTGCCTCTAAATATAACTGCATTACCCCATTGTTTTCCTGACTCACTCGCCATTTAAGCTCGATTACATGGAATTTGGGGGGATGCTATTTAAAGTCGGATTGTGGCATGGCAACGGCTAATGGAACACAGGCAGAGCTGATAAGCAGAGGGCTGTGGAAGCACTGTGTGTGTGTGTGTGTGTGTGTGTGTGTGTGTAAAAGCAACAAATCTACACAAGAATGGTGCAGTGGAACCAGACAAAGCAGCTACAGGCAAATTGAAGAACTGAACAAGGGTTGCATTGAATGAGTCCCCCACCCCCCAAGAATAGTGGCAGGGATTGGAAGGGGGAAGGGAGGGTGTTGATAGCTGACAGGAGGGTGTATCCTAAAAAAATGAAGGGAGGAACTTCATCCTGGCCCTAGAGGAGACCCCTTCTCTCTTCCTCCTGTGCCGCCGAATGCACAGCAGAGGAACAGCTCCACTCAGTTGGTGGCTATGTCCCATCTCCACAAGCCAAGCCTGGCTACGAGGCTCCAGCAGACCTGCCTTTCCCAGAGGTGTCAGACTAAATCTCCCATCATTCTCGGCCAACACAGTCTCTGCCTGGCACAGGCGCATCGTTTCCGAGGGGACACGTGGGTTCCAGGCTGTCACCGTGGCCACAGATCAAAGCACCATGGCGGTCTTCTCCAAACTTCCCAGGATTCTCCAGTGAGAACCATTACCGCCCCTGGTGGACCAGGGCAGGCAGCATTGGGGAGACTGGACCGCTCTGTGATTTAGTTATTTGAGGTTGGGCCAACCTGGGAGGCCTTGGGCAAGCTGCACAACCCCAGGGATCTGCTTCTGAGGGCTTCTCTACCTAAAAAACCCTGGAAAAGGTTGCCATCACTCAGAACTGACTTGACAACACATGGCTATTATTATTACTGGCAGCACTAGAAGTGGAATTAGCTAGGGCTGGGCATTTTCTCGCTGGCTTTGTTTTGGAGCAGCCTTCCTCAATGGTTCTAGGCCATCATCCCACAAAGACCTCTCCCCCCCCCACTTAAAAACAAAAAAATAAAATTTACATTTGGCTTGTCCGCTTGTTTATTCCTTTTTAAGCTCCCTGAGGGCTGGATGTTCTGAACTTTATCTATGCTATTTCTCCTTGTTTGTTTTACACTGTTGTTTCTATGCTTGTGAGTCTGTTGTGTCTGTACACCAACGGAGGTGTTTTTAAACAGCAGCAGCAGAACATGCGTGCTTTTTGTAATACTTCAACTAACAATCTCTGTCCCTCAGGCTCTCTTGAGCTCTCGGGAAGGGAAGGGAAAGGATTCGTACTAATTTAATTCACATGGAGTACTGGGTGCCGTCCTACGGTCAACAGGAGCTAGCGCTTTCACAGAAGGGGTTCAAAGCAATTCTTATCCATGCATGCAGGACGCTCTTGAAAGGGGTACCTTGTGGGTGACCTGTAACATTGCTGGGGCCAGTCTTTAGGCATACGCCTGAGAGATGGAGGAAACAGCATGTGGTTTTCCCAAGACAACCAGTCACCGGGCCCTGTTCCATAACACTAAAAGAATGCATCTCTGTCCCTCAAAGGGCGTTTATACACGACCCCTAAACTCCGGGGCAAATGGCTCCCAGCTCCGGAGCTTAAAAATGTTTCCCCACCAGCTCCGGAGTTCACAGGAAATTAAGTGCGACCACGCCCACTTTAGCGCGTCCCAGCGCACATTTCAAGTACCTGCTCTTTGGAGGTGAAAATTATTTGATCCAGTGTAACGATAGCGAGTGTGGGGCTCTCCTTGCTTCTGTTTGTTGTTTTTTGGCTCCCGCCCCTTTAAGAGCTACTTTTACAGAGACTGAAATGTTGCAGGAGCGAGAGGCAGAACGGAGGTGAGCAGCATGCTTTTCTTTCTCTTTTTCTCCCTCCCCTCATGCAGCCAGCAGCCAGGAAGTGCAGAGGGCTGGGGACACAGGAAGAGTGACGAACCCCTAAGATCTCTGGTCCGAATTTAAGTGGCCAGCAGATCTTAGGGGTCGTGTAAAAAGGGCCCAAAGACACAGGAACTTTTTTTGCATGCTGAGCCCATGGCTCAAACCATTTAAAACAGGGCACCAGCTTTGCCACAACTGTGCATAAGCAAAGGAAAGGCATGGATGGTGGAGTTTGGCAAGGAACTCCGGTTTCCCAAGAACCAAAGGTTTTGCTTAAAGAACAAACAATGCCAGCAAACATCAGAGCGAGCACCTAGTCCTCAGAGGAGACGTGTTTGGCTTGGAAGCGAGTTGGTGAGGTAACACGGCAGCACTTCACTGCGGGACCAAGAGTCCTGCGTAGTTCACCCAAAGCTTTGTTTTCTCCATTTGTTCCCATAAATTATGCTGGTTACCAAATCTGGAAGTTCTCCAGACATGTTATTCTTGTGGACAATGGCTTGTTTGCCCTGGAAAAGCAGAGGCTGTGATATTTAAAGGATTGCCACGGAGGGCAGGGGGAGCCACAGTCCTCAAACACACCCGTATGCTTTCGCCCTCAGTTTACCCTGTCTGTAAAATGGAGCAACCCTCTCAGCACAAGCACATGGAAAGCTGCCTTATACAAGGTCAGGGGGTCAGCCCCACACTGACAGACAGCATCTTGCTCAGTTCACAGTCAGAGGTCTTTTTGAATATGCCAAGAACCTTGAAAAAGAGGATGCTGTGAATGGCAGGAGGGGATCATCAGCAAAGCAGGCGGTCTACAACTCCAGTACAGCTCACAAACAGCCTGAAGTACGTTTGTTTGTTTGTTTAAATAAACTTCCCAAAGCAAACCAGATCTGTTGCTTAGCAACCCCTTTGGAAACAACTTGTCACGTTGTCTCCTGAATGGTTCACACCTTACAAGAAAGCCTTCCTGAATCTGCAAAGGATGCATTGAAACCTTGGCATGAAATAAATAAATAAATAAATAAATAAATAAATAAATAAATAAATAAATAAATAAATAAATAAATAAGAAAAAAACACATCTGCCAAACAAAGAGACACAAGCCAACCTGTGATCTGGAGTAGTCGTAGTAGAATCATAGAATCATAGAGCTGGGAGAGACCTCAAGGGCCATCCAGTCCAACCCCTGCCATGCAGGAACCCCTAACTCCCGAGACAGGTGGCCATCTAGCCTCTGAAAAACCTCCATCAAAGTAATCCTAGAGTTGATGGCCATCCATCTAGTCTGCCCCCTGCCAAAACCCCCATCAAAGGACTCCCGACAGATGGCCATCCAGCCACCCTCCTTCAAGGAGACTCCACCATATTTGGGGCAGCATATTCTGCTGCGAACAGCTCTAACTGTCATGAAATTCTTCCTAATGTTTAAATGGAATCTCTTTTCCTGTAGTTTGAGAGCATTGTAGTAGTAGTAGTAGTAGTAGTAGTAGTAGTAGTAGTAGTAGTAGTAGTAGTAGTAGTAGTAGTAGAAGAAGAAGAAGAAGAAGTAGTAGTAGTAGTAATAATAATACTACTACTACTACTAATAATAATAATAATAATAATAATAATAATAATAATAATAATAATAATAATAATAATAATAATAATAATAATAATAAATGTTTAAAGCCCTCTCTCGCTCAAAGTTCATTCAAAATTCAGTACCTGAATGCCGGTGGTAAGCCATCCTGCCAGGGAAGCTAGGCCACCAGGTCTACTTGAGAGAAGGGAGCTGAGCTGATAAGGAAGCCTCCCCTTTTGATGGCCCGCATAGAGAGGCTTTTAATACGGGGGGGACGGGCTCCCTTCTGCGATGTCCACACCCCCTCCCCAGGACTCATGGACCTCTTCCCACTCAAAACATCTTACCATTTTAGGTGATCTCAGGGGAGAAGAAGAATAGGACCCAGGGGAGGCACCCACTGGCCACATTATAAATACCTGCCCGGCTACCTCAGCCTCCCAAACCGTCCTAAAGCTGGTGAGCCTTCAAAGAACTCGAATCCTCTCGCTGGAGGACAAAACGGTCTTGGCTGGAGAAGCAGTTTGTGCACCGGTTCTTCACTCAGCTGCTGAGCTTAGTAACAGAAGAGCCCCCCCCCCCCCCGGGGCTGTGGGATGGTGCCCTTTGGGTGGCTTATGCATAAGCTACAAATCTTCACCACCAGCTGGTTCACCAGGGGTTCAGTAGGTTAGGTTGAAGTGAATGGTCTCAGCTCAGGAGGCACCGTCACAATTCATCCTAGACCTAGCAAAAACTGGAGGTATTTAACCCCTACTCAGGTAACCTCTGGGCTACCACTTTCCTTAGGCTATAACTTAAGCTATAACTAGACCATTGTTTATCGTGATGCATGAACCAACACCAACGGACAAGCCATGGTTTGGTTTCATCCAGGCATCACAACCACGGTTTGCAGTGATATCGGAACCCACTTCATCTCACAAACCATGGCTTGTGAGTAGTGGCCAAGCCACGCACTGGAACCATGGTTCTGAAGACAGCCTGCACATGGACACCGGTGGTGACGCCTTGTGGCTTCAGGGAACTGTCGCCCCAAAAAAGATCATTTTCCAAATCTCCAATGGTCAGACCCAGGTTCGGATGCAGTTTAGCCCTTAAGGGGCAACACATGCCCTCCCCTCGCCTCCTCTACGAACTGAGTGGAGCTAAGCCTTCAATCTACACTCATCTGAAGTTGCATGCCGCAGCACAAGACAGATGATGGCAGGTGGGTCATCTTTTGGGTAAGCTTACCCACTCTGGCTCAGAAAACTGTGCAAAAACCTGAACCACTTTGGAAAACTATATGGGAAGCATTGCTTTGACAGGTCAGTCCACCCAGACTAGTCACGGCTCACTCCAAATCCTAGAGTTCCTAACCCTTGGTAGACAATTGCTGGAGACTCATGGAAACGATCACCCAAACCACCTACAGCTGTGTTTCCCCAACCTTGGTGTCCCCAGATGTTCTTGGACTACAACTCCCAGAATTCCCAGCCAGCGCAGCTAGTAGTAAAGCCTTCTGGGAGTTGCAATCCAAGAACATCTGAGGAGCCAAGGTGGACACCACCACCACCCCAGTCTAGAGGGCTCCAGGTCGAGGAAGGCAGGACTGAACTACTGCACGTTGCTTTGCTAAGACCACGAGTTAAGTCACTTTCCCTGAAGGTTAAGTGGAGATTTAATTCACCCACCGATGAGATTTTTCACAGTGAGTAATCCTTGTGCTTTGCTAACCACTTTCTCCATGCAAACCATCTTGCCATAAAAAGGAAGAGGTGGGCAAACAAGAGCCGGGCTCATCTTCCCACCCTCACTCCTCACCCCACCCCGTCACTCAGCACTAGAGGAATGGCAAATTAAAGGCAGGGAGGAGGGCGTTGCAAGCGTGGATAAAATATTAGTCACTGTTGCCCAACAGAGAAACTCTGCCACAGTAAGCTGAGAGCATGGGGGGAATCAAGTCGAATGTTTGGAGTAAGGTTTCTTGTAGGAATGCCTTCCCCAGGAAGCAAGCCAGCTGCAGGGCCAACAAGCACACGAGGATATAATAAGATGGATGCTGCATCTTTAGCCATTACTGAAGGAAGATCTGGATTCGGGCTCCCTCTGGCAAGGGAAAGCCAGGTGCATGCATTTTCCCTGGGCACTCTCTGAGACTGGCACCTCCTTGCACCCGGATCACTCAATTTCTTAGCTGCGCTGTCAAAAACGTAATATTGGATTCTAAGGTACGAACAAGCAAACAACAAAACATGAATAAAGTCCCATTCGGTTGGAACCATTTTCACTGTGGCCAGTTTCTGTGAAACGAAACGAAATGGAAATAAAATCAGTGCAACTTTTCCTGCATACTGCCTGCTCCACAATGCATGCCAGCCAACAAGATTTATTACAGGGCAAGAGTTCTGTTCATGGCTACGTGCTATTTAGGTCACCTTCCCCTCTTCGATAAAGATGAGGCAGCTGTCCTGTGGTGGCCCCTGCTGCTTGTGGATGGACGTTCGCGACGTGATCGGTTTAAAAAGTGAACATCTTTGACCGATGGGGAGGGCGGGTTGTTACACAACAGGAGCCCCAGGCTCCAAACCGTGTGCTAAGATCAGGGTGCCAAAACCAGACGAGAGCCATTGCTGAGCAGTTTTATCCAGGAGAGATGATAAAATAGCAAAGTTGGAAGGGTCCCGCGAGGTCATCCAGCCCAACCCCCTGCTCCATGCAGGAATAAAAAGCAAAGGGTACCTCCCAGGTGGTTGTCCAGATTTCTCTTGAATGCCTCCATGGTATTTGAAAAGTGCTCTCCTCTCACCCCTCTCTCTTCATTTCTCTAAGCTACACATGCTTGGTTCTCTCCATCTTTCCCTCATAGGGCTTGGTTTCCAGACTACCCACCCCACCCCATCCTGATAATAAGAACATAAGAACCTAAAAAGAGCCCTGCTGGATCAGGCCAAAGGCCCATCTAGTCCAGCGTCCTGTATCTCACAGTGGCCCCACCAAATGTGTCAGGGAGCACACAAGACTAGATCTCTGTCTCCTGGTACCACTCCCCTGCATCTGGCCCTTGACATACCCTGGTTTTAAGCCTGGAGATGACACATCTCCATCATGGCTTGTAACCTGGGATGGACTTTTCCTCCAGGAATCTGTCCAATCCCCTTTTGAAAGCATCCAGGCCAGATGCCATACCCACCTCCTGTGACAGGGAGTTCCGCAGACTAACAACGTGCTGGGTGAAAAAATATTTTCTTTTGTCTGTTCCTACCCTCCCAACCTTCAATATGAGTGAATGTCCCCTAGTTCTGGTATTTTGTGAGAGGGAGAAGAGCTTCCTTCTATCCACTTTACTCATGCCCTGCATTATATTGTACGTCTCAATCATATCCCCCCTCAGGAGCCTTTTTTCCAGACTAAAGAGCCCAAAATGCTGCAGCCTTTCCTCATAAGGGAGGTGCCCCAGCCCAGTAATCATTTTAGTCGCTCTCCTCTGAACTTGTCTTTCCACGTTATTCCACATGCTTCCATATTCCATGTTCAGGTGAGGAGAAGGGTCCCTGGTTGAGGGGCAGAGCCCACGCCAGGCATACAAGACATTGCCATTCCAGTTTCCAACTTCTTCTGCTAGAACGAAGAAGGAAATCCACCCTGAACCAACTCAACATTGAGAAGACGAAAAGAAAAGGAAGAAGCGGGGAGCAGAAAATAATGGGCAAAAGCTGCTGATGATGTATGCGCTCATTCATCTCCTGGTGATCAGCGTCCCATCATCTGCAGCCGATCAACCGCATTTGGTTTTGGGCGACAGGTGGCATGGGCGAAAGCCAAGGCTGTCTCTTGGCTGTGTCATCAAGATGACAGCACGACACAGAATGGCCGCTGACAAAAGGATGCAGCACCTTCGGTTAGACCATGGGAAGAACTCCTGACCCTCAAGAGAAAGGAGGAAGCCACCAATAAAGGTGTTCTGGCTTCACTCTCCGTCTTTGTTCAAAATTCGTCTCGGTCTGCACTTCACTAAGTCAGTGAGCCATGTAGCCATCACAAAACCAAATACAAAGGTAGAACATGTAATGCCATGTTTGAACTTTTCAGTACAGCTCTGAGGAAGATGGTTTTGCCCTTGAAATATTAGCAACTTTTTTGTTATTTTCCTAGTAGCCTAAAGGTGTCATCTGTTGTACTTCTCTGTGAAGCTGACCATTGGGTTAAAGCTGCCAGACATTTATTGGTTCGACTTAAAAGTGAAATCTACATAAGAAAAACAATTAACAAAGGGAAGCCAAAGAATCATGCTGAAAGTATTGAGAGGTTGGTGCAGAAGATTAAAAAAAAACAAGTTCCTTGTGTTCTATGCTGAGGACAATATCGATATAAAACAGATTCACAAATAGATTTTGTTCTCTAATCTAGAGACAAATGGCAGTTTAAAGATCCGATGGAAACTCACAACCCATCATGCCGTGAACTGCTGGATTTAACCTCTAATAGCAACTTTCTGGCAATATCTATCTTGTCATGTTTGTTTGTGCTTTTTAGTTTTAGACGCTTAAGTTCTTCACACTGGTACAAACCTGGTGAAGTGGTGTTCATTTCACGAAAGCTCATTTATTCTATGATTTCTTAGTGCTCTACAAAGGTGTCATCTATTTTTTTTCACTTGGCTTGCACCACATGGCTACCCTTTACTACAGTGGCATATATAAAATGAGGAATCCCACACGGGGTGCCAAATACAGATACAGCCTTGTATCTGGCCCCAGTGGGTATCTAGGTTTGCATCTCTCCTCTAACTGCTCACAGTTGGCATTCTGAAAAGTTTAGCTGTCAGCCAAGAGATTTTAAAACGTTGGAAAGACAGAACTTTTGGGGATAAATCCCAACAATTGCCACAGCACACCTGTCGCACTCTTGACAGAGGTGCACAAAGCTTTTTCACAAGCCCTTTGCTGCAGGATCCAGCACGGAGGATTACATGCAAAGGTTATCCGGACAAAGAATCCAGCCGAGACCCAGCATCTTTGCAAGGAAAATGAGCCAAATGATGTTCTTAAAAAAGCCTGCTCTAAGAAGCACCTTAATCCCTTTTGTCACGTAGCCAGTGCAGAGTTTTTTATTTCCACAGTGTTTGGATGGCAACGCAAGTACACACAGGAGGAGGCAGCCATGCATTAAGGTCAAATCCCAGCCCTGTCATTCCTGACTGCCACTCAAAACACGGTTTTGATTCTGTCCTTCGCAAAACGCATCTGCTCCTGGGACGAGAGCAGTAACGGGAAGAGGTACAACGTTGAGAGCAGCTCGGGTCTCATTGACTGATTTGGTTTGATTTAGATCCCCCAAAAAAAAAAAAATCTGGCCACCAAAGCAGCCTAAGTCTTTGCAGACTGAATATGTACCCAGGAAAAGTCCAGGTGCAAGGTTTAAAACTGCGGAAGTAAAAAAAAAATGGAACCAACCAGGAAGTGGGAATCAAGAGGAAGGACTTGTGGATGGGCCATGGAAAGGTGTGTTCTGACGGCTGCAGAGGCACACACCCTATGGCACCAGAAAGCAGTACAGTACTTTAAAAGGCGTGATCTATCTTACACAGACCCTCCTGTCAGTTTGGGCATTGCCCCAGCCCAGCCCTAAAAAGTAGTAGCCCTACAGATGGACCGAAACGGTCCAGCTTGGGCACAGATCCAGCCAGATAGGAGCACATTTCCCCTTTCGTTGTGTAGTCCTGCACTGCGTTGTGTTGCTGCGCTGCACAAACTGCCCAAATTGTGATCTAATTGCCCTTCCAGTCACTGCCTCTCTCTCTCTCTCTCTCTCTCTCTCTCTCTCTCTCTCTCTCTCTCTCTCTCTCTCTCTCTCTCTCTCTCTCTCTCTCTCTCTCTCTCTCTCTCTCTCTCGTGACTCTCATTCCGATTTTTAAAAACTGTCAGATATGTGGCAGACACCTCTGGAGATAAAACTGCAGAGGGTTTTAGCACAAGCAACCTTAAATATACAAGTTGGTTGTTTTCATTTCGATTCGAAGGTTTGGAGGCAGGATGTCATAGCTCCTAACTGTCTAAAAGTGAATGGTTTAAATTCCTCTGTGGCCACAATTGTGTATAAATCAATAAACGTTCCAATAAATGTGTTCTCTCTCTCTCTCTCTCTTTACCCATGACACTTTTGCAAGCTTCTTCTGTAAATCGTGTCTTATTTTAAAGCAGCTCTTTCATCCAATCTTGTACAGAGACAAGGGAAAGACCTGGGCAGGAGGCCAGCAGCAGGGACTGTGTAAAAGGTCTCCGTGCCCAGCCAGCACACTACTTGGCCCACTGATGGACATGCCATTCCCAGTTCAGAGTGCCAACTGAGAGAGAGAGAGAGAGAGAGAGAGAGAGAGAGAGAGAGAGAGAGAGAGAGAAATAGAGAGAGAGGAAGAAGGAGAGAGAGGCTGTATACAAGTCTTCCCTTTTATGGTGCTTTACTGAAATAAATGGAGGAGTCTGTTGTCTCCTCCCATATTTTAAATGTATTTCACTGCTCATTGAACACCTGGATAATTGCTCAGGGAAGGAACACACAGCTTCTTTGATCAAAGAGGACAACGGGCGGTAATTAAACCATTTGGGGAAAACTTGGAGGGCCTCCCACGTGCAACCTCCCCATGGCACTTAACCAGCAATGGTTCCCAAGAAATTTGCCTTCATCCTTGGCATCTTGAAGTCCGTCTTCAGCCTCTCCGCTTGGTTCCTCAGCATCGTTGCTCTGGTCCATGCCCCCACAAGCCCAAGGCAGCCCCGGTGATGGAGAAGCGCCCTTGCCGTTGGTAGGATTGGAGGTTGCTAGCATGGGTGGTTGCTAGGCAACCGACACCTGGATTCCATTCCTAGAAGATGCCTCAGGAAGGAGGATGCTGAAGGAGACGCCAGCGGACATTGCCGATATTCCCAGGCCTCCTGAAATTTTTTTTTTGTTGGAATCTGGATCAAATTTGGATCAAATTTGGACTGGTTTTGAAAGGATTCAAATCTTCTTTGTAGGGCCACCGCTGGTTAAGATTTAGTGAACTGGCAAAAAGTCTTCCACTCAAACCGATTGGTTGGTTGGTTGAGATTTACTCTGCTTTTCTCCTTAAAAATGGACCCAAGGTTGCTTACATCCTTAAAATGAAACATTTAAAGCTAAAAAACATAAATGCACAAATACTGAAAAGGATCAAAGATATATGCCACACTAAAAAAAAGGTCAACAAAAGTGATACCATAAACACACTCAGATAAATTAGGCACAGGCGTTCATTTAAAAAACCCGTTCAGGCAACCAGTAACTGAGGGGAAACCTGCCAAAGAGAAAGCAATCTTTGCCTGCTTGCAGAAGGACAGCAAAGATGGGGTCCGGCCTGGCTTCCAGTGGGAGGGAGTTCCAAAGTCAGGGAGCAGCTGCAGAAAAGGCCCTCTCCTGGGTTCCCTCCAAACACTCTCCTGAAGGTGTTGGGACCAAGGCCTCTCCTGATTATTATAACATCCAAGGAGGCCCAGAAAGGGAAATATGGTCCTTGAGTTGGCTTGCAGCCTTCTCCTTCAACTCTTGATAAAATGATACATTTACCCAAATATTTACAAAACCAGAATTATTAACTGCCCCCAGGATGTAATTCTGTTTCCCACTGGTGTTGCCAGTTTATGAATGTTTTGCTTCATATTGTTTCTAACAAATTTCCCTTTGACAGTTCCAGGCGAGTTAGAAGGGCTTTCCAAGATGCTTTAAATGACAACAACAAAACTTAAAAGACATTCCTTTATTCCATCCCAAAGTATGCTTGATGAGAAAACTTCATTTTTCTCGTCTTTTGGATACATCTGGATTCACTTTCCTGGTCTCAGGCTTCTTTGGGTGACTAAGAAGCCCCCAGACTTTATCTTGCTGGCTGAGAACTTGGCTTTAATACAAGTCAAAATAGTCTGCAAATGGCAGGGTGCATAGGATAACTGCCTTAATGCCAGCAACTGCATTAAAAATAATAAGAATTTCAGACATAAGAAATGATTAGACACACACACACACACACACACACACACACACACACACTCCTCCAAAGCCGTAACTTACACAAAGACGTCAAGGGTAGCCATGTGATAAAAAAAAATTAAATTGAAATACAAAAATAGGCAATTAATTTATAAGCCACTAAAAAAACTTACTATAATGTTTGTGGATTAAACACAACTTTTTGAGTTTGTACCAGTGTGAAGACCTTAAAATCCAAAACTTCAAGCCCAAACATACGTAGCAAGATGCTCTTTGTTGTCAAATCCAGTCATTCTTGGCATGATAGGTTTTGCCAGACAAAAAAGGCAGTCTGAATTGCATATTGTTAGGACCATCCGATTATCAAGTTCCTGGCTGGGGTGATACTATTTCTCTCTCGTTATCAAGTGGCTTACTGACAACATTCTGCAAGCAAAGGGTTTATGGTTTACACGAGCTTTTGACGATCCTTCTAGCCCCTGAAAACAAAATAAAATTACCAGAATAAAGTAAGAAAGAATCCTTTGTGTAGAATACTGTACATTTATCAAGAAAGGAGATGTGGAGACTAGAAGTTGCACCTAAGACACGACAAAGGCAAATACCTTCGCAACTCAGGGTACAACGAGGCCATTCATTTATCCCTGCTGGATTGGGTGAAATAGGGTTGTTTCAAGGTGTGGTAAGCCTTTTAGAGCCATCCTTGTGTTTATACGCAAGCAGTGAGTGGGATAAAAAATCATACTGCACCTCAAAATGACTCTATTCAACCCTTTCTTTCCACTACACCTTTGTATCCCCTCATCCTCTCCTGTTTCTCTCTCTGGGCGTTTATACACGACCCCTAAGCTGCGCTGCAAATGGCTCCCAGCTCCGGAGCTTAGAAATGTTTCCCCACCAGCTCCGGAGTTTGGAGACAATTAAGTGCGACCCCGCCCACTTTAGCGCGACCCAGCGCATTTTTCATGTACCTGCTCTCTGGAGGTGAAAAAAATTTGATGCGGATAAGAGTGCCGGGCTCTCCTGGCTTGTCTGTTGTTTTTTTGCCTCCCGCCCCTTTAAGAGCTCCTTGAGCTCTTCGACCCGGCACCGGCAGGTTAGTAAAGGCTTCTTTTGTCCTTTTTTTCCCTCCCCCTCACGCCGACAGGAGCAGGAAGTGCTGAGGGTGGGGACGCAGGAACAGAACAGAAGCTCTCTGGTCCGAATTTAAGGGACCAGCGGATCTTAGGGGGGGGAGTGGGGGATTTTTAAAAAAAGTATTGCAGAGTGACATAGCGCTGCATTGGCTTGCTACTTAATTGATACAGTGCTGGATTTTGAAGGGTTGGAGGGAATCTCCCTCTGTATTCTCTCCTATTTCCATCTGTGTCCGTCTCTTCTTCAGCAGGGAAGTAGAGTAAAACTGGATTTATTTATTTCTAACTTAGTGAGAAATGGGATTCCTCTGCATTGGCTAGACACCCAAGTGACCGAAAACACCCATCAATGTGGCTTTGGCAATCATACCTGAGAGGAACTGAAAACAGGCAGAGCAAACCCCACCCCACCCAGTGCTTCAAATTTAAAAACAAAATAGTGTGGTCCATGTCCATGATCCAGAAAGGCACAGGTGGGTTTAAGAACATCCTGGAGAAGCTGCCCCTCTGAGCCACCCTCACTCTGACCCATCTTTGCTAGACCTGAAGGAGAAACCAGGTTATATTGTGGTATATTACATTTGTTAACCACCTTGAGTTCCCATTTGGGAAAATCTGGCAGCATATAAATAAATAAATAAATAAATAAATAAATAAATAAATAAATAAATAAATAAATAAATAAATAAAGCCCACTGCCAGGTCCCCCCCAAGCCCTCAGAACTTGTTAAACTTGCTCCCTGGGGCCGAAGCAAGCCTAAGACCTCTACCTAAGGTTTCTGTCACCCATCTAAGCCCCCCTCCTATGGTAGGACTGTGAGGAAATGAGGTCCTTGGGTTGCAATCCTGAGAAGAATAACACAAGAAGGCCCACACAACTCATTGTTTACAGAGCCAACAAGGTTCACTGACGTCCAGTAATGCAAAAATCAAAAGGCTCTTGCTTCTCTTTGCATTTCCCCTCCCTAGTCACCCACCCAAGAGGAAAGGAAGCTCATCTCTCCCATGGCGAGTGAGTGACAATTTGGCAATGGGTTAAATCCTAGATTGTCGAATGTTAGGCTGTGTCACACTCTTGCACTCCCAATTACCATGTATGGGTGTGAAATGTTGGACAGCGAAGAAAGCTGAGGCGGGGGGAGAGAGAAGTTTGAAGCATGCTTCTGGAGGGGAGCTTTGAGGATACCCTGGACTGTCAGAAAAAAACAAACCACTGGGTCCCAGAACAAACCAAGCCTTAACTATCTCTAGCGGAGGGAATGTTGAAACCGAGGCTGACCTGAGAAGGCAGGATTCTCTAGGAAACACCATGGTGATGGAAAGGGGAAAAGAAGCAGGACAAGAGGAAGACCCAATACGAGATGGACTAATGCCCTACAGGAGCCACAGGTTTGAGTTGCACAAGGCAGCTGAGAGGACATGTTGGGGATTTATATCTATATCTCTATATCTATATCTAGTCATGAGTCAGAAGCTTCCTAAAAGTTTTAGATTCAGACCGTGGGGTGTGCAATGAGAATTAAGACCTTTGTTCTTCATGCTGTCCTGCATGAGCTATTGTCAGTGTTGAGGTGAGACCTCAGAAAATCTATTTTTCTGTAAACCCCCCCCCCCATGCTGTGCAGGCACAGTCCAGCCTGGCTGGGGGGTTGTGGGACTTGTGGTCCAAACTGCATTGTTTTTAAGCTCTGCTTGAGTGAGAAGGGACTCAACAGCCGCTATCGAGTTTGGGGGGGGGGATATTTCCAGCTGTCTAGTTGCCCCGACGGCTAAATATCAAAGTGCTGGCCCTGGGGGGATTGACATGATCGCTTCAGCTCTGGACAGACCTGGCACTGTATAATTTCATACTGACTCCTCGGCATCTGAAATATTTTCCCACTCCTAAATCATGGTTATAATTAGACAAAGTCTGTCTGACCCCCAAAGACAACCGGGCATAATTCATTCCGCTTTGGTTTTTAGGAGAAGGTGGGGGCACACTAACCAGCTGCTTCCTCCTCCTCCTCCTCCTCCTCCTCCTCCTCATGGCGCCTCAGACTTTGTCAGCAACAGCTGCTGGGTTTTATGGAGAAAACCCAACCCCATACTTTCTGAGGCGCATGCATTGACAGACATGAACATCAGATTGTTGCTGTTGAGCCCTTTTCTTTGTCTTCGTTGGGAGTCAATCCGTGTCCTCGTGGCGCTCCCGAATAACAAAGACAAATGTAAAGTGTTCTGCTTCTATACCGCCCCATACCACTTCCAGTAGTCTCTGGGCAGTTTACAGTTTAATTATGCATTGCCCCAGCAAGCTGGGTACTCGTTTTACCGACCTCGGAAGGATGGAAGGCTGAGTCAACCATGAGCAGGCTACCTGGGATTGAACCCCAGGTTGTGAGCAGTTTTACCTGCAATACAACCACTGCGCCATGGGGCTCCTTATGAATATGGAAGTTCTACTCAGCCTTCTGAGTGAATACCTACTAAACTGCCCTCTCTTCCTTCAATTTTTCCTCCTCTTCTTTCTCCTCGTCCTCCTTGAATCTGCCAAGCTTTTTTGTCTAAGCAGGTTGTCAATGCTACATCTTGTGGCAGTGAGTTCCATAAGCTATTTATAAGTTGCATGAAAAACCACCATGCCCTCCACCATCTCTCCCAAATGCTTCCCAGGAGGACACCCTTTCCCAAGTATGTACAGTGGCTGATTGCTTTTAACTGCAAGGACAATGGAGGCGGGCAAACTTAGCACTTGGAAATATGAACTGTCAACTGCTGTTTAATGTATTTCATTTATTCAAGTTTAAATGCCCTGCTGCAACTTATTCTTTGATTATTCTTCCATTAATTTGTTTACTGCTCTTTCCCTATGATACAAGCAACTTTTATTAGTTCGCTTTCATCATCATTTGACAGATGATGAAATACTGTCCCACTTGCTGGAAACTCAGCCCAAGAAAAGCATTTGCTAAAGAAATATACATATATAAATGCATTACATTCCCTGGGGAACACAGGGACAGTCAATCTGTTTCAAATCTGCCTTCCTGGCAGGGTGCTGTTGGGATGACATGAGAAGCAGCATCTCAAGGATTAAGGCAGTGGTGGCAAACCTTCGGCACTCCAGATGTTTTGGAGCACCACTCCCAGAATTCCAAACCTGTATCACCAATGACAAAGGATTGTGGGAGTGGTGGTCCAAAACATCTGGAGTGCTGAAGGTTTGCCCCCACTGGACTAGGATATAAATATCCTGGGTTCAAATTGCTAATGAACCATGAAACCCACTGAATGAGACCAGGCCTGTTTCTCTATCAACTCTTTCAGGCAGGTCTACCTCACAGGGATGTTGTGAGCAGAAATTAAGGAACAGGGGAGGCATGGATGTTCCCCAACTGGAAGAAAGCCTGAATAGAAAAGTATTTAAAATAAACAAAAGGGGAACGCACGTAATCTTAAATTGGTGGGGCTTACAGACGCTGCTTCCTCCACCCCATTGCCATGAGCATTCAGGCAATGAATGCATTGTTCTAATCATATTAAGCATGGTTCATTAAAAATAAAATACATCAAGATGCTGGGTCTGGACGTTCTTTATCAAATCCATCTGTTTTCCACGGAGTAACTCATTCAGGTGAGAGGCGGGGTGAGTGTTAAGAGATGGTGGATTTGAGCCAGAGGCTGCAGGATTCGAAATGGGGGTTGCGTGTCCCATAAATCAAGGTTCTTTGCTGTGATTCGATGCAGGCTCACCAGGAAGCTGAGAGAAAATTATGGTGCGAAACTACAAGCATATCTTGAGAAGAATAGTTATTGGGTTTACATTGTTATAGCAACAGTAAAACAAAGCAGTAGGTTGAAGACTACGCAATCAAATGCCAGACTTGTAAATCTAAAATGATTCTGCAGGTTGTCCCAAGAAAATACAGTAACTGTTAAGAGAATAAAATTTATTTTTTAAATTATCTCCCCCCCCCGCCAAAAAAAAGCCAAACCAAGACACTGATGTGTAGATTCTTGTGTGCAGTTAGGCATGGCCATCCCCTGAGCTTAGAGAAGTTGGCTCTTCTGAACTATGACACCCAAAATCCCCCAGCCACCCAGGCTACATTGCATGGGAGTTGTAGTCTGACAAGGGACTTCCCCCAAACTCGGAACTCATCCTGTCCAGAAAGGGCAAATGGAAAACTCACGCAGAAACCTCAGGAAGGAAGGAAGGAAGGAAGGAAGGAAGGAAGGAAGGAAGGAAGGAAGGAAGGAAGGAAGGAAGGAAGGAAGGAAACAGTGAAGCAGAACGGAGTTCAAAAGGCAAACCATTCAAAAAAAAAAAGAAGAAGAAGAAGATTGGCAGCCCTGAGCAGAGCTGGGGGGGGCAGTGCCCCCAAAGGCATGAAGAGTTAGTGCTACCCTAAGCATGCCACTGAGAACAGGCACAGAGTCTCTTGGTTCAGAGAGTGTGAATAACTTAAGTGAAAGGAAAACAGCCCATTAATTTCCCAGGAGTGCCCCCAGAAAAAGGAACTCCAACCAGCAAAATAAATAAATAAATAAATAAATAAATAAATAAATAAATAAATAAATAAATAAAGATACCTGTATTATCACCTGTTTCAAGAACACTGTTTGGTTAGGAAGCAGATGAGGGAAGTAAATGGGCACAAATTCCCCCCACCCCCAAGGGAAAAAAAAGAGAAGGGAAGGGAAGAAAGTGACAGCAAAGTAAAAAAAACAAGAGAAGAGAAGAGAAGAGAAGAAGAGAAGAGAAGAGAAGAGAAGAGAAGAAACCTTGGAGAGGATGCTATCTCTGCCCATCACAGCCTAAAACTATTGATAGTTCTCTTGACAGCCTGGGAGAAGTTTTTCTTTTCTTTTCTGGACCGGGAAGGAAGCAGTTGCCTGTTACCTCTGAAGGAGCCTGGAAGGCTCCCCGAGACCCTTAGCCTGGAAACGGGGCCCCCAAGAACCCCCGAGACGGGACGGAGAGGCGGCAAGGCTCACCTGGCCCGGATCCTGCGCGCGGGGAGGCAGCAGCAGCAGCGGCGCGACTGAGCGCTGGAAGGGAAGGGCGCCCGGGCGTTGGCAGTGCGCGGGGTGGAGCCCGAAGAAGAAGAAGAGGAGGAGGAGGAGGAGGAGGAGGAGGAGGAGGAGGAGGCCGGGAAGGAGGGAAGCCAAGAGAAGCCCCCGCCCCCCGAGGATGATGCGAAGGATGATGAGCTCAGCGTTGCGGCGCAGGAGGGAACCTGAACCGAAGAGCAGCCAGGGTCAGCTGCTTTGGAGACGAAGGGGGCCTTTCAAAGGCAGCAGAGCCATCATCGGCACCCGGTCTGGTTGTTAAAGAGGGCCAGCCAGCACCCGAAGACTGGAGGCATCACACAGCATCCTCCTCCTCCTCCTCCTCCTCCTGTCACCTGATGCTCTGAATGTACCTGTGAAGCGCACCGAGAAGGCAGGCGGGGTGGCCCTTCCAGTCCACCGAACAGACCCAGCCTAAGATTTAAGCAGGAGCCAGGTCTAGCGAAGCAGTGGACAGGTGGCCCGCCTAATGCTAAAAGCGGCAGGGGAAGAAAAAAAAAGAGGCTGGGGATGGAGCACCCCCCCCAGGAAGTGGTGATGAGGAGGCTTTCAAGTTTTACTGTCCTTTGCCACAGATAAGGTGGAGGCAGGCAACTCCCTGTGCTATAGGTCCTGCAATGAACTGAGTACCTGTGCCATGCAAGGACCTTTCTGGGTCTACTACAGGATTTGGGGGAAAGCATCTTCATACTCAGATTTTTCAGTCTGTTGCTTTTCATCATCATCATCATCATCATCATCATCATCATCATCATCATCATCATCATCACACAGCAGACTACCCTGGATTTGGTATTACAAATCACAAGTCAAACGCTTCCCAAGTGTTTAGGACTATGTGATGATGTATCGGCGAATTATGTGAGCAGATTCCCAGTAAGGGGGCTTTCTGCATCTGACTGATGGTGGTGACTTTGTCAACTCCAATTTCTTCTAAACACTTGCTTAGCTCTTTAGGCACCCCACCCAGCATGCTGATTACCACTGGATGATGATGATGATGATTCATCAAATTATCATACATTTACAAGTTTCAGGCTATTATCTTATCTCTCATACTTTTTTAAAAAAATAGATAAATAATGAAAAGTTACAAGCAAGTTGACAAATAATGGAAAGCCTATTTTACTTTGCTATCAAAAAAGCTGCATGGCCATCCGAAAACCCTAATGCAAAAATAGGCTACAAAGACAATACCTTTGCTTTTTAGTTTTCTAGAATTGCAAACCAGTGGCGGTGATAAGCTGCTTTTTAAGGCCTGTGATTAACAGGAATGAGTATATTTGAGTTCTTTCTTAATGTCCAGCTGAGATAGGCATTGATCCTCCATGTACTGATGCAGTCTACCTCTGAGGCACCAAGCATAGCTCTTAACTCTGTTATCACTCCCAATAAATAGATAGGAATGAGGTAAGGACTGCTCTGTCGTTGCACTTTCCATATAAAACCATTGTAGAAACGTTCTCCTTGGCAACAAAAACCAACACAAAATCAACTTTGGATTGGAAAAGGCGTGTCTCTAATCAGGAAGTCGTGACTGTAGCATTGAGTCCATTACAAAGGAATTTTGCAATAGGCAGGAGGGAAGGTGTGGTGTGGCATCCCTTATATGGCTCCCAGTCCAGAATCTAGCCAACATGTGGCTTTATTGTTTGTTTGTGTGTGTGTGTGTGTGTGTGTGTGTGTGTGTGTGTGTGTGTGTGTGTGTGTGTGTGTGTGTGTGTGTGTGTGTGTGTGTGTGTGTGTGTGTGTGTGTGCAAGAGAGAGAGAGTGTTTTCCATTGTCACAATCCAAAACGATTTGCTCACAGCTCAAACACTGTTTAGATAACTACACCAGAGGGGAATGACCTGAGCAAGGAGGAATTTTTAGTGCTGAGAAGAAGGGGGTGCAGCACACTTGGTGTGTTAGGCGGGGTAGAGAATTAATGATCCGGTCGAAGTTGCAAGGAGCAAATATTTAATTTCCTTGTGAATGCTTTTGCCAATCTCCCCTCCCTTGCTTTCTTCTTCTTCTTCTTCTTCTTCTTCTTCTTCTTCTTCTTCTTCTTCTTCTTCTTCTTCTTCTTCTTCTTCCTTCCTTCCTTCCTTCCTTCCTTCCTTCCTTCCTTCCTTCCTTCTAAAAGGAGCCTTGTGGCGCAGTGGTTTAATGCCTGTACTGCAGGTAAAACTGTGCTCACGACCTGGGGTTCAATCCCAGATAGCAGGCTCAAGGTTGACTCAGCCTTCAATCCTTCCAAGGTCGGTAAAATGAGTACCCAGCTTGCAGGGGTGGGGGCAATGTGTAGCCTGCATACTGTTATTAAAAACTGTAAAACTGCCCAGAGATTACTTGAAGTGGTATGGGGCGGTATATAAGCAGAACACTTCTCTCTCTCTCTCTCTCTCTCTCTCTCTCTCTCTCTCACACACACACACACACACACACACACACACACACACACACACACCAGGAGAATATAAAAGCCAGAGATGTGGCCAGCATCTTGTTTTCAGAGTGGCCCACAAAAAGAGCCCCCGCCCCTCGCCCGCACTGGATTAAATACAAATCCGGCTATGGGAATCACAACCTCTCCAGCTTTCCATTCTCAGCAGTTAGTATCCATCAGCATGGCACCTCTCCCCCTGGTCGAAAAGACCTTGGGAAAGTTGCTCTCTTATTCCTTCCACACTTTCTGGGATTTATAGTCCCCCCATAATTTAACTTTTCTGAGCACTGTGGATTGACCATAGCTATCTGGACTGCAACCCCTGCACACCTCATCTTCCGTATATTTTTCCAGCCCCCCTTTCCAAAGCCACTGCCACTCCTGCAGCAAGGAGTTCCACAGTTTGAAAATGCCCTTCCACTTGGGCCTCTTCCGAATCTTCCGGTGTTCTGTTTCAACCAACGATTTTGGGATCTAATGCCCAGAGCAAAGGAATTCCACACCCTGCACACTGTGTTAAAGCACACAGCCAGATGTACATCATGTGGAGCGACACACACCTTGCTGCACAGTGAAACCGGTTTGAGGCAGCACAAAGCAAAGTGTGATGTTTGTATACTGCCCCACAGCCCTTAAAGCACTCTCTGGGTGGTCTACAAATAATTATGCAGGCTACATATTGCCCCTGGCCCCAGCTAGCTAAGTGCTCATTTTACCAACCTCGGAAGGATG
The DNA here is from genome assembly GCA_029282475.1 of Phrynocephalus forsythii. Classification (NCBI taxonomy): domain Eukaryota; kingdom Metazoa; phylum Chordata; class Lepidosauria; order Squamata; family Agamidae; genus Phrynocephalus; species Phrynocephalus forsythii. The sequence goes on along the minus strand of JAPFRF010000015.1, from coordinate 11,901,299 downwards.
GAAGGCTGAGCAAACCCTGAGTCAGCTACTTGGGATTGAACCCCAGGTCGTGAGCACAGTTATGGCTGCAGTTCAGCAGTTCAATTACTGCACCCCGAGGCTCTGAAATGTCATAGGTTCTTGTGGGTGGGAAGATTTTGCCTATGAGCTTCGTATCAGAGGAGTCTTGGGATTATGTAGGCCTGTGAATTTCGTTAAATTCTCTACCAATTTCTTGGAAATTCACCCAATAACAAAGGGTTTTCCATACCTTTGTGGTGTCTAAGCAACTGATTCTACATCATGGGTGGGTGGTGAGTATGGCCACCATATATAAATCAGTCGATGGAGAACCTTCCCAACTCTTTAGAACATTCCCGCATGTGGCATGAAGATGCTGACCTGAATGGTCAACCAACTTCCATCCACTTGTTTTCAAGTTATTGCTCTTGCTTGATTCTTTGTCTTCCTTTTCCTTTTGGGTTTTGGGGCATTTTCTGCATGTCAGTTTTAGTTTGGCTCCCCCAGCCTTCTGTTGCAATGCACACACCTCTTTTGCAATAAAAATGACGAGATGAACTTGCCTTGTATTGTGTCAGGTCACTGGTTCCACCAAGAGGTAGACTGGGAACCTAGCACCAGCTTTCTAGTACTGGGAACAAGTTTCCAAAAAGTCCCTCCTGGTTTGGGAGAGGCGAGGCACCTGCATCAGAAAGGATGCTTTCCATACTGAGAAAGAAAATATCTTCCTTGCTGGTTTAAGAGTGTGTGTTTGCTTCCTTCCTCACTGCCACCTCCTGAAACCTAAAGCACATTCCAGATGTCAAGATGTCCTTCTGGAAAAGTTTGCATCACTTTAAATCTGTGGCTGAAGATCCCTTGTGTGAAATATGTTCTCTCTCTCTCTCTCTCTCTCTCTCTCTCTCTCTCTCTCTCTCTCTCTCTCTCTCTCTCTGTCCACTCCTGGCAAACAGAATGAAAATTAAGACAAACGAAGGCTTGGTTCCTTACCCAAACAAATCCAAAGCCTGAGCACTCTGCCTTGGAAAGGGACTGCATTAGTCATTGAAGAAACAGCTGCAGGCGTAAGACGCAGCTTTATTTGGAAATGTTGGGAAGAAGGAGAAGGGATTTTTTTGTGTGTGGGGTTGGGTTTTTTTTTTTTTTTTTTTTTTTTGCTTCCTTGCAAACCCTGCTTGGAAGAAGCTGGGATTTTCACCTGCTGTGTTTTCCCCATGTTTACTATGAGCGCATTGTCTCAAGCAGCAGTAGTCCTGTGAACAACCCAGAGAGCCGTAGACGTAGACATTTTACATTCGTGGCCAAATTCTGCAGCCGAATCCATCCAGGCCTCTAAGATTCCCCAGGTGATTCTCCTGCCTTCCATCTAACAGGGCTGTTGGTCCCCCCAGTTTAAAATGGTTAGAGCATTTCTCTTAGAGCCACTGGAATAGCAATTAAAAGCTTTAAGCCAAAAGATGTGGGGACAGTGGTACCTTGTACAAAAGAATTAATTCGTTCTAAATGAAATTATGTTAAACAAATCTTCCTTTATACAAATCCCCCATAGGAATGCATTGAAAACAGAGTAATCCCTAATCGCGACTATTTTTGTGTTGTACGGATTCGCCCCATAGGTGATTCTGTTTAGCAAATTTCCTCAATCTCTGGAATTTTTTATGTTGTACAGATTTTATGTTAGACAAGCCGTTTGTTATACGAGGCTCCACTGTATTTTAATCTTGACTGGACACATCCCCCCCCAGGGGAACATGAGCATTGACAGGGGTCCTTTAGGCAAACCACTTCTGATTACATCCAGTTTGACCACCAGCAAAGTTCTTCACGGACTCCAGTCTTTCCCCTCATCAGCAACTTGAGATCTGTTTTAGTGAGGGGGTTCAAACAAGAGTCACATGCTTTGCCCAGCCTGGAGAAGTTATTTGGAGGGTGGGTGGGTTGGTGCCTCTATGTTATTGTTCTCCTGAGGTATCAAGTCCCCGCCAACTTCTGATAAACCTATGAATGAGAGCTTTCCCAAATTGTCCTTTCCTCCACTCAGCTCTTGCAAACTTAAGCTCTGTGGTTTCCCTTAGGGAGTCGATCTATTTCATATTTGGTCTTTTCCTCTTGCCGTCCACTTTTCCTACCATTCTGGCCTTTTCCAGAGAATCTAATCTGGCCTTCTCATGATGGGTCCAAAGTAGGACAATCTTAGGGGAGGTATTTGAACATTGCAGAATGGGCAAGGACCCATCCAGAAACTTGGAAACTGCCCAGTGAGGGTGTTGTTGGGAAGAAGAGAACCCCAAGAGGGCCATGGTGGGCATGGGGATCCCCACAGAATCCTAAAATTGGCAGTTTTCAGTAGCTGCTTAATGTTATCATCTATTGGAGGGACCATTTAAGCCGTTTCTCACCTTGTATATGACCCATCATTTTCTGATTAGATGTAGCTCCGGATTGTTTCTGTTGGAATCTTATAGTAGTAGTTAAAGGGGAAGATGGTCGCTATCAGGTCAATCATCAATTTCTAGAGACAGGTTGAACTCTTTAAAGAACTGAATTTTTGACAGTGATGCCTGTCAAGACAGGGCCACAATTATCGATTCTCGATTCTCAAAGTGGTATCCTAAAATTCAGATTAACTACCTGAGGCCAAAATATTTTGAGACCTTAAGTAATTCACAACTGCGCAGGGCTTTCACAGAACTAAGATTCCAACAGATGCCCCCACTTATCTTGAAGGGAGATACCAAAAAACCCCAGTCACGGAACGTAAATGTTTATACGGTTGTGACCAGATAGAAGATATAATCCATCATTTATTATTCTGTCCTCTTTATAAGAATCCTCGAGCTAGACTTTTGTGGCCTATTATAAGACATTTTCTACTTGTTCCAAAGATGAAATAGTACTAAGGCTGCTCTCCGATAACCAGCCATCAGTTACTCATTCTGTCGCACTTTTTGCACTGGCAGCTAAGAAGCTGAGGTCGGGCTTTCTTAAGGACTCAAATGATACTGGGTAGTTCATATTGTTGTTCAAAAAGGACAAAACTTCTTCAGTTTCTTGCACTATATAATCTGCACTTTGTAAAGGCCAATGGTCATAAACAACAAAGGTATAGCTATCAAGAGTCCTAGAATCATGACGCTGGAAGGGCCCTACAAGGCCATCAGGTTCAAACCCCTGCTCAAGGCAGGAATATCGGGCATTGCATTGCCACCATGAGGTGCGTCCAAGCACTCCACTTTCTCCTTCCAAGAACAGCTCCTGCCGCAAAGTACGGCCCATAACACCCAATCATCTCAGGCAGGACATTTGAGGGTGCTGTCGCTGAAGGAGGCCCGTAAATCCTTGACGAGAAATCAGGCTTTCTCAGTGGCAGCCCCTCGGCTCTGGAACCAACTTCCTCCTGAGATCTGTCTGGCACCTTCCCTCCCAGTCTTTAAGAAGCATCTAAAGACGTGGCTATTTAAAAAGGCTTTCCCCGGATGTTAATCTTTTCTAATAATGATTGCTATTATATATTTATTGGCTTTTATCTGTAGCCCATCTTGCTCCTGTTCTATGCTGTTGTTATATATTGTTTACTAGTTATAGTGTTTTTATTTATATACTTGTGCTTATCTGTTATATTGTATTTTACTGTTTATGGTTTGATTTCTGTTCAGTTTGTTAACCGCCCAGAGTAGCCATGTAGCTAGATGGAGCAGTATATAAATAAATAAATAAATAAATAAATAAATAAATAAATAAATAAATAAATAAATAAATAAATAAAGAGCAGGGTGATTGGTGGCGGTCATCCTTCAGACAGTGAGCGGGTCCCGTCTGCCTGCTGACTTCACCCACCCATTGGACCCTACTCTCGGTTACATCAACAAGCCGTAACAAGAGACCGAATGGACGTTAATGAAAGCCATGGGGTGAAGCAGACCAACATTTTTACTCGTGAGTCATGCTGGATTAGGCTTTCAACATTCTGAGGTGGTCCGAAGCCAAGCAGACGGGGCAGAAAATTGCCTTAAAAGTGAACATGACACGCAACACGTCAACTCAGGAGGCCAAGTTAGGAGGCAGAAGCCATATATGGGGACTTCTAATTGTCTGCAGCGACTCCTCATTTTCCAAAAAGGGGTTGACACCTCCCAGGTCAAGGAAAGGAGAAACTGGTTTGGAATTCCTTGGGCTTAAAATGCAACTCTGTATGAAAATTCACATTTATGGAAGCTTTTGTCTAAACAGCTGGGGAAAAGAATTCCAAACTATTTTGTTTTGAAAGGGAAGGACTCACCGATCCTCTGAGACTCTTTGGCTCTTTCTTCCTAATGTAAGCAGTGGGTTTTCTGGTGCCTCCTTAGGGCTGCTGTGTTTATGCCCCAAATTTACTAAAATACATTTTCCAGGGTTAAGAATATTCTCCAGCTGTTCATATTTTGTAAGGCTGCTAGGACACCTTGATGTGTAGACTTTTGTTTTCTGAGTCTGAATACTTTGTGGATTTATTTTCTTTAACACAGGGATGGAGAAAAATGTAGCTTTCTAGACCTTGTATCCGGCATAGCTGGTGGTGAAGCATGATGCTGAGTTTAAAATAAGATTAAAATTCTATTTCAGACAGGCTAGCCCTGCTGAGTTTCCGCTGGACCCCAGTAGCCCAATGAAGCATCCAGCGAGAGAGAGATCCTGAACTACTGCGTTTATTAGGCCCAATAAAGACAGCGGGTGGACACAAGCCAAAGAACCGGGCAAAGATGTCTGACCCTGAGCACATGGAAACCCCAACTTTTATTGATTTCTTCCCCCCCTCCCTTCCCTGGGTGGCGCTTGTCCAGGGATTGGCTGAAGGATGATTTCAAATAGTCCAATCAAGGTGGTCCAGGGGTTGGCCAGAGGTGGTCCTGGGAGGTCTCTGGCAGGCTGGAGTCGGATGCTCATGCAGGTGTTAATGAGTCCAAGTGTTCTTTGATTGGGCCATCCGGATACCACAATAGGAAGGGGAAGCGATGTATTGTCCTTTGGGTCTGAGCAAACTGAAGGAATAAGAAAATCAATAGAGGGTTGGAGGAGATTAATGTCAAAGTCACAATGGAAAACAGGAAAAACTGGTGGGATTATCCAAAGGTGTCTGGACAGTCTTTTGTGGGTGCAGAAATGTGAGAATGGAAAGCTCCCCCAGGCAGTGATAACATCTGGGTCTATGTGACAAGGAATCCAGGAAACAGCTGTGTGTGTGTACGTGCTGAGAACTCTGGAAACGATGGATTCTTCTAGATGATGCTGCCAGCCTCACAAAGTCGCCATGATGATCCTTCTTCTTTGTGCCATAACCCCCATTGCCCCAGATGGTAGAGTGTAGAAGTCAGAGAGTAGGACAGACACATGTTTCAAGCACGCCCAGGGTAGATGGGGTGGGAAGAGAAAGAAGGATAGAGGAAGAAAAAGTGGAAGAGAGGGAAAGAAAGAAAGAGAGATGGGGGAGGGGGGCATCCCTGGAGTCAGGAGTCTGGGGGCTCTGTTAGGCAGGGGCAGTGGAACCAGGTCTTAGATGTTAAGGAAGTCCCTGATCCTTGAGAATGATGGTTGGCAATCATTCTCTCTGCCAGCCAGAGCAGGGAGTAAATAATCCCTCAATTCAGGATTTGTTCTGCCTGAATTGCGTCTCTGGCTGAAGCTTTTAAGGTTGGGAGAATGGAGGAAAAGGAGCAGAAGAAGGGTTAAAGAAAAAGGGCAGGAAAGGGTTAGGAAAAGGCAGGAAACAGTTAAATGACAAGGTTGGGGAATTCGGGGGAAAAGAGGAGAAGACGGGTTAAAGAAGAGGGGAAGGAAAGGGCTAATAAAGGCAGGAAAGGGTTAAATGGAACCTCAGCTAGGGACTTGCCTGTTTGATCAGTTTCGGGAAAAGGGGTATTGGTCTACTTCCATAGGAAAGCATTGAAACAGAGAGGCTCCCATAGGAAGACATTGAAACAGAAAAGGGGGGGGTAGTCTACTCTCATAGGGGTATATGGCCGAGGGAAGGCATGAATTCCATGGAACTCAGTCCCGGGTAGAGAGTGGTGAGAGGAGCCGGTCGCTCCGGCTCTGCCTTCCTGAGTTTGGGTTGCTTTGAACCGGGTAGGGTGAGTGGATTTCTACCGCTAGGCTGCCTGCAGGCTTAGCCGCCTCCCTGGAACTCGAGGCGGCTACAGATTTCGAATTTGCCCGGGGAAAGCGTTTTGGTTCTTTTTTGGGGGGGTGGTGGTCTACTAAGCCAATTCAATGGAATAAGGGTTCCCCGCTGCGCCCCCGTCTGGCCGTAATTAATTTGACAGTGATTAATAGCCAGGGGCGCTGTTTGGACAAAGCGCGCAGGAGAGCTTATCTTCGCTCCCCTGCTGTTTTATGGAGTCTCCGCGTTAATAGACTGCCGCGGGAGACTCTAATGTAAACTTTTTAAGTGGGTGTGAATTTGAGGCTTCCGCTGCCGAATTCTCGGCTCGCAAGGCTTCTCGGCCGGCAGCAAGAAGTGGCTTGTATTTCTCCCGATATCTCGGGAACGGTTTGGAGTTTTTGAACGTGGGAAAAAGTGTAGTGCTTGTGACGGTGTGAGGACCATTTGGGCGGTTCCGACGGGTCTCAGAACCGCTCCAAATATTTACAAATTTTGGTTTTCCATCGTGACTTCGCAATGACATGATCTAACAACATCTGGAAGGCTGCCTTTGCCTACCCCTTGCTTTAAAGCAAGTGCCTGCTTTTCTTTAAGGCTCCCTCTCTTTCCCCAAAACAAAACAGCTGGCTTTACAATAAGGCAATTTATGATGAATATTACTCATTAAGGTGTTGCACAGAGGGGGGGGCAGTTCACCGGTGTTCACAGATGCAGCAATCTCCTTTTCCACCCCATTAAATATATAGAAGAACTGATCCCCCTCTTTTCCTATGTGTAAACTGCAGGGGGGGGGGACTGAGTACAGATTTGATTTGGGATCAAAGGCATAGACATTTGGTGGGGACACATTAAGCAGGGCTTTCCCTGTGGCTGCTCCCAGCCTCTGGAACTCCCTCCCACTGGAGGCCACCCCAGCCCCATCTCTGCTGTCCTTCCACAAGCAAGCCAAGACCTTTCTCTTCAAACGGGCTTTCCTTGCGTGAATGGAGGCTTGTGAATGAATTTTTGAGCCTTGCGGCTTTGATTCTGTTTCTGGTGTTGCTGTTATTTACTAACTTTTAGTGTAGCATTTGCTCGAGCCTTTTACATATTTGTATACTTACTGGTATTTTGAGGGTGTAAGCCGCCTTGGGCCATTTTTAAGGAGAAAGGTGGGGTAAAAATATTTGGAAGGAAGGAAGGAAGGAAGGAAGGAAGGAAGGAAGGAAGGAAGGAAGGAAGGAAGGAAGGAAGATGTGTACACATACATACATACATACATACATACATACATACATACATACATACATACATACATACATACATACAAGTTAAACAAATTGTGCAATTTTAAATTTGCAGTTTAAAATCCACCCTCATTTGGCTCGTGAACTGAAGAACAACACAAACCCATACAAATGTCAAAGAAACTTGTTTTATAGGCCCATGATTTCTTTTCACAGTGCAAGTTAACAATAAAAGATTTAGTCATCAGCAACAAACCCAAAAAAGGTGCAATGATGCTTAACTATATAATTACAAGACCACCACAACTATAGCAGTTAATATCATAAAAACAGACAATTCCAACAGTTAGTAAACTAGAACGTGACTAATCGAATGGCAAAGAAAACTGTACAGAACAGGCTTGTTTCAAGGGAAGGATTCTCTTAAACCTTTCTCAAGTTTATCTCCCTGTGGACAGACACTGTCTCTAAGGAACCGTGCCTGGACTTTGGAGGTAATAAAAGTCCCACAACTGGTTTTGAGGTCATTAAGAACTGCGGCCGATAAAAAGGGAGATTCCCTTGGTGGGATGAAGCATACAAAACATTCTGCTACAACATCAAAAGAAAATTAGTCAACAGACTTGACGGCGAGCCATTTCGGACAAATGATGGATGAACCTTGAGTACGTGCCCGAGATGTCTTTAATTAGCTCCTGTATTATTAAAAGCCTCTCTCTATGATTCCCATGCAAGAAAATCCAAAGCAACCCCTCCAACAACAGGATATTAACTCAGGAAACAGTCAGAATAATCGGTGGTAGCCCACATCTGGCATTCAAGTGGCAGGTCAACACGGAAGTGCCCAACCGTAAACTTATCAAAGCAAAAATAGAAAGCATATAGCTGTATTACCAAGAAATATTTGAGGTTTCTTCAACAACATTCTATTATGTTATTACATCCAGTTCTTTTGTAAACCCATTTACAAAAAGTTATATCAGGTTAAGAAGAGCAGAAGGGAGCATTACAACTTGGTTTTTTTTGGGGGGGGTACTAAAGACATGTTGAATGCGCAAGTGTTGTACAATATTAATATATGAACATTGTCCTATTATTACTATTATTATTTTAACATCTGATGTTAAGATATAGACATCATATAAAAACCACACACACACAAGCAGACACACGCACACACGCACACACACACCGTGGAAGTCCTGCATAGCAGGAGGGAAAGAAATAAACAATGTGGCATTAAAACGACAAATTCCCGTGACAACAACAGAAACGGGCATTTCCTGGGTGCAGTGGAAATTCAGCCACTCCTGCACAAACTGAGCAAATGAAACCCAGAATAAGGTAGGAAAGAAAAGCCGAAAGGGCTGTTTAAGAGATCAACGACCCTTCATTTTTAGCAGGGTTTTGTACAAAGAGGCACTCGGGGCTAGTGACAGCCAGAATGCTTCTTCGTAAGGGTGAAGCAAGCTACGATCTGCGGAAACTCAGAAAAATGCACTGAAGTCTACTTAAGGCATGTAATCCAAACCTGAGAGCATGAAAAACACACAAGTGTCTTGTGTTTTCAAAAATAAAAGAGTAATTTTTTTTCTTGGCTGTAACATAAACAGTTTCACCTTCCAATGTCCTTCCAGTCGACCTATTGGCAAGAAAAACCAACAGCTTCCAGGCAACGTCAGGAAGAAAAAAAGCCAACGGATGGTCTGTCTGCCTGCAACTTCCTGGAGAGAAAGCTGAACTTGTTACAAGCCGCCGCCTCTCATCAGCTGCCCTTCATTACCAAGAGAAACATGGGAACAGGGCTGTCACACAGTTATTTGAATGCACAAACATCCCCAACTATGTTGTCTGTCCCTTGATAAGAGCAAAGGATGACCATAATTCAAGCACGTATGGTGCTTCACCGTTTTCTTATTACTGGCTGACACTTTACACCCATACCGTCTTGGAAGGATCCACTGGAAAGCCATGAACGAACAACCCAAAGAATCAGAGGCATAATCAAAGGATCTTTACACCGCTCCTGACGGACAATGCGTCAGCAGACCAGGGTTTGTTCCTGAGGCCTCAAACGCACTCATGCCTCTGTGTAAACGCAGGGTTATAGGTTGGTCAGACCCCTACAGTACCGCCAACTCGCAAGGAAAGTGTCAGTGGTTACATCTGAAAGCGAAAAATAAGAGTTGCACATGGACAGATTCCGTACGTTAAGAGTTTGCTCAGGAGAAAACACGACACTCGGAATTTTCAGCATCTTAAAACCACCCATTGCATCGTTTAAAAAAAAAAAAAATAATTGTAATCATTGCAGAATAAAGCTGAATATATCAGGTATAGTATCAGCAGTTGTTCAGTGCTCTTCCTCAGACTAAGACATCAACAACGACAACAAAAAATGGTCAAAAATAAAGCGATGGCAGCTCATAAATGGGTTTCTCATTTAGCAGTAAACAGATGCAAGAACAATGTCCACAATCCCCAAAAGCAAAAGTTGTTGTGTGTGTTTTTTTCCTTTATAGACACAGAAGCATGCCAAGGAGTTACCGAACAAAAGTGCAACTCTACAGAATGGACGGATAGATAACTCCTTGGCGATACCACTGTAAATTCTCAAACACCTCTTTTTTAAAAAAACCAACAACTGCATGAAATCTCGGCCTGTCCCCTTAGCACAGCTCAAAAGATGTAGCATGGAAGTGCCTTGTTGGTTTTTAACTACAACACGTCTTTCCAACAGCTTTGCAGAGATGGAGATGGATTATGATATATCCGAGAGGTCACAGCCGATCGCCTGAAACCAAGAAAGGACGTAGCAAAGAGGAGGCCTTCTCCTTACCTGCGCTAGAAATACTGCTTTAATCCTCTATGTGAGAAATCAAACTCAGAGAGGTTTGACGTCCTCTTAACAACTGAGAGCTTACCTCTGATCCTACGGGATAAGGCGGCAAGGAACTTTAAAAATAGCAACAACAATAACAATCAGAAAACATCCACCTTCATCATTAAGTATGAATTCAAAAGAATGTTCTTAAGGATCACCTCTGGCTTTACAGGGGCCATCTCATGCCAACTGGAAGAGGGTGGTGAATTTTTTTTTTCAGTTGACATGCCTGGAACAATCTGCTAAATGACACAGGGAAAGCATCCCCATGACATCTCCTTACCGGCTGGCCCTCCATGAAGATGCTAGGTTTAGGGACCTCAAGGAAGAAGCCACCGGGGTACTTCTTATCTAGATCTGTACAGCTGCATTTCAAAACAATGTGCCAAGACGTGGTGAAGTTATTCTGGTAGGGACCTAAAATGTCGCTGTTAGCACTTGGAATTAGCCAAGGCAAAGCCCAACACCCTCCTGCTACAACCTCTTCCACCCGAACATGGTATGTTGGGGGGGGGAGTGGTAATTTTACCAACTTGACGGAGCTTTTGCCAAGAAATTTCCCATCTCTCTTCTCCTACCTCCCACCTTAACATGGCAGAATTTGGTTCTGAAACAAGTTTCATTGCTACCCAGAACAGCTCAAGAGCTGGCGTGCTTTTCTAAATAGGTGAAACCAACAGCTTGTTTTCCACAAGTTGCCGTGTATGGATCATTAGATTATCCTGACACCATATAAATAAATAAATATTTATACAGCTTAGACATCCTGACACATGCAGTAGGTTTGTTTGCTTGCTTGCTATTTTTGTGGTAGGTTTTCTTCATGATCGTGGGTGGATTTGTTTTGGCTGTCCATCGGATCAAGCGAGCGCTCTTACGCGGGGCCATGCCTGGCGTTGTCGACGACGTTTGATGGGGGTTCCGAGTCATCCATGGGGAGAACGAGGCGCGTGCCCCGTATGACAAGTTCGTGGTCCCCAAAGCCAAGTTCTTGATCCAGAGCGTCCTCAGATCCGTTTCCTGCCACTCTTCGAGAGGTACCGGATGTCAACGAATCGGTGTTCACCGTGGAGTCCCCGTATGTCAGGCTGATGTCCCCGTCATTCAGGATAAGATCGGAATCATCATCTTTCAGCTGCTCTTGATTCTGGAAGAAAGCCATGAATTTACTACTGAGACACCCTGCTCTCTCTCTATGGCTGATACTTCACGTCCATCTCATCGCTGTTCACGGTCCCGCTTGGGACCAGTACAAAGTAATCTTACCGCACGTCCATTGCGGGACAAGGGGAGTTTGTCCCGACCACACACCCTGAACTGCGATTTAAGCGGGATGAGAGATTCCCCTCCCTGGTCTCAGGAATCTACTTGTCACACTTCTCATTCCGAGACAAGAGCCTGTGAAGTCATGCTCATCGCGGAACGAGTGACGATAGGAGCAGAACCCATCTAGTGGCAGGAGTGCAAAGCAACATTCGCCAGTAAATTCCCTATGGAGTTAGCAATGCAGTGAATAGCTTTTAAAAGACAAATGCATTGAAGTTTGCTCTGTAATGCATTGAAGGCAAGGCTTCGGAGAATCGAAACATCGAAAAACGGAAGGTTGGGCCAAAAAAAAAAAAAAAGAGAACGAAGGCATGGATTTTCACATCTCATCATGGAACGAGGACGTGCGTTAACAGTCATGCTGGTATCATCAATCACGCCCGTGCGTACATGGGAACAGGGACAGAACCAGAAGACTACGTGACCACGACCAACATCAACACGCAACAAACTTCCTCCCGGGATGAGAATGGATGTAAAGTAACCATATGAGAGACTGGGTGAGAACACGGCAGCCCATAAAAGCATCGATGGCTCTGGGAGCCAGTTGTATTCCATGAGATTCAAAACCCACCGGCTCCAAATCTCATTAAACCTTTCAGCTGCTTTCAGCCACACCCCCACCATTTCCCCTGTCTCAGTTATACTCGTGGGCGTCTGGATAGCTCAGAGGTTTAGGTCTCTGGCTGCGGAGCCAGAATTTGGCCGTTCAGCTCCTCCACTGGGCCCCCCAGGAAAACAGCCAGCCTGAGTGGCCTTGGTCAAAGCGTGCAATGCCTCCAGAGTGCTCCTCCAAAGAAGGAAACGGGAAACTGTTTCTGAGTAATCTCTCTTGCTGAAAAGCCCTGAAAAGGTTCGCCTGACTTTGACAGCCCATCATCACTGAGAATAATAAAGAGCAAGGGGCTTAGGATTTAAGCATCTAACTATATGACAGAAATGAACACACAATATCTACGAACGCTCACAGGTTACATGGCCATTTTTAGTGGTCTGTTAAGGTATGGCCCATTCTTATGTTTTATTTTGTATGGACTACACAGCTCCCCTTTATTGCAAAGGAATTACGAGGTATTGGAAACTTTGCTCTAGTTTCTTCTCGTTCATTTGGGGGGGGATGGAGAGGGGGCAATCCTCACAGATCATCTCATGTCTGTGCAACTCCAGAAACATCTTAGCTGGCTAACTAGTGCAAAATGGTGGTCTCCACAGACTTTCTTTTCATCTGATCAGGCTGCTCTTACAATAAGACCTTTTTTTATCCTTAGGAGACTGGATCCAAGCTTCCCCCAGTGGATAATGAAAAATGCAGATAATAGTGAACACTGTGATTTATTTATTTATACAGCTTATATTGCCACCCACTACCCAAAGGTCTCTGGGTGGCTTACAATTAAAATAAACAATTCAAACAATCAAAACTTTTAAAATGCCTATAAAACAAAAATGATAAAAAAAAACTTTAAATACAATAAATATAATAAACTAAAACTATACACTAAGATTGTGCAGGATTGGTATCTGAGGTTTCACTCATCTGAAAATATTTATTTATTTATTTATTTATTTATTTATTTATTTATTTATTTATTTATTTATTTATTTATTTATGAAATTTTTATACCTCCCGTCTTCCCAATGGAACTCTGGGCAGTTAACAATAAAGGGTATACTATATGTATTCTTAATATTTTCAGCTGAGTGAAACCTCAGGTACCAATCCTGCACATATGAATGTCCTACAGTAGTTCCCTCCCCCAATGGCAATTGTGCCAACCGCTTCCTGGCCATAGACCAAGAAACATCTTTCCAGAGTAAATCTCCTCCTGATTGGGAAAACCCAAGGATGTGTGTACTTGCAACAAACCGTAGGTGGGAAAGGCAGCTGCCAGACTCTGAGGAACACACTGGCCTGGCCGGGTGAGCGTAGCCGTTGCTAAGAAGAACCCCTGCTGACATTTTGGGAGAGTGTGCACTTACCTCGTATGCTTGTGGGCTGGTTAAGCACCGAGCGATCGGTCCGCAGCAGCTTGGGAGAGTTGTCGTCAGGGGAGGACCACTGTGGGTCAGGAGGGGCTTCAGGTAGCTGAGAGGGGCGTTGGTTAAGGAAAGGGAACCAACCCGTCAATAAGCGCGTCTCAGGAGGAAGGGAGATAAGGCCATGGACACTCACGGCCACCGCGGCGACCAACCCTCTGTGACCGAGCGTCAAGTAGTAGGGAATGGGTCGAACTAGGGTGTAGCAGACCTGGGTTCAAATCTCAAATGGGCCAGGGGACATCACCAGACTGCCATAAAATCTTCTTCTATCAATGATCATTGCACAACTGCAAAAGGTGTTAGGTGGCATCAATTTTATCTTAGAGCCTGATGGTAAAAGGATCAGCCTTAGCCACCACGGAGAGTTTTGAAGGACGGGACTGTTTGCAAGAGACGCCCATCATCTCTCGCACCATCCAGCAGCTGCAAAGGACTCCGATGCCCCCTGGAGCAACCTGCTTCCCAGTGCCAGAGAAATGGCTGTAGGAGAGACGAGAAGCCACAGCTGAGGCATCCGGGGAGTGGGGGGGTCAGGACACCCTCTTGCCATCCTGCCAGGCCAACCAACAGAAACACCCTCCACGCCCTCCAAGGCCGGACTGGCCTTTCTCAGAAGGATACTTGTGATCAAAGTTGTACCACAGTCGGAACAGCCAGGCACTCTCTGTCTTGGTGCTTCTTCTTTCGTTCTCGGGCACGCCCTGAACCGAAGGAATGGAAGAAAAGGCCGGTCTTATTTGGGGGGGAGTCTTCCCAATTTGCTCTTCAAATATGGCATCTGAATTGCTATAAAAGCCTGCCTGCTCCCCCCTCCAACAGCAACGCACACATATGCACAATTATGAGTGGGAAAGGAAGTCCATCGTGTGGGAAAGGGAGGTAGCTCCTTTCCCGTGGAATCACAGAAGAAATGCTTCGGAAGGAGCCTATAAGGCCACCACTAGGGATTGGCATTTCATTTCGGAACCAGTAGGTTACGAAACGAACCACGCGAGCCCAGGGGGTCCTCGGAACCAGCTGATACGCACAGATCCAATTGCTTTACCTTTCTCTGTCTCGCGCAGAGTTAAAATCCAATGAGGAAGCATGCTGCAACGTTATGTGTGCTAGATCTGTGATGCTGGCCAATCAGGAGCTGTGCAGGGACAGGCATCATCCCGTCTCCCTCTCTGATTGGCCAGCAGCATGAAGCAGGAAAGATGACGTCGCAGCGTGCTTCCTCGTTGGATTTTAACCCTGCGCAAGACAGAGAAAGGTAAAGCAATTGGATCTGTGTGTATCAGCCGGTTCCGAGGACCACATGGGCTCACGTGGTTCGTTTCATAACCTACTGGTTCTGAAACGAAATGCCCATCCCTCGCCACCACGTCCAACCCCCCTGCTCAGGAATCCAAGTCCATAACATTTCTTTTTTTCAAAAACCACAGAGGGGCCAATATTTTGGCATCTCCCTTGCCAGGTGGGGCACAGTGGCCACCCAAGTCTCCCAAGGAATGTCTCCCTTCCTTTGTGGATGTGGATTCCCTCCAAATGAAGACTACAACTTCCATAATCCTTCCACCAGGGCCATCATTAAAGAACTGTAGGAGTTATATTCTAAAACATCAGGGCAGCACTATGTTGGGGCGGAAAGCAGCACTTAAAGAACCCAGGAGAGAGAGGGGGGAAGAGAGAGAGAAAGGCAGTGATACCTACCAGGTTCTCTTGATCAGCATCCACACCAACCCTACGGAGAGAAGCACATCAGTATTATTCAAGCTGTTTCATTGCACCAGAGCTTCAGGCTCTTTGGAAGCCCTCTTGCTGCATATGTGCCGTTCAGCAGAGCACCAAATAGGCCGTTTCATTCATGCCGACTCTGACATGGAACACACAGGGATGTGTAACTATCCGGAGAGCTTAATTCTCACTGGGAGTAGCAGTTTGACACAAGACTGAACAGTGGCATTTTTGAGTTCACTTTGGACACTCAAATTGAGGGCTGGGAGAGTAAGAACAGACGAAAGAAAATATTTTTTTCCCAACACGTTGTTAGTCTCTGGAACTTCCTGCCACAGGATGGGGTGATGGCATCTGGCCTGGATGCCTTCAAAAGGGGATTGGACAGATTCCTGGAGGAGAAGTCCATCACAGGTTACAAACCATGATGGAGATTTGTAATCTCTAGGCTTAAAACCAGGGTACTTCAAGGGCCAGATGCAGGGGAGTGGTATCTGGAGACAGATATCTAGTCTCCTGGTCTCCCGGACACATTTGGTGGGGCCACTGGACTAGATGGGCCTTTGGCCTAATCCAGCACAGCTGTTCTTACGCTCTTATGTTCTTATGACTAAATACAGCGGTTAGTTACTAAATGCAGCAGTTAGTTCCAACCCTTGAATCAGGGGGAACACGGGCTAGGTCAGGGACTATCTGGGAGCTCCTGTAGATCTATTTGAGTTGGAACTCGCCGCTGCATTTAATCCAAAGTGGACTCAAAAACGCCACTGTTCAATCTTGTGTCAACTCAGGCGTAAACTAGCGGACTCTCTGGACTGACTCCGGGTCAATTCCCCTGGGATCGCTGCCCTAGGAGTTTATGCGAATAAAACCCTTTTTTCCTAGCTGGTCATTGCTTCTAATCTAACCATCGAGGTTGCGGGATAGTGGTGACACCCAGTGGTCAAGAAGGGACGTCTCTCATTCGGCTTCGGCAGGGCGCCTTGCTTTCAGAAAGACGACTCCAAATTCCAGTTGGGAAAGAAAGACCAGCAAGAGTGACAGGACACTGTCTTCAAAGGGTCCTCCTTCACTTTTTAAAATCACACACATGCAAATTATTCTATTCCATCTTTAGCCCAGAGCCGCATCTCTGTAAACAACTACTGACAACTAAAGAAGGGGGACGAATAAAAAAAAATGAATTGCGATATTTGACAAATATCGCCAATTCCTTTAATATTTGTTCCTTCATATCCATTCGGGTCCCCAACAAATACGAAAGGACAGCAAATACGATGGGATGCAAATATTACCCCTTTTTATTCATGTCCATTCTTTCTTTGTTTTTGGACATGGGCTGTCTTAAAAAAGAAAACCCCCAAAACAGACAAACCAGTTTGTCAGATCATGGAGGGGGGGGGGAGATTTGTGATTGTCAACTTTGCCAAATCACGAACCATGACAAAGTGCCATTTTGGCTGTTTGTCCCCATCTGTATTTACTACAGTGTCTGGAGATGAAAGACTAGAAAAGGATTTAAAAATAGAAGCCAACCATTCTTTAGTCGAATCAGAGGCATTTTGGTGGTCTGTTTGCAAGACACTGGAGGGACTCTAAATATTCTCGAAAATTAACAACCTAATTCAGGCACGTCCAAAGTCAGGCCTGGGGGCCAAATGCAGCCCATTTACAGATTTCGTGTGGCCCGCGGCCTCTTCTCCCCGCCAGCTCAGCCTGGCATGCATCCCCGCCAGCTGGCCCTTCCCCATACAGGATGGAGGCATCAGCTTGCAGTTTTATGTTTTGCCTGCCCTCCCTGCCTCTGTCCATCCACCACCACCCCGTCACCTGCCCAGCCTACCCGCCCCTGGCTCTGTTGCTGCTGCATCCTCCCTTCCTCCTTGCACGTTATAGAGACTCGTCCAAAGTCTGGCCCGGGGCCAAATGCGGCTGAATGGTCGGCCCCCCACACATTTTCACCTCACCAAATCTGGCCCTCCTTGCAAAGAGTTTGGACACCCCTGACCTAATTCGAGTGGCTCACAAAATTTGCGATTACGTGATCTGACTTGAGGGAGTGTCCCAAGTCCACTGGAAGGTGCCACCCTCAAGCGATGCATAGGTCTCAATCGTCTGAAGGACATGTTTCTTTGACCCAGGAAAAGCACGGCAGCTCCACTCACCGGATGTGGAGGCACGAGAGCATGGCAGTGGTGCCTCCACCAAACACCCAAACCGTAAAGAAGACTATCAGCAGTGTTGTGCTGAACATCATCTGCCGTGCATAGGTGGCTGTGTCTCGAATGGCCAAGGCAAATGCCATGGCTCCACGTAGCCCTGGAGAGAGGGAGAGAGAGCGAGAGAGAGAAAGGAAGGAAGGGAGGAAGGAAGAAGGGGGGCAACTGTGAAAACTACAAAATAACAAAAGGAATGGGTACATTCGCTGAAATCCTAGGTCCAGGAGAGGGGACTGTAGTCCCAGGATGTAGAAAGTGGCACAGCGCTGCTAGAAACTTAAATTCCGAATGAGTTAATGAGCAACTTGCTGGTTGGATAGATTGGGGGAGTTCGTTTCCCCCTCTGTGCCTCCCAGGGGAAATACCAGCCTGGGTGGCCTTGGGCAAACTTCACAGTCCCAGGGCACTGCAGAAGAAGGGGATGGGGAATATTTTCTTCTGAATATTCTCTATCTACAGTAGAAAGACTTGGAAAATGTTGCCAAGAATCAAAACTGACTCGACAGCACGTGATTATTATGCAGGTTTTCTCAAGAGGATTCTGGCTTCTGTAGTCATCAAGAAAGTGACGCTATTCACAAATGCCATCACGACAATTATTGTAACGGCCAGCTTTATCCCCTTGGCTTTCTGGCTTGGCTCTTAACGTTTGGTTGACCACAACGGTATGGGTGTTTCATCCGGCCAAATCCTTCTTATGCTTGTTTACGTTGGAACCTGAAAGGCCTCGTCCTCCCCTTTATTCCCTGGGTTATATAACCATTATAGTATTTATGAAAATCGCCCATGCAGAGTGCAGAACAAACACGCTCTCAACAGAGGCTTTTACTCACCAGCAAACATCATCATATGCTGAATGTTTGTCCCAATCTTGTTTCTTCTGCCCAAATTAAGCAAGAAAGAAAGAGGATAAATGTTTGCCGCTCTTCCCAGGAATACTGCCAGCTAAATTTGCATGCATATTAAGGAAATATCTTTTTCTTTCTCAATTGGCTTACATTAGGGCACATTATATGACAAGCCTAGATGCCCTAAGCACATCCGATCTTGCCTGATTTTGGAAGCTAAGCAGGGTCGGCCCCGGTTAGTACTTGGATGGGAGACCACCAGGGAATACCAGGTGCTGTAGGTGCCTGGAGTAGGAACTGGCAAACCACTCCAGTATCCATGCCAATAAAACTTCATGGACATGGGGTCACAGAGGGTTGGTCACGACTGTTAACGACACAACACACACACATTATATGACAATTGTCTCTTTTAAGCTTGTCTCTTTTCAGCTTCTGTGATTATTTTAATGCACACACACACACACACACACACACACACACACACACACAGAGCTTATCCGGGGGGGGGGATGGGTGTATGTCATGCAGAAGAACCAAATAACTTTCAGACTAAACCGGGAACCTCTAGATTTGTTCTGTGATAAGCTGGATGGATGGTACTCAACCTATTCCAAAGAAGCTACTATCCCATAATATCCGATCACCTTCAGGGCACTTGTGCAAACTTTAAGCTTGCTGAATGGAAGTAAAGAGGCAGAGGCCTTTTCCAAGGGTTTTGTTCAGACTACGTCGTTCCATCACTAAACACTTGGTTAAAACTCTTGCTAAGTATTAACTGCCAGGAGGTTCTGTACTAAGGCATGTTGTTTGGTGTTTTTGTTTTTGTTTTTTATTGGGTTTTTTTTTTGAGAAATACAGTGGACCCTTGTATAATAAACAGTTTGTATAACATAAAATCTGTACAACATAAAAAAATCCAGAGAAAGGGGAAATTTGCTTAACAGAATCGCCTGTGGTGTGAATCCGTACAACATAAAAATGGTCGCAATGAGGGATTACTCCGTTTTCAATACATTCCTATGGGGAATTTGTATAAAGGAAAATTTGCTTAACAGAATTTCATTTGAAATGAATTAATTCCTTTATAGAAGGCGCCACTGTACTTGGTTTAGAATACATCTCTATATGAACTAAGTTGGGGAAGAAGACCTGCTGAAGTAAAAGGGACTTCCACCCAAAGAATTATGCGCAGGATTGGACTCAGCAGCCCCCTGGCTGCACAGAGCTAACTGCATTTCCCATACACACCGGAAGGGGGTCTTGTAGGATCACCTTGGCCTCATAGCCAACAGCCACGCAGCCCTTGCACAAACCATGTATTGGCGGGGGAGGAACATGCTTATGTCACGCCTCACATATTCCAGCAGTGATGGAGAAGATGGGATCGCCCAGTTCTTGATGGACCAATTCCCATCAGTCCTTGCTAGCTTGGCCAAGGGTGACAAATGATGGGATCAGCTGTCCGAAAGTATCTATACGATCACGCCCTCCTTGTCCCAGTAGAGTCATGCATTCCCTGCCTAAAGGTCCTCCTCTAAATAAGGATGACTGCATTCAGACATTTGCTTATTTCAATCATTTTTAAAGCACGCTTCCCCAGGCCATTTTACGCAAGACCGGCCCGATTTTTCTTTGGGGGGGCGGGGGCAGATGCTTCTTTTTCCTCATAAGGCAGTGGGTTCGGATGGGATGAACATCAGCAAAAACTTCACAACCATTAGAGCGGCACGACAATGAAGTGGTCCGCCCTTGAATGGAGAAAGAGAACACTGGAAAACCACCTGTCGGGTCTGCTTTGATTTGGATTCCTGCACTGAGGAGGAGAGGGGCTGGCTTTACAGGCCCCTTCCAATGCCATTTTTTTAGGATCCTGCGATTCTACGGTGGCCTTTGTGAACCAGGAGCCGACAGAGAGGGCAGGCAAGGTGCTTGCTCAAATTATTGCTGGTCTTCCTGTTCCGGTTTGGTGAGGAGGAACAATGTTTGTGCTGAGTTCCACGCCCTTTTCAAAATCTTTTATCCTTTTAGCCCTTTTAACCTTTTTATAAATTTGTATAGTTGTTAATGTTGGCAACAGACTGCCTGGAGCTGCTGAGTTGGGGGGCAGAAAGCAAAAAGCAAAGTGTTCTGCTTATATACCGCCCCATACCACTTCAAGTAGTCTCTGGGCGGTTTACAGTTTTAATTGCAGCCTGCAGGCTACACATTACCCAAGCTAGGTCCTCACTTTACCAACCTCAGAAGGATGGAAGGCTGAGTCAACCATAAGCCTGCTCCCTGGGATTGAACCCCAGGTTGTAAGCACAGTTTTACCTGCAGTACAGGCATTTAACCACTGCACCAGCTGTGGTAAAATGCCTGTACAGCTGAGTATCTGCTTTACCTCTCACTGTTTTACATTAATTTCGTTCCTTGCCCAGGGGATGATGTAAAGCCCTTGCAAAACTGCAGCACACTTATTTATTTTATTTTATTTTATTTTATTTTATTTCTATACCGCCCATCTTCCAGCGGAACTCTGGGCAGTTTACAACACAATTAAAATCAACAATACAGTACAAAACAAACATAATCAAAATCAAATAAAGCCAGAACAATAGGAGGGGGAACCCTCAGCAAGAGACATCAAGAGGGCAGGAAAAACAACAACCCGGTGGATTAAATTAAATTAAATTAAATTAAATTAAATTAATTAAATTAAATTAAATTAAATTAAATTAAAGGTCGCCAAATGCTTCCCTGAAAAGCAAGGTTTTAAGTGCTTTTTTGATGGCGGGCAGGGACTGTACAAGGCGCAGCTCACTCGGAAGATGGTTCCACAACGAAGGGCCCACCACAGAGAAGGTGCGGTTTGTGCATGAGCGACTTCCGCGCCTCCCTGGGAGTGGCTACTCTGAGTGAGCACGCCTGCGACATTCTAGTGGGCCTGGCCTCAGTTGACCTTTGGGAGATACACTCCGACAGGTATCGCACCTGCTGAGTGCCATACGAAGCGGCCATCCACTTTCGCTGTGGAATTTGGAACGGCCCGACAGCTTTAACAAACGCTCGGCCTTTGGCCGAAGCTGGAAGGAGGTGTCACCAAGGAGTCAGTCTTTATGGTCCTACCCCTGATTTTAACCTCATCTTGTGACTATTTACAAGGCAAGGTTGTCTCTCCTTCAGCCCTCCTGAATAAGGAAGGGTCTCCTTTACTGGCCCAAAGTCAAAGGATACAAAAGCACCCACTACAAATGTTGGGTTAAACACGTGATTCTGGAAGGTGAACAGAGTGAGGCCCATGTAGGAGAAGATGAAGTTTTCAGCCAGGAAGTTGAGAAGCTCAAACAACTGAAATAATAGAACAACAGAGAGAGAGAAATGAGGAAAAAATGTGCCAGGTTTATACTTCCGATCATCCTGTGTCCGATGCACAGTCAGTAGCACAAAACATTCAAAACCAATGGATAAGACATGTTATAAAAATCAGAGCTGTTTTTAAAGTGCACTTTTAAAAACACCCTTAAAAGCAAACGGAGCAAGTGACACATATTGTACAGCAGGATCCCCTTAGCTGCAGGATTATCCGCCGATTCACTTCTCCCTGGTCTGAAAAGATTAGAAATAATAACAGAAAAATCTTAGAAAAATCCTGTTTTGAAGATGAAGTGGACAGAAACAGCCACTAAAGGAAGCCAGAGACCACGATATGTATAGTGCAGTGAGGGCCAACCTTACAGAGACCAAGTGCTCAAACTGTGATTCAAAACCCACTAATTTTTCCACAAAGTGCCAATACAGCCATTTAACCTGAATACAGGTGGCTGTGAAGGGGACAATGTTGGGTGACCACCAAAAGGGTTCCGACTGCCACCTTTGCCACCCATGCCATAGGTCCGCCAACACTGTCTAGTGTTTGCTATTAAAACAGCATTCACTATTATCTATTATTTTTCAGCATGGATGGGTTGGAAATGAGGCTCCACAGATTTAGCCACAGTGAGTTACTAGGGCAGTCCAGGGACAAGGGTGCAAAGAAGTTACATTTCAAAAGGAAAGAAAAGGTGGAAATCAAGCTATTTGACTGACATGAAAGTAACAGGGATCAGTTATGTTTAATTTTTTTACTTTCTGCCGCAACGACACGCATAGGATGCCACTTCATTGATTTCCCACAGGATGCAACAAAGCAGTCCACTCTATGTCCTCAAATAAAGGGCACCTTATCTGTGGGAAATGGCAGGGGAACAATCACATCATTTTCAAAAAAAAAAAAAGAAATTTAACAATCGGTCCGTATCTCAGTCCAGACTGCCCATGTTGATCCAAAACCTCACCTGCTTTGTTCGGTGCTGGGATTCTGTGGACAAGTTGTTGTACGTATAGTGTGCCTGAGTTATCCCGCAAAATAAGACGGCAACGACACCTGGAAACAGAGGAGAATGTTAGACGTCCGCTCTGCAAAACAGGAAACGCCAACGGCAGGCGATGCAGAGTACCCCACTGAAAATAAAAGGGCACGGGGTTTGGACTAGAACGGTGGTGGCGAACCTTCGGCACACCCGATGTTTTGGACCACAACTCCCAGAATTCCGAGCCTAGATTGCCAATGGCAAAGGACTGTGGGAGTTGTGGTCCAAAACCTCTAGAGGGCCAAAGGTTCTCCACCACTGGACTCCAAGTTCCCTTCCAATCCCACGATGATTCTATGATGTTCAGCCGGGCAGAAATCTCGGTCGGAGAGAAACAGGAGGAGCTGCGCTTGGGCACACTTGAGCTTGCCCTTTCCTGGGAAACGGGGTTGTTTGGCGTTAGACCTACACCCCCCCCACACGCCCAGTATTGCTTACCTGTAAAACCGCACGCTTCAGCCAACAGGAATGTACTCCAAGACATAAGGAAAAACAAGCCCGTTTCCAGCAGCTGGAACTCTCGGAGTTTAGTAAATTTGGTGACGTGAATCGGGTGGTTAAGGGAAAGACTTAAGAGGAGCTCAAGTTTACATAAAAAGGGCCTTCTCGGCTGCTGCGCCCAGACTCTGGAACTCCCTCCCACTGGAAGCCAGGACTGCCTTATCTCTGATCCTTCTGGAAACAGGCAAAGACCTTTCTCTTCAGGCAAGATTTCCCTGAAGGATTGACTACCATGTGTATTTGATATGAATCTATGAGTTCACATAGACTCTGTGTTTATGACTACTTATAACTGTGTTGCTTTAATGTCATGTTGTCTATTAATGCTGTAAGATGTCCTTCAATTCCTTTTTCTCAAATACTTGAACATGTCTTAATTGTACTGGACTGTGTATTGTCCCTCATTGACGTAAGCCGCCTTGGGTCCTTTTCAAAGGAGAAAGGCGGGGTAAAAATACTCTAAAATAAATAAAAAATAAACACATTTGGCAGCAAAAGGAATCCCACAGTGTCATTATGGTTCCAGAAGCCAGCCGCAGGACTAATATCTTTTCACAGTGAAGCAAAAGGCAGCAAGCTTAAAACGTGACGGAATGCAACTTTTTTTCACTCTCATTCCCTGTACCCTTCTTGTGTTGGGCGGAAACAAAAGGGCCCAGAGCTTAAGGAGGAAAGATAATAAAGGATATCAAAGCAGTGACGACTCCAGTGGCTGCCCCCATGGCGAAGGATCCGCTGAAGATCCCCAGGAAAACCCCGATCGACTTAAACATGGCTGTCACGTCGAAGGTGTGGCTGTTGTCTCCTGCAGGCTGGTAGGCGACGATAGACCTGGGGTGGAGGAGAAGCAACGCCACGTGAATGACAGCAGGAGGAGGCAGAGTGTCGCCCCAACTACACACACACACACACACACACACACACACAACCCTAGGGCTGTTTTTAGCATCCTCAACTGACTGGCGGTCCCCTCTTTTCCCAAATGAAAATGGCAAATTGTTGGCTCCCAGCAGCCTCCACATGTGCCGATTCTCCTTTCAAATGTGCATGATTCAATGACACCAAAAGGCCCATTTAAAAAATAAATAAATGGAAGTGGACGTCTAGCAATTTCTCTTTCCTTTTTTTGGGGGGCAGTTTTGCCAGTCAACAAGCACCCTCCCCCCCGCCAAGTGGGTCCCAGGAGGGCCAAATTCTATTATAAAAGGGAAAGGTTCCCCCGCACATGTGTGCTAGTTGTGTCCGACTCTATGGGCAGTGCTCATCTCCATATTCAAGACGAAAAGACAGTGTTGTGCAAGTCCATGGCCTAGATACCTGAAGGACCGCCTCCTTCCATATGAACCTACCCGGCAACTAAGATCTAGTCAGAGAGCCCTCCTGAAAGAGCCATCCCTTAAGGAGGTGAAGGGGATGGCTTGCAGGAATAGGGCTTTTTCAGCAACTGCCCCCAGACTTTGGAATACCCTCCCAAATGAGACTCCACCGACGTTGATATCATTTCGCTGCCAGGTAAAAACCTTCCTATTCCAAAAGTTTTTTAACTAATGATTGTGGGACCTGATGGCAATTTTTAGTGGTGTGCTTTTAATGTACTGTATTTATTGTATTTACTGGTTTTTATTGTTCTAATTTTATTGTATATTGATGTTTTAATTGTTTTGATTGTGAGCCGCCCGGAGACCTTTGGGTAGTGGGCGGCATACAAGCTATATAAATAAATAAATAAATAAATAAATAAATAAATAAATAAATAAATAAATAAATAAATAAATAAGGCAACATTGTTTTACCTTCCCACTGTTTACGGCGGTACCTATTTATCCACTTGCATTGACATGCTTTCGAACTGCTAGCTTGGCAGGAGCTGGGGTTATCAGCGGGAGCTCGCTCTGCTGCGTGGCACCCGGGATTCGAACCGCTGAGCTGCCAACTTTGCAGGCAACAGTTTTCGGAGCCTTAGTCCACACCCCGATTATCTATTATCTGGACCTCTTAATGTAAATGACGCTTGTTCCAGTGGAGCTCCCTGGGGAGGCAAGGATGCTTGAGACCTCCTCACCTCAATGCACTAGAGCAGGCATGCCCAAAGTCAGGCCTGGGGGCCAAATGGCCAGGATATTAACCAGGCTTGCCTCACAGCAGGCATACTGCTTGGAAAATAAGGGTCTTGAGCTTTGGAAATGGCAACGTTCAGGCTATGGCAATGTTGCTCTAAGCTGGAAATGGGGGCGGCATTCTGCTAGAGAACGCAGCTCCCCCAAAAAAAAAAAAAAAAAATTGGTTATAGGAAACAACCTGACCCTACCAGCAGTGGTAAAAATCCTCCATTTGAGACACAGTCTTTTATCCTTTAAAACAGGCATGTCCAAAGTCAGGCCCAGGGGCCTAATGCAGCCCATTTTCAAATTCTGAGCGGCCCACAGCCTCTTCTCCCTGCCGTCTCAGCCTGTCATGCATCCGCACCAGCTGGCCCCTCCCCATTCCTCCTTGCATGTCCTAGAGCAGTAGTGTCCAAACTGCGGCCCTCCAGATGTTTTGGACCATGACTCCCACAGTCCTTTGTCATTGCCAATACAGGCTCAGAATGCTGGGAGTTGTGGTCCAAAACATCTGGAGGGCTGAAGTTTGGACACCTCTGTCCTAGAGGGTTGAAAGTCCAGTCCTGGGGCCAAATGCTGCTGAATAGTCGCCCCCACACACATTTTCACCTCACCCAATCTGCTCTCCTTGCAGAAAGTTTGGACACCCCTGTGCTAGAGGAAACACACCACTTACGAAGACAGCACGATGGCAACGGCATCGTTGAGGACGCTCTCGCCAAACAGGAGGGCGTAGAGCTCAACGTCAACTTGAAGTTCATGGAAGATCGCGAGCACCGTCACTGAGGGAGAAAACCAGCCATAACAGAAGGTTAAGCGGGCACCTGAGACAGGCATGCCTTGCTAGAATTCTCTACAGTTATCAACAGAGATGGGCATGAACCGCCAGTATGGTGGTTCATGCCGGTTCGTCCAAGGGCCCAACAGCAGGCGCCAACTCAGAGGCAGTGCTCTAGCTTCCTTCTCCAGCCTTCCCCAGGCACTGCCTCTGAGCGGGCACCTATCAAAGGGGGGAAGGCCACCAAAACATAGAACACCGGTCGGGCTGCTGGACGAACCAGCACAAATCACCACGTTGGTGGTTCATGCCCATCTCTAGTGTTCCAAGATGCTTGATCAAGAGTTCATGGAAAGAAAGAAAGGAAGGAAGAAAGGAAGGAAGGAAGGAAGG
This sequence comes from Phrynocephalus forsythii, assembly GCA_029282475.1. Taxonomy (NCBI): domain Eukaryota; kingdom Metazoa; phylum Chordata; class Lepidosauria; order Squamata; family Agamidae; genus Phrynocephalus; species Phrynocephalus forsythii. The sequence continues at coordinate 11,874,730 of JAPFRF010000015.1, read as the reverse complement.
AAGGAAGGAAGGAAGGAAGGAAGGAAGGGAGGGAGGGAGGAAGGAAGGAAGGAAGGAAGGAAGGAAGGGTTCTTTGTTTCTTCTTGAGGTTTCAACGTTCCGATCTCTTATACAGAGGCAAAAAAAGGGACCACACCAACCATCTTCAGGAAGATAGGCATATAATGTTTCTCAGTACAAGCTGCTAAGGAATAAGCACTGGAGAGAGCTATTATCCTTGTGTTCTGCTCGCAGGGATGGGGCTGCCTACCCTGGAATCAGGGATGCCACAAGGCTGCTGTTCTAAACTTTTCCCCACATTCCAAAGTTACGCCTTCTTCTGCAGAACCCAGCCAAAGAGCAGCAAAGTCTAAGCTGGCGTTCACCAAGGCTCTGCTTTGAATTCTGGACCAACCTACCCGGATCAGTAGCTGAGGCAATGGCGCCAAACAACAGACAGTCTGTAAAATAGAAGTCTCCAGCAAGCTGCCCCATCACTTTCATCAGGGCGACGCAACCGTACATGATCGATCTGTGGAAACAGAAGAGAGGGGATAATCTTATCAGGCAAAGCACCCGTGACCAAGTCTGAACGCCCAGCGCTTGCAAGTAAGGATAGACAATATGCCTGGGTTTCCACACCATTTTATGGAAAAGCTTTGTTATGCTTTAAACTAGAGGCAAAATCATGCCCAGGAAATGTCTGTTAATTGGGTAGCATGTGGAAAAAGGAAATAAATACACATCTGGTTCTAAACATCCTCCCACGTCTTTATTAATTCATGGCAAAGTTGATCTTTCTGTGCCACAGACATGTTTAGAAAATCATGTGAATGCGGCAGGTTGACAGTCTAAAAATATCATGAACATGGGGCAGAATTGCATCACACTGTCGCTCATGGAAGAGGAGGCCTGTTTTCAGTTCACTTTTTAATAACCCAACACAAAAACAAAGATTCCCCTCCCACCCACCCCAGCTTCCTCAGCTCAAGATACTGATCTGCAGACTGCCCTTCTTCCTGCCATCAAATCTGCCGCCATTTTGGTCCCAACCTAAAAGCTGGCAATTCACCCGACACGACATGGAACCTTGAGGGATCCTAGGTGGGTCTACAAGAACTCTGTTTGCCACCCGTTTGCTGGTTTTTATTATTTGAGAAATCTCCAGTTGATTCCACAGTCTTGTTTGGACAAGAGGATTTTTAAAAAAATTATTATTCTTTTAATGTACTTTTATTGGTAACAGCCTGGCCCCAGATCTGTTGACATAGGGCGTTTATACACGACCCCTAAGCTCCGCTGCAAATGGCTCCCAGCTCCGGAGCTTAAAAATGTTTCCCCACCAGCTCCGGAGCTAACAGAAAATTAAGTGCGACCCCGCCCACCTAAGCGTGACCCAGCGCACCTTTCAAGTACCTGCTCTGGGAGAGTGAAAAATTTTAATGCAGAGAGTGCCGGGCTCTTCTCGCTTCTTTATGTTATTGTTTTTTGCCTCCCGCCCCTTTAAGAGGAACCAGGAAATGACGGGGGGGGGGGTCGGAGCAACTTCCAACCGCACTCCGGAGGTAAGAGTGCATTCTTTTCTCCCTTTTTTTCTCCCTCCCCTCACGCAGACAGAACAAGGAAGTGCGGAGGGGATGGGAACGCAGGGAGAGCGACAAACCCTCAAGATCTCTGGTCCGAATTTAAGGGACCAGCGGATCTTAGGGGTCGATAAAAAGGCCCATAGAGTAGCTTAGAAATATTTAAGTAGTAAAGGAAGGAAGGAAGGAAGGAAGGAAGGAAGGAAGGAAGGAAGGAAGGAAGGAAGGAAGGAAGGAAGGAAGCCATCAGTTTGGCTTGATGGCTGAATGATTAGTGCAATAAAACAACAGCAACAACAGCAACAACACTCACAAACGCACATGCTACAATCCCCCTAACTGCCTGACTGAAACTGCAGAATTAGGCTTATTATTATTCTGATTTTTCAACCAATGTTGGTATTTTTTAGATTCCCTGCAAGGCTGCTCTTCGCTTGCGCTTCTTTGGATCCAAGTCTACTTATTTCAGTTCTAATTATTTTATGCACTCTAAATCTTTCTCACGCTTTTCTCAGGTTATGGTATTTTATTTATTTATTTTCCTGATTTATTATTTACACTGGGTGGCATTTTATTCCGTGAACCGTTCCTTTGAGAACCTTCTTGAGAGGTTTGACTATTGAGCAGAAATGTATTAAATACTCAGAACGGTTTTCTGGGACCTACTCACCCTATTACAAAGCAAGAGATCGCTGTTCCAAGAAAAGCATACGCCAAGATAGATCCCAGGTTTCGGAAGAAATGCCGCTAGAACAACAAGACGAGGAAGAATGCGGTTATCTAGGGGGCAGTGCTCATCTCTGTATTCAAGCCGAAGAGCCAGTGTTGTGCAAGTCCATAGCCACGTGGCCAGCACGGCTGCAAGGGAACACTGTTTTGCCTTCCCGCTTTTTACGGTGGTACCCATTTATCTCCTTGCATTTACATGCTTTCGAATTGCTACTGGAGGTTGGCAGGAGCTGGGGTTATCAGCGGGAGCTCGCTCCGCTGGGTGGCACCCGGGATTCGAACTGCTGAGCTCCCAACTTTGCAGCTGACAGTTTCTGGAGCCTTAGTCCACTGAACCACCATGCCCCAGTATACCCAGTATGGTTCTGAAGTGTAAAAATAAAAAAACCCCACAACTCACACATATTGTGGTAAAGAAAGAGAAAACAAATGGAAAAAACTGACACACACTGCTTGGTCACAAACTCTCGACTGAGCAAAAAAAAACCCTCTCCACAGACACATCTTGTCTAGCGGTCATTTAAAAGCACTGCGCCAAAAGATAGCTTCCTATAGGTCTTTATCTTGTCAGAAACTGGCCAGACACCCAACCAAATATTTATATCAGTTGAATTCCGCCAAACACATGTTCGGCCAAAAAAAACACAGAAACTTCTGGTTCGGCAGTTTATGCCCATTTCCTAGTCATGTAACAAGTCACACAACTGGTGCATTGACTAGGAATTGAACCAGGGATGTTTCAGTGAGTAACTATTCACTGCGCCAAACAACAACAACAACAACAACAACAACAACAACAACAACAACAACAACAACAACAACAACAACAACAACAACAACAACAACCAAAGCTGGAAAGAATCTGAAAGATAATCTAGTCCAGTGGTTCTCAACCTGTGGGTCCCCAGATATTCCTGGACTGCAACTCCCAGAAATTTGTAAGTTGAGGTACCACTGTATTTAAAGCTTAAAATGTATGGAATACCCCAAAAAGAGTCCAACAAATACCATGCGAAAACATGGTATACAAAAGCAACGCAGGAAACACAATATAAACACTAAGGCACAAGTATTCACACAGACAACCACTCATTAAGGGACAGCCTGCAAAGGAACAGAGGAGTGTGACAGACGGACAGTTCGGCTGACTGGTGTGACTGAAGACACAGGATCCTGCCCTGAGTAAACCAACTCAGAAAGTAGAATTTCATCTCTGCTGTTTTTAATACATCTTACTCTCTAGCTATTGTGTTATTTCATTATAGCATGGGGAGTGGGGGCCTGCATTTGAGCTGAACATGGAAATGACTCATTATATCCAAACGTTTGCCAGGATGTACAGGCCACCCCCTTTCAGCCACAAGCCAGATGGTAGAACTGGATGCCATAATGCAGTTAAAAAATAAAATTAAAAAATAAATAAGGTTTCTAACTGGGTTTTTTTTTTTTAAAAAAAGCTTCCCCCCTTTCTACAAGTGTTTATAGAAAAATATTTGGTGTTCCTCAAACTAAAATCAGTATATCAACAGGGTGACAAATATTCTTTGCAATTTCTTCTTAACACAAACAAAACATGGTTGGGTTTATTTATTGATTATTGGTTTAAAACATTTTAGCCCACCTTTTTCCAAAAAAGGTGGCTGGCAACATTAAAGAGCAACAATATTAAAATTTATTCATATGTCTGTTTCTCTATTTTGGGTATGCATAGTCTGGTTGACTTATTTGCTTGCTTGTTTGGCTTGGAATCAAATCCCCCCAAGATAAGACAATCCTACTGTACAGAAATCAAACAAATTGAGTACAGTGGATCCTCGTATAACAAACAGTTTGTATAACAAAATCTGTACAACATAAAAAATTCCAGAGATAGGGGAAATTTGCTTAACAGAATCGCCTGTGGGGCGAATCCATGCCACATAAAAATGGTCGTGATTAGGGATTACTCTGTTTTCAATGCATTCCTATGGGAAATTAGTATAAAGGAAAATTTGCTTAACAGAATTTCATTTGGAACGAATTAATTCCTTTATACAAGGTACCACTGTAATCACCTATACAACCACAAGAGAAAAACAGAACAGCATTGTGACTTGTTAAAAAGTTTTTAAAATGAACCAGAACTTACCCTTTTTAAGCTGTATCCCGCATGAAATATAATTGGAGGCAGAAGAATGTTGAAGAATACTTCTGGATCAAATGTCACCTATAGAGTTTTGTTTAAGAAAATAAAGGAAGAATGAACATCCAGATAAGGAAGATTTTACCTAGACCACAAGACAAAGCTTGCTAGCTGACCAAACAAATTTTAAACCAGTAATACCTGTTAAGATGTGGAGCTGTTCTCTGACACTATCCTAGTGTGGGGCCTCCAGATCAATTGACAATAAAAAGCTCCCATTACACACCCACCCACCCCAAAAAATTACACCACCTCTGGACAGAATTAAACATGGGAACTAGAAGCGTGAGGATGCTCATGTTTCGAATACGTGTGTGTGTGTGTGTGTGTGTGTGTGTGTGTGTGTGTGTGTGTGTGTGTGTGTGTGTGTGTGTGTGTGTGTGTGTGTGTGTGTGTGTGTGAACCATGAGTGCAAATGCCAAGAAAAGAGACTGGATGAGCCAGAAGCACCAAGACAGAAGCTCTAGCTAGCAGACTTGAGATGTCAACATGTTAATTATATGATATGTATTCCAAATGGACAAGAAATTCAGGAAACTCAAGTTTTATTGGTAGGCCCCTGCAGGGAAAAAAGAAGATACAGTGGACCCTCATGTAACGAAGGGTTTGTATAAAATCTGTACAACATAAAAAAATCCAGAGATAAGGGAAAATTGCCTAACAGAATCGCCTATGGGGCGAATCCTTACAACATAAAAATGGTCGCAATTAGGGATTACAGTAGGATCCCAGTATCCGCTGGGGATTGGTTCCAGGCCTTCCTGTGGATAATGAAAACCATGGATAAGAGAGAACACCCAATGCCCCCAAAACCTCTGTTTATGTGACAGGAGCTTGCTTTACAGCTGCTGTTTTGTGACAGTAGCTTGCTTTACAGATGCTGTTTTATGATAGTAGCTTGCTTTACAGCTGCTGTTTGTGACAGTGGCTTGCTTTGCATTAATTTTTTTAAAATTTTTATTTATTTATTTTTATTTGATTTTTTTCCCCTGGCCAACTATGGATAACTGAATCAGTGGATAACGAATCAGTGGATACGGGAGTCCTACTGTACTCTGCTTTCAATGGATTCCTATGAGAAATGTGTACAAAGGAAAATTTGCTTAACAGAATTTCATTTGGAACGAGATAATTCCTTTATACGAGGCACCCCTGTACAGGAGGAAGACCCCAAAACTAGGCCTCTTCGTTGCTTTTCTCAGGACTCATGATCTCAGAGCAGATGATCTCTTTTTGGGTGGGAAGAATGGGAAAAACACCCAAATCACGCTTACCTTTCTGAGCATCTCATTGTCCTGGACATTATTGGGTTCGTGGGAACTGATTTCCCCTTTCAGGGTGTACTCGTAGAACTTCCCGCTAAAGTTGACCAACAAAGTGGCTGGGCTGGTCTGCACCGGGCAACTCAAGGTGACGTTGTTGACATCGCTGGGGATGTGGATGCCGTAACGGAGGACGACGCCCACCAAGACACCTTCCAAAGAGGGAAGAGAGAGAGAGAGAGAGAGAGAGAGAGAGAGAGGACACCACTGGTTAGTTAACACTTGATCTTAGCCGATAGGCCGAGAAGCCACTGGTTAGTTAAGAGGAACCCAAGGAAGGCCAAGGAACGTTGAGCCGCGGTCAAGGGTTTCATAGAATCATAGAATCATAGAATCATAGAGTTGGAAGAGACCTCAAGGGCCATCTAGTCCAACCCCCTGACATGCAGGAACCCCCATCACAATATTTCCGACAGATGGCCATCCAGCCTCTGCTTAAAAACCTCCAAAGAAGGAGACTCAACCACCCTCCGGGCAGCATCTTCCACTGCCGAATAGCTCTAACTGTCATGAAGTTCTTCCTGGTGTTCAAATGGAATCTCTTTTCCTGTAGTTTGAAACCATTGCCCCGAGTCCTAGTCTCTGAAGCCATGGAAAACAAACCTGTTCCCTCTTCAATATGACATCCTTTCAAATATTTAAGCATAGCTATCATATCCCCTCTGAGTCTTCTTTTAGAAAGGCTAAACATTCCCAGTTCCCTAAGGCGTTCCTCATAAGACATTTCCTCCAGACCCTCAACCATCCTGGTAGCCCTCCTCTGCACCCGCTCTAGGTTGTCAACATCCTTTTTAAACTGAGGTGCACAGAACTGGACACAGGACTCCAGGTGGGGTCTGACCAGAGCAGAATAGAGTGGTACTATCACTTCCCTTGATCTAGACACCATGGTTCTGTTGATACAACCAAGAATCGAATTGGCTTTCCTGGCCGCCGCATCACCCCTTTGAGGCCATGCCGTCTCAAGACTCTTATGTTCAAAGAACATTCTTGCCTGCATTTCATGTACACGAGCATTTATAATAATCTGGCTGGAGAGCTCAGCGAGTTGGGACGCTGGATACAGAGCCAGAGGTGGAGAGTTCGAATCCCCCACTGGGCCTCCAAGCAGAAGAGCCAGCCTAGGTGGCCTTGGACCAGCTGCACCGTCCCAGAACACCCACAGAGGAAGGGAATGGCCAACCGTTTCTGTGTATACAGTGGACCCTCCTATAACAAACAGTTTGTATAACATAAAATCTGTACAACATAAAAAAATTCCAGAGATAGGGAAAATTTGCTTAACAGAATCGCCTATGGGGCGAATCCATACAACATAAAAATGGTCGCAATGAGGGATTATTACGGCTGGCTCCCTCGCTGGCGACGTTCAAGAAAAAACTTAAGACTTTCCTCTTTCGGGACGCCTTCGGCGACACCTAGGGACCCTTTTTTTTTTTTACCCGCCAATTGACTCTTGGATTTCACTGTTTTAGCTGTTCAATGATCTTATCTGTTGTGTTTTTATTGTTGTAAACTGCCCTGAGTCCTCTTGTTGGGAAATAGGGCGGTATATAAATGTGAATAATAAATAAATAATAAATAAATATTCCGTTTTCAATGCATTCCTATGGGAAATGTGTATAAAGGAAATTTTGCTTAACAGAATTTCATTTGGAATGAATTAATTCCTTTATACAAGGTACCACTGTACCTAGAAAACCTTGAAAAGATCCACCATGAGTCAGAGCTGGCTAGACGACGCATCATGATGATGATGATGATGATGAAGAAGAAGAAGAAGAAGAAGAAGAAGAAGAAGAAGAAGAAGAAGAAGAAGAAGAAGAAGAAGTGACATGTGCCCGCAGCAAAATTTGTGGTGTCTTTCCTTTCTGTTTTAAGGCACACATTTCATGAACATTGGAGGGCATGCAGCTCCTTATCACCCAAGCTCTGCTCAACTTCATAAAAATATCCAGAATAAGGCTTGGTCAAGGCCTCAGGTGTCACATGACACACCTTCATCGAGATCCCTGCCTGTCATCTCATGTTATCAGATCTACTGGGTTGGCAAAGAAGGGTAGGCAAGAGTGCAAGAGGTTAAAAAATAATAATCAAAGATCCACTTGTCTGCTGACACAAAAGGATGGTGATGCGCAGCTGCTATCAAGAAGCTGGTGTCCGCCTTTAAGGAAACAGATTGTGTCTTCTTACCATACAGAGCACTGGTTCCCAACCTGTGGGTCCCCAGATGTTCCTGGACTGCAACTCCCAGAAGCCTCCACCACTCTCTGTGCTGGAAGGGGTTTCTGGGAGTTGCAGTCCAGGAACATCTGGGGACCCACAGGTTGAGAACCAGTGATATAGAGGTCTGTATTTATGCCTGCCCTCCTCACATCTCAGAGTGATCTGGCACCAAAAGGTTCACCCTACAGCCTTGTCCACCACCCCTATAAAACAAACCCCACAAAGATAATTTTGATCTGCTTTTTGGAACCCCTCCCTCCTTTTATTTCTCTCATTTTTAAAGCTTTTCTAAGAGCCAAAAGTCCCCTGGGTAGCACTGGGTTTCCCTAGAAAGATTCCGTGATACACCCAGAAACCTGTTTGTTTGTTGAACTCAAGAAACCCTGAAGAGAACCTGAAGAGTTTGGAGACATCTTGAAAGCTTTTGGCTTTCAGCCACGGAAATTTCCAGGACACTGGCCTCTTTGTCTTACGCTGTGGCCAGGGAGCAAAGGTAGAAAACCTTGCCCTCTTAATGAAGGAGCACAGAAAAGAGAGAGAGAGAGAGAGAGAGAGAGACGCTTCACTCTGGCATGAATCAGAAGAAAGATCTGGCTGATCCCAAGGATTCAAAAACCATAGGTGAGCAGATGGCAACCACCATAAGTGTGTACACTTTTTAGACCATTTAAGTAGTACAGAATTTAGAAAGTGATTCAGGCCTTCTGAACAAAATCTCCCTTTAATTTAAAAAGGGGGAAAGCAAACCACTACTAATGTGGAAAAGAGGAAAAATAAAGAGTGCAGGAAGTTTCTGTCGAAGACTCAGAGATACAATACAGTGGTGCCTCTTAAGACGAATGTAATTAGTTCTACAGGTCAATTTGTCCTACGAAAAATCCGTCCAACGAAACAAGGTTTAATGCAGTTTCCCATAGGAATGCATTGAATTCGTCTTACAATGCACCCCATATGAAAATTCGTCTTACAAGGTTTTCCTATTTCCGGCCATTTCATTCATCTTACGATTTTTTTGTCTTAAGGGGCATCCGTCTTACGAGGTATTACTGTATACACTTCTGATGTCTTACTGCTATTTCCTGCCATTCGATTTAACTCCGCCCTCACTGCCAACCCCCAGTTCAGAACTAAGAGACAGAAATTTTCAAGCAATCAAGGGTATATTTCTAGCACTAATAACATATGTGTGTGTGTCATGGAAAAAATAAAAATAAAAATAAAGGTTTTCCTAGCTTGAGGAGTGGCTGTGGAACTTCTTTCTCACCTGTCTCAAGATTTAACACTACAAATATAAAACTAAAAAATCAACATTTGTAGTATCAGCATGAGAAGAAAACAGAAACAGTTGATGAAATGTAATTTCCCCACACACTCTCCAAAAATAATCGGATTAGCTCCTGAGTCTGGAATACAGAGTCTGTTGTTCCAAATTTTCCCCAAAGAGTGCTGTTTCGTTCCATCACCCAGATGAGTTAAAAAGGGGAAATAAGATAACGTATTTTCTGTGGTGCTCCAGCTGCAATATTCTCCCTCAAGAGAGCTTTGACTAACTCTCCTCAATTTTAAGCAGACAGTAAAAACATTTATTTCATTTAGATGTAATGCTTTCAATAGGAGATTGGGTATTTTGACTCTGCTTCTTAAACCTTTAAAGGTTTAAAACATTTCAACCTTTTTAATACGGCTGATTGTTTACATTTGCTCTGTTAGGATCCTTGGTGGTGAAGGAGAGTTTATCAACACAGGGTATTTTGAAAGTAAATAAATAACAGGTTTTGATGTCACTCTGGTCACTTACAGGCTCCCTTGTACTTGTAGGGAGAAAAAAATCTGAAATAGACCTGATTGTGAATCTGAGCAAAATTACACTGAACTGAACTGCCTTAAAACGGACGCAATGCTGCTTCTGCTTGTGCTGAAGGAGCCTGACATGATCATAAGGTAAAGGTAGAGGTTCCCCCTGCACATGCGTGCTAGTCGTGTCCAACTCTAGGGGTGGTGCTCATCTCCGTATACAAGCCGAAGAGCCAGTGTTGTGCAAGTCCAAAGCCACGTGGCCAGCATGGCTGCAAGGAAACACTATTTTATCTTCCTGCTTTTTACGGCCATACCTATTTATCCACTTGCTTTTTACACACTTTCAAACTGCTAGGTTGGCAGGAGCTGGGGTTATCAGCGGGAGTTCGCTCCGCTGCGTGGCACCCGGGATTCGAACCGCCGAGCTGCCGATTTTGCAGCTGACAGTTTCCGGAGCCTTAGTCCACTCAGCCACCATGCCCCTTGATATGATCATATTTGGGGACTAATTCTGTAACCCAAAAGCTTTGTGCCTGAGGAGACATTCTGAATCCCCATCTTGTAAAGCCAAAATGCTGTGTCCCTTGTCTTCAAGCACAGAGATGTGTGTGTGTGTTGGGACACTTGTTCTAAAACTATACAGCACATCACTCCAACTGGGTGCTGATGTGGAAAAAAGATATGTTTTTGTAACTCTTGGCTTTGCTAGCTCACCTGAAGGCTTTTTTGGGAGCCATCTCAGATCTAGCCTCTAATCCTACATACATTTACGTTTCACTGAAGTAAACAGGGTTTATTTCTCACTAGAACTTTATCTATAGTATCCACTTGGTCTATTTCATTCCTTGAAAATTTGAGGCAAGGCAGTATACCACAAAGTTTTTTTTTAGAATAGAATAGAGTTTTATTGTCATTATGCATATGCAAGGTATGCACAACAAAATTAGACTACTTTTCCACGACACACTCAAAACAAGGAACCATACAAAACACATAAAACACCATGGAAGATATTAAAAAACTCTTAAAACCACTTACAAAATTTAAAACACTACTTAAAAACTGCTTAGGATGAGGCTACAACCGTCGCATTTAACTTGGATACCGCTCTAGGATAAAAACTGTTCTTTAGTCTGTTTGTCCCTGACCTAAGAGACCTATATCTCCTGCCAGATGGCAACAGTTCAAAAAATTGGTGGCCAGGATGCGAAGGGTCTCTCAGAATTCTAGATGTCTTCCTCAAGCATCTGGAGTTGTATAATTCTTCCAAAGGAGGGACAGCCCACTATCCTCTGGGCAGTGTTGATAACCCTCTGGAGCGCCCTTCTATCTGCCACTTTGCTTTTAATATACGGTATACATTTCCACAGAGCAACTGGCTTTCTCCTGAGATAAAGCTCTCCAATTTCTCAACACCACTTTCGTAACCATCTTGAAGGGCTGTGAATTTTTCCATCTGAACTTTTAAAAAAAAAAACTTAAGAAACCCTGGATGGAAGAGGAGATTAACTCTGGGGCCTAGTTAGGAGCCAACAATGGGGAGAGGGAGAGACAGAGAAGCAAGCAAAGAAATGTACACAAAACACAAGAGATGTTTAGGTTTGAAAGAGAAAGCTTGTTACCAACCAGTATCTAAAACACTGTGTTTGGAGAGATCTGGTTTCAAATATTTATAAAGCCAAACATTTGTTAGTTAGCCTGTGGTAAGTACCTATCTTTCCACCTCAGTTCACCATATTTTAAAGAATGTCAAGAAAAGCTACCTCACATGATTGCCGGGGAGGATAACTGAGATGAGATTATAATATATTTGGAGTACGGCAGCAGCCGTCTTATTGCAGTCTTGTAAATTTGCAGGTTTCACTGCAAACTTCTTCCAGAATACGCTTCCCTGGGTTCAGCAGGAAACGCGACCAGAATTTGTTCATAATCTGCTACCAGTATTAACCATCTGCTCTAAATGAATTGGGCGACTACATAAACACCATTCATTGCACAGATTCTGAACATTTTAAAACCTACTGCCAACAAGAAAGCAGGGATGGGAGATAAAGAAATATTAAGAATATATTTCTGGAAAGTATTTTCAGATAAAACATACGTTCCCCTCCGAAACCAGACTAGGTGCATTGCCATGATAGTACATCATGAAGCAACCGCTGAAAATGTATCAGAGACATCCACCAGCTAGTTCGTTAACCAGTTTATTAACAACCAGAGATTCCTAGGAGGTTCACGGGTCCTGAGGTCCACAGGAAAGCAACAGGGTCAGTAGGACTGCTGGACCTAAAGTGGATGAAGGCTGGGATGTCAAGGATGCCTTATGCCAAGGTGAGTGCTGAAAACCTGGTCCCGAGCTCAAAGGGTCTCCTTCCATCAGTGGGGGGAGTGTACCCCAAATAAACTCAACAGTGGGTAACCCTAACCCCAAGATTTTTGGGGAGACCAATCTTGTCACACCTGGGAGATGCCGGCCTGCCAAATAAATAAATAAATAAGCCTTTGGGCTTTTCTGATCATAACTCCTTGCCTCTAGCTACCAAGTCGACCCAGTGGGTATAGGTCAGTGTTGACGAACCTTTCCGTGGGCACCTGACATCCTCCCTTCACATCCACCTGTTTTCAGGTTAAATTGCCCTATGGACACTTTGCAAAAAAAAAAAAAAGTGGGGTTTTGAATCGCAGTTTGGGCACTCGGTCTCTAAAAGGTTCGCCATCACTGGTATAGGTGATGGGGAGTGCTTAACAACTCTGAGTCTGGACGCGGGAAAGGGGTGCGGAGTGGGGACAACACACCCACATACGCATTGGGGTGGCCAAAGGTCTGCCCCATAACCTCTCCGACGCCATGGGGAACCAGGAGAGGGCCGGCAGCGGCAGCGGCAGCGGCGGTGGCTCCCCGGCCCTCCTGGGTGGGCGGCTCCCCTCCCGCGACGAAGGCGCGCTGGGCTCGGCCCCGGGGTGGTGGTGGTGGTGGTGGTGGTGGTGGTGGTGGTGGTGGTGATGGGGAGCGGATCTCGGGATCCGGGGTGGGTCGGGGCAGTCCGCGGGAGTTGGGGTGTGGCGGTGCCCCCCTTGGGCGCGGGCTCACCGTAGATCATGGCCAGGCCGGTCTCGTGGAGGAAGCGCGCGCGGCGGTGCTTGAAGAGCCAGATGGTGAGGATGGTGAGGGTGAGCAGGAGGATGAAGATGAGGAGGTTGGCGCTGTCCTGCCGGTGGCTGGCTTCGGCCGCTTTCTCCGAGACGATCTCCTCTTCCAGGGCCACGGCCCGCGTCCCCGGCGCCGCCGGAGCAGCAGCAGCAGGAGGAGGAGGAGGCTCCGCCGCCCGGGCGCCGCACCGGCTCTCCGACCAGGCAGCGGCCAGCGCCAGCGCCAGCCCGACCAAGAGCCACCGGCGCAAGGAAGGCCCCGCGGGACGCAGCAGCAGCAGCAGCACCAGGGGGACCATGGCTGCTCCGGCACCGCCGCCGCCGGGACTGGAGAAAAAGAGGAGGCAGGAGGCAGGAGGCAGGAGGAGGAAGAAGAAGAAGAGGAGGAGGAGGAGGAGGCAGGAGGCAGGAGGAGGCGCCACCGGCGGGCCGAGGAGGAGCGCGCTGGCTGGCGCAGGCGCGCCCGGGAAAGGGCGCACGGCGGGCAGGCGCAGGAGCAGCCCTGTCCTCCTCCTCCTCCTCCCCCTCCTCCTTCCTCCGGATTTTGGGGAGGGGGGGCACAGGGACGGAAGGGGGCGATCCCGGTGGGAGCCTTCCCCAAGAGGGACCGGCGGGTCCCTGCAAGCTTTTCGCCCGGAGGCGGGTGGGGTGGGCTGGCTTTTCTTGGACAAGAAGAACTGGGGACTCAGTTCCAGGAACCGCCCGGGCGCCCGGTGGTTTTTAATGCCACCAGCAATATAACGCCGGTCATCATCATCATCATCATCATCATCATCATCATCATCATCATCATCATCATCATCATCATCATCATCATCATCATCATCATCAAATTATTTTCCTTCCCCCTTCTTCCTTTGGTATGTTTCCTTTTGATTTGTAATTTGTATCGGGGTATTTTAATTGTGGTTTGCTTTGTTTGTACACCGCCCAGAGTTCCCTTCGAAAAATCGGTGCGGTTTATAAATCTAAAAATAAATAAATAAATACTAACTCATCATCATCATCATCATCATCATCATCATCATCATGGCGTCATCAGCATCATCAACATAATAATCATGGGACTGAATCAAATCCAGCCCCTGTCCAAGAGGAGGCAGAGTGGGGAACTGAACTCGCCGCTTGGGCGTTGCCTGCTGCATCCCATGAGAAGTGGTTGTGCAACGGGAAGGCACCTCCCATCCATCCATTTCCCCCTTGTCCGGCTTGCCAGAATTGCAGCTCCAAACCACATCTGGAAGGCACCATTGCTGTGCAATCTGGGCTGTATGCAAGGACCCAGAGAAATACAGGCTGGGTTATTTTCAGAGAAATAACAGCCTTGAGTTTTAAAATTATTCTGGGTATAATATTCTGAGGCTGGAGGCCCACAAATCACAGAGTGGTTAGGAAAGCAAAGGCCTTCTCATCTAAAAAGAGGAACATCACAATTTCCAGGAGTGGCAGGAGAGAAGAAACTTTCTCACTGAAAGATGGTATAAATGAACCCCATTTTATTCCAAACGCTTTAAGAATCATAAGTGGATATGCTGGTTTCATATCTCACCCTTTTCATAGCCCTCTGGACCTTAATAAAGTATCGGATCAAGAAAGATGTTTTCTGTTCTGAATCAATGGCTCCTAAGTTTCAGTGGGTGAAATGGAGTTTTCGGAGGGAGAGAAGGAGGGAGGAGAGAGAGAAAAAAATGCTGGTCTGATCTTTCCAGAGGTAATTGTATCCCTTTATTGTGGTCTTGGTTCCAGCTGTATTGTTCCTTAATTAAATAACCAGCTCCCTTTTCTGCATCATACAGCAATGATCAAGGGACTACTGTATATTGCTTGAAGCGTATTCAAATGGCAATAACACACTACATGTGCACATTAAGATACAATGACAGTTGTATTTTGGGTTCCTTCATTCTTGGCACAGAATCTGCCAATTAATGCTTTAATTAATGTTTTAACTCAGTTATTCACCCGGAGCCCAATTGACTTTTCTTGTATAATTAGGGCCCATTCAGACTCCTTCAGATTTTGCTTTATTATGATTGCCGCTCATAGGGTTTTGTTTTGTTTTTAAATTGAAGCTTACCCAATTTGGAGAGAACTTTTTGAAGGTAATTTTTTTCTACTCCATAGATTTTCTTTCACAACCAGTATCATGTTGCATCCTTTGCTTCATCTTTGACTCCAAATCACATTTTCATATTTTAACATGGGAACTTTTATTTTATTTTATCCTGTCCTCTAAAGCAAAATGTGGAAGTTTAAATAAGAGTTTAAACTGCCTTCACCACAACTATTTAGGCCATGCATGAATGTAATAAACATTAAAATTTAGTTCCAATTTATCCTTTTATTTTTATTGATCGGATTATTTAAAATTTCTTCTTTTCCAAGGAGAAAGGCTGGGTTAAAAATACTCAAAAATAAAAATAAATAAAAAACAGAATACAACATTATTAGAAACCACCCAGAGTAGCCATTTAGCTAGATGGAGCGGTATATAAATTTAATAAATAATAAATAATAATAATATTACACAAATAAGTTCATCCTGTTAGCATTAACTAATACCATTAAACGAGTAAAGTTAACTAATAATTAGGTAATTAACTCCTGTTGCCAGATGGCTGCTATATATGAGTCTGTTAGTCCCATATGATTAACTCAACAAATATTAACAGCCATTCTAGTGTCTAGTCAAGACAATAAACAGGAACAGCGCAGGAGCGCCAGAGGGGGCGGAGTCAGCAAGTGGCCCCGCCCCCGGTTCTTTTTGTTTTCCCCCCCCCTTTCCCTCGCTGGCCCCGCCCTTTTTCCAGAATCTCTCCACCGGCAAGCCCCGCCCGAGCCGAGCCGATTGGGCCGAGCCCCGCTAGGCCCCGCCCCCCTGCGCCTGGCCCTGGCCGGAGGGAGGGAAGCGCCGCTTTACGTCATCGGAGCGCGACGAGCGGTCCCTTTCCCCTCCCTCTGTCCTGCGCCGCCGCAGGGCTCCCCGGCGCGCGACGCGGCCTGTTTCCCCCCCCCTTCCCCTCTCCGTACGCATGCGCGGCCCCGGCCCCTGAGGAGAAGGAGGAAGGGATGGCGGCGGCGGCGGCGGCGGCGGCCTCCCTCTGGAAAGGGCTGGTCGGGCTCGGGCTCTTCGCCCTGGCGCACGCGGCCTTCTCCGCCGCCCAACGTGAGTGACGGGAGGCGTCCCAGGCAGCTTCCCCCCCAACCCCACCGCCCGACCCCCCCCCGCAGCCCCCCCGACGGGCCAAGCAGGCCTCTGGGCCCACCCGCCCCCACCTTCTCTCTCTCTCTCCCCTCCCCTCCCCTCCCCCCCCACGCCCCCGACCTCTGACCTTCCTCCTGCGCGGGGGGGGGGGGGGGGGGGTGGGGGGGTACGGGTGCCGAGAAGCGAAATTGGGCGGAGGGGGGGCGCCTGGAGGGGTCTCCCCTCCTTCCCTCCCTCCCCGGGAGCTGCCCCCCCCACCCCCCACCCACCCCATGTGGGGGGGGGCAGGGGCCTGGGCAAGGGGACCCTCGGGAACACTGTCCCCCAGCCGCTCATCTTCCTCCTCATCATCCTCATCCTCGTCGGCCTGGCCTGGAGAGGTTGCTGGCAGGGGAGGAGGGGAGGCTGTGTGTGAGAGAGATGGGGGAAGAGGGGGGGTGTGCTGGGTGCCAAGCTTGACCCTCCCCAAGACACGGCAGGGGCTGCCTGGGCGACCCCCCCCCTCAGCGAGGCCTTGGAGCAGCTGGGAGCAAAGGCCAGCTTGGGGGAGGGGGTGGATGTGTGGCCCTGGAGGCCCTGCACCATCCTCCCCATCAGCCTTGGCCAGCTCAGATTCCCGCCAACTCCCGGTGCCAGGCTGCACTTCTTGCCCACGAAGGCCGGCGGTGAAGGCGGCTGCCCTTCATGAACGGCCGGGAGACCACGGCTTCCCTCCATGAAACAATCTCTACCAGGATTTCTAAGCCATGCTTAACTGGAGGCAGCGAGCAGAGTCCAGCCCTATCCATCGGGGCTTCTTACCAAACACCATCCAGGAGGGTGTTTGCATCCTAGCAGCACACACAGTCCCAGGTGTCCTCAGGTGCCACGGGGACTCTGCCGCAACCTCGTGGTGACAGAAGCTTTTGTGGGAAAGAGCCAGGTTCTTCAAATGCAAGAGGCAGCAGGAGGAAGGATGTATGTTAGGTAAACCACCACAAGACCCATGCTTGCAGCAGCCATGCACGTGTTGTCCGTGACAACCATCCCATTATAAGCATCCCGGCTCAAGAAACCATTGGGTAATTTACCCAGTGTGGTGTCGTTGATTGAGAGCTTAAGACTCAGAAAAACCAGGATTAGGCCATGGGAACTCAGTGGGGGAGTGGAACGGGTAAAAACACTCCATAAGTGTCTCTTTTAACCTGAAAGCTTTGCTAGGGTTGCTTTAAGTCTGTTCCAACTTGGTGCCACATAACTGTTGGGAAAGAGTTGACATAAGATTGACCGGGCAGGCATGACATGAGTTTAAAAGATAAAGACAGCATTGGGAGAAGTTGATATGTTTGTCCACAGATCCCTGCTAGACTGTACACATGCTGATCTTCAAACTGGGGGGGCTTTTGTGGCCAGGAAGACAGGAATCCTGTCCTCAGCCAGGCAGCTTCTGTGAGCCTAGAAGTGAGTGGCAAATAGTTTGCTGCAGAATGAGCTAAAATATCTGGACCAAAGGAAGCTGATATGAATACCTTCACCCCTGTCTTCTTATTTTAATGTAGGTAATGATTTCTGAGTGGGGGACTCCTGTTTCAACACTATCATAGTGTTGAAATCGCAGTAGGTTGTCAACCGGATCTCAATATTTTTAGCATGCATCTTGCCTGTGGCAGTAGCTGCCGCTACTGGTGTAGCTGTTTTGTTTGCGTCCACAGTAGGGGCCATTTCAGGTGAGCCTTGGAATTGTGGTTTCGAAATCGCAATAGTGTTTATGACTCTGTTTCACTGGTTTGTGCATGATGGAGCCAGATTGGAAAAGGCACATGAGTCTGTGTAGGGATGGCTCAGTTGCTATCAGTCATTCCTTTGTTTTCCTCCCCTACTTTTGTTCTGTTCTTGTAGATCTCTGAACAGAAACTTTTGCAAAGTACTGATTATCAATTGTGGGAAGTAAGGCAGATGTGTTCATTATATACCTTGCAGCAAAAAGACAATATAATTGCCTCTGGTTGTAACAAGCTAAATAGATGTACGGCCTTGTGGTCTAGAGAGCTAGCAGTGATTTGCTTTTATCATTCGTCATGCCTGCCTGCCTTATTTCTTTTAGTGGGATGATTTGGACACTTAGTTTAGCCCGTCCAATCAGGCATTAAAGATTAGATGCGCTCTAAAACTATAGGGAGAGAATAACTGGGTGAATGCAGGCAGCACCCTGGCCTTCACCCATGGCAGAGTTGACTGCAAATCACATCATGGGGCCGTTTTCTAGATACAGTAAAGGAAAACCAGTCTGATTTATCGGCATGTCGTTATTTTGCAGATCGTTCCTATATGAGATTAACGGAAAAGGAAGATGAAACTTTGCCGATAGATGTAAGTTGAATGTCTCTTCTTTTCTGCTGAATGAAGCGGCAGGGGGTGATGATGAGCCACAGTGTGTTTTCCTTTCAAGCCATTTAACTTTGGTTCATTTGGTGTGGATCCAGGAACAAATGGGGGATGGGGGTTGGACTGGTTTGCCCTCAGCATTGTTTGGTCCTGCCATCTTGGTTTTGTTCTCTTTGCACCAAATCTCCAGTTTGAGAGTAAGCAGTGGTTTCTGCAAGGTCTTCCTTTCAATTGGCTGTTGAGACGTCCAGTCTTAAGGGCACAGCAGTTAATTTGTATCTTAAATATCACACATTTTGGTGTCTTCCTACCTCTCTTAGAAGCACCCCTTCAGCAGTTCCCCAGCCCCCCCTGTCAGAAATGTTTTTGTTTTTTATTCTTCACACTCTGCAGAGGAAAGAGCCTTCTCCTGCTGGTATTGACTTGTGCAGAACTGCCCTGTCTGTTACTCCACAGATCCTAATATCTTGGAGTCTTCTCCTCACTTTTGTATTCAAAGTTTGGGTTTTGCATACTGTCTCTCTGGGTGATATGGGAATGCTCAGGAAGTTGAATTCCAGATATGCCCTCAGCCACTCTGCCCAATAATCTCCTGGGTCCCAAGACGCTGCCCATCCTTTCTCCAACCCAGATGCTTTATCATTCAGTGCATCACGGAAGTTTCGCAAACTCTAACCTCTCCGCTGTTAAAAAAATAGGCATGGAGCCAGTGCCCTACGCAATGACTGTTTTCGTGTTACCGTAATACGTGCCATCCAAGGAGGGGCAAAAACAATGCCTTGGTTCGTAGTTCCACTCAGACACATAGGCAGCCTTGAAGAGGCTCGTCCCCAGATCTTGCTCTGCTTACATTGCTCATATCTGAAGCCTGCGTAGCTGTCTGCTTGAAAGACAGAGCGAACATTGTAGCAAAGACCAAATAGGAAAATATTTCCTTGAAACTCATCTGCCATTTTTTCTCTTCAATCTGTTATAGATAGTTCTTCAAACGCTATTGGCCTTTGCAGTTACCTGCTATGGGATAGTACATATTGCAGGAGAATTCAGAGACATGGATGCAACTTCAGAGCTAAAATATAAGTAGGTTTCCTTACATCCTTCCTTCCCCTTCTAGTCCTGTTTTGTTGTTGTTGTTGTTGTTGAGACTTTAATATTGCTATTTTCCCACTCTTCTTGTCCACAGCCTTCTAGAACCTCAGAAATGGAGGGGAGGTGCCCCTTTTCTACAAATTCAGGGATATTTGTCAGCTGCTGTTTGTTGTAGGACAGTCCTGCAGGGATATAAAGCTGCAGCCCCTTGGCTTTCCCCTCCCACGCAATACATTTCAGGAAACCCTTCCGTGTTCTCATCCCAGAATTGGCCTGTCGTGGTGCATTAATCACATCAGCCATCATGAACTTCTGGGATCTAAGGAAATACAATGCCAGTCTTGCTAGCCTTTCCATTCCCTGCTTCTTTAGTTGGCTGTGGTAGGAGACTGAGTGCTAGAGGAATGGGTTTGCTCCAGCTTCACAGCTGCCGTGCTCATCCATGGTCTGGGATCAAGACTCGTCTTAAGAAGGAGTCTAGTTGCTAGAACAAAAACTGCGGCCTCTATTTAAAGGGAGAATATGGGTTAAGATTTTCTTCATTCTAGATCCCTTAAATCTCTGCAGGTAATATAGGTTAAGGCAGAGGTAGGCAGACGGTAGGTTGTGATCTGTAAGTAGAGTTGTTGTTTTATTGTCACCCACCCTATAGATTGTAACTCTTGAAGTATCTTGGATGAAGCCAATTGTTCCATTAGTCTTCCAGTGTTAATTCCCTTTATTCTGTTTTTCTTCTGTTTAAGGACATTTGACACGTTAAGGAACCATCCATCTTTTTATGTATTTAATCACCGGGGCAGAGTGCTGTTCCAGCCCCCAGACGCCGCCCATCCGTCCTCCAACCCAGATGCTTTATCATCCAGCGCATCACTGAAGTTTCGCAAACTCGAACCTCTCCGCCGTTAAAAAAAAAAGATTTTTACAGATGATTCTAAAAATAGAACAGGACACTGAGCTGTAACATTGGAGTTGGGGGTATAAACACTTTTTTTTAAACTTCTGGAACAGTATTTATATTGATCCTCCAGACTTTATAAAATATATATATTATATAAATATATTTAAAAAATTAAAAAGACCTCCTTTGAACACTGTTAATGACAATGACCAAATTGTGAATTGGCAAACGGTGTATGTTACTGCTACAACTATGCTGTGAAACATGCATTTTACCTTTCGTCCATTAAAACACTCTTGCGGTTGATTCACTTAAAACAAAATTTGTATTGGCAAAAAAAAAAGAGCAGAGAATGCTTTTAAAGGCAACAGAGAAGGGTGTCCTGTCCTTTCGTTGAATGCTGAGAAAGGAGCCAGGGGTCTACTTGGCGTCCGCTGAGAAGGTGGCCACAATATTTCCATGTCTTTGGCACTTGAGGCTGAAGTAATGTGGCCAATGCATGATAAGACCTCCGTGGGAAAGGACTGAGCCAGTGCAGTTTTGGGTTGCTTTGCCGAGAACAGAAAAGCTTCCTGTAGCCATGGGAGGTTAGCCTTGAGCCTTCCCAAAACGCTGGCAGGTGTTGAAAGAAGATGGACCTTTCTGCGAGAACATTGCACTGACAGAGGGGGCTGTGGAATCAATCGCATCAGGGGGCATCACATCTTTAAAATTACTTTGCATCAAGCATCAGTTGTAACCTGTGACCCTTGCCCGCACGCACGGTGAGCTTTGCAGATTGTGGCCTGGACTGGCTCACTGTTGCACTCATGGTGGGCTTTCCGTGGAGAACGCAAGACAGGCAGCGTGCTTATGGATGTTTAGTTTTGGCTGCTGAATGACTTGATTGGTTGGCTTGTAGGGCAAGGCCTCTGGCTACTGACTCTGCCTCGTTGGGTTCTCAGTTTGCTGCTCTGAAGGCCGCTGAAGGATTTGGCTGTCCTCCTTCCTGGGCGTTCTTACTGCCACGGTAGAAAAAAAAGGAACTGCTGCGTTCCCATTTAAACATGTTCAACTTGTTTTTCTGCTCTGTTCCTCTTTGTAATAACCTGCTTGGCAAGAGATTTCTTCCCCAGCTAATCTGCCCTGGAGCATGTGGAATGTATGGGTGGAAATGCACAACATTCAATAGATTTCTGTTGGTAAATAAGGATGCAGCAGTGTCGACCATCCTGTTTTGCCTTCAAGGCATGCCGGTCTTCTGCAGAAAGAGGGTTTCTTTGCTGGTGAGATAATACTGCATATGAGCTGCCTGATTTTTTTCTGGTTCCTAAATCATAGGAAATGAGTGCCTTTCAGAGGGTCTGAAGTACTGTCGGCTTTATACCCAGTCATTCTGGGGGCGCTGTTGGGGATAGTGCAGCGCGTATCTGGAGGATGACAGGCTGGGAAAGGGGTAAACAGTTTGGGGTGTTTTCCCCTCTCTCGTGGGCAGGAGTTAAAATCACCTGGCTCCAAGATAAGACTGCAACTGACATCCGATTCAGGCAGCGTACGTTAGGACCCCCAAATCCATGTCACTTATCAGTGGTCTGAAAATACAATTTAAAAAACCTAGAAATGTGTATTTCCACAATTTAACTACAAAAACTAGCCACTAGAGGAAGCCCGTGACCATTCTATGAACAGGGCTCCTTATTATCTGCAGTTTTCAGCATCTGGGGTGGGGGTGGGGGGGTTACTAACATTCCATCACATTCCATCCAGCTAGTCAGTGAGGAAGGACCATTGGCGCTGTTGATGAATATCATCTGGAGGCTGATCCTCCCCCAAAAAAAAAAAAACCCTAGGAAATGATGCATCACAGAGGAACTCTGCTTGAAGTTTCCCTAAAAGAGGGGAGTTCTGAAGCTTTCAGTAGTAATGAAGATAGGGCTTCTTTGCAAACTAACCTGTCAGCTGCTCCAGTTCATTGAATGAGACTTGTTTTCCTTCCCTTGTGTCTGGTCTAGCTGAAATCATGCCTGCCATTCTTTCCTTCTCAGATACAACTGGTGGTAGAATGGTTTAAAAGCTAGTAGGGGTAGTATGCCAGCCTTAATGCTTCTCATATGCTGCAATCAGGCCCCAGTGCAAGCTGAACAGGTCCTGTTTGGCGTCCGTTCTTCAGCCCCAGGGCTCACAGAAATGGACCACAGCCTTCTGTGGCCCACTTCGATCTGTCTTTCAAGCTATGGGCTCCTCTCCCTGCCCCATTCTGCAGAATCATGACTGCAGGCGACTTACTTGGGAGCTTGAATGTTGACCGAGGGGGGCTGGCGCACGTAGCACAGGAGTCCAGCAGACCAGTCCACAAAAGCAAGGAGACTGGCCAAAACCAGTTGGCAGCCCACTCTTGAACGTGTTGAACAGGGGAAGAGAGCCCAGTATCCTCAGTAGAAACGTTAAGCTAGCAACCGTGTTCAAAATTCCAACCAATACGTTAGCCTAACTCTGGCACTGAAAATTCAAGGCATGTTAATGGAATGAAAATTGCCTCTTTTCAGGACACTTAAAAAGACTGGACTTGTGCAATTAGTGATGAAAAGGGGCTGTGAGGTACAAGTCCTGTCATGCCAAGTGGCCCCTTCTGAGATGTCGTCTCAAGCTGAGCTGCTCGCTTGTCAACTAGTGATGCTTCAACTGAATGAAAGGCTGCCGTCGGTTGGGGAAAAGGCCCCACCCTGGCAGGTACTGCTGCAAAAAGGGAGCCCCTGAGGTTTTCCATCATCTTTCTTCATGTGTTATGCCCATTAAAGGACTTGGGGGCGAGGCGATTTAAATTTGCAAGGAGTAGATGCCTTACCTTTCTGCATCCATGTGTTTATTTCATAAGTATGCCCATTTCTCTTCCCTTTTGGATCTTGCAATGTTCAGTAAAGAACCGATATTACCAAACATGTGGTTTTGGAGTTATTTCTAAAGAACATATTCCTTTTTCAGCTGGAAGCATGGTTTGTCACGAAGAACTGCTTTTGAGTGCCTGGGTCAGAGTACAGTAGTTCCCTTTATACAAAGAGGAATCCCAAAGGAATAATAATTGTAACAGATCCTCCCATGGAGGCAGTTGATGCAAGTACGTTGCTGTCAATCAAATGAAGTCAACAGCGGTGTGGCCTGTAGGCCAATGAAGCCATTCTCTTAAGTCTAAGAAGATAAAACATCACATTTCTGCCTCATATCCTGGGTCCCCCCGTTATATACGGTATGCACCTGTATTCTTGGAAGCTGGAAATCAGAGCAAAGATCCAGACCCTAAAATTCTGGCTGCAGCTACACTTCGTTAAGCACATTGATTACGTGTACCATATGCCAATTCCCACACCAGTACGTGGCTATCTCTGATCCAACATAAACGTAGGCCCTTCAGTATGACCCTTGGTTCTATTCTCAAAGCTCAAACAGCAACAAGCACCCACTGAAGATTTCGTGATTATCGAGAAGAGTTGTTCTCCTTCAGCAAGGGGTTCCCTTTCTTCATATGGGACTCCCACAGGTTAATTAACTCTCCTGCCACCGTCACCTTAGGTCCGTTGAGCATTCGTCGTTGCCTGATTTAATGTCCTACCCTCAGCGTTCCCCCCAGGGTCTATTTCAAAGAATCCTTGCCAAGAAAGATCCAGTCCGGTGTTGGCGAACCTACGGCACAGGTGCCAAAGGTGGCACTCGGAGCCCTTTCTGTGGGCACCCGACATCACCCCTTTAGAGCCACCTGTATTCTGGTTAAATTGCTGTATTGGCACTTTGGGGGACATTAGTGGGTTTTGAATCATAGTTTGGGCGCTCGGTCTCTAAAAGGTTCGCCATCAATGATCCAGTCCATGTGGTCGCATCTGCTCTCATAACACCTTGGAAACCAAGAGTTGGTGTACTGAACTGCTTGTCCCAATTTGTTAAATTTTAAACATTTTAAAAAGCCCTATTTTTTTCTCATGAGAGCTGCCCAGTGCATCCAATCAGATTAAATGGGGAAAATACATTTTAAAAGATAAAATTGTCAGTACAGGGTGCCCATGAGGACCCCCCCCCCAAAAAAAACAAGGATTATTAAAATAGGTTCCAGGCAGACAGTTCCAGGTACAGATGTTCTTCAACAGTCTACATAGGGTAAAAATACAATCCTGACCTGTGTAGAGCTCCTTGATTAAGAGTCTTTTCCATGTCTCCTATAAGCAGAAACTTATTCTGTATTCTGAGGGCCAAGCCCAACAGCTGAAGACTTCAGCTGCAAGGGAAACACTGCAGTAATAATTAAGGAAAGGTTTTGTTTTAGGGCCCACTGGGAAACTGTGGTTGCTTCTTTGCCCAGAGGGAAATTCTTGTGCCCAAATCAAGGCTGACAGCAACCTGCCAATATTATTGTGGATGGTACTAATTCTCATGTGGCTGGAGGTGGCACCTTAGAAATGGGACTTTCATTAGAACTTTTTAAAATATTAGTTTATGCACACCCTTACATCTGTACGGCCCCTTACTCAGCAAGATGGAAGGTTATCAAAAAAACCTTAGCATGTCTAAGGATCTGTTGTGAAATCAATTCCATTATGAAGAGCTCCCATTCGTTCACCTTCTCTCTCTGCTCATTTTGGTTCCGTTCTTGTAAAATGGTCGTTCAGAAGGAATGAAGAAGTCTTACAGCCCCTTTTGGGAGTTGTCATTATCATAGATTTGGAAGAGACCTCCAGGGCCGTCCAGTCGAACCCCAGATCAGTGCTTGACTGCTGCTGCCAACACAACGGCCAGCCAAACATTTGGACATCATCTTGGCTGTTGCTTCCCCTTTGGGTTTCTCCCCTTTGCCCAACTGGCACACGGCAGCCGCCGTAAACCCTTTCAAGCTGACCAGCCAAATTAGAAGGGCTCAGCCGAGAGCCACTGGTTCTTTCTGCATCGGGACCTTTCCCAGAACGTTAGCCGTCAAGGCGAGTTTTACAACTGGACCCTGCCCTTATATAAAACACTATGATGTGCAACTTCAGGAGGCCAAATAGCTTCTGTGCTAAACCAGCTCTGTGTTGCTCTCCTAAGACTGCACTGAAAAGAAGTCACGCCAAGAGACCTGGACCTCTCAAAGCTTGAATTGATCACTCGAGGACCTTGGAGGGCCAAGTGCTTTTTCCTTGGCTCAGAATCTGAGCCATCTTGCAACCTTAATTAGTACTGGAAGGGGCCTTCTGGATCATCCAAACAAGGAGGCCCAGTGGGGAATTGAACTCCCGACCTCCAGCATTGCAGCCAGACAGCTAAACGACTGAGCTACAAGGCCTCTGCCTAGGAAGCCCTTCCCTCCCAGGAGCAGGCCGGGAAGTCTACTTCTCTTTTCACTACTAGTTCCGCTACGCTGTACCCAAGAAGGCACAGGACAGACAACATCCTTCAGAAAGAGACGTGCTGTTAAAACCAGCTGCTAACGCGGCCAACGAGACTCAAAGCTTGAGGTGCATCAGAAGGAGCCCCGCAGCCTGTGTCAGGAGCACCCGTTTACCCACCCCACCCCACCCCCTCCCTAAGTAAAGGGAGGCAGAGCAGTTGTGCTGCGCCTGAAGAGCCACAAATCAGGAGGAGGGAAGGGTCTAGAAAAGAAACCGAACAACCTGTTGTGTGACCTTACAAAAGAGAGCCCCTGAAACAGAACAAGAAAAACCAGCACTTGCAAATCGGCTCCCGAGGGCAAAGGAGAGAAGGCAACCCGTAGCTTGGATGAAAACAGCCCAGCCTAGTTTTTCCAATAATTGTTTCGTTTTCACAGGGGAAGGAAGAGGCAAGGCTAGCGGACCCTTCTGTTAGCAGCTTCAACGGTTTCAAGGGAAGGGGATGGTTACAAGCGGCCGGTTTCATTTTGATAGCGCTCCAGATTCAAAGATGTCCATGCCTTAACCAAGCAGACTTTTCTGACATGTCGGGAAAGGGTTAAAAGGCATCCGTCGGGTGGAGGGGCTTGTGCAATGTACCCACCGCTCAGGGTGACTCGGGGCCACAGCAGCTGCAAAAGGGATGAGTGGGGAGAAAACCAAACCCCCTTCAGTCCACTCAAGAGCTGGCACTGGTTAGAAAAACCATAAAATGTTCTTTTTTATTATCATTATATACAAGTACTCCAAAAAATTTTTTGTCTGATATAAGGGGCGTGGGCATGCAGCCGCGTCCATGCACCTGCTCACACCCCGCTTTGATATATTAAATTAAGGATCTGGTAAACAAGACTGTCCAAAATAATCTCTCCTCGTACGAATCTTTAAAAAGTAAAATATAGAAGATATACATCTAGATTGGAGGGTGGTGGTGGTGGTGGCGGTAGTTCTCCTGCGTGTGGGTCGGTGTGGTTTTTGTTATAAATTTTTATTTATTTGTTTATTGAACCCAGAGTGTCCTTCAAGCACTTCCAAAGCCAAGTCCACCGTGAAGAGGTCTCCGTCCTCCTCACAAGATGAAAGAGAACTGAAGTCCTGGGACCTGGGAGGCCTCGGGAGGGGCGCTTTTCATAATGTCTGCAGACAAAAGAGAAGAGAGGCTGAGGTAGGTTGCTTAGGGGCTACCACAGAGAGCAGCAGCAGCACAGGGATCCTCCTCCTCCTCCTCCTCCACAGCTTTCCTCAACCCCGGCCTTAGCAGCTTCCTTTTAAACTCTCACCTTTCAATTTACCCCCGGAAGCTCGTGGGCGGCCCAGGTTGGCCCGTTGTCCTTGGGAACTTCCAACCATGGCTGTCGGGAGCAACAACATGCACTATCACCACCACGCAGGGATGGTTTTTTACCCCACTACTCGTTCTTTTTTTTTTTTAAAGGACAAAAATCTCTCTCCAACACAAGTGCAGATACAAACGTACGCCATTCTGTCTTTAAGCTTCAACCCACTGCTTAAAGCGGTGCGCGTGCGTTTTTTTTTTTAAGTGTCTCAGAACAAAAGGGTTCAAACGAGTTAAAGGCGCGTCACCTGCAGCCAAGGGCAGCCCTGGGTTTGTTTGTCTTCAGCCCGCTGAGCGGATCGGGCCCTCCTTCGGAGCGGGTGGTGAGGCGGGAGGAAGCCACACCTTTTGGCAGCCGATCCACCAGGGCCGCAGCCCCCTCCCCGTTTCTGGCGACGGAGGTGCTTGATTTCCCCCCCTGCAAACGTCAAGGCGCCACCCTTTTCGCCGACTCCGACAGGGAAACTGCCTGGCCGCCAGGGTGGCAGGGGTCACGGCCCCCGCGTCCTCTTCCGCTCCTCCGCGACACGGCATACGCGTTCTCCCTGGCCCGTGCGTTCGTCTCGCCGGCACGCTATTATCTACTGTTGACATGATTAACTCTGTTGGGAAGGCTTCTGAACTCTATTTCCTCTAGTATTCTCTCTAAGTGCTGAATTAAGACCCGTTTTTTAAACCTAAGGAAGAGAGGGCAAGGGGGAGCAATTAAGTGGGGGGTATGTCTATGAAGATTCTCAGTCATCCAGGTGAGCTTATCTGGACATCGTCAAATCATGGCCACTGGACTCCTTTTCTCAAGAGAGCAAAACGTTCCGCTGCTCATCCAAGCTGCTTCGTCAGTCTGACTGATTGACTTCGTCAGGACTGACGAAGCTGCTTGCATGAGCAGCGAAACGTTTCAATTTCCCAAGAAAATAAGTCCAGTTACCATGACTCAACTTTCAAAATCAGTGGTGGTGGGGTTCTTCTCTCTTTTTTTTTTTTTTGCACTCAGCTGCAGCTCTTTGCCTGCTGAAAACCCACTGCAGCCGCTGCATTAACAATACACCAACCCAACAATCATTTTGAAAACAACCTTTTAAAAAAAGTTTTAAAAAAGAACAATAAAGACAAAAATGTGGTGGCACGTTAGAGGCTAAGTTATATATGTGAACTTTCGTGGACAGGTCCACTTTGCCAGGCCTGAGGAAGTGGACCTGTCCACAAAAGCTCACAGTAAAACAAATAGAGATGCTTGCATAGATGGAACACAGCGGCCCCTTCCACAACTCCAACCCAACTGTCTTCACAGGCCCCCTCCATCACAATCTTAACTACAAGTGGCCTACTTGTGAAATGGACCCACCGCTCAGGGTGGCTCAGGGCGAAGTTCAAATACCAGCCACGGTGTGGGCCGTGCGAGACCCACAGGCTGATCATCACAAACCCAGCTTTGCTCTGGATACAAACCTTGCTGCTTCTTTGATGGCAAATTCAATGAAATATTTTTGAACTTCCACGGGGCCTTGCACCTCTTCGAGGAGAGAGAATATCTTTTCGTAATCTGCAGTTCAGGAGAAAGCAAAGAAGAAACCCGGGACCAAGAGTCAGATTGCAGTTACGCCAGGAAAGCGATCGGAGGCAACCGACACACGGAAGAAGCAGAAACCTCCCTCTATTTGCTTCGTGTCCAAGCACCGTGGCTTCTTTGCACCTCCCCTGATTTACATCCAAGCAAGATACGGCTGGCGAGATCCGCCTTGCCAAGAACCTATGGTGTAACGTTAATAGGGTTTCTAAGTGTGTTTTTTCTAGGCTTGAAACAAAGCTGCAATGCAGGAGACACGGATGCAGAAATTCTCACTTCCGTCGTAGGTCTCTATCATGCAAAAATGTCAACAAAGTCTGCTAGGCCACAATGTGGACTGTGATTGGTTTTCAATCATCCTGTGACCATTTTTCCCAGGACGGACTGTCTGTGTTATGCTGAGGGAAGAGAGCAAGAAAGAGAGAGAAAGAGAACGCGTCGCTTTGTTTTTTATGGCTAGCTTTACATGAACTGTGCAAGATGTGATCCTATAAGCCTTGCCTCTCTTTTAATTCTAACAGAGCTAGGGTTTTAGAATGATGAATTGTAACAGTGTAGGATTTCATTTTCTTTATTTTTAAGTTAGAAATATTGCTGTAAGTAATCTCTGTAATAGAATAATTTTTTTAATAAGCAAGTAATGTTCTTGGTTATCTGAGTCTTTTTTAAGGTAAGACATCTGGGATCTCACAAATCAGGCGGGAGTCATAGAGCAAACCTATATTTTATGCAGTCAGAAGGAAAAATAAATGTCTCCAGCTACATAGTTTTAAAATTCACAGCTGCGTGTTGTGGATCTATGGTGTGAGCTGGGTAGAGATGACCCCCCTCTGAGCTGCATTCCGTTACTATGGACTTGGCATTCTTCACACTGGCACAAGCCTGATGAAGTGGTGGTTTGATCCACAAAAGCTTGCGGACTGTAGGATGATTTCTTTAAAAGAAAAAAGTGATTCTGCTAAGGCAGGGGTGTCCAAACTTTTTGCAAGGAGGGCCAGATTTGGTGAGGTGAAAAAGTGTGGGGGCCAACCATCCAGCCGCATTTGGCCCCCAGACTGGACTTTGGACAAGCCTTTGGACATGCAAGGAGGCGGAGGGGATGCTGCAGCAGCAACGGAGCCAGGGGAGGGTAGGTTGGGCTGGTGGCTGGGGGATGGACGGAGGCAGGAAGAGCAGGCAAACCATAAATCTGCAAGCTGACATCTCCATCTGGTATTGGGAGGGGCCAGCTGGCGGGGATGTGAGAGAGGTTGAGACGGTGGGGAGAAGTGACCGCAGGCCGCTCAAAATTTGAAAACGGACTTGGCCCCCGAGCCTGACTTTGGACATGCCTGTGTTAAGGTATTGCCTATTTTTATAGAGGTTTCCTAAAATTAAGAGATCAGCTCCTGCCAATTCCAAAAAGGAAAAGCCCACTTACAAAAAAACCACATACAGTAATCAACGTTGCCAGGATGTTTTTAAATTGGGCTTCCAGGCAGGTGCTTCTGAGTAGGAGACCAAGAGCCGCAAGGGCAACGTTACGTAGCTGTGCAGGAGTCCGTTTCTGAGCCCACCCACCCACTTATCCCTTTGCCCTGAAGGCTCCCCACCATCTTTCACCACTTACTTCTCCCCGGCTTCCGGACCTCTTTCATAACTTGGATCTTTATGACTTCGTTGTTCCCTTCAAACATGCTGGGCGTGATTTTCACTGCATCTGGCATGGCTCCAGAGCCTGGCTCCGCCATCAGTTTCTGGTCTTCCGAAGATATACTGTAGTTTATGGGGCCCCGGACGAGGGAATTGGCGACCGGCCGGTGGTCCAGTCCGTCTTCCCCGACGCAATTCAGTTCCTCGCTGGACAAAGCGTCCATGTCGTCCGGAAGGTCATTGTCCACCACCGCAGCAGGGGACAGGGGGGTGAGATGGGGCGCAAGGAGCCCGTCTCCCTGCTTGTCCAAGGACTGAAAATTTTCCACCTTCTTTTCACTGTTGCCCTCCTGGGCCGTATTGCTATTTGTATCTGCAAACAAAACAAAGCATGGTTGCTGCACTTTGCTCTCAAAATCAGACGATACCCATGTCAAGCCCAATCACTATAAATTGAGGGGGGGGCATGCTTCGTCTTAGTGGGTGACTGGGTGTCATTAACAGTCTCTTGTGCACACAAGTTTGTAACCATCTATTTGGGAAAAAGAAGGCAGTCTTGGCAAAGAAAGAGCTGTTGAATAAGAGAAACCGAACGGAGGGGAAGAGAGGGTGTCACTCAAGATACCTCTGTAAGCTGGCGTGGTCTTGAGAGCGGGGTTGGAGGGGGTGCCGGCAGGGGGTGGGGGTCCCTTCCCCCCGACATGATTTGCTATCACCGGGGGCGACTGGGGACGCCGGAGCAGCGGGGACATACTCCGCCTTCTTTTCAGGGAGGCAGGGGTGTTGGGCTCTCCCGGGCGCTTGATTTTGTTTTGCGGGCCTGCCACAAACTCATCCGCTTCGTCTATCATCATTCCCTGCAAGGGAAGGGGGGGGGACACAAGAGAAAAGTGTCCGTCTCAGAACCACAGTCACACAGGAGCAACTTCAACTTAACTCAGCCATGGAGACTGAACTCCTTGAGGAAAGGGGGGGGGAGAGCGAGAGCTTTGCCCCCACCCACCCCAGCTTACCTTCTTGTCCTGCTTGAAAGGATTGCCAAAAGTATGAAGCCTTTTAGGTTGGTCTGGGTCAATTTCCCGGAGCGGAGAAGGCATCATCTTGAGATATTCCTGGTAGTTCCCCATCTGAGCCACTGGGACGCTGTGGAGACAATCTGCAACAATGGGGGGGGGGAGAGAGAGAAGGTAGTATTGTATCCCTTTTGCCACCTCCGCAGTGGCATAGCGCTATGGAAACACACCGACTTTCAAGCCCCTGGAGCCCCCCGCCAGTCTCAAAAGCGGCTTTTATTTGCCATTTCGTATTTGTTTGGTCCTTTTAAATTATTTGTTTATATACTGTTTGTTAGCTTCAACCATTGTCCTCGAATTATGTAACCTGCCTTTGTGTCCTTGGTGTTACCTCTAAACATGGTCTTTTAGTGATGTAGGCTACCTTGGGTCCCCTTTAAGGAAAAAGTTAGGTGTGTGTGTGTGTGTGTGTGTGTGAGAGAGAGAGAGAGAGAGACAGAGAGAGAGAGGGAGGGAGGGAGAAATTTCTACAAACTTGTTGGTGTTCCATGCTGCACCTTTAATGCCCTACTAAACAGAACCTTAAAACCAGTGTGTGGCTTCACTTCAAACCAATTCTTAATTCTTTTGGATTAGCACCCCTGATTTTGCAGGACAACCACCCCTGAGGCTGGGTGAGATGGGAAAAGATTCCTCTCTGAAGACCTGGGAATTACCTGACTATGCCGAGTCAGAGCGGGCAGCTTCCCACTCCCTGCCCCACCCCCTCCCATGCCAGGACTTTACTCCGCTGCAGAGCAACCACCGCAGGGCTTACCTTCATCTTGGCCCAGGATAACTTTGTGCGTTTTCAGCAGGTTCGTCCGCATTCGGGTGAGCTGGTCCAGGAGGCTGCGGCGAGGAATATCGTACGCGTTCCGGTAGACCTGTGGCTTCAAATCCTGGTTTGGGACAAAGAACGGAGAGCGAGGGTTCAGCCATCCCCTTCCAGGCGCCACCAAACCGGAAGAGGCCACGGTTTGCTTGACCGCAGAACCATATCCAGCCTACCTTGTTCAAGAGTCCGATGTGGAAACCGGGAAATTCCTTCACATTCATTTCTGGCAGCCTCAGGGGAGACTCCCCGGAGATGCCTTGAAGGAGCTGTTTGAAATCTCTGCTCTGGATCAGGGAGAGGCCGCTGGAGTGATTTTTCACCTTGATGCCCGTCTCTTGGGGTGCTTTCTTACCCACTGACCCTATTATCCGTTCCGACTCGATCTTCGTCTACAACAGAATCATACAGCAAGGTAAGGGCTGTGAAAAGGCATAAAAGGCACTTCTGACATTAAAAAAATATGTACCCCCTGCTACACCAAACACCAGGCACAGCCTCCCTTCTCTTTAACGTAAATGGAGATTAAAGGCTCGCTTTTAACTGTTCCCATACACACAAAAATCAAAGCACCTACAACAGCCTCCCGCAAGATTCAAAACCTCAATTGTTTTCACAGTCATCTCTTAAGATTGTGCAAGCTTTCAAGTTACACAGGTGTGTGCGTGTAACCCTGAAAATGCGGAACCATCTCCTGTAATTCAAAGAGACAGGGACTAAATGAATGGCCACAGACCTCTGCATTGGACAGGATGGAAAAATATATATCCGATTATCCTTTAGAGAAGAAACAGGGTGAGCAAAGGAGGATTTTTAAATCACATGAGAAAACCCTGCAACCACCATCTAGGTATACAGCTGTGCCCATTACCATTCCAAAGGGATCCGTGCATGGCAGAAGGCTGAATAAACAGTGCTTATATTAACAGAGACTGGCTTAACAGAGGCGACTGGGGTACATATAAAAGCAAAGTGTTCTGCTTATATACTGCCCCATACCACCTCAAGTAGTCTCTGGGCGGTTTACAGTTTAACTACAGTATGCAAGCTACACATTGCACACCCCACCCCACCCCCCAGCAAGCTGGGTACTCATTTTACCGGCCTCAGAAGGATGGAAGGCTGAGTCAACCATGAGCCTGCTTTTTTTTTTAAATATAGATTAAAAATTTGTGCCATCTGGGCTAGGATACAAAATCTTCCAACCGATTCTGGGCATGTGTATGGCTGAAACTGAACAGAATTTCAACAGCAGTTTGTGAACGGCACAACTGCCATCCTGAAAAAGAAATCACGCCCCCAGTTCCGCCAACAGGTACCCCTACTAACTGGCCCACTTAAATAATTAAGGCAGCTGCCTTCTTTTGCCAGAAGTAAAAGCAAAGGGGGAAAATAACTGTGCAATTCTGAGTGCCTGCCTATGCCTTGTTTATAGTTCCATCTCCCACTGGAACTTCGACAGATTTCACTCTTTGTGTTCGTCAGAGGGCCGTACTTGTAACTGTAGTTCTTTGAGCAGGCTTCTGGGAACTCACACATACATAACCTCTGCACCCGCACAGGCGACAGTCCAGAATCGCCGAGAGCTGCGCGGTCTTGGCGGGAGCCCCTCCAGTCCTCTCTACCGCGTATGACGATGAGAAACCCCTCCATTCCAAGTCTATTTGGTGTAGGAAGGAACAGACTGAGAAGGAGGGTGGGCGGGTTGTGTGAATCCACCAGAAGAATGCTCAGAAATAAAGGCCTCCAGTTACAGCTGTGACCCTCTTTTTCTCTGCGGTCGCCGTGAATCGCACATAGGAGAGACGGGGGGGCACTGCCCCGAAACAGGAGAGAGAACTCCTTATGCCACGGACAGCATTGCCCTGGCATGGGTGGTGGCTGACAAAAAAGTGGGCGGATGCAACCGGGTGGGTCTTTTGCAAACGTCCAGTAAGGGGCCTCCGTTCAGGGCTGCAGCGGGCAAGGAGGCGGGCCTGGCCGGGGTCCCTTTGGTCTGGCCCTCTGGTAGGTCAAACCAACCCAATCCCCAACTGCCGATACCTTGGGGCAGATTTTACCCTTCTCGCTCCCGCCATTTTCTCGCTCCCCGGCTCCATCTGGTTTTACCGGTGAGTCGTTATTTCATTTCCAAACAGTTTTAGGATTATTTTGGTTTGTTTTATCGCAATCTGCCCAGAAAAGAGCTCTGGCACTAACGGGGAGCAGTATAGAATGGTAAGTAAGAAATAAAAGAAACAAATGAATTATGTGTTGCATTGAAGTTCTTGTCCTGTAACTTCTGGTAGATGAAAGAAGCAACCAGCCAGGAAGACGGAGGGTGCATCAGGATAACCCCTGGGATTATATCGCAGGGACAAATCTGGTTCTGTCTTTTTGTGGTCCTTACTTCAGCCCGTTCCCTCCAAGAGCTGCAGAAAGGGCACGCCGTGTACAGGAGAAAGCCACCGATTATGGGCAACAGGTGCCCAATTCAACAGTCCTTTTCTGCAGGATGGATTACGCTCCATCCATTAGGCAAGGATAACCAAGGACTGGACCTGGGCAGAGGCTGGCCCTCGGTCCAGGCCTGTCACAACTCCAGCTGGCCACTTGAGGTCCACTACAGCTTCAGAGGAGCATCGGTCCTAGCCCTAACTTGAAACACAGGCATAGTATGTGACCCCAGGAACTGCAACCAAGCATGACCCTGCTTCTCTCCTGAAGGCAGGCCTAGCATGAGGGCCTTCAGGGTAATATGGTGGCAACTCTTTGACAGCATTCCTTACAGACTGCCCACCCAGAGAATGTGGAGAAGAACAGGGGATAATTTGGTCAAGGCAATGGTTCTCAACCTGGGGGTAAGGACCCCTGGGGGGGGGGGTGTCGAACAACCATTTCACAGGGGTCACCATGAGCCAGTGAAGAAAATGGCACAAATGGTTTGGGTCTGGAGGAGGGGGAGGAAGGGGGGGAAGAGTGAGTTACAGCTTGATAGGTTGGAGGGGATGTCAGTCAATGGCACCGGAAGCTACGATTGGCTGAGGGTGCCTGTAGAGGGAAGTGCTCTATGGCACCTGCCAAAGGGGGCTTGTGGCCTCTTCCAAGCAGGGCAAGGGGTCACCACCACAGGAAGAACTGGTTTAAAGGGTTTCGGCATTAGGAAGGTTGGGAACCACTGGGTTAAGGTGAACAAATTATCTATTTCTTAACCTACATGCTGTTCTCTAGAAGAGCTGCCCAGACAAAAGAATGTCCTGTAGCTACCAAGAGCCCAGATTAACAACTGGTTTTGCCATTATTTCGGCCACAGACCCAAACGAAGATCATACTCCCTTGGCAGGAGTCCAAGGTCACGGAACTAAAACCCGCCAAAAGCACAAGACAAGTGTTCAAAGACCCACCCTCTTTGCAACGCTTCCCAGCAGCCCCACCACGACTTAGAAACAAACACAGCCAGATTGTGACCCTTCTTGAAATATAAAACATAAGGACATTTCTCAGAAGATTTATAGACATAAAACCAGAGCAATATATGCTTTTTTAAAAAAAAAAATCATCATCATCAATGTACTTCTAATTGCAAAA
Organism: Phrynocephalus forsythii; assembly: GCA_029282475.1. Classification (NCBI taxonomy): domain Eukaryota; kingdom Metazoa; phylum Chordata; class Lepidosauria; order Squamata; family Agamidae; genus Phrynocephalus; species Phrynocephalus forsythii. The sequence goes on along the minus strand of JAPFRF010000015.1, from coordinate 11,838,848 downwards.
GGTTTTGTCGATACTACCTGTTGACTGAGTTTTTTAAGGTGAGAGATAACACTGTAACTAAGTCCACAATCTAAATTATCTGAAATCAGATTTGGAGCTCCCATCATCCTTAGGGCTTTCTTTAATGGCTATAAGGAAAACAAAATACACAAGAGTAAGGAAGAGGACCAGGTTTTGTCTGTCTGTTTGTTTGTTTTTCTCAAAAAAGAGTATTTTTTTTAACAAAATAACAATAGTAATAATAATAAGGTCTTCAAGTGCCCATGAAGTGATGGCATAGCTGAGCTGATGCGCCAGCATGCCGCTTTTTGGAAGCGAGGATCCAAGCGAGTCCATTGGGTGGTTCGGACAGCAACACGGCGCCACCAACAGGTTTCCACCACAAAAGGCTACAGAGATAGTGATTGCCGGGATGATGCAAGTCCATACTGCGGCATCTCGCCCGAGGTATGGGAAGTCATTGAGGTCCATCCCGTATCCCTCCCACCCTCCCACTTTAGTTTAGGCTGCCAGGAAAAGGCCGTATCATCAGCTGAGCACCAAATATCGGCACCGACTTGGGAAAGGGGGCAGCCACTTTATAAGATTGGAGATCCCAAAAACAAGCATTACAGGGGAACTCCCAAGTCCTGGTGCATGAAACGTTTGGCACACCATTATTATTCTGGCTAGGAAAAGCAGCCTCTGGCACATTCAGTCCCTTCCAACGGGCAGAGATGACGTACCAGCAAGTAGTATGGAGGCATGGTTTTCAGGTAGTTGTCTAAAGACTGCCGCCACTTCAGATTGGGTTTCAGCTTGTGAACCTTGAAGAAATCATCTGCAAAAAGTAAGAACAAAAAGAGTTTCACACATGCAACCCTGCCGTCCACGCGCTCCCAACTATATACCCCTGCTCCAATTTAATCTCACCCACCCACCCCTTGTGAACTGAGCTCCAAAGGGCAGATTACTACTTCAGAAACACTTTTACTTCTCCAACGCATTCATGTTCAGTGTTTACAAGGTACAAATCAATGCAACAGCATTACACAGGTTATAGTTTAAGAGGCCCCTGACGTTTCTCTTCTGGCCAAATTTAGCCCAACTCCTACTTAACATCTGACAGGAGCCGTACTTTGAAGTATTATCTGCTAGAGCATTTAAAGGAAATAAAAACTTTTTTTAGTGGGCATTTTAAGTTCTGGACGGAATGCCTGGAGAGCCTCTTTAGAGGCTGAATTTCACCAAACTGCTACTCTCGATGGAAGATGGACCCCAAATAAGGAATCCCAGCAGCCCCTTGAGTGTGTTTGTTTATTTACAAGAAAGGGAGAAGTCTACTGCATGTCTTCCTAGAAGAATCCTGCAAATTCCTTGAGAGAAAAGACACTCATAAAGATAAGAGGTCTACAATCGCTCAGTATTCCATACAGCTCTTATGGCACTTCGAAGGGTGAACTTTTTAGACTGCAAAACTCATGATTCTGGTAACTCTTCCAAGCTCTAGGTCAGGGGTGGCGAACCTTTGTCCCTCCAGATGTTTTGGACCACAACTCCCACAGTCCCTTGTCATTGGCAATCTAAGTTCAGAATTCTGGGAGTCATGGCCCAAAACATCTGGAGGGACAAAGGTTCACCACCACACTTAGGTGATTGCTTCAAAACAACAGAAAGGCAACTGAGAGGTTCCATGACGGATTTCATTGCCCTCTGCACCACGGAGGGGTACATCTGCTGTCTGGGAGCAGCAACCAATGCTCACTTTCTGAATATAGTAAGGTCCCATGAAACACCATAAAAATTTTTGGGAAAAGGAATTACTGCAGGCCATTGGAAACGAGGAGGAGAAATCGGAGGCGTAGCTACACATCTGGCAGACAGAATCTAAGCCTAATAAGGAAAGCTAATGAAGACACAAGTGGGAATCCCCCTAATATAAAAGGAACGTCTCCTAGCAGTCCTCTTAAGAATATTTTCTCCTTTCCTCTTTCTCTCTCTCTCTCTATATATTTTTAAGAAAGACACTTGAAATGATATGTAGTAAGATGGGTGTCCTATCTTCTCTGTCCCAGACAAACAAGTGAAGGAGCTACATTACATCAGCAATGGGAGTGAAGTGAAAAGTCGGAACAGTATATATTATTTGTTATATTTATATACCGCCCATCTTCCGGATGGAAGTACTGCGTAAGGAGAACAAAGACGAAGAAAGACCTCTTATTAGTAGCAGTGCTCCAAATCTGTACTCAGAAGGCACTGCACGACACAAACTGGGATGGAGAGCAGGGGTAGGCATGTGTTTCCAAGGCAAAACTGGGAAATGAACAATATTAAAGGCACACACGAGCCACTCGTCGTTAAATCCTTCAATCTTTGGCCCCAAGGAAGCCAGCGTGGCAGGTGGGATCGAAAACAACAGAGGAAGGCACCCAAGACACAAACACGACTCGGAGGAGGGAAACAGAAAAACGGCCTGGCGCACACGTGCTTCCTCTGCTCACCCCCGTGTTTGCCATCTGATCTGACGGCACCAGCCAACTTGTGGGCCTGTGACTCACGCCCTCTGGAATCTCTCCCCCCTGCTGCTTTAACATGCTGAAGTTAAGAGGGACCCACGAGTCAAGGCCCACCAAGAACACAGGGGTGACAAACGCCTCAACGTTTCCGCTTTGAGAAGAAGGATGGCTCCAGAACGTGAACAGAACCACCACCACCAGGCGCTCGCTAACCATGTCTCTGAAGCTCATCCCACAAGGAAAGGGGGGGGTTTGCAATTCTGCACAGTAAATTTTGGGGGCTGAGTTTACGACAGAAATCGACAATTGTTTAGGATGTAGGAGGGGAGGGAAAAATCAGGAATACACGACAAGAAAAATACAAGAATAACCACAACCATCGGATATGCCTGGTTTTACAAAACTCATGCGAAGGAGCCCACCGTTAGTCTTCTGTGCCACGGATACCCTGCGGAACCTACATCATTTTCAGCTAAGAAACTAACCATGGTAAAATATCTCAGCCTGTTTTGGCACACAAGGTGCAACTGACTGCATCACAACTGCAGAGATGTTGTTGCATGGAGGGAGTCATGAGGTCGCATCCTATCCAACACATAAGAACACAAGAAGAGCCCTGCTGGATCAGGCCAAGAAAGGCCCATCTCGTCCAGCTTCCTGTATCTCACAGTGGCCCCGCCATATGCATCTAGGAGTGCACAAGACTAGATACCTGTCTCCTGATACCACTCCCCTGCCTCTGGCCCTTGAAGTACCCTGGTTTTAAGCCTGGAGATTACACATCTCCATCATGGTTTGCAACCTGGGATGGACTTTTCCTCCAGGAGTCTGTCCAATCCCCTTTTGAAGGCATCCAGGCCAGAGGCCATCGCTACATCCTGTGGCAGGGAGTTCCACAGACTAACACCTCCCATTGTATGCCATTAAAACAGGAGGCTCAACCCAAGGTGCCCACGGCTTTGACAAACGTGGCTGTTCATTTATTAATGGTGGCTTAATCAGCATCAGTGACCTGATGCTCTTTTGGGAGAGACAGGGGGCCCCCATGAAATAAAACCTCTCTCTTTGGAAAACACATCCATCCTAACACAGAAGGGGGCTTATTTCCCGCGAAAGACGGGGAGAAGGATGTCTCCTAAACTGTGCCAAGGCGCTAGTCCTTTGTGGGTTTTTCCATGCCCCCATGCAACCTTCTAACTTGACTTCTCGCAACAGAAGCAAAACAAAAAAAAGGAAGAAGTAGAATGAAAAACAGGGGAGGGAGGGGGCAAAAAGATGCAGACCACACATCCTGAAAGAGGGAAAAGAACAGAGGTTGAACCTTACTCCAATAAAGAAGCTACGTGTCTAGGAGGTGAGGAGCATCAAACATGCACTGGCAGTAGCTGTCTCTCCTCCTCTGCTGCAGAGAAAAAAAGGGGAGAGGGGTGTAAACATCCTCTTCTCCCGACGGTCGACCCTCTTATTTTATTTTATTTTATTGCACGTCAGACACTCCGATCTCCCATCCCGTTTAAGAAAACGGCTGGCAAACAGACAATCGGGGGGGGGTGGGCCACACAAAGACAGACAGGCAGGCGGGCGGGCGGGCGGGCGGGCAGGACGGGAAGGCACGGCACGCGGCTACTCACCCAGCAGAGGCAGCAGCACCGGGTAGTTGTACGGCATCACAAAGAGGTTGACGCAGGTGAGGGTGGTGCTGGCCTTCAGGTAGCCAAAGGGGTGGCCCAGCTCGCTGTACTTGCCGCTGCTGCTCACAAAGACCTAAGCCAAGGGGGGGGGGCGGAAAGGAGAAGGCGAGGCTGACGCTGGAGGCCTACCACGTGGCATTAGGGGTTGAAGCCCTTCCCTCGACACCACCACCCCCCGAGTGCTTCCAGCGCATGAACAAAAATCGGACACATTGCAGCTTTGCACCCAGACCGCTTTTAAAGACCGATTTTAAACATCCAATGGTTTTTCCATTTGTTTGTTTGTTTGAGAAATAGGTGCCTGTTGTTGTTTTTGCAAGACAGAAACGGCACTGATGCTCTATCTTTCCTCTTGTCTGGCTAGCGCGAGGGACACAATTTTCAATTATTCTGCTTTCCGGGACTAGTATTATTGCTGTTCTTCAATATGTATAAACTTTTCCCGCCCTTGTTGTGGCTGAACATTGTTACCTTTCCTGTGGGTTTTGGGGAAGGGCTGCTTCCGCTGCATATGTTTACAACACATTTAGTTTTACAGCGTGCTGTTTTAAATTTGTGTCCGTTTTGGACTGTGAACATCAGAGTTGCAAATCAGCCTGGAAGGGATGCACTACATACTCTGGATGCAACAAAGAAACCCATCCCTACAACATGCAGAAGTACCAATACTGCAATGGCACCAAGTGGTCCTCTCTCATGAACGGAGATAGCAGAAAACCTTAACAGCTTTTTAAAAAAAGGCAGTAGTCAAATCAATTGGTTGTAAAGATTTAAAAGGCAGCCATTTTTATTTACCTATATTTTCTAATGTGTATTATGTATTTGATTGATCTATTATGCATCTTTTATGTGAATCTACCATACAGGATCACATAGACTTTGTGTTTATAACCACTTATCACCTTGTGTGATTGCACTGACACTATGTTTTTAGTGTTAGTTTCCATCCCTCATAACTTTTACATGGATTTTTAATTCTCTCTTTAACTGCTTGCATTCTCTTGTAGCTTTAATGTTCTCCCTCAATTCCCTGTTCTCAAACTTGAATATGTCTTAAGTGTAATGGACTGTATATTGCCCTTCATTAAGCCGCCTTGGGTCCTTTTCCAAGGAGAAAGGCGGGGTAAAAATACTCTAAATAAATAAATAAAATAAATTTATATCCTGTCGCATTACTGCTCACAGTACTCTGGGCAGTTTAAAGTTTCAACTTAAAAAACCCACTGTCCTCATGTAACAATACATAAGACCATTATGGCAATTTAAACAAAAAATCATACAAAACCCAAGAAGCTTCATGGTGCAATGGTTAAACCACAGTAGCGCAGCCAAAACTCCACTCACACCCAAGTTCAACCCCAGGTTGCCAGCTTGCGGGTGACTCAGCCTTCAGTCTTTCTGAGGTTGGTAAACCTAGCACGCAGCTCGCTGGAGATAGGGGGCAATGCGTAGCCTGCACAATTAAATGGTAAACTGCCCAAGACGTGCGTTTAAGCCAGGCATGTCCAAACTTCGGCCCTCCTGATGTTTTGGACCACAACTCCCAGAATTCTAAGCTTACATTGCCAATGACAAACGACTGTGGGAGTTGTGGTCCAAAACATCTGGAGGGCCAAAGTTTGGACATGCCTGGTTTAAGCGCTGTGGGGTGATATACAAGCAGCGTGGTTTGCTCTGCTTTAAAAACAAGAGAGAGCAAAGGGGAAAATAAAACATTAATATTAACAGCGTCCAGAAGATGCAGTGTTCAAAGGCAGCTCTGGACATTCCTGCTTTCAACAATTTCCTGAGCGTAAAGAGGGAAGGAGCCTGCCATATCTCTGCTGCGAACCTATTTTTTAAAAGATTTTAATTGACAATTACTGTGTCTGCAGCGGTGTATACCAAAAGACCTTTCTTACTCTATAAGAGGCGCCAACTCTCTTTCCGTGCCAAACAACACATACAAACACACACCCCATTCCGCATTTCTCCAAATGCACCTTTGGAGCACCTGATTGATCTTGGGCAGCTCCTCTGAAATGCCTACGCTCCATCTGCTTCGCACATTCTCTCTCTGCCCTTAGACAACAAAGGGATCCACAGATAAGGAGCTGATGGGGCAAAGAGACTGTCCTGATGCAAGACTAGGCATTGGAAAGCAGACAGGAACAGTTCTAACACCAACTGCATTTGATTATATTTTTCAGTATTTTTTCTGTGTATAAGATAAGACTATATTTTTGTCTAAAACTGAGACATTGGCCAGCTGAAGCCCAGCCAAAGAGGGGAAATAATAATAATAATAAACTTTATTTCTATGCTGCCTTTCTCCCCAAAATGCTGGTTTCATTCTAGGTACCGATGCAACTGCGTTACTGGTTGCACTCCCACATCTCCTGCGGTCTTCTAAATCCAATGTGCTCATCTGTGGACCATTCTTGGTGGTCTCTAACTTCTACCCTGCAGTGAAACGCGTGTCCGAGTATGTCTCAAGGACTCCGGGATTTTAGGTGCTGTAACACTGACCTTGGCGCCGCTCCTTCTATGATCAGAAGGAGGACTCTTTAAAATCGTAACGAGCCACACCACCGCTTAGGCCCCTTCCTACCCATTTGCCCACCGCCAGGCTGAGTATCCCGGCCACCAGGGTGTCGCCAATACCTGCCAACACGCGTGCGGCGACTTGCGCTCCAAGATGTACTGCGTGAGGGGCGACGGCTCGAGCTCGTACTTGTCAAAGGGCAGCTTGTCGATCACCATGGGCTCACAGTCGACGCAGGAGAACCTCACCACCGGGTGGGCCGTGCGAGGAGGCTGGGGACGGAGGAAAAAAAGGCAAAAAAGCAGAGGCACTTGACACCAGCGGCCCCCAAGCTTTTTGTTGCCCCTTGTGTGCGGGGACGGACACACACACACACACACACACACACACACACACACACGGCTACGTTTCCACTGTGACCCAAACAAAAGCATGACAGGTGCATGGGGAGAAAAAAACCCACACAGGAAGAGGGGTGGCAAGCGCGCCCACTTGGGCAGGCCCCTTGGAAGGCACCTCGCTGGCCACAGAAGCACTGAGTGGCCCAGTTCCTAACAAGCCTGTTGCCGGCGTGCGGCCCTGGGGTTGGGGACCCTGGCTTTAGAGCAGTGACGGCGAACCTTTTAGAGACCGAGTGCCCAAACTGCAATTCAAAACCCACGAATTTTTTTTTCGCAAAGTGCCAATACAGCCATTTAACCTGAATATAGGTAGCTGTGAAAGGGCGATGTCGGGTGCCCACAGAAAGGGCTCCGAGGGCCACCTTTGGCACCCGTGCTGTAGGTTCGCCTACACTGCTTTGTGTGTGTGTGTGTGTGTTGTTGTTACAGTCGTGACCGACTCTTTGTGACCCCATGTCCATGGAGTTTTCTTGACAGGAATACTGGAGTGGTTTTGCCAGTTCCTATTCTAGGCGCCTACAGCACCTGGTATTTCCTGCTGGTCTCCCATCCAGGTACTAACCAGGGCCGACCCTGTTTAGCTTCCGAAATCAGGTGAGATCGGATGTGCTCAGGGCATCTAGGCTTACAACACTGCTTCAAAGGGTGGGAAAGAAGGCACCTGGAATAGGAACTGGCCCACCACTCCAGTATTCCTGCCAAGAAAACTCCATGGGCATGGAGTCACGAAGGGTCAGTCACGATTGTAACGACGCATCACACACACACACACACACACACACACACACACACACACACACACACACACACACACACACACACACACACACACACAAAGCAGCCACAAGCCACCTCAAGACCAAACAGAGATTATTTATGTGCTATGCGTGAAACCGGGACATTTCAACAAATCGTGCAGCGTCCGTCCCTGTCAAGGCGTTTCATAAAGCCTCGCGGACACCTGCCCAAGAAGCTGCCGAGAAGAAATAAGGCCCTGCTTCAAAAAGGACGCCCATCGCTTCTCTCCATTCGTTATCATCTTTCACCCGTCACGCTGTCCTGATCGCCTGGCACAAGGAGAGGCTCAGGAATGGGAGCCTGCCCTCCATAATTCTAGAACGGACAGGGTTTAAACCAGGGCTGCCAATCCCACCATATTCTTCACTGCTTTATTTGACCTCTGTGGTGTGGGTGTACGCGCACTGCAGTTGGGAAACCATTGGCTTACCAGTGTTGGAGAATTCTGGTCCGGCCAAAAGGATTCGGGGATTGGCCAGTGCCCGACTGGAACCCCGGTTTTGGGGTTAGGCCGCACGTAGATAAGTTTATGGCAGCTGTGCCACGGCTGAGCACCAAAAGAGTTGCTTGGCCTTGTAGTATCCACGACCCCATCTGGAAGAACCGAAGGGAAAAGGAAGAGAGGTCCATAAGAAACAAGGTACGTTAAAACTCTGCAGCATCCTTGGCCACTTTGCTGCTTCTTTCTGCCCCTAAATCAAATTATATATTCTCTGATTTAAACTCAATGATCAAGCTCTACAGTTCACCACATGATACTATTCAAGGACACGGTGATGCAAAACTATAATAATAATAATAATAATAATAATAATAATAATAATAATAATAATAATAATAATAATAATAATAATAATAATAATAATAATAAGGCATTTCTCTGAGGAACTAGGATTTGGTTCCTGTTGCATCCCAGGAAGTAAAAGCCACAAAAAAGCAAATCCAAGACTGTGTTTTTTTTAAAAAAAAACTAGTCAAAAGCATAGAGAAATAAATAATGTTGAACTGAATTGCTACTCCTTTATCATCTCCTTCTTTTGTCATATGATCACATGTACTGGGCTTAAATATGTCTGCACACCTTTTATCAGAGTTACAGTACTTGGGAAAAAAAAGCACAAAACATTGACTGTACCTTCCCCAATGTGTGGTGGATCTGGTCCCGATTTCTCAAAATTAATGACAACGCCACTCTGGACTTTCTGAGCCAACGATTCCAAACACTGATTCAACATTCTTTGTGTCCGAACGCAGTAAGAGCGCCCTACAGCGGGAGCCATAGGAAACAGCAAGATTATGAAAGGCAAGGCAGGCAAGCTCCTGGGTAAGAGCTGTGATTTTGTCATGGCTTTGTACGTACAAAGGCTTTCTTTTAAAAAGCGTCGTGGAAAATAGCAGCACTTGCAAAGACCACAACAGGGATGGTGGCCGAAGTGGCCTTTCAGTGGACGCTTGGAAAAGAGATCTCTACCAAAAGGCATAAATATATTTTCGCGTTGGAGGTACAAGCACCGCCTGCCATTTGAATGTATTGGCCTCCATTTTAAAGGCTGGATTTGACTAAAATGACAGAGGATGTTGGGTTTCAGTCACCAACAAGCAAGTAACTACATCATCTAGCTCGACTCCTTTGCGGGCAAAGTTAGGTCCCATTTCTTACAACAAATCATCGATACGATGTCATTTTGTTCATCCCTCAGTAGAACGCTAATTACATCGCTAACTCTTCTGTGAAGATAAGCACAGCGCCAAACAGAACCCCTGCCTTGAATCAAAAGGAGACACGAGCAGTTGAGCGTTTGCTCATCTCACAGGCAGAGGCGGATTTCATCCGAATTGCAAAAAAATAATTTGCAAAAGGAATTAATTCCCGTTCCTTGTTCCAGTGCTAGTTCCAGAAAAGACCCACACTCACTACAACCTGAAAAGGAAACTTTGGTTGCTTGCCAGGCTGTTTCAATACTCTTCTTTTCTCAGCGGGGAGTGGGTTGCAGAACTGGTCCGAGAATGCCATGAAGCCTTGGCGTCCACTTGTTACCAGTGAGAATGTTAGCTGCAACCTGTTATTCTCCAGCCCTGGCTTCATATAAAAGAAATACATGGATTCCAAGATCATCTGGGACCTCTGCCCTGCCAAATCAGATCCGTATCTGGCGCCTGTATTATTGCCTCTAGCTCCTATCAGCTAGTCTAGGTCTTTTAAGACAACTGGCCAGGACCATGAAAAGGCAGACTGAGTCATCCATCCTTTTACAGATGTGGAAAGCAGCTTTGGAACTGCTCGGGCAGCCGATTTCTCAAGCCTCGACACACATCTGTACGTAACCCGAGGCACAGGCATAATAAACACAAGGATTAACATGTATTTTATACATGAATGAGAATCTGAGCTAGCGGAAGTTCATCTGCGACCAGACTGACATCCCTCGTTACTTCCAGGCAGATGGCTGCCCGCGCAAAGCAAGGGGCGGCGGAAAGGGAGGCGGTTTACCTCCGGTGACTTCGCACATCTGTGTGATGGCCGAGTCGTCCGTAGGAACGCTGCCTAGCTGCTCTGGCTCCACCGACGGTGCTCCGGGCAATCGCAGCACAAGGGCAAACAGCCTCTGATCCCAGCGGAACGGTTCTTTGGTGAGCTCACTGCCCGGCAGGGGGGAATTCAAAGGGAGATGAAGCTGCAAAGAAAAGAGGCATGGTCTCCTAAGATACCCCCAATGCAGACGCCGGTCCTAACCCAAAAGATGCACCTGCACCCAGTTCCCAACTACACAACAATGGGCACCTCTACCCGACAACCTCCATCCGGACTTGGCGAGATAGGAAGCGGGTAGGAGACGAACGTGAGGGTTGTCTTGCAACCAGGATGTCTTCTGATCTGCGGGCGTTAGAGTTCGCTTTGGAACTATGTAGGGTGACCGTGAGCAAATAATCAGCTTCCGCAGCTGAACAGGACACACAATACGAAACCTAAGACACTGTGGGCCACTATTAAGAGATAGGCTTTTCATTTTGGAAGTGCTCAGCTTTCAAAACGAAACGCAGGAGCCCAGCTGACATTCGGAACCGAAAGAATGAAATCAACCAATCCCTTCCCTTGTGCTGGGCTTGCGCAGGGCGCAACGCCAATGAGGAAAAAGCCTTCAATGTGTCATCTATCCATCTCCCTGGTACTGGCCAATCAGGAGCTGTGCAGTGAAATGCATCATCCCGCCTCCCCGTCTGACTGGCCAGCGCCAGGGAGAAAGAAAGATGATGTCGGAGGCTTCTTCCTTGTTGGAGTTTAGCCCTGCGCATCCCCAGAGCAAGGTAAAGGATTGGTTGATTTCATTACTCCAGTTCTGCACATCAGCTGAGCTCCCGTGTTTCGTTTCAGAAGCTGACCACTTTCAAACTCCAACAGCACCTTAAAGCTGAGACGCCTGCCTTACCTCCTCTTGGACACCAGACGTATTTGTCAGTTTGTTCCCATCCGTGATGGTAATCAAAATAGACGGCTCTAAAAAGAAAGGATTCCTTCCCTATCAGGGGGAAAAAACCCAAATTAATACGTAAGTAAACATAGATGCGGCATCAAAAAAATACTCAGCTCAGGATGTAATGGGAACGCAAAAAGCAGGTTAACCATGTAATGGTTGGGAACAAGCTGGGAGTACTGGAGCAACAGGTTAATGGCCTGGTACCGTTGTGCCCCAGTCGCCTTCTTGGAACCAATTAGACAAAACAAATGCCCCACCACATTGTTTCTTGCTCCTAGCTGCACCTATGCAGCATGAGACCAGTGCAACTGCTGCAGACTCCTATTTCCATCTGCATGGGGAAGGAAATGCCCCAACAGCACATTGTTGGCTCAAAGCTCAATACTGGTTCCCCCAGGCCTCCTGCTTGGTTTCTTCTAACCCGACAAGCAGAGCCATAAAGATCCTTTCCCTCCCAGGGGGTGAGGTTTGGGGGCTGAATGCCAGGCATCCATTACCTGTCCATAGTTGTCTATTCCAGACACCAATCTGTTGAGGTTCAGGAGGTCAAACGATGATCGCAGGGCCTGTCCGAGGGTCGTCAGCCCGGACGCTTGCAGGTTTTTCAATTCATTCATGAAAGTGGCGTGGTTCTCCTTCCACCCAGCCTAGCGAAGAATAAACGTTCACATGTCACGCTGTGGACAAGGCTACTTTTAGTTGACAACCCCTTTTAACCAGTCCCGTGAGGTGTAAGAATCACGCACAGGTAGTTCCCGAGCGAAATTGCTCCTGAGAAACAATTTCACCCTAAAACATTCCTCTCCGGCCTCTCCTCTCAAGAAAGCAGCTTGCCCAAATGCATTTTCCAATCCCAGTTTTGGCAGCGACTTGCAAAACCACTTTTAAGGTGTGTGAGTCCACCCTGTGACGAACAAGTCTTTGAATCACCACTAATCCTCCAAGACTATTAAATCAAACTACTCAATGTATGTAGGTAAGTATATTAGTCAAGTAAGCCACCCTGCCTGACAACAAACTCCACATGGAGACATGTTTTTTCTGAACACTAGATTATCACACAGGCTTCCTGTGCATTTTCCTCACACAGAAATAAAACACCAACAGCAGCTAACAGCAGGAAAAAATCAATCCAGATTCCTTCACTCTAATTGAAACTAATTATATTTACGTCTTTATAATGGCTCATTCCTTTGCCCAAGCTTTATGACATTTACAACATACAAGGTCTGGGCCATACTAGATAAACAATAATGTTTCATGACCCTCAGAGTAGAGATGTAACATTTCTGGAAATGTGTGGGAAACGTTCTCCCCACCCCACCCCGCCTGGTTTTTTTCCATTTCCTTGCAAAGTTCTTTTCCCATGGCTTCAAAATTTCCAAAATTTTACCTCTTTGCCCTAGAGAGTCAATTCTCTCCCAAGAAACATGATTACAGATCTACTCGACTCTGTTTCGTGAGCAATTTTTGTAGCAGTGTTTTAGGTTCTCTAGTCCTCAGCTTGCAAATAATACTTTTAAGCAGTACAAGAGTGGCTTCTAGTGGCCATGGTGGCTTCTAACAGGTCCCTAGAACCTAGCATCCTACCAAACACACTCTTTCCCTTCTTTATCTACTAAGACATCACCTTCCAAATTGCAGAACACCCAATCTGTGTGGCATCCATCTTCAATTATTGCTGCCTCAGCTCGCGTTACATCCAATTTCATACACATATAATTGATGCAACATATCCAGACTGTGTTGGCTCGACATGCTTTGATCTTCTGGGCTGCAAAACCATGCCTTTGGTTTTCATGAGAAACTTAAGTGCTGGTGACAGATCCCCCTACATGTCTTAAGAACCCACAAACTCAGACAGCAATTAAAAGTAATTACAAACGCCTCATTGTCTCACCAGCAACCTCCTAGCCACACACATCAACAACAAAAAAGCAACCTTATAATCCAGGTGCTTAATTCCGTACAGGAGAAGACCTGGATTTCTCTTTGCAAAGATGGGTATCTGCCCAAAGTGCTTGGTTTGGGTCTTTGGGATCAAGTGTTAATGGGGCCACCTCACTCCTGAAGCAGTGGGAAATAATCAAGTAACAAAACAAGAGATGGAGAATGCACCGATCTGAGGCTTAAGAGGTGATCAACCTCTTCCAAAATCTGTACAATTATACATATATAGCTACAATTTAGTAAGGCCCTGAGGTGCTTACTTTTTTAAAAAGGCCTCTCACCTGAGTCATCAGTGCCTCCAAAAGTTGCAAGCTGTGATATTCAATTTGAAGTTGCAAAAGGCCGCAGGGCTGAGGCCACCATGTTCTGACCAGCAGAGAAAAAATAACCACAGAGGCGTACCGCGCAGACGGAGAGCCAGGAAAATAAAGGAGGGACAAGGAGGACATATAAACTGCAAGCAAGGTGCAAGCTTAAAGGCTCTCTCCAGCCTCACCCCGACACCAGAAAACTCAAGTCTGCCTGAGAGTTTTCAGGCATGCTGAAGGCCCAGTTTCTGCAGACCAACAAGCCATTCCCACTCGGGCAAGCTCTGTCCTGGCCGATGAAACAACATGCCACTTCGTAAATGGAGGGAAATTTCATTGGGTCCACTTTAATGAAAGGGCTTGGAGCTGCTGCGACTCCTTGAGTCCTGGCAGCACCTTGCTTCTCAAGCGACAATTAGAAGTCCCACACCCTAAACAAACACACACACATCACCGCTCAGCCATGCCTAGAAACAATGGGATCCCTTCCACGTCGCTCTTCGGCACTTGGAAACCAGCGTGGGACAAATTAAAACCAGAGCGGCAAGACCTGTTGAGAATCAAGAGAAGCGGGAGGGGGGGGGATTGCATTCTCTCCAAGCCATAGAGGCATCGCAGCAAGAGAACAGAAACCAAAACATTTGGCATTTCGGGGAAGTAACCGGCATTGTGGGCTAAAACCCAGAGAACGACACCCTTCATGACTCACGCTAGAAAAAATATACACTTGAGTGACTCCAAGACTACTTTAACCACTTTAAACCACACAAACTGGGATTTATAGCTACTGATCAGCGACAGAATCGAAGAGAGCTGAAGTGCCTTTTTATAACTGTACAGTAGGACCCCCATATCCACTGATTCGTTATCCACTGATTCAGTTATCCACGGTTGGCAGAGGAAAAAATAATAATAATTCATCAGCCACAAAGCAAGCTATTGTCACAAACAGCAGCTGTAAACCAAGCTATTCACAAATAGCATCTGTAAAGCAAAGCTACTGTCAGGAAACAGCAGTTTGGAGGTGGGTGGGCAGGCGTGCTCATATCCACGGTTTTCATTATCCACGGAAAGGCCTGGAACCAATCCCCAGCGGATAGTGGGGTCCTACTGTATCTGCAAGCACGCATCCATCCATCAACAGCATCTTCCTGAGTTTTAAGAACAAGGAACAAAACTCTGGTTCCTGCAGCAGTAAGGCAGCCTTCATCTTCTTCCTTGCCTAGTTTTTCATGGGCTAACTCCTGGACAGAAAGACTTGGCTAAAACCCTATTGTTAACAGTCAGCATTATCAACACGGTGCCTTACTGTCCGCCTACTTAGTTCGTCGAAAAGCATCTTCTGTTTTAAGACAGAAAAAGGAACAGGGGTGTGGTTTCTGCCATCCTATCACCACTGGCTTGGATAGGTTACAGGCAATACCTTTATAGGCCACTATTAAAAATAAAAAAACCAAGGAACATTGCAAGCTTTTGAGTCTACACAACTCTTCTGGCTAGGACCAATCAGAGTTTGGTCCACCAGGATCTGGAGGGATTGCAGCATCCTACCTTGGTTTTAAGACATGGCTGCATATAAGGTGCCAGTTTCTCGACATCCCACTCCGAAAAACAGAACATTGAGATGGCACCTATTTGCCAAGCACTTAAAGGTTCAAATTCACAGGCAGCAACAAGCAAAGGCGCTCCTCAACAACAACTACACTCACTCTGGCACACAAGAAATAAAAAGGGGACGTATTCAGTAGGAATACTGCATACATGGACCCACGCGAGGCAGGGTCGGTCGCGTTCACACATTTCCAGAATAAGCAGCATGACAGTTCAATGGAAAGGTACAGAAAAGTTCTGGGCTGCACTATGAGAGATCATTGACAGGACCCAGCCGTCAATGCATCAAAAGAGAATGTGCGCAGAACACACCTTGGGACGCCCACAGAGAAAAATTAGCCACTCTCCTCCTCCATATTTGCCAGCAAGCCCCCCACCACACACACACACACACACACACACACACCAGAACAAAAACACTCCTTTTTGTTTTTGTTTAACTGTAGCACCTTAGGCTCAACACGCCATTCGGAGAGGTTCTGGTCACCCTGCACGAGGGTGAAAAAAGTGCAGACGCTTCACCAAAACACGAAACTGGTTAAGCCCCCTCCCCTCACTCAGATTGCGCACCAAGGGCCCTTCTTACTTCTCCTCATGTTTCCCTAATGGCTAGTTATGTGTCTGCCACTAAGGGTCCACTGAGTTCCAACACTAGGACACACACTTCTCAACTACAATGCAGGATGTCCCCACTTTTGTTTAGAAACAACCAGATCACGAGCTGGATGCGACCAACAGCCCGATATTAACAGCAAATCAATATACAAAGCCCCCTCTGATATGAAAGGTAATGTACGGCTTTTATCCATGAACGCGCTTTACCTCCAGGTAGAAGTGCTTCAATTAGCTGTTCACTATTTTAACAGCAAGCACATTTTCAAAAGGAGACTAAACAAGCAGCTCCTCCGTTCTTCCTCAGCAATATCCTTCCGCTCAAGGAGACACACAACCATAGCTAACAACCAAGAGAATTTAATTAAGCTCTATATCGCTGTAAGGCTCTCCCCCTGTATTCTGGAAATGGAAACTCAGCATGTCAGACATAAGGGTTTAACCATTCCCTTGGGAAAATTGGTGCGGTTTATAAATCTATAAACAAACAAACACTGTCCCAACAGAGCCAGTACAGGACCCATTCTCAAAACAGGCAGAATTTCACTCTCAAGGACAACTGCAAGAAAAATGCAGTCAGACCCCGGTATACACTGGGGATTGGTTCCAGGCCTACCCATGGATAATGAAATCCGTGGATGAGACAGACCAAAAAAAAAACCCCAAAACTGCTCTTTCGTGACAGTAGCTTGCTTTCTGGCTGCAGTTTTGAGACAGTAGCTTGCTTTAGACTACTTGTAGTAGTATGGGGCGGTATATAAGCAGAACACTTTGCTTTTAGTTTGCTTTACAGCTGCTGTCTGTGACAGTAGCTTGCTTTGCGGCTGCTGAATTATTTATTTATTTATTTTCTGCAAACCATGGATAACTGAATCAGTGGATATGGGGGTCCTACTGTATTCCTGCACCTTGACTGCAATCAAGCAGTGCAAAGCCTTAAGACGGCAGAGGAATTTAAAAATATAATTTCTCATCAGAAAAAAAGACTTTTTCTGCGAAGTAACAGTAATTTGCTCAGCAACCTTGTAACTTGCACGACCTTATTAACCCAGTTCTATAGTTGTCCTACTTGCTTTTATTTTTAGAACTTTTCCTTGACAGATTTCTTGGAGTACTGGAAACCCTGAAATTAAGGTAACAAGGCTCATCTGTGCTGAGGAAAGCTTAAAAACCTCCTTAGGAGATGTAATGATTGTCCAGCAAATGCTCATGTCAAAAACCCATGAGCCAAATTTTAAATCTCTAGGCAAGATTCTGAATTTGGAGCTATCACTTTCACCAAGGAATTCTGCATGCAACTTGGCACTTAACAGCACCACCGTCCATGCTGCCAAGCTTCAGCAATTCACATTTCTTCCACATTTTTAACGGCGACACCAGGTGCTTTTCCAGGATAGGCAAAGTAAAACAAAAAAAACCACCTAAACCTGTTGACAGAGTTACCCTTCGGAAAGCTATTTGGCTCAAGAAAAGCAAAGGATGTTTAAGTTCCACTTTTGGCGGCCGCACCAGCTCTCCATTTCCAGGAATTAAAAAAAAAAAAAAAAAGCTCAAGCCGTTTTGGAAAAACAGGAAGAGCCATCTTGAGCAGAGATTCGAAAAGAACTTTCCAATGACAAATCCGGAGAGGCTGGCCTGGCCGACGGTGGCCAACTAGTCCCTGGAAAAGAATGAGGCAGCAATTGGTGCAGGAAGGCCAGGAGGGTGAGAACAAAAGCTCCCCTTGGGCTCCTCGGTCACAATTGGCCTTTTAACCAACCTTAAACGCAGCCGCCACAGACGTGCCGAAAAATCAAGGCTCACTGCATCAGCTACGCTCCCTTCCCCAATGGCTGCTTTCATTCCCAAGCCTCCTCACTTCCTCTTGTGCCAATCCTGTTTCTATGTGTGGTGAATTGCTAATCCACTTTTCTCCCAAGTGGTCCCCCCCCCCCCGCTCTGCAAGGACTGGATGCCATTGGAGCTCACGCTGACCCTTTTCCCAATCACTGCCGAGCCTCTGACATAGAATCCCAAATATTCCTCCCAAATATGTTACCTGAGTTTTCAAGGGCGGTGGGGGAGGGCTCTGAGTAGTAGTAATTTCTGCTAAAAAACTGACAACCCGCAAAACAATAACTGGGATGTTCTTTGTACCTTCGCGCTTTAAGCTATAAGACGAAGAGTACAGGTGAAACTCGAAAAATTAGGATATTGTGAAATGTTCATTTATTTCAGTAAGTCAACTCAAAAGGTGAAACTGATATGAGATAGGCTCATTACATGCTAAGCGAGATGTGTCAAGCCTTACTTTGGTATAACTGTCATGATTATGGTGTACAGCTTATGAAAACCCCAAATTCACAATTTCAGAAAATTAGAATATTACATGACATCAACACAAGGATTGGAAATAGAACAGTGTTGGGCCTTTGAAAAGTCCTAATCTAACTTGGTATCTTCAGCAATTCACTAATAATGTTACTCTCAACTATGTTTCTGGTAGTGTACCATAAGAGAAGGAATATTATACTCTATGGGGAAATGTCCCAATTGAGCATGTATCACAGAAATGAAACAGAAACAAGAATGTAACCGTGAAGATTGGCATGGGTGCCTTGTTTAAAAGACTGTTGTAGAAAAACAGGGTGTTTTAATGTCTTCTGCACAGTGAAATATTGATGAACTGGAAAGAATCAACCAAGTCAATAAGAGAAAACCTTTAAAAATGACAGCTTTGGGGGGACGTGAGGAGAAAGTGGGTAAGGATCTGAAGTGTTCTGAGGGAGCAGATTGCTCTTTTGAGTGTGTAATTTGTTGGTGGGGAAAGCGGCATTTACATGTCTTGCCTTCAATCAGCCCAAGAGGAAATGCAAGATGGTCTTGCGTTCAGACCCATGTTCAAATTCAACCATGGCCTCTCTGGGGGGTCTTAAGCAAGCCTCTATTTCTGACACCCTGGTCTCTTCGAAATAGGTGGCTGTAAAAATGACAATACAAAGGAGAGTGAAGCACTTCAAAACACTAGCAGTACGACAGAAACAAGGCATTTCAAACATGCCAACACAAACATCTAACTGTCCTACCCCAAGCATCAATTACAGAGGAACCAATGACAGTGGTTCCTCAAAGTAAAACCACACCATCTCCTGGAATTAAGCTTAAATCGGTTCTAGGGCAGCACCAAAGCAAGGCAACACAGAACTGAAAATGCGACACCCGTCCCGTAAGTGATGCCTGAAAACGATGAGATTTTGTTCAGCACTTCAAAGAATCATTAGATGATTGAGACAGAATGGGCCTGGAAGGCCATCAGTTCCAACCTTCCTGATCAAGGTAGGAACCCAAAGCAAAGCAGACCTGAGAGGGGGTCATTTAGTTTCCTCTTGAACATCAGAAGAGCCCTGCTGGATCAGGCCAAAGGCCCATCTAGTCCAGCTTCCTGTATCTCACAGTGGCCCCACCAAATGCCTCTGGGAGCACAAGAGACTGGAGATCTGTCTCCTGATCCCACTCCCCTGCATCTGGCCCTTGAAGCCCCCTGGTTTTAAGCCTGGAGATGACACATCCCCATCATGGTTTGTAACCTATGATGGATTTTTCCTCCAGAAATCTGTCCAATCCCTTTTTGAAGGCATCCAGGCCATTGGAGTGCTGACCTCCAGTTCAACAACCCAGTAAATTCCCACTGCACTTGCATTAGCAGCAATGGGAAATAAAGGTACATGGTAGATGATGGGACAACCCTAAAAACAGGACATTATAACTTGATAGTGGTGACCGACAAGGAGATGGAGGAAAACAGGATAGAAACTACGGCTGGAGAGCAGAACAGCAGGGGGTAACACCAAACATTGCTGTAAAAACTTCCAAAACAAAGACAAAGATGGAAACAGATGCCTGCCAATATTCTATTACATCCCGCCAAGAGGAGGCAAAGAATGACAGAATGGATCTTGAACGCTACTTGAAGACCTATAACATGTTGATATGCTGTTCAGTCAAACACTACTGGCCCACGTCCATCATCTAGTGCAAAGAATTTGGAGGGGGGGACCTTTTAAAAACAACTACACTACGACAGAGCTGGGGCCATCCCCGTTTTGTCTGTTTTGAGGACAATGCAACCGAGGGCAGAGACGCACGCCGCCTGCTGTCACCCTTGGCATTAGGCAATGCCAAGTTTTAGAATAATCTCAAACCCAAGGAACCCCTTGGAAACAGACGTTTCTGGGGTCCAAGAGGAGCAAAAGGTTTTGGGCAGGTGACATCTGGCACAGTGATGGTTCCCAACCCTGTATCCCCAGATGTGCTTGGACTACGAATCCCGTAAATCGAAAATACTATGATGAGGGTTCCTGCATGGCAGGGGGTTGGACTGGATGGCCCTTGAGGTCTCTTCCAACTCTAGGATTCTGTGAAATCCGAGGAGCCCATGGTGAAGGCTTCTGGGGACGGACGGCCAAAAACCTCTGGGGACCCAAAGCTGGAAACCACCATTTCCCCCAAACATCTTGACAGATGCCATCTGGTCCTAAATGGAAATTAAGGTCCCACTAAAAGTGGCACCAATGTTGTCGTATTCTCCCTCTTAACGCGTTGCAATGCAAAGGGTTGCTGTGTGGGGATGGGGGGGGCAACCAGGTCACAACTGCATTACATCATAGAACAGGTGGAACTCAGAAAGCATCGCCATGGGCCAACGTCCTTCAGTCCTTTGTGTTTAGGTTCATCTTTGTGTGGGTCCTTCTTACAGAATCTCTCTCTCTCTCTCTTGCAGGCGAGTGCACAAATTACACTGAGGGACCTAACTTCAAAGTTCCATCGGTGGCATCAACAGAAGCCACAGGATGATCACTGCCGTTACTTTTACAAGGTGTGCAAACACAGGCTAGAACAAGCCGGCCTCTGCCTGCAAGTGCGCCGTCTCGAAAATATCAAGGAAGAGGAATGTAGAGTTAAGAAATCCAAGGCCACGCAGGATTTTAGTTCTGATGAAGAGATAGTGACGGAAGCTGCGAGGACAGGGTGTGAGAAGCAGCTGTTCCTTGCAAGTGGCAACCCTTTGGTTTCCCACCCAGAAGCTGCCTTCGTACTGGCTCATCCTCCTACGCAAGATAAACAGGACTGCTGGCCAAGCCACTCTAGGGATACCTTCCCATCAAACAATCCTCACGCCTGTCCCTGAGAACAGCAGCAACAGGAGGAGAGGAAACCTTCACAAAAACTCTTTATGGCAGCAACAGATCAGGTGTGTAGGATTCCTCAAGACCCTCCTCCCAAGGTAGGGGTGTGTTGTACACTCAAGCACAGGAATACTCCCTAAAAAAAGGCAGGGTAAAAAATATATCTTAAACAAATAAGGGCTTGTCGTACCAATCTAAGCACATGATAATGACACTTCTGTCAGTGTAAACACATGCTCGGGTGCGAGATCCTCTCTAATATGACAGGTGTGCACAGTATCACATTTACAATTACAGGGAGAGGAGGCCTTAAAAGACTTTAAAGTTTTATTTTGGATGGGCCTTCGTGCCTCTTGGCATCAGTGGAACAGGTCATGCCAAGCCAATCTGTCACCAGGCTCTTTCTATATAGGGGTGTAGTCCATGGATGCTAGTGATCCAGGGTGTACACACACACACACACACACACACACACACACACACACACACACACACACACACACACACACACACACACACACACACACACACACACACACACACACACACACACACACAGAGAGAGAGAGAGAGAGAGAGAGAGAGAGAGAGAGAGAGAGAGAGAGAGAGAGAGAGAGAGTCACATCAATTGTCACTCCATTTTGGTTTCTGCCAAAGGGGGGGGCAGAGGCTGTACTTTGTAATGCTTATGGAAAGAATATATTCTACCAACACCCCTTTTACACAAGTGGAACAAATAATTGGGGCTATAAATGCAAAATTTCTGAAAACTTAAAAAAAAAAAAGAAAGACACGGCCCCACACCCCACCTTTTTAAATGCTTTTCTTCCATGGCTTCAAAAAAATTCTGGAGATTTTACCTGTTAAGCTACACTCAAGTATGGAGTGAAAGTATGCTACAGAAAACTAATCCACAAAGACCCTGGTGATACTCCTGAGGGCACAGACCACCATGGTGCACCTAAGGCTCCACCTTTAGATACTGTCCTTCAATGTTGTAAGCATTAGGTCCTTTTTTTTTTTAAGGAGCACGGTGGGGTAAATATTTTAAATAAACAAACAGATCCTCCTCCTTCCTTCAGGGTCCACCAGGCCAAACTTCATGATGGCTCTGCCCCCACAATGAGACTTGGCCCTAGGGACCATTCAGGTTCTCATTAACAGGGGGAAGGAGGGACCACTAACCAGCCCCCCTGGAATAGTCATGGGGAAGGCTGGAGGAGAGGAACCCCCCCAAAAAAAATGATCAGGAAGGGGAATAAAGGGGAGGGCAGGGGAGAAGACTGTTTTCAAAAACAATAAACCCATCAAACACCCAAGTTCTAAGCCTCAACTAAGAAACTGCCTGGGTTTTCTCCCATCTTGCCAAGGACCTTACATCTAAGAAGTAACTCCTGGCAAATCCATCTCTTGCCATGTTATAATCTATTGGTACTACTCTGAGAAAGAGGGTTTCGCCCTCGAAATATTAGCAGCATTTTTGTTATTTTTCTAGTAGCCTAAAGGCATCACCTGTTCCCCTTCTGTATCAAAAATAAAGCACTAGGAAAGGAAAATAAGTGAGGAGGGTGTTCCACTGCAGAAGGTTATCCTTAGGCACCCCCACACAAAAAAATATATGATTAGGGGCAACTGGAGCAAACAAATCAAGAAGCTACTTCTTTGGACCTCCCTCCCAATCAGGAAGGGGGAGAAAAAAAGGGGGGGGTCGGTGGAATCCCAATGGAGAAGATGGTTCGAAATAATCACAGGGTGCCCACTACAAAACCTCTTTCTTTGGATCCCCCTCCCATCAAAACCATAGGATCCAGAAGGAAAAATAAGGCGTGTGTGTGTGTGTGGGGGGGTAACGTCCCATCAAAACCATAGGATCCAGAAGGGAAAATAAGATGGGGGGGAGGAAGGTAACGTCCCATCAAAACCATAGGATCCAGAAGGGAAAATAAGGTGGGGGGGAGGAAGGTAACGTCCCATCAAAACCATAGGATCCAGAAGGGAAAATAAGGTGGGGGGGGAGGTAACGTCCCATCAAAACCATAGGATCCAGAAGGGAAAATAAGGTGGGGGGGGGAGGTAACGTCCCATCAAAACCATAGGATCCAGAAGGGAAAATAAGGTGGGGGGGGAGGAAGGTAACGTCCCATCAAAACCATAGGATCCAGAAGGGAAAATAAGATCCCATCAAAACCATAGGGAAGGGAAAATAAGGTGGGGGGGGAGGAAGGTAACGTCCCATCAAAACCATAGGATCCAGAAGGGAAAATAAGGTGGTGGGGGAGGAAGGTAACGTCCCATCAAAACCATAGGATCCAGAAGGGAAAATAAGATGGGGGAGGAAGGTAACGTCCCATCAAAACCATAGGATCCAGAAGGGAAAATAAGGTGGTGGGGGGGAGGAAGTATCCCAGGGCGGAAGCTCCTTCTTTGGACCCTCCCTCCAAGCATTAAAACACTCAAGGCGGGGAGGTGTTTAAAAAAACCCTCTTTCTTGGACACCCCCCAATTAAAAAAAAAACCCATACAGGACGAGGAGGGCAAACGTGTGTGCTTGTGTGTTGGTGAGGGGGGGAGGGCGCTGAACAGGGCCCAGGGCCGGGGGGGGAGTCAGGCCTGGGGCCTCTTGTGGCAGGCGGGTGGGGAGGGGCAGGGGGGGGTTGAGGTTGGGGCTGTTGTGGGGGGCGGGCAGAGCTCCTCCCCCCCCCCCTCCCCCCCCCTCCCTCCCCCCCCCCCTCCCCTCCCTCCATCTCAGCAGCGCCCTCCGCCTCTCGCGCTGCCTCCATACAAAAGCAAAATGTCCGCCGCCATCTTCGCAGGCGGGCAGCAGAAGCAGCAGCAGAAGCAGCAGCAGCCGCGAGGGCGGCCCCGGAGGGAGACGGGGAGGGCCATCATACCCCCCCGCCCCCCAAGGGAAGAAAGCGATCAGGGAAGAAGGGCAGCCCCACGGACCAGATGGGGAAGGCGGGAAGAAGGGGGAGGAAGCCCGGGCCGGTGGGGCTGGCTTTCTGAGCCCCCCACCGACCCGGGCTTCCTCCCCCTCCCCATTCTTTGCAGCCGACGAGCAGGCCGCCATCCGTCCGGTGCAGCGCTGCCGCCCCCCCCGCCCCCCAAAAAATAAACCCGGATCCCTTTACCTTGATGCAATAAGGCGCCTCGTCGAAGGTGACCAGCATATACCGGTCGCCTCGGCTGGCCGGGTCGCGGGCCCGCAGCTGCGGAAAGAGAAAAGGGGTGGGAGGAGGAGAAGGGTACGGGGTGGGGGAGAGAGAGAGAGACAGAGCCATCATCCTCATCATCATCCTCCTCCGCAGCAGCAGCAGCAGCAGCTGGGGGGGGCTGATTTGGGGTTGGGGTGTTGCTGTTGCTGGGTGGACGCGTGTCAAGGAGGGCACACACACACACACACACACACACACACACGTGCGAACGGGGCCGGGCGAAGGGCACGCCGGGCGCCCCCGCACCCCCACCCCGCAGAAGGGGAAAGGTTGTGGTTTTGGGGGGGGGGAGGCTTTGGCCGCGGCCGCCGCACCTTCATGAAGAGCTCGACGGCGCCCTTGGCGATATCCAGGTAGCTGGTGCCCAGATACGCCCGCTGGTTCATGGAGGCGGACGTGTCTATGAGGAAGAGGAGGATCGGCATGGTCTTCGCCCCCGCCGCCGCCGCGCGCGCGGGCCTCCGCCTCTGCCTCCTACCCCGCTTCGCCCACGGCCGGCCCCGGGGTGGCGGCGGCGGAGGAGGAGGAGAGGAGGAGGAAGGGCTGCTGCTTGGAGCTGCTGCTCCCGGGAGGAAGTCCCTTCTTCTTCTTCTTCTTCTTCTTCTGCCTCTTCCTCCTCCGGGCGCCGCTCCCGCTTCTCTAGGGCTGTGGCCGGCGGAGGAAAGAGGAAGGGGATCCCCCGCGATCGGCTGCCCCGTCCCGTCCCGTCCCGGATCCCGACCCGCCCGCGTGCCCAGGCGCCTCCCGCGTGTGCGACCGGCCCCTGCGAGCGCCCTCGAGTCACTGAGCCGCTCGCTCAACTTCGCTCTTCCCGAAGCTAAGCGGCGGCGGCGGCGGCGGCGGCGGCGGCGGCGGCAGGGGGAGGAGCCCACGCGGAGGCACGTGACGTTTCCCCCCTCTGCG
The DNA here is from genome assembly GCA_029282475.1 of Phrynocephalus forsythii. Taxonomy (NCBI): domain Eukaryota; kingdom Metazoa; phylum Chordata; class Lepidosauria; order Squamata; family Agamidae; genus Phrynocephalus; species Phrynocephalus forsythii. Next base: position 11,813,696 of record JAPFRF010000015.1, on the reverse strand, counting down.
CCCGCGCCATTGGCCGACGCCATTGACCCGATTTGCATCTGCGGAGCGCGAGGACGGCGGGACAGAGCGCGCGCGCGGGGGGGGGGGGGGAGGGGGGGAGGGAGGAAGAGGGGGAAAGGAGGCGGGGCTTAGAGGCCCTTCTTAGCCCGCCCGGGGGGAAATGATTGACAGGGAACTGGAGCGGGTGGGGGCGGGGAGGAGGCCCATCCTAAAGCAACCAATAAATAAACAAATAAGTCCTATATCTATTGCATATACGTGTAAATAGGGATCTATATGTGCCGAAGACGGAGGCGAGCCTCCGCAGCCAGGGAGGAGAAGGGCAGCTCAGAAACGTTGCTTTTCGAAAACTACACGGCACCCTGGGATTTGTAGTCCCACCTCCTCGCAAGGGTTGCAGGTGCCCTTTGGATCGAGGAGGTTTGGGGAGGGGGCGGCAGTGGGAGCGCCTGTCCGCTCGGTTCCTCTCTCGTTCCCGTGCGGGCTTTTAAGCGGCCCCGTTACGTTACTTTCAGAGGTAACGTCCAGGTCGTTCCGTGGAATTCTTCGGCGCAATTGACTCCGCACCAAGCCACCGCCCCAGCGATTGGGAGAGAGAGGGGGGTGCTCTTCTTCTCGCCCAGGAAAACAGGCGGCGCCCCCGGAGATGGAGGCGCGCGCGCAAGGCGGTGCTGCTGCTGCTGCAGCTCAGCTCAGGGGCACCGCTGGGAGTCCCATTCTCCTCGGGAGGAGACCCACCCCGGCCCCCAGTGCCCCCAAGGACCTTCGCGGACAAGATCCCCCCCCCGTCCCCGATGCCCCACGGCCATCCGACGTATGTGTCCCCCTCCTCCTCTTCTCCTCCTCCTCCTCCTCCAAGGAAACGCGCGCCGCTTCTCCTGGCAGCTGCGTCACCGCCTTTAGGATACCGCGGTGTGGTGGGCGCAGCCGCGCAGGACTTGGCTGCGCTCTTGCCTGGGAACGCTCCTCCTATCCCCGACACCCCCCACTCTGCGCGTTTCTCACGTGGTCTGAGCCAAGCCCGCCTTGGAGCTGGGGATTCTGGGAGCAGTAGTCCCCACCATTGTAACGACCCGCACTCCCGGGGAGGGGGGAAATCATCATCGTCTCACGGAAAGCAGCGCTGGGAAAAAGGGGCAGGAGGCATCCTAGCGCCATGTCCTTACACACAGACACGGCGGGGATGGGGGGAGGGGGAGGGGGAGTTCTTGGTTTGAACTACAGTGCCCAGTATCCTGGAGCCACCGTGCCCCAATGGCCAGGTGGGCAGACACTAGTTCTTGGTTTGAACTACAGTGCCCAGTATCCTGGAGCCACCGTGCCCCAATGGCCAGGTGGGCAGACACTAGTTCTTGGTTTGAACTACAGTGCCCAGTATCCTGGAGCCACCGTGCCCCAATGGCCAGGTGGGCAGACACTAGTTCTTGGTTTGAACTACAGTGCCCAGTATCCTGGAGCCACCGTGCCCCAATGGCCAGGTGGGCAGACACTAGTTCTTGGTTTGAACTACAGTGCCCAGTATCCTGGAGCCACCGTGCCCCAATGGCCAGGTGGGCAGACACTAGTTCTTGGTTTGAATCCTGGAGCCAGTGCCCAGTATCCTGGGCAGACACTAGTTCTTGGTTTGAACTACAGTGCCCAGCATCCTGGAGCCACCGTGCCCCAATGGCCAGGTGGGCAGACACTATCTGCCCACCCTCAGCACACACTACTAGAAGCATGGCAATGGAGCCTTGCCAGGGCAGGAACAACAAGATAATAGAGGTCTCAGCCTTATTTGTTAAGGGCAGGTGGGATCTGTTCACCATCTCTGCTCCAATAAAATCTTAGTAGAGAATTCATAGAGAATATATTATTATTTTTCCTGTCTGCAAGTCTGTGGTTAGTTTCCATCTGAAGCATGCTTTTAGTTTTCTTGTTAAAGGGTTTCTTTTCACCACCCTGGGAACTTACAGTGAGTGACTCAGCTTGTTGATGCCTCTCTCATCTCATGAAATTCATAATGAATTAGCTTCATCTAAAATATATTTAATCCACAGAAGCATTTAGCTACTGTCTTTCCCCTCTCTCTTCTCAATTGTGTTTAAAGAGGGTTCTTTTTCTGATAGTGTGGCACTGTCCTCACTTATTTACCCACGTCAACGTAATATGCCTCTGACCCAATAACCACAAGCAGGTACCTCTGGTAAACAAATTTAAGAAGAAGGTGGGCATGGGGTCCGGGATTAATATCTTTTCTCTCATCTCCTAGGGTCATCCAAGTAGACCACAGATAGTTGGGTCCAGGTCCTTGAGTCCGGGATTAATATCTTTTCTCTCATCTCCTAGGGCCATCCAAGTGGACCACAGATAGTTTCTTAAATCATCAGCTACCTCACTGCACCAAACAAATAACTGCCCTGAACATCTCTATCATAGATTTATAGATCTTTAGTGTTAGATGGGCTCCTGCAGGCCATCAAGGCGGATTACACTGAACCAGGAAATCCACAAATTTATTTATTTGGCTGCCATAATACATTGCTTGTCTATTTTCCCAATTCCGGAAATGGCTATCCTGTTCTCACACATCTTATGTTTCTTTTCAAAACTGCCCTGTGAGATCAATACATATAGATGAGATAAAACACACATGCACACACATACACACACAAAACGAGTTTGGAGGACCTCCCTTGGGAACCATCCTATCCAAAATAACAGATTCCATCTCCTGTTTTAAGCTACAGGCGCACAGGTCATCATGAGTGCTTTCTCCCTCAAATTTGCAGTGCATGGGAAGTCTCACCAAAGGGAACTAATTGGTCCATTATAGGTGAGGCTATCTCATTAGCCAAAGAAACATTTAAGAATGTGGTTGCCTGAACAATGATCATATCATCATATCTCATTCCAGAGAGGCACTAGAGCGGGTATGCAAAGAGAGAGCTTAGGTTGCATTAAAACAGCAATCTGGGCATCAGTGCAGTACAGGAGGGTGCTGGGCTGGCTTCCTTTCATTCCCATCAGCAAAAAAAAGACCAAAGGAAATTAGTGTAGGATCCTTTACATTACAAAATAATTTGAAGTAAAGACAATGCAAGAAATGCAATTTTAACTCCAGCCCTGCTTCCTGCCCCATCAAAAGAGCAGTATTATACCAGGAGCCACAAAATCTGCTTTTCTATAGGGACTTGATTCCCTCCACCACCAGCAGCAGCACTTATTATTTTTCTGCCTCCTGTGTTTCCTCCACCGAGCTCGTGGCGATCCCGTTTTCTCTTCCCCCCCCCACAACCCCCTTTGTGGGAGGTCAAGGGCGAGGCCAGGGAGGCAAGGAGTCGCCCAAGGTCACCCCCTCCGGGCTGGCCCAAAGTCACCGGGACTCGGGGCTCTAGCGCTCTCAAGGATGCAGAGCTTGGTCCAGGGCCACGGTTGGCCACATGTCCTGGGAGTGCGCGAGGGGGGAGACCCTAAACGTGGGTCGGTTGGAGCCCCCTCCCAGAAAACAAAGGTGCTCGCACGAGGACGACCCTTTAATTTTAATATTCGAAATAAAACAATGCACTTGTATTTGTGAGGGAGGTGTCTGTGTGTGCATAGCGTTTATTAATTATGACTGACTGGGTGCATAGCGTTTATTAACTGTGGCTTCACTGTATGAAAGGGCGAAAGAGGAAGACATTTAGCCTTTTTGGACTCGGGCAACCGTGTCCGGCCAAGGCCGAGGAAGGGACGGCGCATGCGCGCCCTTTCTCTACACTCCCTCCTCCAGAGCCGCCTTTCCACCGCCGCCGCAGGGGGAGGCGGCTGCCCTGGCTTCCGCCGTCGTCATCGGCCCGGCCAGTGCGCATGCGGGGCGGCGGGAGGGAGGGAGGAGGAGAGAAGGGGAGCAGGATTCCCGTGACGGCGCTCCCAGTGACGTCAGAGGGCATGCGACGCCTCTCCTCTCTTCCCCCCCCTCCCTCCTCCCGCTGGGCCTGGGCTCTGCCAGTCGTGTTGGGGCAGAGGGGGTGGTGGTTTTGTTTTCTCCCAGCAGCCTTTGCGGCCAGTGACGTAGAAGGGGCGGGGAAAGCAGCCCGCCGGCCCGCTGAGGAGGTGAAGAGGGAGGAGGCGGCGGCGGCGGCGGCGGCCCTCAGGCGGACAAAAGGAGGAGGAGGAGGGGTAAGCGGGATCGTCTCCGTGGGGAGGGCCGTTAATGGCACCCCCCTCCTTCCGGCACTCAAGGAGTTAAGCCTCCTCAGCCTCCCATAACGAGCCCCCTGTTATTGGGGGAGAGAGAGAGAGAGAGGGAGGGGGTCAGGTGACCAAGGCCCCCCTTTTGCTCTGTTTTAGGGTGGGGGCTCCCTTGGGGAAGGGACCCCCCCGTGCGATTGTTCCCCCGGCTCCCTGGGGTTGGGGGTTCAAGGGGAAGATTTGGGGAGGGGGTTCCCCACCACCACCACCCATTCGAGAGGAGACGGTCGCTTATTTTCCCCTGGGGGATGTCTCTGTCCCTTCCCACCCACCACCCACCGCCGCCGCCATCCTCCCCAACGGAAGGAGGAAGGAGGGTTATTTTATATTTTATTTATTTTGAATATTTTTTTTCACCCCACCTTCCTCCTTGGAAAAGGACCCGAGGCGGCTTATGATAATGTGGGATAAAATATACAGCCTTGAACATTTTAAGACATATTCCAAGTTAAGAACAGGGAATTAGGAGAGGCCTCTTAGGACATTAAAAGGTAACATTTCTCCCTTGGGGAGAAAGGCGGCATAAAAATAATGTTTTTACTGTATTTATTATTATTATTATTATTATTATTATTATTATTATTATTATTATTATTATTATTATTATTATTATTATTATTAAAACTACAAAGAGCTCTTATGTAAAGGGTTGGCTAGGAAGCCCCTGCCTTCCTTTGGGGCTTCTTCTCCGCTCTGTGTTTGTGTGTAAGGCTTCCCCCCAAAAAAAAATAGTAATTTTTTTATAATACTGTTGGAAGAAAGGCACAAAGAAAACAGTCGTTCACCTCTTCCCCCAGGGACCGGTCAGGAATCAGTATTGCAATCCATATGTGTGTGTTGCAGCAATATGTTATACAACACATATTACAACATTCCATTCATCTCTAAAACATCCACCTCATTCCTTCCAGAAACATATTCTTGCCCTGGCTTTTTCCTTCTTTTCCTTTATTCAGCACGTCATCCCCTACCTCGTCCCATGTATTAATCTTGATCACTCTGTTTTTTTAAACTTGATTTCTGGTGCCAGTTTGTGAGGTTCGTTTTTCCAAAAGGATTTATATAGAGTTGCTGGAGTGGCCAAGTTCCTCATAAGGCGGTGTTTGCTGAGTTGCATAAGGGGTAACCCTTAACCCCTGGAAAGGTGCCTTGTCACTTTGTATAAAAATAAAAGCCAGCACCTGTTTTCGTTGCCTTGAAAACTGGTGCAGAGAGGCACCTGGGGATTGGAAGGGTTCCTGTAGATGCCGGCCACGTGGCCAGGGACTTGCACAACACTGACTCTTTGGCTTGAATACGGAGATGAGCACCGCCCCTAGAGTCGGACACGACTAGCACACGTGTCGGGGGGGGGACTTTACTTTTTACTCTGAGACTCAAGGTGTTTTTGGAAAGGTGGCCACCTTGCTCTGTAGCAGCCTCTCTTAACACAATTGGGGGAAAAGTTTTCTAGCATCTTGAAGGCTTGCAAATAAAGAAACCTGTTATTTTGTAAGGGGCCACCTATCTCTGTTTTCCATTTGTGGTTCTTGTTTTTGTTATGATGGGAAGGTTGAAATGCTGCCAGCGCCCTTCCCGCCCTCCTTCCCCTTACTCCATAGCTGCTGTTTTGACAGGTCTGGATCATGTCCTCTCTGACTGGTAAACACCATCACATGACTGCATTGTGTGTGGGGGGGGGCTGGCTGGGATATGGATGTTGCCTCCCATTAGTTTCTTTGGTCCCTTTTCCCTCTCAGGTGTAGCTGAGCTGCACCAGAAGAGGCGTGCTTAGCAAGTTCTCTTGGAAATAAGGGACATTGTTAATTTTAAAATGAGGCAATGGCCAAGGGAAAGGTTGGTGCGAAGGGAAATCCATGCCTGTTGATGCTCAAGTGAGGCATCTGGTTTCCGAGAACAATAGAACGATTAACCAGTGAGCCATCAGAACCAGTTCCACAGCACTTCCTGGCTTCTGTTGGTGTCTGGTACAAATAATTTTCTGTAGATGTAATTTCAAGGAATTGTAACTGCGGATGACTCAAGTGTGTTCTCATAGCAGGGACAAAAACTACAGTGGACCCTTGTACAACAAACAGCTTGTATAACATAAAATTTGTACAACATTAAAAATTCCAGAGATAAGGGAAATTTGCTTAACATAATTTCATTTGGAACGAATTAATCCCTTTATACAAGGTACCACTGTATTTCATATTTTACTGAGTTCTCATATGTTCTTGCATGATCTGTTGTTTACAATGAAACCAAGAAAACCCTTGAGACTAGTAATAATAATAGTATTCATGTCCCTTCAAGGGAATTCTGACTGATGGCTACCGGTTTCTAGGTAGAGAAAACTCAGAAATGGTTTTCTGTTACCTACTTCTTGGGTACCCTGGGGCTGTGTGTCTTGCTGAAGGCCAGACTGGCCAGCACTAGTCTTACTGGTAACAGATGTTGTGGTTCTGGTTACTTAAAGCATCAATTTGGCATCTAAATTTTTAATTTTGTCCTTTTTGATCTTATAGTTGGTTCTTTGTTTTGAGCTGATTACTACTTGAGCAATGAACTGGAAACCTTGAAGGGGCTTAAAGAGGCCGCACTTGGGAGAATTATATTTTGCTATCCAGTTGTGACTTCAGTTCTCTCATTTGGCATGAATAAAAGATGCCTTACCTCTTCTGCTTCTGTTTAATGTGCTGCCTTTTGCAGTCTGAAATGCGTTATGATCAGATGTCAAATTAAAATTTGTGCAATTAGGAATAGAGATGGGCACGACTTGAAAAAAAAATTTTTCGAGTTGTCGTTAGTCGGGCCAGTCCCATTTCGGCTCGTTTCCGGTTTTCGCGAAAATTCGCAAAAATTAGTCGGTTCGTTTTTCAGTACTGGTTTTTTTGGGGGAGCGGGCTCCTGGAGGCACCTCTGTGGGGTGGGTGCCTCCTCTGGCCCGCTATAAAGGGAAAGTGGGCTCCTGGAGGCACCCGTGGGTGCCTCCTGCCACTAGGAAGGGGAAGCAGGCTCCAAGAGAGACCCCTCTACATGGGGGTCTCCCTTCCTCACCTGCTGCTGCTGCTGCAAAATGCTATGCAATAGCCATATGGATATTGCATAACATAATGTGCAGACGTGAGACCAGTGTGAGAGTCATGGGTCATACCTTCCCTGCACAGGGCTCCCGCACCACCATGTCTCACACAGAAGGGAATTGTACTTGCTGCGTGTAGTGCAATGCAAGCAAGTAGATCTGGCTTTAAGGTGGCTTAGTGCAAGAGCTAGGGTTAGGCTAGTGACGGGTAAGGTTACGGTGGGCTAGTGGGTTGCACCTCTGGGTGCCTCTCTGACCCACTAAGAAGACAGTCTGTGACGTCTGGGTACGAGTCAAGGGTTAGGGTTAGGGCTAGGGCAGGTTTTAGGGGGCTTTTTGGCACATCCCAGAAGTCTCCATGGCCAAGTGGCCATGCGACTGGTGGGATGGCTCCAAAAATTTGCATGGTTGTCCACTCCTACATGGCTGGCCACTTGGCCAGCCCATCATTGCGCAGGTGTAAATAAAATAAAATAAAATAAAATCAATGGAGGACAGAGGAGGAGAGGAGAGACATTTTGTTGCAAGAAAAAACCCACTGCTACTGTGAAAAATCTGTCAGTTTATATATTTTCGCGTGTTTCTTTCTGTTGTGCTTGTGTGTTTTTGGACCACGATTTCAAAAACAATATTGCGTTCGCCGCCCCATTTTGGATCCCCGCCCGCACCGCATGGCATGGCGATGGCGACTCGCGAGTCCGGCTGCCCAGGACGGGGGGGCTGGACCCCCTCCAGAAACCACCCCTCCGGTAGGTGCCCTGCGCCCTTAGTCAAGCAGGCATTTTTCCGCCTGCTTTTGGCCCGGGAATGGGTGGGGGAGAGTTTAAAAGTTTTTTTCCTGTGCCGTCCGTGCCGCTTGCTTGCGCTTTAATTGCGGCGGCGGCGGCGAGACTGGGCTTTTGCTGGCTGCGAGCCTGCGGCGAGTCCCACCAGAGCAGCCCAGGACGGGGATGAGGGGGAGGCCGGGGACCTCCAGAAACAACCCCTCTGGTAGGTGCCCTGAGGCACGGCAGGCATTTTCCCGCCTGCTTTTGGCCGGGAACCGGGTTTTAACTTTTAAAAACTTTTTTCTGTGCGCGTGTGGCATCGCATTGATCTCGCGATGCAAGGAACGACACGACAAATCAGACAAAATTGTTCGTTCGTCTTCGAGCTCAAGTCTGGGGGAGTAATTCCGTTAAAGTACGGAAACGAGTAACGGAAACGGAAACGGGAATACCGCTAAGTCGTGCCCATCTCTAATTAGGAAGTACTTTGTTCCTGCTCCTTTTTTCTTCCATTGATAATGCTTGCACAAAAGACAGTGTCTGTCCTTTAAAGGCTGTCATTAGGATTATACCAGGCGGAAGTCCTTCTCAACTTGCTCAGAAAGCATTCTGATAGCACGTCAAAGCGGAAATGAATTGGGCTAGCTAAGATGACTCAGGCTCTGAACACGCTTTTAAACAAATGGTTAATTTCATTTACATATATGACTCCTATTGTTTACAGATATGTGAACACCAAGCACGATTATTTATGCCGTTTGTGTATGTTTGGTTTTTTTCTCTTCCTATCTCAAGGCTTGCCAAGATGCTTTCTGATTCTTAAAGAACTGTGAACCAGAAGTCTCTGCAGACTAAAACATCCTAAGAGCGGAAGGAATATCAAGGAGGACTCGGTGCCAATGCAGCAGCAAAAAAGACAGCCAGAGTTAGTGGAAGGAAATCTTCCTGTCTTTGTGTTTCCCACCGAGCTTATATTTTATGCCGATGACCAGTCGACGCACAAAAGGGTGTTGACTCTGTACAATCCCTATGAATTTGCCTTAAAGTTCAAAGGTGGGTCTCAGGTACAGACTCTGTTTCAGGGCTGCACGGGGGGTGGCATTGACTGAACCCTAACTTTTATAATGCAGGACAAGGGCAAGTAAAGTAAATAATGATATGGCACTTGTTATCGTTATGAGGGGACTCAAATCTTGTGGTCTCTTTCATTTCAGTACTTTGTACAACTCCAAATAAATATGTCGTTGTGGACGCTGCTGGTGCAGTGAAACCTCAGTGCTGTGTTGATATGTGAGTAAAAATAGTTCCTTTCTTCATGCCTCCTGAATTGCAGAGCTTGAAAAAAAGTTGCTTTCTTAAGATGATGGTGCTCGGAATCCTCCAGCAAACATGATTCACTGAGGCATTTTCCAAATTCAAATGCTTAGCAATTCGAGGTGTGCTTTTCCATGTTTTGAGGGTACACACGTACACAAATCTGCAGACCTCTGGATCTTACCTCTCTCTCGTTTTCTTTTAACCCCGACATGATCCCATGATCTGCTTCTCCGCCCTTTGCCTTCTGTTGTTAGGTGAGAAAGAAAGTAGCTTTGATCCTTCCTGGGAGTTGAAGTTCTCTGAATTGAATTGAATTGAATTGAATTGAATTGAATTGAATGCAATTTATTGTCATTGTATAAATACAACGAGATTAAAAGCGCCATCCAGTCAGTCATTCACACAACCCAGCATAAAAATCCAAGACGTAAAATCTACAATTTAAGAACAAACCATCGATACACCTGTGCACCCTCTACAGAACCTATCCGTCGGAGAGAGGGCAATTCCTGCATCCTCCATGCCCCAGAGGTTCCCTACAGGGTGCCTCTCAAAGAACTACAACTGCCAAGTCCTCCAGCAGATTTCTTTTTGCTAAGGTAACAGCAGAAGACAAAGACTTAGGGAGCCAGTGGGGGTGCGTGAGAGCGTGGTGTGGCAGTGCTGGAGAGAAATAACTCAAAAGCCCTTTTCTAAGGGAAAGAAATCTAAAAGTTGATTTGTTTTCAATTCCTGTGTGGAATTGCTGGAGAATTCTGGTCGTGGCAGGCCAAAGCCATGAAAAAGTATACTCAGACCCTTACTAGCAACCCCTAAGCCATCTGCTCTAGCAAAAAAAAAGCCTTTATTTCACATGGCGTTCCTTGTGCTTGGTAAATAAGTTCATGTACATGAACTGGAGGCCCTCCCAGTGGCCTTGGATCATTCTGTCCCCCCCCCTTCATCCACACCCACCTGCTTCACAGACTTTTTGCAATAAGGAAGCACGGACACCCATTGTAGGGCAAAGGCTGGGATTAAAATGTAGCCGTCTCATCTGGGTTCTACTCAGGGTTAAATGTCACAATGAATCTGAAGCAAAAGCTAGTGTCATTGTCACACAGTGTTGGCAAACTTTCCACCCTCTAGATGTTTTGGACTGCAACTCCCACAGTCCTTTCTCTTTGACATTCTATGCTTGGAATTCTGGGAGTTGTGGCCCAAAACATCTGGAGTGCATGACTAGAGCATGGAGCTTTCACTCCAGAGCTCCCTCTAACTCATGTAGACATGTATGTATGTATTTATTTAACTTCTACCCTGCCCACCCATCATCGAATGGCAGGCACACCAGAATAACAATGAAAGCAAGCACTCAGAAACAAAACCCACCCCAACCTCAAATGACTCACAAGGAGGCGGAACTGAGAACAGCTGATACCATACTTAACAGTAGGCCTTCAACCAAGAGCCATCACAAAACTATCTAAGAATTAGGTCGAGGAGGTGTGAGGCTTTCAAAGGCCTGGGAGAAGAGCCAGATTTTAATCTACTTCCCAAATCTGAGAAGGGTGGGCGCTTGACGCACCTCCATGGGAAGAGAATTCCAGAACAAGGGGGGTGGCGCTACCAAGAAGGACCAGTTTCTAGTCAAGGGCTTCTGGGCCTCCCTTGGGAGTGGCCATGCACCACCTATGTGTGATTGAGACCACAGAGCCAGGGCAAGGTGGGAATAGGATGGTATTGGGTTAGGATTTGCCTGCTGGCTCCTCCTGCTGCCTTCAGTGCTTGGGCGGCGTCGTCAGGGGTAGATGCTTTTCGTCCGTCTGGGCGCGTCCTGGCGGCGGCCACGAGGGGATTGTTTCTCTTCCAGAGTGATTCGTCACCGAGATGTCCGTCCGTGCCACTATGGCGTGATAGACAAGTTCCGCCTCCAGGTCTCCGAGCAGAGCCAGAGGAAAGCGCTGGGAAGGAAGGAAGTCATTGCGACTCTGCTTCCTACTGGAAAGGAGCAGCAGCAGAAGGAGGAGGCGGAGGAGAAGAGGATCAAGGAGCACTTGACAGAAAGTGTCTTTTTCGATCAGACGTCGTGTCAGCCTGGTAGGTTGCCGAAGGCCACTCGGTTTAGTTTCAGAGGCATTCTTGGGGGCCACGTTGCACAATTTGCAACTAAAAAGGCCAGCGTCTCTTTCGCTTAGAGGCCTGCTGCCAATCATTCAGACCTAGGAGAGGCCTATCAGACTTTTGAAAGGGGAAAACTGTATACATAAGTTGGTGTAACAGGAAAGAGGGCATCTGAGGAACTTCAGGAAAGACTCCATTCAGTCCCAATGCCTCGCTTTTGGTTTGAGTCACGTTCACGTCGATCACGACCAAGGGTTGGCCCGGAACGGATGCTGTGCCTGAGGTTCCTAGGAGCGACTAGCCCAATGTTTGCCTGTGTGATGAAGGGCGGATGTCTGTGAGAGTGAACCGCCTCTTTGCATTGCTTTGCTCCTGAGAGTTGCACGGCAGTCTTGCCTCCAACGTGGGGTTGTCTCGAAGTTCGGCACTTGATGCTTCTGTTCCTTTCGGAACGAGGGCCAACTAGTCTCACCAGCTTCCGGTCTTCTCCCACTGTGGACCAAAAAACCTGGTGTGAACTTTAAAAGCATATAGCAGTGTTGGCAAACCTATCTCGGAATCGGCCCTTCACAGCCACCTGTATTCAGGTTAAATTGCTGTTATTTACAGCCACCTGTATTCAGGTTAAATTGCTGTTATTTACTTACTTACTTACTTACTTACTTACTTACTTACTTACTTACTTACTTACTTACTTACTTATATACCTCGAGTCTTCCAGCAGGTACTCCAGGTGGTTTACAACAATCACAAAGTATAAAAAGTATAAAATACTATTGGCACTTTGCGAAAAATTAGTGGGTTTTGAAAAGCATTTTGGGCACTCGGTCTCTAAAAGGTCTACCATCACTGGCATATGGCATTCACGTGCCAGGATATGTAAAACACAACCCCCCTCCTCTTTAACTCCCCCCCCCCAATTGTTCCAATCGTCAACGGAGGCTCTCCTGTGCATTTTTGATCATAGATCATGGGCTGCAACTGGAAGGAGAAAGTGCCGGAGCAGCTGAATTGCTGTCTTAACTGCCTGTGGAAGGAGTTTTGTGTGCGGGCGGCGGGGGGGGGGGAGAGGGGAAAAAAAATCCTAAAGAAGCTGGAATATGGTTCTGTTCTTCACTGCTGACTGTTTTCCCTTTCCTCCCCACAAGAACACAGAATTGCCTCATCGGGGCCGAGTTTACTCACCGTCTTCCTGGGAGTCGTGTGCATTGCTGCCCTCATGCTTCCCACATTGGGAGAAGTGGATTCCCTGGTGCCTCTCTACCTCCATTTAAGTGTAAATCAAAAGTTAGTAGCTGCTTATGTATTAGGTACGCATCGTCTTGTTGTTGTTGGGTTGGGTTGGGTCCGGGGTTTTTGATAGCCCCTTTTGACAATTGTGCAGCCTTCCTGTTTTAGAGGGAAAGGGCAAACTGGCAAAGTCGGGCATGATGCCATTGTCAGCTCAAAGTCTGTATGAAAACATCTTAAATATCCGTCTGGCTTGCTCAGGAACAGATCTACAAGTTAACTCATGAGATTGCCCAGCTCTCAGAGGTAATCCCCATGGTAACAGCCAGGGCTGTGGAGTCGGTAGATAAATGTTCCGACAACTCCGACTCCTAAGTTTTTTTGTACTTCCTCCGACTCCTCTGTATTAATATGCGAATGTATTTTACAAGTGTCTCTAGTCCTGCAAAAAACATATTTACTTAATCCCTTATCAGTGAGAGGCTAGGTTACCCATGGGCGCTGCGTAACAGCTGAACACAACACTATGGAAAGTATAAGTATTGCCGCTCCTAATTGTGCGTTGCGTGCCATATAGTGAAGCACATGAAAAGCATGCTTCTTCACGGTCACTTAACATGTTCGTTTTGCGGTTCCGTGAGGCACTGCATTCATTGGTCTTTATTCTTACAGTAGAGAAGTCATTAATTATAACTTTTTGTGAATTGGGACAATTAAACTTGCTTTTTTAAAAAAATTCCTATCTAAATTTAGTAGGAATCGGAGTCGGTGCATTGTTTGCCGACTCCGACTCCAGGTACCCAAAATTTACTCCGACTCCGACTCCACAGCCCTGCTAACAGCAGTGGTTCTGAAGCACTCTCTCTCTCTCTCTCTTTAAGCTTAATCATGTGGATAATGTGTCAAGTTAAACTAAACACCAAATTTGATGTGTTCCTTTATTCTTTTAGGTCTCATCACCATGGTTATCCTGAGAACATGAGTGGTAATTTTATTGGATGTCAAAAGTCTTCTATTTTTTAACCATGTTACAGATTCGCATCATGAATGTGGACAGCCTTTGACTCCCCATTTGGTTCATTAAGATGCTACAGCAAAAAAAAAAATGATTGGGTGATTTACAGTACCCTTTTTAAAAGGAAAAATAAAATAAAGTGATAGTCTAACGATGTTTGACCAAAAAGACTCAAGCACATGGAGGTGCACCTTTTACAGACAATTGCACGGTGTTGAGTGATAGTATCTGTGAAATGCATCGGGAGAAACTTTTATCCATATACCAATTGTATAAAAATATTATTAAAATAATACTTCATTGTTTTTCAAATCCTGTTCATATCTGTGTTTGATCACTATAAGAGCCAACAGTCCTGTCTACAATGTTTGTCTGCTCCATGCCTGTAAGTATTGCAGTCCGTGTTAAATGACTTCATAGGCAGATCCACACCAGGATGGTTGAATGTCATCCACTGCTGACCATGAAAGCTTTAAAACAACCGCCACCAAGCAGTTTCATGTTTACACAGGGCAGTACTCCATCCAGACATCCTTCACCGGTGTGGGGCCAAGGGCTTTCACACAGCGGTGCTGTCCGTTCCTGGGGAGCACCGTTGCCTCCGTCCTACACACTGGTGCTTCCTTTGCTACGTTTCAGCTGAGAAGAAGACCTTGGTACAGTATCCGCCCTGCTGGAGGGGGATGGAGATTCAACATTCCCCCCATTTGCTACTATTGACTTGATTATATGTACATATATATATAGCAACAAAGATAATGTCTCTGTCAACATATGTAATTTAAATATGTGCTTGAATTTCCTCTTTTGCAAGACACAAGGATTGATTTCTCCATTTTGTATACTATTTCCCATTACATGATTCGTCCATGGAAATAAGTTATTGTTCACCTGACAGACTCTGGTAGATATTCTTTGTCTAGTAGTGAGGAAAAGGGCGAAGACCCTCTCTGGTTTTTCTTCCGTGGGCCTGGTTACGACTGCATTTCGGTTGATTTGGTCTCAGCCAACCATGTTTTTTTTTTAAAGCTAATGCACTTTGAGCTGTGTACAGAATGTTTTGGAGAATTAAACCTTTGCCCCCTACTCTGAATATTGTAGTTCACCTCTGTGTACGCCTGGGAAGCAGGGGGAATTATTTTTGCAGTGAACTTGGTTTGATAGCTAAAGGTTTCTGGTCACGGTGCCAGATTTTTATCCAGCGTGACCGCCTGGCTGAAGGGATGACTTGCATAATTTACAGAACACCAGGTAGAACATTAAGGGGGCAACTATCCATAAGACTTTTGTCAATCCGTAACACCTCTCTCTCCCCCAAAAAAAAATGTGGCTGTGAAGTGTGGGAAGACCCTGCACTCGTGGCCACAACCAAGCACCCATCTCTCCAACCCAGTAAACAGTTGGTAGGTTTGAACAGTTTGTCTGTGTTTTGGGCCAGATGGAAATGCTGCCCTGTCAGTGGATCGTGTGTGGTTGCAATTCTGTAACGGTAAATGAGTCTAGGCACCAGGACAGTCTAGCCTCAGGTTTTAAAGGTTCTGGCCCCCGATTGCAACTAGATTTTGTTCAGCGATCCATAAACAGGCTGGCTTGTGTTGAGAAACATGAAGAAGAGGATAATAAAATAACACGTCACATGCTGCACCCCAGACATACACCTCATGAAGTTCTTGTGCATGCATTGCCCAAGAGGGCTTATTTACCAAGTTGTGAAATGCCACGTGTCACCTCTGGTTCATCCTACTGATGAAAAGTTAGAAAAAGGGTAAACTTTTCCAAACCAGGAGGTCTTTTGCGGCCACTTAAATAAGATCTAGGAAATAAGACTTGTATTATTTATTGTATTTTTATATTTATTTATTTATTTTTATTTATTTATTTATTTATTTTATATTTATTGTATTTTTATATTTATATTTATATTTTTATATTTATTGTATTGTTGCACCAGTGGTTGTGGAGTCTCTTTCCCATCGTATCCCCTTTACGCCCCCCCCCAGTGCTGCCTGGAACATCACTTCTGAAGGTTTTCCAGCCTTTTAGAGTTATTTTACGGGGCGGAAGAGGGATTCTGGGGAAGGGTTCTGGGCAGGATTAGATCACGCTCTTGCCATTGTGTTTAATTCTGCCAGGAGAAATTGTTTTCCTGAAGGCTAAGACAGTCCCAAGCTGCCTAGATGCCCTAAACACATCCAATCTCGTCTGATTTCGAAAGCTAACCAGGGTTGGCCCTCGTTAGGACTTGGATGGGCAATCACCAGGAAATACCAGGGGCTGTAGGCGCCTGGAGTAGTAACTGGCAAACCACTCCAGTATGCCTGCCAAGAAAACTCCATGGACATGGGGTCACAAAGTCGGTCACGATTGTAACCACACACACACACAAGACACACACAAGACAGTCCCATGCATGCTGCAGTGGCAAGCAGCATGTTTGCTTACAGATCCTACAGCAAGCATGAACTACACCTGTGCGAATAACTCCTTAGACGAACCAACGAAAGTGCCATTTACACATCTCACACACAACGTATTGGAGCCAACAGAACTGCAAGGATTCTTAGCACTAATCGTGGCATGCCATCAAGACATTTCTGACTTGTGACCCTTTTCAGGGTGATTCAGGTAGCAAATACAGTACCCAGAAATGGTTTCTCCTTCCCTTCTCCTGGGGCCGTAATGGGACTGTGCAGTTTGCCCAAGGCCACCCAGGCTGGTTCTTCCAGGAGCCCCTGTGGGGAATTTGAATAGACCAGTGGTTCTCAACCTGTGGGTCCCCAGATGTTCCTGGCCTGTAACTCCCAGAAACCCCTTTCAGCACAGCAAGTGGTGGAGGCTTCTGGGAGTTGCAGTCCAGAAACATCTGGGGACCCACAAGTTGAGAACCACTGGACTAGACACTTGTGCTTGTAACAACGATGGTGAGGTAGTTCAGTAAAGCTGGATAAGAAGGGATAAAGGGATAAGAAGGGGTGTGTACAAGCTGGTGGCCAGAGCAGCTCACTCAACAGCCACTGGGGTTCTGCACATACTTGACTTGGGTGGAAGTGCAGTGGACCTTCATATAACAAACAGTTTGTATAACATAAAATCTGTACAACATAAAAAAATTCTGGAGATTGGGGAAATTTGGTTAACAGAATCGCCTATGGGACAAATCCATACAACATAAAAATGGTCGTGATTAGGGATTACTCTCTTTTCAATGCATTCCTATGGCAAATTTAAAGGAAAAAGGAAAATTTGTTTAACAATTTCATTTGGAATGAATTAATTCCTTTATACAAGGTACCACTATACCCTTGAACTTGTTATTTCCTTAAAGGAAGAGAAGGGTGGGCTGGGCATTAACGAAATCAGCCCCATGCCTACCCTGCTTGCCTCCAAGTCTCCATTGATTTAAAGGAGCTGAGTTTCCTTTTGCAGGGAAAAATCCACATAGATAAGTGACTCGGCACAGTATATGGGGATGCTGGTGGCAAGTTTGAACGGTTTCACAAGCTAAGGAGGTGTGGGGGGGGCAGCAGCAGCAAACATACAGAGGAATCTCCAGCAGGACGTATAAAGCAGGAGAGCAGTGCTAGGCTTCTATTATCCTGTCAAGGAAACAACTCCAGTGATTACAGGCTTCCTGCATCACACAGAACGATGGCGTGTTTACAAGGAGAGAAACGAAAGGTTCAAACCAAACAAGAAAGTCTGCTTGCTTTTCTCATGCGTGATGCAGATGACACGTTCTCCGGTACAAATCGTTTAATATGGGCAGCTTGTTAAACGCCCACTTTTTTTTTTTCCAGCTGTGTAAAGACTTAAGGAGAAGGCAGCAGAGGCTGGGGAGGGGTGGTAGTGGTGGTGGAAGGTACTTGAGTACTTCTTTAATAATAGTAATAAGGGATACCAGGTGCTGTAGGCGCCTGGAGTAGGAACTGGCAAACCACTCCAGTGTTCCTGCCAAGAAAACTCCATGGACATGGGGTTACGAAGAGTCGGTCACGACTGTAACGACACAACACACACACAATAAGGGATCCAAATCATCCCATCTTTAACTAACACACAGGCTTAAATGTCCGAAAGCATCCGGTGAGCTAAAGACTGGAACTAATGTTCAATGTTGCCCAAAGAGCATCAGTTTAATAGTGGAAGAGAAGGTAGCCAGGTGTCCACTTTTACACAAGACAGTTCCTCCATTTGATGAAATGACCTGAAATACCTGGGAAGAATTTTGCAAATGAAACGTGTAACTCCTATTTTTTATGTCTTGGTTAGGAGCTCTCTGTGGCTTGTTCCACCTTTGAACCGAGACAGTGCTTTAAGATAAGCCATGATATATTACAAATAATTTTTTTTAAAAAAAGATTAAGCCATGAATTGTTCAGTTGCTCAGTTCCTAGCAACTTGAGAACCAAATTAAATCATAAAACAAGGACTAAAAGCAGCACCTCTTTTTTGAGGAAAGTGGGGAGCAAGTCAAAGACACAAGAGCCGTGTGCTCCTGAAAAGACCCGCAAGTTTTAATTGTGGATTGCCCCTCACTCGTTACTCTTTTAAGGTCTCACAAAACTCTTTTGTTATGCTGCAATCGATTTAGCACAGCTGCTCCATTTCAAGTTTCTGCTCTCCCCACTGACTAGGTTATACAAAAGTAAATGTGTATTTTAAAAAAACACAAAGCATCAGAGTTAAATCAGTGGGCAGGTTTATTATATGGTGCTTACACTAAGTCAAATTAGCTAGGTTTATTTTGTTGTGCATATACAGTAAGTTTATTAGAAAAACCTTTTGTTAAAAACACATGATACTGCTAAATGGAAGTGTTTGGAATAGAAGCATCCCTTGTGTTCTTCCATTTCTCTGGTCGGTGTGCCGCGTCGCCTTTAGCAGGTTGAACTGTGACTGTGCTCCTCCTCCTCTTCCAAAGCTTCCGCTTCATCCAACTGGGCCTAGATGCAAGAGGCAGACAGACAAAGCCTTTATTAGATACGTAGCCTGCCCAAACCCTGTGTTGTGTCGTTACAGTCATGACTGACTCTTCGTGACCCCATGTCCATGGAGTTTTCTTGGCAGGAATACTGGATTGGTTCTGCCAGTTCCTACTCCAGGCGCCTACAGCGCCTGCTATCCCCTGGTGGTCTCCCATCCAAGTACTAACCAGGGCCGATCCTGCTTAGCTTCTGAAATCAGGCGAGATCGGATGTGCTTAGGGCATCTAGGCAGACTCTAGCACAGTGGTTCTCAACCTCTGGGTCCCCAGATGTTCCTGGACTGCAACTCCCAGAAGCCTCCACCACTCACCGTGTTGGAAGGGGTTTCTGGGAGTTGCAGTTCAGGAAGATCTGGGGGCCCACAGGTTGAGAACCACTGCTCTAGCATATAAATATCAGAGATTAAAATGGGGGGCGTTGTGTACCCCAAGGGGGTGTCCCACCACAGGTACACCCCATCCCCTAAAACCCTGGGTAAAACAGGAACAAGGGGGAACCCATACCACCATCACACGCTCTACGTCCGTCAAGTTATGTTCGAGTTTCTTGGCTTCTTCCAGTTTCCGGGCAGAAAGAGATGCCCCCCACTCCTGTCGCTGCAGCATGGTCAGCTCTTGAAGCCACTGCTTGGATTTCTCCCTCGCCTCCTTCATTGTCCTCTCAGCCTCCTTGCTGTAGCAGGCATGCCGGATGGCCACCTGTTTCCTGGCCTTGCCAAGAGCCTGCGGAAAGTGGCCGGCACTGTTAAGGGGACACACTAGCGCTTCGCTTATATGAAGGTCCACTCTGTGGGCAGCTTACAATATATCTGTGCAGGCTACACATTCCCCACCCTGACTCACTGGGAGCTGGGTAGTCATTTTACTGAGCTCAGAAGGATGGAAGGCTGAGTGAGCCTCGAGACGGCTACCCGGGGATTGAACCTCAGGTCGTGAGCACAGTTAGAGCTGAAGTACATCCATTGAACCACTGTGCCACGATGTTCAGACCTCAAAAGGCAGACCTCAAAAGGGGGCCACTCTCTCCAATTCCACCTTAATCAACATTACCAGGTGATGACAAAGCACAATAAGAGCCCCTCTTTCTCCGAGTGAGACCCTCTTGCTTTGAAGAGGATGATGGAGAATGGGGAAGCCTTGGAAAGAGAAAGCACAGAGCCCCCTCCATCAAAGCCAAATTATGCAGAACAGATATTGGAAATGCCTACCACAAAGTGTGTTTCTTTTTCAGTGTTGGTTTTTAACATTGGGGGGTTTGATTTATTTTGTACTGGTTACTTGCAGAAATAAGTGGGTGCATTGTTTCCAAACAGGGTTGCTGGGTTCACAAAAGAAATCCTAAAATGACAGGATTTCACATTCCAACGATGGGCTATCCATCATTTTGTAAGGCTTAGTCACCAGGGATTTCTACTTGCTTACAACCACCCATCAAGTCCTGGGAAGTCCTGCACACAAATGCCCTCTTGTTACAAAATCAGCCAGGCAGGAGGCTTGGGAGCCTTGAATGAAACCAGCTGTGATCCACAAAAGCTTTATGTTGAATAAAATTTACTTGCTTTTAGGGTGTCTCAAGATTTCTGCTGTCTCCCTGACATCAGAGCTGCCCAATGGCTCATTGTTTGCAATCAGTTAACACCCCAGCCTGGATTTTTAAACCCTACAAAATATCTAATAGGCACATCCGCTAAGGGCCATTGCTATCATCCTTTGGTACGGGAAAATGCAGACACAGACACATCCATTCTTGCAACTGCAATTCCTTGGCAAGGTGTTGGCTTGGATGGGGGCAACTTAAGACCAGGCTTCTGTGGATTAAATTTACAGTGTTTCCCCGTGTATCAGACTACGGTATATTTTCATCTAAAATTGTTGGACTGAAAATTAAGGGTCGTCTTATACACAGAAGTAAGCCGAGGAGAGACCTGTGTGGTTGCAACACTGTAATTTTGGGTTCGGAAAAGTGTATGTGTGTGTGTGGAGGGGGGTCTTATAGATGGAAAAAATACAGGATTATCCAACAGGTTGCTGATTTAAGCTCACAATTTGATTGCAGAACAGAAGCGAGACACAAAGCTGCCAGTTCTACTTGCACTCACTTTCAGCAACTCTCGATAACGCTGTGGAAGAGGTGACAAATGGTTGGGTGCAATGCCTCACCTGAGCGATAGGTTTCAGGACGTCTACAATACACTGCAGCTTCTCCATGTCATAACCGATGCCTTTCTCAAACTCTTGCATGGAGAAAGTGCCGGTACACTTGGGGAGGTACCGCTTCCTTTCTTCCCGGCTCCTTTCCACCTCCTGCACGTTGGCTTCGATCTCCATCAGTTCTTCCTCCAACGCAGACATGTCTTCCAAAATGCTCTGTGTCGGGAGGATACATTCACATGCGTTAGTGAGCTGAGCACACACACCACACACGCACCCTTGTGGAGCGTCAAACTTTCAGGCATTATTCGCAAACCCTCGCGGCTGAAGGGCTGGCCAATTCCACTCCCAATGTGCTGCCCTTCCAGACAGGATGGGCCACAGCGGCCATCATGCTCATACAAGCACCCTGCTAGCTGGGGATCATGGGGTTTGTAGTCTTAAGACACCAGGCATTGGGGAAAGGGTGGGTGTGCATCTACCCAGCTATGCAACCACCTTCATTCCTCTTTGCTCACCACGTCTGCACCTCCCAACTTCTGTATTAAGCTTTCCACTACCCCTTCTACATTGGATATGGAGCTCCTTGAGAATAACCCACCTGAGGCTGAAGCACCATTGAATACATGCGCATCTTCCCCCTACAAGATGGCAAACACCCATCCAAGCACTGTCCAAACCCAGTCCTGTGGACAAGAGAAGCTGCAAATACAGATTCCACAGCTTCATGAATCACACAGCCCGATGGAATGACAACATTGAGAGGTGACATCTCAGCTCTGTGCCAACTATTTCTAGGCCTTCCGGCTGTGGATGGGAAATTCTACCTCTAAGAAGCTGTCCAGCCTCCCTCTCAGTGCAGGGATCACTATCTCTTCCAAGTCATCTCCATTCTGGTCCATCCTCCTCAGGTTTTGGATCTGCATAAGCAACTTCAGCTGTTTTATGTTCATCTCCAGCAGGTCCATGGTGCTCCTGGAGATGTTCACGTAATAGTCGCTGCACTCCTTGAACCAGTCGAAGAAATAGTACTGTCGAAAGGGAGCGGGGGGAAGCCATCCGTGAATACCAAGTGCCGAAGTGCTGTTCGGCAACTTTAAAAGGGCAAGGCCAAAGAGATACAGAAGTGAGAGAGGACAACTGGAGGGGGAAACAGGAAGGAACAAGACAGAGAGAGAAAGATAGATGTGGAACAGAAGAAGTAGAGAAGAGGGTGGAATACAGGCACAAGAATTATTCAGAAACCACACCCACATTTCAACGTTGACACACACACCCCAAAATGGGAACATTGGGTTCAACTTACAATAACTAGCTTTCAGGAACCTCTTTGGGCAAAAAAATAAATAAAAAAAAGTAATTTATTTTTTTAAAAAATAGTTGTTCATTTCAGGGGTCTGCTCTCGCCTTTGGGTTTCCCAAAGCACGCAACAGAAGCAACCAACCCATACCTACAGGATTACATAGACTTTGTGTTTATAACTAATTATATCCTTATGGGTTTACAATGACACTATGTTTTCCATATACGTTTCCATCACTCGTAAGTTTACATGGAACTTTACTCCCCTTTAACTGCTCACGTTCTCTTGTAGCTTTAATGTAAAAAGGTAAAGGTAAAGGTTGCCCTCACACATGCATGCTAGTTGTGTCTGACTCTAGAGGCAGTGCTCATCTCTGTTTTCATGCTGAAGAGCCAGTGTTGTGCAAGTCCGTGACCACGTGTCCGGCATGGTTGCAAGGAAACACTGTTTTTACCTTCCCACTTTTTTTTTTAACGGAGGTACCTATTTATCTACTTGCATTTACATGCTTTCAAACTGCTAGGTTGGCAGGAGCTGGGGTGATCAGCGGGAGCTCGCTCCGCTGCGTGGCACCCGGGATCTGAACTGCTGACTTTGCAGCCAACAGTTTTCGGAGCCTTAGTCCGCTGAGCCACCACGCCCCGTACATTTAATGTCATCTTGTCTATTAAAGCTGTAAGATGTCCCTCCATTCCCTGTTCTCAATACTTGAACATGTCTTAATTGTACTGGACTGTGTATTATCCCTCATTACTGTAAGCCGCCTTGGGTCCTTTTTCCAAGGAGAAAGGTGGGGTTTAAAAAAGTATCCTAAAATAAAATAAATTATAAATAAATACCTTGACGTCGTACAAGAGGCAACAAAGGTCGTTGCTGATCTGTTCATACTGCTTCTGAAGCCTTCGGATCTGGGCCGCCTGAGTGTGTGAGACACGAGCCCGTCCTTTGGTCACCACTGCTTTCAGCCGCTCCAGCTCAGCCTTCAGGTTACAGGCCACGCTGGCAATATATTCCTTTTTCTTCTCCATGGTGGACAGTTTGCTCATGACCTCCTGGAAATGAGGCAACAGATCCAGCAGCAGATGAGAACAGTGTGGAGTGTGTTCTCTGGATTAAACTTGGCAGCATATAAATAAATAAATAAGTGAGTGAGTGAGTGAGTGAGTGAGTGAGTGAGTGAGTGAGTGAAAGAAAATGTGTCAAGAAAATAAAGCATCAGAAAAGAAGAAAGAATGAAAGGAAACCACATACTATACCTGACTGTGCAGGCCCTGTTGGAATGGCTAATTCATGAGGAGAAACTCAACAGCACGTGTCGAAATGACAAACGTTTGGAAGACATTGCACCTGGCAACCCAGATGCTCTTGGACTACAACGCCCAGAAGCCTTCACCACTCACTGTGCTTGCTGGGGTTTCTGGTAAGTGTAGTCTAAGAACATCTGGGGACCAAAGGTTGGGTAGTCAAGAATAATCAGACTATGGGGACTCTGTAGCCCTTTCAAGTGTTGATGTACAGTAGGACCCCAGTATCCACGGTTGGCAGAGGAAAAAATAAATAATTCAGCAGCTGCAAAGCAAGCTACTGTCACAAAGAGCAGCTGTAAAGCAAGTTACTGTTGCAAAACAGCAACTGTAAAGCAAGTTACTATCAG
Source organism: Phrynocephalus forsythii (assembly GCA_029282475.1). Taxonomy (NCBI): domain Eukaryota; kingdom Metazoa; phylum Chordata; class Lepidosauria; order Squamata; family Agamidae; genus Phrynocephalus; species Phrynocephalus forsythii. The sequence goes on along the minus strand of JAPFRF010000015.1, from coordinate 11,789,889 downwards.
AAAACAAACAGTTTTGGGGACATTTGGGTGTTTCTCTTATCCACGGATTTCATTATCCGTGGGAAGGCTTGGAACCAATCCCCAGTGGATATTGGGGTCCTACTGTACTTCTCCCAACCTTCCTTAAGCTGCTGAACACTGGAGTTCCTCCATCATCTGGAAGGCTAAAGGTTCCCTAGCCCTGGGCTCTCAGAGGGCACAGGGTTGCCCTTCCAAGTAACATCAACAATCTCCGGAATTTAGAGTTAAGAGGTTTTTCCAAGAGGCGGAACTGGCCAAAGAGGTCTTGACTTGTACCTTCTCTAAGGTCAACAACAAGGAGCACCGATGGCAGTCGTTCTCCATCCTCAGGCTCATCACCGTGTTCCAGCAATTGTCCATGATCTTCTTGAGGCGATCGTACTTCTTCGCGGCTTTCTGCAGGCACTCCGTCTTCTCTCTGCTCTCCGCTAACAAACGCTCCTTCTCACCAGCTTCCTGGTCTAGTGCAAGGGTCAGTTGCTCCAACTAAGGAGAGCAATGAAGGGGATGAGGGGGGATGCACAGACAAAACAAATGCCAACAAACCCAACATCACAGACATCGTAAAACTCATTGAAATCAATGGGCTCGTTCCGCAGTTGACTACGCACATCTAGCTCCAACCTCCTATTTAGAGCACTGGGGCAATTATTGGGCCAAGGGGGCAAGAAAGAATCTCTCCCCTTTCTCCCCCACTTTTTTCCCCCCACAGGACAAGGTTACTTCTATCAATGAAATTTCTACTCTACGCTGAGAAAGACAAGTGTCCTGTTACTGAGCAGCCCCTACAACAAGATGTGTGATGGCCTCTTGTGAACAGAAATACTCTTCTGTTCTCTCTCCTGCTGCAAGGTCCCCAAGGTTGGCTCCCGGTTCCTCCATCACTCTTAACAAGCCATTGGAGGCAGCCCAAGAGGCCTCTCCTGCAGGTCTTGAACACATAGTCCTGCTGGTACAGCTTCCTACAGCTGGAAGAGCCAAGATGCCTGATAAACAACAGGAGAGATACGCTCTCCAGGTATGAAATTCTGAATCGTCTGCTGTAATTTTAAGGCAGACTTTACGGCCCTGCAGAGAAGCAAAAGGTGCAGAGACAAAGGTACAGAGCCAAGAAAAAGTAAACGAGATGGGTACGGTCTTGAACTAAGTCATTTGAATTTGGTTCAGAGCTTGAAAAACTTAATTTCAAGGGACTCCGACAGAAAACAGAAGCAAAGCAAGCCACAAACATTTACACTGAAACAGTGACTGGAACAGACCCACATAGTCAAGTCTCTGAAAACTATTTTTCTGCTACCATTCCAGATGTAACTCCAAAAAAAAAAAAAAAAACCCAGGAGTTTTCACTTTCTCGTTTAGTTCCCATGGTGGACAACATCCATTCTACTAATGTAGTTTGGAAGCAACCAAACACCACAAAAATGAACCTATTTAACAGACCATTCAATCCACAGACAGAGAGAATCCGACAAGGAAACACTTAACTCCAAGGAACAGCCCACTGGCTTAACAAGGGGGCACCAGACCTTTCAGATATGCTCTTGCAATGAAAACTTTTTAGAGCAGGCATGTCCAAACTTCAGCCCTCCAGATGTTTTGGACCACAACTCTCACTGTCATTTGTCATTGGCAATACAGGCTTGGAATTCTGGGAGTTGTGGTCTAAAACATCTGGAGGGCCGAAGTTTGGACATGCCTGTTTTAGAATAAACACACACACATTACCACACATGATCCAAACACTAAGGGGTCCCCTTACTTGCTGCTTCAGCTCCTCTATTGATGGGGCTGTCCTGTCCTGTCCTTCCGGAAGCTGAGTGGACTTATCCAAAGCGGCGCTCCTTGATTCCAGCAGGATTTCCTGACAGCCTTTGGAAAATTTAGAAGTACCTCTGAAGAGCTGCTGTAGTTCCAAGTTCTTGAAAAGATAGGGATATAAAGACATCAAGCCAGCCAGAAGTCAAGTTCACATCATTACACACATGACGTTAAGGCAAGGGGGCGGTTTACTCATGAGGTACTTACAGCCGTGACCGTCTTCTCAATCGTCTTGGAAAGACGAACCATGTTCTGAGTCATGACGTCCCTCTCATCAAGAAAGATCTCTATCTGGCGCTTCATACTCTTCTTTTCTTGGTCCGCCAACTCCAAGCCTTCTTTGGTGGCGTGAAGCTTTTGAAGCAAGTTCACTTTCTCATGCCGCAAGAGTTCAATGGTTGCCTTCATTTCCTCCATCACAAACTATCATTCCACGCTCAGCTGTGTACAAGTTAATAAAAGTAAGGCTGCTGGTGGTCAAGCTGAATCTTTGAAGAACCAGGTCAGCTAGAGTTAGGTATTCCTTTAAGACAGGCATGTCCAAAGTCAGGCCCAGGGCAGCCTGTTTTCAAATTTCAAGCAGCCCGCAGCCTCTTCTCCCCAATAGCTCAGCCTGCCACACATCCCCACCAGCTGGCCCCTCCCCATATCGGATGGAGATGTCAGCTTGCAGTTTTATGGTTTCCCTGCCTCCTTCCATCCTCCCAGCCACCTGCCCAGCCTACCTGTCCCCGGCTCTGTTGCTGCAGCATCCTCCCCACCTCCTTGCATGTCCTAGAGCAGTGGGTGGCCAAACTTTGGCCCTCCAGATATTTTGGACCACAACTCCCACAGTCCTTTGTCATTGGCAGCCTAGGCTTGGAATTCTGGGAATTGTGGTCCAAAACATTTGGAGGGCCAAAGTGTGGCCACCACTCTCCTAGAGGCTTGTCCAAAGTCTGGCCTGGGGGCCAAATGTGGCTGAATGGTTGGCCCCATCACATTTTCACCTCACTAAATCTGGCCCTTCTGGCAAAAAGTTTGGACAACCCTGCTTTAAGAGGTCAACTCTGTTCTGTACATTTCCAGGGTGATTTTCCTTATAACAACATGTAGTTATAAGATAGGGGCTAGCATTCAAATTGAGAGGCGTGCATACTACCTATGAGATCAGGCATAACTCAGTGGGTTGGAGCTTTGGGAGGCAAGGACCAGTAATTCCAGTCATCACAGTACCTCCTGAGAGACAGGCCAGTTCAGAGCATTCAAAACGAGTGTGTGTGTGTGTGTGTGTGTGTGTGTGTGTGTGTGTGTGTGTGTGTGTGTGTGTGTGTGTGTGTGTGTGTGTGTGTGTGTGTGTGTGTGTGTGTGTGCCTTTCTACTTGCAGGGCTTTGGCCAAGCTACTTACTGGTCCCAAAGGACCACCAGGAGGAGAGACTGACTAATAAACCACACCTGAGTACTTTATACCTAGAAAGTCCTCTGAGAGTCACCATAAGGTGGAATCGGCTTGACCGCACCTAATATCTGTATTAATTGTAATTAGCATGTTTCTCTTCCAATAAAAGGATTTCTGCAGAGATAGATTCTAGCAATCAGAGGCACGCATAACCATAACACATTCTTAAAATGAAAGATACAGAGGGGAGGATAAGCACTGCCTTCCGTTCCTTCAGGAAGCAACACCTACCATTATCATGTGCTGCCCTCAAGTCAATTCTGAGATATAGAAAAACCTTTCCAGAGTTTTATAGATCGGGAATGCAGGTTTGCCACCCCCTTCTTCTTCTTCTTGGGGCCTTCTTGAATGATACAGCTTGCCCAAATCTACATAGGTTGGTCCTACTCTGAGGAGGCCCACTGGGGAATTAAAACTCCCAACCTCTGGCTCTGTAGCCAGAGACCCTAGCCATTGAGCTATCCTGCCACTATGCTTCAGTTGTTTTTCAGAACAGGCTAATACAGCTGCCTGTCTGAAAACTTCTACAACAGGGATAAACCCTTCAAGGAGAAGGGTGCTCAAATTAAAGGCCAAACTCACTTTCAAAGCAAGTACAAAGTCACCACTAATCCTGCAAATGTAGGCATGCAAATTTGTTTTCGAATGATTGTTTCTGTTCAATTTTTTCAGCTGTTAGTTATGGCCATTTATCTGCAGACACCAAGGCCTCTCTGCATTATCATATTATCCCTCCCAGGAGATGAGCATTTAGCTTTACAACAAGAGATAGAAACCTGGATAGCTAGCTGGCTGGCTGGCCAGCCAGCTGGGATTATATATTTGCTTTTTGTTTGCAGAAAAGTAGTTGTGTTACATCTTTTTTCTGCAGCAACAAACCCAATACAAAAAGATGAACCTGGCACCACCTGTAAGAATTCTCTCCAGTCTGAGTATTAGTCATTTACAACCCAATGCTCCCAGCACAAGACAGTCTATTTAAAAGGTCTGAATAATTTCCTCCCCCCCCCCCCATCCTCAAGAAAAAGAAGATTTTTGCAAAGAGGATATACTCTAACAGCCAAGCCACCACCACAAATAGTATGAACTCCCCATAACTCAGACATACCTTGACTGATTTAGATCGGTTGCAATCCCTCACTCTTTCTGGACTTTCCAAATGCAGTAGTAAAAGGAAGCTAACCATGCTTCCTGGCCCTCCTAAAAACCAATTTATACCCCCAGAAAGGCCAGCTGCTAAAACTTTTAGTGAGACAGACCATTGCAAATTAAAGGGGAACAATACTTTGTTTTAAGACTTCCACTTGAAAATTATCTCCCTATATATAGAAGTCGGGAAAGGTACATTTCCAGGAAGAAGGTGTCCTAAAGCATTCTCCTTAAGACGCTACTTGTCTACACTCAGACAGCTAAACATATGCTGTTCAATGATGTATTTGCCCCACTCCCCCCCCCCCGGCCACAGCTCCATATGGAATATTCCAGGAACAGACCTGTCATTCTACTCAGCTGGGCAGATAAACTGACCTGAAAGATAAAGGATCCCAACCATTTTTGTCAGGAATTATGGGGATGCACTAGGAAGGCAACGGACCCTGTGGGAAAAAATTGGGAAAGTTACATTTTCATTAAAAATCATACAGCGAACAAAACCAACAACTTTCCCCAGCTGTGTAGAAGACATGCTTTGCAAAGAGATGGTTCTAGATCAGTGATGGCAAACCTTTTAGAGACTGAGTGCCCAAACTGCAATTCAGAACCCACTAAATTTTTTGCAAAGTGCCAATACAGTAATTTAACCAGTATACAGGTGGCTATGAAGGGGCGATGTCAGGTGCCCACAGAAAGGGCTCTGAGTGCCACCTTTGGCACCTGTGCCATACGTTCGCCATCACTGTTCTAGATGGATCCTCCGGTCAAAAGGGATTTTAGCTCAATGGCATGCATCCCCAAAGCCACTGCTCCAACCAACAGTACATAGATTCTTAAGTGTCCTGTAAACATTAGCTCACAAGAGTGTGAAATGAGGCTCCTATCTGTGGACCAGAGAGCAAGGATACCCACTAGAGTCAGCCAAAGCAAAGCGATTAAATGAAGAAATGACTTCAAGATGCTGACTGACTTCCTAGAACAACATCTTTTTGGGTGAACTGATTAGTGCAACAAGCTAAAAATGTTTAACATGTTAAAAGGGTGCCTTTCATTAGTCAGACAAATGGTTTGAATGGCCTAGGCCAGCGGTGGAGATTGCACTCCCAGATGTTTTGAACCACATAAGAACATAAGAAGAGCCATGCTGGATCAGGCCAAAGGCCCATCTAGTCCAGCTTCCTGTATCTCACAGTGGCCCCACCAGATGCGTTTGGGAGCGCATAAGACTAGATATCTGTCTCCTGATACCACTCACCTGCATCTGGCCCTTGAAGTACCCTGGTTTAAAGCCTAGAGATTACATATCTCCATCATGGTTTGTAACCCGTGATGGACTTTTCCTCTAGGAATCTGTCCAATCCCCTTTTGAAGGCATCCAGGTCAGATGCCATCACCACATCCTGTGACAGGGAGTTCCATAGACTTACAACGCGCTGGGTGAAAAAATATTTTCTTTTGTCAGTTCTTACTCTCCCAGCACTCAATTTGAGTGTATGTCCCCTAGTTCTGGTATTTTGGGAGAGGGAGAAGAGCTTCCCTCTATCCACTTTACTCATACCCTGCATTATTTTGTACGTCTCAATCATATCCCCCCTCAAGCGCCTTTTTTCCAGACTAAAGAGGCCCAAATGTTTTAGCCTTTCTTCATAAGGGAGGTGCCCCAGCCCAGTAATCGTTTTAGTTGCTCTCTTCTGCACCTTTTCCAGTTCCACTATGTCTTTCTTGAGATGCGGTGACCAGAATTGTACACAATACTCCAGGTGGGGCCTTACTATTGTTTTGTATAACGGCATTATAATGTTGGCTGTTTTATTTTCAATCCCCTTTTTTATAATCCCTAGCATGGAATTGGCCTTCTTCACCGCTGCCACAACTCTCAGAATTCCAAGCCTGTATGAGCAATGACACAGGACTGTGGGAGTTGTGGTCCAAAACATCTGGAGTGTGAAAGGTTTGCCATAACTGGCCCAGGCTGGCATTAAAAGAGCCAGGGGGTTCCTGCATGGCAAGGGGGTTGGACTGGATGGCCCTTGAGGTCTCTTCCAACTCCGATTCTATGATTCTACAATACAAATGCAGACATCGGCAATACATTTAGAGACCACAAAAGGAATCATAACAATTGGCAGGGTTCTATGGCTCAGGGCCCACTTCATCAGGCTAACACCGGGGTCTGGTTATTAGTGCAAATAATTTAGAATCCCAAAGTTCACACTGGAGGAGTTTTGTCAGACATTTTTATTAGATTAAAGTTATTTCCGGCACAGCTGATGCAGGCTGTGCTGGAAATGTAGCTTTAAAGTTACAGCTGAGGAAGCTGTTGATTGGATATCACACCCCAGTTCTTCAAACAAACAAGCACAGGCATTCTGCAAATACCTTCCATGTTGGAACCGTATATACACAGTTATAACCATTTAAATAGAGGCCAGTCCTGCAGGCTTGGCTGCAGAATGTGGACTCATCTACAGTTTATTTTGAGGTACATTGCTATAAACTTTAACTCTTTATTAATCAAAACTGCAAAGTGACAGGTGGGGCAATATAGTTATCATGAAAATTTACAAATTATATAACTCTTTTGAGGCTAGGCTAGGTTGTAAAACATAGCCCAAGAGCAGCCCAAATAAACAGAGTAGTTGATACATCTGGCTACAAGGTTTCACCTGGAGATTTACAATTAAACTAATTATTGAGATTCTTTATGAAGTTTGTCAACTGTGCCAAAGCTTTGTAGCAATTTTTGAATCACCTTTGTATGTTGCAACACTTCTAAAGAGTTCACAAATAATAGATGTGAAAATTACTATAAAATCAATTTAAAACAAAATACTGTAGTAACAGCTGTGTGGGGGCACAAGGTCCCTAATTTCCCTGGTGGGGGGAGTTTATTGTATTTTGGAAAAATGATAAGGGATTAGGGCGGAAGGCATGGAGAGATATTGGCCCTCCAATGTCCAAGGATGGCCTTCAGCTGCTAGAGGTCTCTGGAATCCGTCTGCTTTTAAAGGTTGCTTTTCTCCTTTTCTGTTTACTTGGCTTAAAGAAGGAAATCTATTCCAGTGCTTACAGCAGAATCTTAAATTCCAGTCTTAAACGAGATGAAAAATTGGAATTCAAATGGGTGTCGTTAGATAGCAGGGAATGAGAGAAGGAACCTTCCGTGAACTACAAAAGCAAGTATCAGGGTTGGGTAATGATGACTTTATTTAATCACGAAGTAGTACAGACATTGCACTGACTAATCCAATCTGGTTTCTGATGTTGCTCCCGAACCACACAGCTGTGTGGCTTTTTCCCTGGAGCGCATTCTCTTTCATTCAGCACCGGTGAATAAAATGGTCCTGAGCCCGGGACCAGAGAGGCAAAAAACACACACACCCATACTGGAGAAGCCGGGATTCGAACTGGCAACTCCCGAGGAACCGAAAGAACGCCTCCTCCGATTGCAGGAGTAGGACCTCCCCACCCTTCCCTTGCCTTATTCCGCTTTGCTGGTTGGCCCGCTTTTCCAAAAGGCGGGCGTAACGACCGGAGTCAGCCAATCAGCCCGCGAGCGAGAGCCCGTACACCCTGCATGAGGGCGGAGGGCGGGGCGGGGCAAGAGGTAGCTAGGCGTGACTACAATTGGGGCGCAGGCGCGAGAGAACGGAGTCCGGCCGGCGGAGGGAGGAAGAGCGTGCTCCAAAGGCGCATGCGCAGAAGACGGGAGGGAGAGAGGGGGTGAGAGAGAGAGGAAGAGCGCATGCGCAGTCCGCTGCCGCCTCTTTCCTTTCTTCCCTTCTTCCTTCCGTCCGTCCGTCCCGTTCCCACAAGCCGAGGCGGGCTCGTCGCCGCGCATGCGCGCCAGTGGCTGCCTCAACCTGTGGCGGCGGCGGCGGGTGTGTGTTGCGCGCGCAGCCTCCCTCTTTTCCCCCTCAGGACGAAGAAGCGGCCTTCCTCCTCCTCCTCCGCCTCCTCCTCCTCCGCCGCCCCCCCCCCGGGTTTCCCCGCCATGGGGGGCCGCCGCCGCCGCCGCCGCCTTCCTCCGCCCCCCTCTCACTCGCCCCTCCGCCGGCCGCCCTCGTCGTCCCCTCAGCGGGGCCTGTAGCGGGAGAGAGGCCTTCGCTCCCCTCACGGGACACCCCACCCCCCCACACCGGCACCCCACCCCCGGCACCGGCGGCACCGGCGGCCAGAAGGGCGAGGGGGAGGCGGCGCCGGGCATGAGGAGAACGGGGGCCCTCCGTGAAGAAGGACGCCCCCTCCTCCTCCTCCTCCTCCTCCTCCTCCCTCGACGCCCCCCCCCCCCCCCACCCCCACCCCCGCCATGGCTCAGGCGGAGAAAATGGAGCTGGACCTGGAGCTTCCGCCGGCCGGGAGCGTCGACGGGGGGGGCCTGAGGCGCTCCAACAGCGCCCCGCTCATCCACGGCCTCAGGTGAGGAGGAGGAAGGAAGGAAGGAGAGGAAGAAGGGGGGGTCTGGGGGGGAAAGGGGGTTGCCCTATAGCCTTAAAAGCCCTGGGGGGTGGGAGGGGGAGGGTCTGCCCACCTCTCCATCCCCCACCTCTCCATCCCCCCATTCAGGACCCCAGGTGGCTTGAAACAGCAGGAATTGACACACACACACACCCCAGGACACCCACCTGTCCCCCCCCCCACCCTAACCCTGACCCCCACCTCTCCATCCCCCCCATTCAGGACCCCAGGGGGCTTAAACAGCATTAATTGGAGCCCCCTCCCCAAGGAGACACACCTGGTCCACCACCCTAACCCTCTCCCACTTCTCCATTCCCCCCTCCCCCCCCCAGATACCAGGTGGCTTAAACAGCAGAAATTTATTTATTTATTATTTTATTTATTTTTATACCACCCGTCTTCCCAGAGGAATTGAAACCCCCCCCCCAGGAAACCCACCTGTCCCCCCACCCTAACCCTGACCCCCACCTCTCCATCCCGCCCTTAGGACCCCAGGGGGCTTAAACAGCATTAATTGGAGCCCCCTCTCCCACTTCTCCATTCCCCCCTCCCCCCGCCCCAGATACCAGGTGGCTTAAACAGCAGAAATTTATTTATTTATTATTTTATTTATTTTCATACCACCCGTCTTCCCAGAGGAATTGAACCCCCCCCCCCCCAGGAAACCCATCTGTCCCCAAAGCTAAGCACGTGGGTGGCACTTTCTTTTTTTAAAGGTTGGATCTCCTAGACCTCTTTAAAAGGTTTTTTTTTGGGGGAATCTATGTCCTGTGGGTTTCTGAGATGCCTGTCCCCCATCATCATCATCATCATCATCATCATCATCATCATCATCATCACCGCCACCTGCCCAAGTATATTGGGCTGCATCCAGGTTTTTGCTGCCTGGCTGATTCAAGCCAGCCACCCATGTTGCTGCTGCTGCTGCTCCTGGAGTGACTTAATAATGGCCGAGGCTGCTCTGGCGTGGATGAGTTCACGATAGGGGCGGGGGTGGGGAGTCTTTGGTGGCCAAAGGACAGATCCAGAGGGTCACTGGGAGAGCCAGTGGACAGCCATCCAGCCATCCATGTGCTGCCACAACTGGAGCGACAAGTGGTGTCCCTGCAGCTGGATTGGGCATTTGGAGGACCACGTCTGTCACCTACAGCAGCCATGGGTTATGTTGTAAAGACCTCAAGTGGGGTTTATTTTGTTTTAGAATACTTTTCACACCACCTTTCTCCTTGGAAAAGGACCCAAGGGGGCTTACATTAATCAGGGACAATTTACAGTCTAGTACAATTAAGACATTCAAATTTGAGAACAGGGAATGGAGGGACATCTCACAGCATTAAAAGGCAACATTAGATTAAAGCTACAAGAGAATGTGAGCAGTTAAAGAGAGAGTAAAAATTCCATGTAAAAGTTAGGAGAGATGGAAACTAAACTAACATTGAAAACCTAGTGTCAATGCATTCACACAAGGTTGTAAGTGGTTATAAACACAAAAGCTATGTGATAATGTATGGTAGATTCATATAATGGACACATAATAGGTAGTCCATCATTGCAGCTCGGAGGGTCTTGGGAGCACCAGGTTGGGCTTCTTGAGTTTAGGGATACCATAAAATAAGGGGACCAGGTTACCTGGGAACATGCATAATGTGAAAAAAAGGAGGTGAGTAGGGAGAGGTTTCTATCATCTGTGTCAATGCCTGGTGGGATCATCTGCTAGAACAAACAGGCATCAGTAAAAAGGACAGCCTTCCTCATGCAACATAATTCCCTGTTCTTAATTTGAATATGTCTTAAATGTTCCGGGCTGTACATTGTCCCTCATTATTGTAAGCCACCTTGGTTCCTTTTCCAAGGAGAAAGGTGGGATAAAAATATTCAAGATAAATAAATGTACACTGCAGGCATCACTGGTTATCGATGGTTGCCCACATGGCTTTAAGACACAGCTTGAAGTTCATGGAGGTTTATTTATTTATTAAATTTATATACCACTCCATCTAGCTGCACGGTTGCAGTCATAAGTAGATAAATGTTTCTCTGTGTGTGAAAGAGATCCCCCACCATTGGAGGCAGGACACCTCTCTGTATCTTGTTTTTTGGAGAGCACAAGACAGCAGGAGGATCTGAGGTCTGTTCATAATTACTTGGACGGCAGTCCATCAGTATCAGTTTTACATCCTATTGAGTAATCATTGTGCAGCTGTTTGTCTAGTTTATGACAGTGGTGGGGCTTGAACTGGGGATTTTTCATTTGCAACTTATGCTTTTGTCCAATGTACTGAGGGTATAATAATAGCAGTTATTATAGTTAGAGTGGGCAGGATTCACAATACTGCAGGTGGTTTTCAGTTTCTCCTTTGCAGTAGAAATTCCCAGCACACATTTGCATAGTTGAGGGGGCACGAGAAGCTGTTGCCAAAGGGAAACTCTGCTTTTAGATGGTATGGTAGGATCTCAGGCTATGTCTTTCTGTAGCAGTTGTAGAAGATTTCGTACTTCATGGAACAATATGTGCCACAGGATCACTGGTTGCCCTGGAGAGCTGACGGTATAGATAGTCTGAGGTGACAGAGTAAGGATAGTGGTTTGGTAATTTTAAAAATTGATAAATGTAAATGTCCTTTCTCCCTTCAGTGACAACTCACAGGTTTTCCAGCCTTATGTCTTGCGAACCCGCAGAAATAGCACAACAGTTATGAATCGGCATAGCATGGTAAGAGCATCTGTGATGCAAAGAGCCTTCGAACCCTTGAGCTTTTTGGGAAGGACAAGTTAATCTCAAAGTTAGCTTGTGAACTCTGTTCAGATTATGCTACATAGAAGTTATTTTCCTACTGTACAGCACTTAAAATGTGCGAAGAAACTCATTTAATGTTGTAGTTTGTCTAGATGGCAGAGTTGAGTTGCTTCAGCATGATGGAAGCATATCATTCTTCTGTCCTTCAAGAAGAATGAATATTCCTTCAATGCTATAATAATTAGGGGTTTTCAGGGCCACCTGCCTTAAAGTAGAGGTTGAGTGGTAGTATATTTCCCCTACATTAAAATATATCATGGATGTGCAGTAATCTGCCCTCCCTGTTGAGGGCGGGGTGCATGACAGTTGCAGAAGTGGACATTTTCCTCCTGTGCAGAAATTGCATATTCCAAGATAGGGTAACTAAAGCTTCTGAAACAATTGTGTGTTTTTCACAGCTAATATCATCATCTCCAATACGTATCCCTAGCAGCAGACTCCATCAAATCAGAAGGGTGAGTAATCTTTCACTCGTTTGAATGCCGACATAGTAGCTGTTTCTTCCAATGAACACGACACATTGTGGATTTCTTTGTTAATTTACTGTATCAACATATTCTTGATTTAATTATGATTTCAATATAAACCCTAGTTTGTGCCTAGAACAGGTCTCAGAAATATAAATGCTACTTACATGAAGGTTGATTCAAGCTAATGTAACACATTCAGAACATTGAGATTGTTGTAGTTTGTATTCATCTCTGCTAAGTGGAATTTGTATTTCTTAAAATATTGTGTGCTGGGAATACATGCCACCATGTATCTGAGAAGGTCTCTGTGCTGTAAAATCAGTAAGTCTCTTCTAAACATTTCATCAAAGCCAACATGAACTCTGCAGTTCAGTAGACCTGAAAACAGAGGTTATCCTTAGGCCATAGAAGGCTGGATGAATAATCAGATGTCTGCTGGTGGTTAATACAAGGCCAGTGGTTGTCCAGTTAGTTCTCAAAGGGTAGGGCAGTTCAAGGAGAACCCCCCTCCCCAGCTGATCATTAAGATTGGAGAGATCTATGCAAGGAGAGATCCTCCATCAAGGATTGTTGAGAATTATTCCGTCTATGTATATTCTAAAAACTGTGCTATATGGGCAGCAGAATTGAGTGGTGCTGTTTTGGACCAGCTCAAACACACCTTCCTGATACTTGTGTGTTCTGTGTGCAAGCAGGCAGTTCTTGATATAAGAAGCGTTCAGACCCAAACGTTCCCCACCTTCAGGGGGGATGGAACGGTCCAGCCACACCACGCATTGCTGCTGATCATTCAGCTCAGCTCTAACTCTAAAGACTTGGGTTGCACTAAGAAGTAATATTCTGCTGGGCAAGAAGTCACGAAGAGCTAAGGCATGAATTCTTCTACTTCCCCAGGAGGAAGGAGTGGATTTGATGAACAGAGAGACAGCACATGAGAGGTGGGTACAAAGGAAATGTCTACCCACACCATTACTCTGGCCGTGCTAATAGCCACTGATGAACTCTTTTGTGTTTCAGGGAAGTACAAACAGCAATGCAAATAAGCCAATCATGGGAGGAAAGCTTGAGCCTGGTAATACCTTTACAAATGTTTAAATTTTTTTTAATTCCACCTCTTCTCTTAACCAGTGAATGTGAGGAAAGAGTGGTGTGAGTGTACGTGGAGTGTCCTTTGAGCTCCACTGGTTGGCCAGAATACTTCTGAGGCTTTTTTTTTTTTTTGTGGAACTAAACCTTAAGCTTTTGTATTCTCAGAGTGACAACGATTTGGACAAATCTGAAAAATCTTCATCTCCGAAGAGAATAGATTTCATTCCTGTGTCTCCAGCACCTTCACCTACAAGAGGGGTCGGAAAGGTACGCCACAGAACATCTTAAACATGGCATTTGAAAAAGGATGTAAGGCGATTGATAACTTATCTTTCAAAAGAATTACATTTAAATGCCCATCTGTGGTTGGGCACAGCCATAAGGTAGAATTCCAGAGAATGGTGGCTTATCTGTCCAGTTCTTTTTGGCTTCTACTGGGAGGAGTGTTTAAACTCATCAAAAATTGAAAATGTTGTCATCTAAAATGGGCTTCTTTCCTTGAGGCACTCCATACAAGCCAGAATTGCAAACTAGGGTTTCTTGCTTTACAATTTTATTTATTTTATTTTATTTTATTTTATTTTATTTTTATGCCACCCACTACCCAAAGGTCTCTGGGTGGCTTACAATCAAAGAATTAAAACAGTGAAAACATAAAATATCAATAAATAATAAAAACAATAATAAAAACCTTACACTAAAATCATTACACTTAAATTGCCATCAGAGGACCCACAGTCTATGTTGTATCAATTATTTAACCCAAGACCCAGGGTTCAGAGTCCACAGTAAGGTTAGTTTAGCCCCTTCTGCTTGCAAGAGGAGCTGTGCAAAAGTGGATTAAGGGCCTTTTCACACGACCCCTAAATTCCGCCACAAATGGCTCCAAGCTCCGGAGCTTAAAATTGTTTCCCCACCAGCTCCGGAGTTTACAGATAATTAAGTGCGACCACGCCCACCTAAGCGCGTCCCAGCGCACCTTTCAGGTACCTGCTCTCCGGAGGTGAAAATTCCTGACGCGGATATAACAGTAGTGACTGCTGGGCTCTCCTTGCTTCTGTTTGTTCTTTTTTTGCCCCCCGCCCCTTTAAGAGATCTGAATGCAGTGCCGGGATGGCAGAACGGAGGTGAGCGGCATTCTTTTCTTCCTTTTTTTCTCCCTCCCCTCACGCAGCCAGCAGCCAGGAGTGCAGAGGAGTTGGGAACGCAGGAACAGCGACAAACCCCTAAGATCTCTGGTCTGAATTTAAGTGGCCAGCGGATCTTAGGGGTCGTGTGAAAAGGCCCTAAGTCATGTGTAGCAGCCAAAAAGCTCATTCACAATAAACCGGGGTTGTTGTTTTTAAAATTCTAGCTTGCTATGGCCTCTGAATGTGATACTGTTTCAATGTGAGTTTGCTTTGTAGTAGGTTACTTGTGCTGGAGAGGAAAGCAGCAGAGTGGGTGGACTCAGCTTGGTCTCTGGTATATCGAAAGCCAGACTCTCATCCTTGCAATATTTCTTTCTCTAAAATAATGTGGTTGAATAAAGACTCATAAAAGACTTGGGGGGGGATGCATTTGTGTCAGGTAAAAGAATGGAAGTGAATTGCCGTAATTTAAGAAATTCTCGTAGCCATTTCCTCTTGCATCCCTTAGTATGCAACAGAGAATGCCTGCTGAGATTTCTTAATTTTTGGTGTTTTTGCTCCAACTATTATATCTTTTGTACAAGTCCATGATAGGATTTCATCCTATTTGTAGATATTAAGCTTGAGATGCATTACTTCCAGCTTTAATAGTTATATTTTTGATGTGCCTTTTTAAAAAAAGTATAAAATGCATTTTAAAAAAACTTCCAGTGTATGTGCCTGAATGTGTCCAGCAACTTTAAACGTGGTGTTTTTGCTCCCTAGCAATGTTTCTCGCCATCGCTCCAAATGTTTGTGAGCAGTAACGGATTGCCTCCTAGTCCCATTCCCAGCCCCACAAGGAGGTTTTCAAAGTAAGTCAATATGTCTAATAAATAAAAAGGTGTTTTTATTAATGAGCAGTCTGTCTGCTGTGCCATTGAATAGATTGGGCTGCCTGAGCAAGAGGAATTTGCTTTGTGAATTTACTCTCCCACTCGAATTAATTCTAAATATGTTTTTCATTTAGTTTGTCTTAATTATAATTTCCCACTTACATTAATTTTAGTTCTGGGTTCACATCAGTGAAACGTGTTGCTGTTCCTGGTAGACTGCCTTCTACATTTCCTGTTCTAAAAATACATATGCATCATTCATGTCCCACTGAGTTGTAAGACTCCTTAAATGGGTTCAGGCGAGCATCTTAAATCTTGTCAAAATATGATAAAAGAATGGCAGTGAAATTGGTGGCACGGCACTTTTCAAAAATAGAAGAGTAGTTTTTATATCAGGGACAGGAAATGTGTTAAGGGCTGATGGGTGTTGCAGTCCAACAACATCTGGAGTGCCACACATTCCTTACTCCTGCTTTTATAGAGGGAAGCAGATGTTTGGGTGAGAGGTCTAGCGTGTCTTAACAAGCATGAGTTAGAGTAGTTCTCTTTTTCTACAGAGATGTCTCAAGGGAGTTGGTCTGTGTTAAAATATAGCACATTTTTGCTGCAATAATTTTCATTCCCTAGAAGAGAGAGCCAGTGGTATGTGTAGTTTCCAAGATTCTGGTGGGAGTAGGATCTTTCCGACGATCTACAAGACTCAGGAGAGATGATTGTTATCTAGGTTATAGGAAGTAAAGACCAGGCAATTCATCTTTTCCTGTGTTTTAAAATAAAACACTGTCTCTTTCCCTTACTGTTGAGCTTTAGTGGAAAACAAGTGTTTCCCTTTTTTGTTTTAGAACAATTTGTTGACAGCCTAACACAAACTACAGTGCACCAACATTCTAACTTTGTACATTTCCTTCAGTTTATTTTTTGCAAAAAATCTTGAGCTCGTCAGATCCTTCTCAACACGTCTGTCCACGGGTCTGCTTGTGATCTGTTATTGCGTTTATGCCAGATTTCATAAAGATTGTCCTGTTACTATAGCTGTTCTAGAGATCAAACTATCTGTCAGTGCTATTAGGAAGCTTAACAAAGATTATGATAAGCAAACTACACAGCTGACTTTACTTTGGCGGGTGCTGTAGGGGGTCCTTGGAAGATTTGAACAGACAAACGTGGGCCATAACAAGTGGTTATTGTGTGACGATAGCATAGGTTGATTTGCCAGACTTGGCCAGGGAGATGAGGAGGCTGGTCTAGCGGTGTTTACTAAAACAAGAATGATAGTTCAAGACCACCAAACAATGTCAAGGAATGTCAAATATTTCATTGAATCAGTGAGCTCAAAAATTAGGAACCTGCGCAGGTGGAATATATCTTAGGCCCAGCTCTTCATTGAGTGAACTGGGAACGCTTAAGCCAGTTGTGTCCACACTTTTGCCCTCCAGATGTTTTGGACCACAACTCCCACAGTCCTTTGCCATTGGCAATCTAAGCTTAGAATTCTGGGAGTTGTGGTCCAAAACATCAGGAGGGCCGAAGTTTAGACATGCCTGGCTTAAGCTAACTGCATTAGGTTGAGCTTGATGGAAAGGTGAGTGTTGGTCAGGACTTGTGTAACTTTTACAATGTAGGATTATAATCCTAACCCCCCCCAAATAAAACCCCACACATTAGTTCATCTGAGTGGTTTATTTTAATTTTGGAATTATTTAGAGTGTAGAGAAACAGTCGTTTGATTTTTTTTTCATTTTAGCAGGAGGAGTCAGAGTCCGATCAACTGTATCCGGCCCAGCGTTCTTGGTCCTATTAAAAGGAAAGGTACGTAATGCTCGCGTGATGTGTTATACAGTAGAGGAGTGAGATTATCACTTGGCGTACTTTGGTAGGGATCTGCACCTTCAGCCCTTGACTTGTTGGGGAGCAGTGGGGCAGTCTTGTTTCCTTTGTGAGGTAAAGCTCTTTGAAGATTCCTTACCCATAAGAGCGGCTGCGCAGCACTGATCTCAAATGATGACTGAGGATCTGAGGCAGAAGTTGCCTTCTTGCTTGCTTACCTCCAAGGGTACTCCCAAATTTCATCCAGTAAAATATACTTGTCTGAAATTCTTGGACAGAGACAGGAATCTCTTAACACAAAGCATTGAGGTCTCCCTGTTACTTCTGCATAATGGAAAGTTGTCATTCTGTCTTCAGAGAACAAATATTCCCTCACTGCTACAATATGTTTAGCCTCTGCCTCCACAGGTATAACAACGTTGCCATGTTTGTTTGTTTTTCCCCTACAGGTGAAATGGAAACCGAAAGTCAACCAAAGAGACTCTTCCAAGGAACCACTAATATGCTTTCTCCCGACGTGACGCATTTGACAGACCTCAGTTCATGGTAAAAGTGACTTCTGTAGGTTTACAGAAATCTCTTAGAGTGGGCACCATTCGTTTCACAGCCTTGTTGTTCATGATTAAAGTAAAACGAAGGCTGCTACCAAACAACATCAAAGCAACATTATTCATTTCACAATAGTCTCTGCTTGTTACCTGCGCATAGAGTCTTTTGCAATAAGGCACTTTCTTTGTGACCTTAAAATACCGCGTATTCTTCTTAACATGAAATATGCTGCATAAAGACTGTAGCTGAAGTTCATTATAATAATCTTAGAATTGTAGCGCTGGAAGAGTTGCTGTGGCTCATAATTTCATAGATTTAGCCGAGACAGCTCAGAAATTGTACCATAAAACAAACAGATCAGCTGTTGGCTTTGTGGGAGGTTCGTAGCCTTATGGCGCAGGTTTACCTGAGACTGGACAGCTTGCTTCTCCTTGGAGGGTGGGGTGGGGGGGTTCATGGGAAGACTCCTACCTGAAACCCTGGAAAGAGGGCTGCCCCAAGCCGTCTTCCTCAAAGGTGTTGGGCGCCAAGGTTCTGCCCTCTAAGAAGACACCAGCCCCCCCGGCCCCCACTGCACGGGGCTCTTCCTGCTCACCCTTTGCTGCCGTATTTGTTCTGGTTGCAACAGAACCCACTCTCTGGATTTGTGTTCCTTTTGTTGTTGCGTTAGCCTCTTACGATTCACGACAAACTCAAAGACTTCCCTTCTTTATCCCTAGTTTGTCGACAGATATTCTTGACGGGAACACAAGCAGTGTCAGCTCTTCTTCTGACTCCATGGTGAAAGGCAGCACTACGGCAGAATCTCCCGTCCCATGCTCCAACTCGTGTTCCTCCTTCATCTTGATGGATGATGACCTTTCACCTAAGTGACTTGACCCCGTTGCCTGTCCATATCTGTCTGTGCTGTTCTCCTGCTGTACAGTTGTACAGAGAAACCTGGAGAATTAAATCCTTGAGGACCTGAGGAGTTAACCACTGAGTGGAAACACGAACATAACTTTATTCTGCGGCAACTTCTCTGCCTGGTTTTGATTCTTCTTATAATGGACACATCAAGCCTCAATGATGTCTTGTTTGGTTGATTTGTTTCTAAAACAACAATTATTTTACCTATATTTGCTGAGATCATAATTTTGCTTTCAGAGAAACTGCATATACATTTTTTTAAAATTCCCATGCAAGCACCTAATTTATATTAGTGCTAAAATGGTAGGTGGAAAACCTGTTGCTATCATGATCACTTGTTCTGGAGGGGGGGAAATGGTTACAGGTTATAAAGCCTGTGTTTGATGTGGCTTTTTAAAAATAATAAATTAGTTTGTTCTAGATACTTGTTTAGGAAAAATAAAAATACCTTTGCTGGACAATAGACACATTCTGGACCTCCCCATGTCTCAAACACACTTAAAAGATAGTTTAGAAGAGGGAACCTTCCTCCTTGATTATTATTTTTTTGGGAGCCCCTGATCTGTCTTTTCCAAAGAAGGAGAAAAGCTTTTGAACTCTCCTTGATGCTGAGGGGCAACTGTTAGTGGTGATGCTGAAAGCCAAAAATACTTTCGGAGGGCTTTTAAAAATTATTATTATTATTATTATTATTGAATGCTACTGGAGCTCCTTATCACCAGTGGGAAGTGGGTACACTAGCTCTTAGTGAGATACAGTTATCTGGCCTGCTGCGTTCTGTGATCCGGACTGCTTTAAGGTTCTTGTTTTTGTTTTTTTAATTACCACCAGTAGTCACAAAAGTGTCTTTGGCCGAGAGCGCAAGATGGGTTGTGGAGATAAATAGCCACACTTGTTGAGGCCGCTTTGTAGAATTTATCGAGCAATCAGTGGCCCTGGTGGCACTGAGATGTGTTTGTGCCTTAGGGGATGTGGCCACAAAATGTAGGAATGTAAACCTTAGTGTCTGGGTGGGGAGAAGGAGTCTTGTCGAGAGCGCTTGTTTTAGGTGCTATGACGGCTACTGTGTTCTCTTGGTTGCTTCTTGAGTTACTTGATCCCTTGTTGGAAGGGATTCCGCCAGCAGTCTTGGCAGTTCCCTAACGGCACCACCTTGGGGTTAATATTGTCGGGGGGGGGAGCCATTGCTCACCTCTGCTTTGCAGTGAGCAGGCCTACAAGATAATGCTAATTTTCAGAAAAGGTTTTGCCAGCAAGTTCGAAGCAAGCTCTGCTTACGGTCTGAATCAAGACGTTTTCGTCAGCCGTCAGAAGTATGACTGCTGTGGTCCCCTTGTTGGTTTGGGGTGCAGCAGCAGGTGTGATCCATCTTGTGAGATCTAACTTGGCTGAAAACACACACACACACACAAAGATCCGTTTGTAATCTACTGTGTTATGCTATTTATTATTTATAACTCTGTATAAAAATTCTGGTGATGAATTATAGTATTTTTTTATGATTGAAGCCCTTTAATATGTAATGTGAGTGCCGGCTGGTCATTATTTAATAGGCAATGTTGTTTGCCAGAAATGTAACACTTCCATTTCTGAATGTTTGTAAGTCACAAGCTTTTGTTGTCAGAGTGCAACGTCTGATTCCCCCACTGTCCCTCACGATCAGTTTTGGATAAGATAATAGCACTGAATTTGATGCAAGATCTGTGCTATCCCATAAAGCACATTTTTCCTGGCAATATTTTGTCTGTTTAAGGAAGGGCTGGGAGGAATTCCAGAGTATTTACCCTAAAAGAGAACTTTTAGTTTTCCACGCTTAGTATTTTGCTCTTGAAAGTGTTTGTTTGGAATTGTAATACATACCATACCTGGGCCAGGAGTGCCTCTGTTATCTGTATTATCCTTGCCCGTGGAGTTAGTTTCCCCACCTCCAATAAATGTGCATATTGTAAAATATTATCCGGTGGTACCATTTGGTTTTTTAAAATATGAATCTGTCTCTTCGTTAACTGTAGTTGTATCTATACAGCACTACTGCTTGCCTACCTGCTGTTGCTTCAGCTGACTGAACTTGGGTGTTGGGTGTGTGATGTTGTTTTACATTGCATCACTTTTCTTTGGCTGTTCAGGGTTTTTAAAATTGCAAATGCATCTGGTGACGTACAAGTTGTTATCCTGTCTCCATGCACTTATTAGGCCCGTGACATGGAAATCCATCTGGAAGTTGATGAAAACAAATAAGTCTTCTGCATGTTTCCTTAGAGCTGGATTTTGAAAACTGTTTTGGTTGACTTGTCCCAGTTATTAATTTTAATCCTCTGTCTATTTTTTAGAAGTGTGGAGTCTTGTGTAAAACTTTGGATTCTGTACCCATTAAAATGTGCAAGATAAAGCAAAATACACATCAACATAGACTTAAGTCATTTTTGTTGCAACATTGTCTTCCCTTGAACATCTGAACTTGCTGTTATTCTGGTATATTGTTAGAAAGCTGATGTTTGCTTTTAGGTTTTAACTGTTATGAAACAGAAGGAGGAACATGACATCTAATGTTTATAAACACGCACACACACATTATACAGGTAGAGTGGGCACAGAGCCCAACTCAGCTGGGTTGATGGCAAATTGAGTGAGTAATGGCTTCCCTCTTGTATATTTCTCATTCTGTGTCCACAAGAGGGCATATCATAATTATGGAAACTTTAAACATGTGATGGACCTCTAGTCCACAAAAAAAGAAAGAATGTTAATCTTTATGATGCTATAAAACCCTTAACTTAAAGAGTCTTGTGGAATCTAAAAAACACCACATTCTGCCTGTTGTCAACGTCATGGACTCCAGCCCATTTCTTCAAATCCCTCTGACTTCTAATGCCTCTGAAAAAGTGGTCTGGATTCCACTGTCACTTGTCCTTAGTCTTTAAGGTACCAAATGAGTCTCTAGCCAAAATTCTGCTGCACTGTTAAGTCGACAAAAGATAAATGAGTAACATTTTGCTGGCAATTAATGAGTCCCTGCTTGGTCTTTCAGGCAGTTACCAGCTCACTGGACTAATTAATGCAGACCCAACGACTAGAGTGGGAACTCACTAATTAGCAAAAGAGACTGTTGTGAATGACTGCCTTCACCTCCTGCACATGGAACTAAATCACAGGATTTTGACTATTTTGTCACAACAGACTAACATGACTGCCTCTGGAAATAAGAATATTTGCGTCTGCTGGTACAGACTTGCTGCAGTGATCCCTTTGGAGCTTTTAAAAAGCAGCTCATTAGAGGTGTCTTGGTTTCTGATTATAACACAGCTGGTCCCCTACTGCTTCTTGCCAACACTGTATGAGTTTGTGTCGGCTGGATAGGAAGATGCATAACGAAATCTAAAACTGGACTTGCAGGGAAATGTTTCCTAGCAGCAGCTGTGCTTATGAACTGAGCAGTCCAGTAGGGCACCGTGATTTGAGAAGTAGGGTTTTGGAGTTTGGAAACCCAGATTTAAACCTTGCCTGTTGGCCCAAATCCTTTGTGTTTTGCTCTTGGCTAGACTGGGGTTTCAGGTATTATTTTTCCCTGCGTAACATACAACTCCACAATTTCTTGCCTTGTATCACACTAGCCACACCCTCCAGGAATCCTGATGTCCCTGAAACCAAAAGACAACTTCTACCAAGTCAGTGAGTGGACAGAAAGAGTAAACAGCTGGGTGTTTTTTACTTTTGAAAAGGAACCCTGCTTGGTCCTGGTTACAAAGGAAAAGCTACCTGCCACTGGCAGCGAAGGAGCCCCAGTCTGTTGTTGACACAACACCAAATCTAGCCCTTAAGTCTTCTTCCACCCTGTCACGATCGCCATCCAAGGTTGCCTGCAGCAGGCCTGTTTCTAAACAGGGAGCTACCACCGCACAGAAAGCCAGGAGCGCAGCATGCTTAGGTCAGCAATTTCGTCTTGGATGTCAAAGGCAAACATGATTCATGGGTTTTTCCAGCCATGCCTTTCCCTTCCCTCCCTTCCTCCCTTGCTTGTGCAGACACAGGTCTGCTTATTCAGGATTCTCCCCTCCAGGGGAAATTCATAATGCTATGTATGTGACAGTAAGACTCAAGATACGTGCTCCGCTCCACCACAGGCGGAGGAATGACCTCTGTGCAATTTATCCCTCTAGTGGCGTCTCCCTGCACGACTTAAAAAAAAAAAACTTGGTGCAGGGCTCCGCCATGCCAGGATGGCTAAAGTGGCTTGTGGTTTATCCACCCAATACCACTCAAGCAATGCAATAGCATTTCAACCCGAGAACTGGTATGATATAGCAATTAAAGATTTGAACTAGGATGCAGAAGTTGTCTTTAGGGCCGTCAAGTTGCTCCCAACTCATGGCGACCGTATGAATGAGCCAAAAGTCTTCAAACTGCCCTGCTCAGATCTTGTACACAAAAGCCCGTGGATTCTTTGAAGGTGTCAGTTGATCTCTTTTTGGGTCTTCTTCTTTTCCTGCTGGACCCCACTTTCCCCAGCATTGTCTTCTCCAGAGCATCCCGCCTTCTCAAGATGTGCCCCAAGTACGACAGCCTCAATTTCATCATGTTTGCCTCCAGAGATAATCCAGGCTTGGTTTCTACCTGGTTGGTCTTTCTGGCAGGAGCTGAGGAGGGCTGTTGCGGTCAGGACATTTTGGAGAGGGCTTGTTCATAGGGTCTCCAAAAGTCAGACATGGGCCGAGTGAGATAAGTGCAGCAGGGTGACCCGGTCTGACCCGTTGTATTAATGCGTTGGGGCCGTGAAAGGTGAGAATGAGGCTTTGTGGTCTTCCCATGGCCACCCAACAGCTTCTGGAGGGCCTCTAGGGCAGTGGATTCCCCGCCTTGGGCAATCCAGATGTTCTTGAACTACAGCTTCCAGAAACCCTGGCCAGCACAGCTAATGGTGAAGGCCTCTGGGAATTTCAGTCCAGAAACATCTGGTGATCCAGGATTGAGAACCGTTGTCAAGGGGCTGCAACAGTCGCCCACACCGCGTGAAAAAGAACTGGTAACAGTCTTCCACTAGGAACACCAGAAGCCACCCTCCATCAACTGCATCACCTCTTTTGATGGGGCTCTAACCCATGCTTGAAAGAGTTGGTTGTAAACTCCCACTTTGACACGAAACTCCAGCTTTATTCTGTCACCTCCAAAGGGTAGTAATAACATAATAACAATGCGGCTGCTTTAGTGTTTATTCCATCTGTTCATCGTCTTGCTTTTAAGTTATCCCTTTAGTTAATTTTATGTTGTTTATGTGTATTTATTTCTTACCTTGAATGTTATTGTTTTCCTTCTGTTTCAAATTATCTGAAAGTTGAGTCCAAACAACTAGACTTCTTTTCTTGAGAGATCGAAACGTTTCACTGCTCATCCAAGCATCTTTGCCAGACTGACGAAGCTGCCTGAATGAGTGGTGAAACGTTTCGATCGCTCAAGAAGTCTGGCTGTCATGACTCAACTTCCAGATAAACTCACCTGGAGGACTGAGAATCTTCACAGACATTTGGTTTCAAAGGGTTATTTATTAAGTTCATTATGTTGTAAACTGCCCAGAGTGGCCTTACCAGTCAGATGGGAGGTATAAAAGACAGGCAGGCAGGCAGATAGATAGATAGATAGATAGCAATGGTTCTACATGATTTTTGCCTGGATCCACTCCCCCCAGTTCTATTTGGAGATCTTTATTGTTCCCTCCAAGGACTCAGCAGCGCGTCTGAAACTGGATGAGGCTGATGGTGCATTCCACTCCCATGTGAACAAAAAAAGGCCCTCCCTGATACACTCAGTGCCCTGGTGAACATTCACCCAGTCTGCAGCGCACAGATCAATGATATTTAGGTTTCCACCAATGCAGCAGCTGCAGCAGCACTCTGGCAAGTGTATAATGCTGGACTGATCACTTTCTTGGTTCCGTCCCCTTCCCCCAACCATCTATTTTTAAATATCGTTCTTTCTCCCAGAAGAGTCCTCTCTCGGCGCAGTCAAGAGGCCCAAAACACCAAGACGGGCTCCCCACTGTTCTTTCGCTCTTTCCTAAACCAGGGAAAACAGTCAGCTGCCAACCACAAACTAAAGATAGCCAGAAGTCCACGGAGCTTCTTGGATGCAAGAAGTGTCGGTTTGAGGCTTCCCTTAATTCCACTCTAAAACTAACAGGGAATCAACAAGCTACCCAGACAATTAGGTTGAAGTAGTGGGAAATTTGGGGGCGAGCCATCACCGCAACCCCAGACCAGACGAAGACCTTTGTTTAGTAAAGTGTGTCAGGAATAAAAACCACAATGCACAGACAGTGGGCAGGTGAAATCCTGTAATTGAGGAGTGTAACTTTGCAGCCATGGCCGGGTACAAGGTGTGTGGAGAACAAAACGGCAACAGTTATACGCCTGGCTGAAATGTGCACTGGGTGCCAGGTCCCTTTCTTTCGGAAGAACCCATGCAATACAGTAAAATCCTACACCATCATCCTAAAACCCAACCAGCTTCGAATGCCTGCACCCCTCTTTTCCTGAAATGGCATTAAACAGAGAATGGGACTTGACCTCCAAGTTTATTTTCATGATACTTATTATGGGACAGACTTTCTCCCACCCCAAATCACTACGCCAACACCTTGATTTGCAATCCACTTCTAAAAAACACTATCTATCTATCTATCTATCTATCTATCTATCTATCTATCTATCTATCTATCTATCTATCTATCTATCTATCTATCTATCTATGAAAATGTAACTCTTTCATGAAAATACAGGTGTGCAACTTAAGGGTGCTCCTGGATCCATCTCTGAGCCTAGATGCCAAGGTTTTGGTGGTGGCCAGGAGCACCTTGGCTCGGTTGAAAGTAGTCCACCAGCTGCACCTCTTTCTTGAGACGGTTGATCTGGCTATGGTGACAGATGACCGACCGACTTACATCCCAGCTGGATTACTGTAACATACTGTATGTGGGGCTGCCTTTGGAAAATGTTTGGAAACTTCAGTGGGTTCCCCCCCATGACAGCAGCTCCACTGGCTGCCAATCCATACCAGACACAATTCAAACAGGTGGTTTTAACATCTAAAGCCCTAAATGGCCTGGGTCCAAGCTATCTCAAGGACCATGTATCCCATTATGAACCACCTCAGGTGTTGAAATCATCATGAGAGGCCTTTTTCTCGGTCCCACCACTTTTGCAGGTGCAGTTGGTAGGAACAAAGGGAGAGGGCCTTCTCATGGGCTGCTCCCAGCCTCTGGAACTCCCTCCCACTGGAGGTTATCCTGGCCCCATCTTTGCTGTCTTTCCACAAGCAGGCAAAGACCTTTATCTTCAGCCAAGCTTTCCCCTTAATAACTGGTGTCTGAGAGTGGTTTTTTTAAATGGATTGTTGTGTTCTGTTGTTTCAAATATGCTTTAGTGTTGTTCAAATTTACCATAATTAATATATTACCTGTTTAATTTTTTAAAATATTTGCATATTTGCTGTTTTAGCTCACGACTTGGGGTTCAATTCCAGGTAGCAGGCTCAAGGTTCATTCAGCCTTCCATCCTTCCGAGGTCAGTAAAATGAGTACCCAGCTTGCTGGAGGGCAACGTGTAGCCTGCATATTGTGATTAAAAACGGTAAACCACCCAGAGACTACTTGAAGTGGTGTGGGGAGGGATATAAGCAGAACACTTTTTGCTTTTTAGCTTTTAAATGTTGTCTTTTTAATGGATGCAAGACTCCTTCATGTCTTTTTAAGGAGAGAAAAACCAGAATTTTAAATAAATAAATAATAAATTTTATTCTTCTAGCGTTCAGAGGGTGCATGTAACTTTAGTTTACAGAGAGAGTAGGAAAAAAATCTTTGCTCAAGGGTGTTAACAAATAGAACTTCAGGATCTAAAAGATCCCAATCAGCTCTGTGATTCTAAGATGATGGTAATGACGAAATCTCAAATGTAACTCAGGGGGAGGAGGTAATACTGGAGATGAATGAGGGAGGAAGGGAGGCGTGACAAATTAAGACAATATTGAAACCCAACAAGGTTGGGGAAACCACAGAATCTGATGTTTCTCTTCCTGATGTCACTCGTTACTTTTGATGACGCTTAATGTCACAAATAGTATAAAGCCACACAAGTAGTTACAAAGTTAGCATCTAGGTGTCATTGTAAGCAACATGTCAGGAGTTATCTTTTAAGCTCATTTAGAGCCATCTTGACAGGGTCAGTTTTGTCTTGCCTCCTTCAATTATCCTAAAGAGCAAAGGAAGTCTCCTTTTAATTTTGCCTTGAGTATTTTTTTTTTTTGTAAATAACTGCCAAGTACCATATCAAAATTGGACACTAGAAGGAGACTATTTTCCCTCTGTTTAATTCGCCTGCTGGTGACGAGAACATAGCACACAGAATTACTTGGAGGCCGGGAGCCTCCACATTTTTATTGCCAACCATCTGGCTACTGAGAAGCCAAAGATCATTTAAATGGCTCTGCTTAGAGAATAAGAAAAAGCATAAAGCTAAATTCCTCTGTGAGTCGGTCCTTGTCTTATGGATAGTCTACACCTCCCTGGTCTGTTGTGGTTTTAAAAATTTGGGGGCTTAAAAAGACGGCACTCTTTGTCCCGTTCTCACCCATCTCAGCGAAATATGATTTATTGCCACAATTTAAATAACGGGCACATTTGTTGGGGAATTACACAATCCCATCAAAAGTGTGCACTGAGTAGGGCTGTTTCCATTAAATATAGACTAATGGAGATATGGACCTTCACACACCTTTGGGTGAAAATCAAATGTGATGTCCCTTTGGAAAAAGGGCATGTATATAATAAGGCAGTATCCCCCCCCCTTTGATTATGTTTTTCAGCTACATCTTCTGCTGCCTCCCATGGTTTGTTTCCATAATAAATATAGAATTCTATAGACTCACGGGCAGGGCAGGAGCCTGGTTTCAACAGGTCTGTGAGGCTGAAGCGTTGGACGCTGAGAGACAATGAAGGACCAGGCTGCCATGGGTAAGATAATATTTGACCCCTGAATGTACAAAACCATCACCCCCTGGAGAGCTTTAAGTTCAGACAGGCCTTCTTTGTTCTCTGGTGGATGGCCACAGCTGTGTGGCTGAGTTCTGGTCACCTCCACCTTTAAAAAGAGAAGGTAAACAGACCTGGGGGAGGGGAGCCGAGGAAACTTTTGCCAAAATTGTAATGCTCAGAGTTCAGAGGATTGGAATCAAGGCAATACAATGGAGATAAGGAGCAGATACACTGCATCCAGTTGTGTGTGTTGTCGAGGCAAGGAAGAGAAACATCTTTCTCCGTGGCATGCACCTTTTAAAAACTTCTCTCTTGTCCATAATAGAATCATTAAATCCTAGAATAACAGAGTTGGAAGGGGCCCTTGAGGGCATCTAGTCCATCCGACCCCTTCTCAAGGCAGAAATCCAGACTGGAGGGCTCACCTACTGTAAACATCCCAGTAAATCCCCAGCATGCTTGCGTTCTCAGCAATGAGAAATGGGTGCACAATACATTATAAACCAAGCCCTGAAAACAGAAAAACATAACTTGGCAGGATTCACTGTCAAGGACACAGAGGAAAAAAACGGTGAGTGGAGAGCAGAACTCGAGGGGTCAAAGCCAAACCCTGCTATAAACCTTTCCAAAATGACCGACATGACAGAAACCACGGCTTGCCAGTATTCCATTGTATTTTCCCCAAGAAGAGGTAAAGGGTAAGAGAATAGATTGTGAAGACTTCTCAAAGAATGAAGGGTGGACAAGGGACACTCTGATCCAGCCCAGTGCTGGGAGGAGATGCTTTGTCCACCTGACGGAGGAGACAGGTTTGACCAGTGGTCACATGGTCCAGAAGGACCAAGACCACTCTGGGATAGTGGGTCTTGTCCATCCTCCCACCCAATAAGAGAATGAGAGTAGCTGGTCGCGAAAGGGCCGGATGTGAATTTTCGGTTGCCACTCTGATTAAATCCTTTATTTATTTATTTACAAGATTTTTTTAGCTGCCCCCACTACTTTAGGAGATGACAGAGTCACCTAATGAAGATGCAAAACATTGGGACATCCAGGAATGGCCAATTCACTCTCGGAGCCCAGGCAGAAGCTGGAGCCATTGGTGGCAATGGAGCAGATGGGCTCTGGGTCGCCGCCAGTGGGACGATGAAGCATCCGTGGGGAGGCTCCCCAGTCCATTGGTCTCCGTGCAGGCAGAAAGCAGGATTAAAGCAAGAGCTGGGGTCTTATCCGTTGGCTTTTCTGATGATCATAGGACTCCCTTCTGTAACATGGTGGCCATCAGCTCGGGCAGCTTGAAAAGAGGACGGACTCGTGGCTTCTAGTCTTGGCTGTTCTATGGCACTCCCAGTATTAAACACTAGCCACACGTTGCTCTGTCACTCTTGGTTTTTGTCTATATGCACACTGGATCACCATCTCAATCAAGGAGATTGCGGGAATTTAACCAGGCTCAGCCTCAAGATTTCTTTGACCGAGTGACAGGCCCATAAGTCTTCGGTTGCCACGTCAACAGCTTCAGCACCCCTGGGGTTTCATCGGAAAAGGATTTGTGGGCACGCTTACGGGCACATGAGTCTGTCCCATCTCTCTCTCTCTCTCTCTCTCTCTCTCTCTCTCTCTCTCTCACACACACACACACACACACACACACACACACACACACACACACACACATGCGTGAGAGAGATGGGACAGACAAGGGTGGTTTCCTGCATTACCTTCTGAACACATATTGCGTGTGCAGCATACACAGAAACAGCGTTTGTGCTGGGCCCCTGTGCACTCTGGCATCACAGGGGTGTGGAAGCACGCTAGGCACTCAGGCATTTGAGCCATGACACTCAAAGAAATCAGGACTGATCCTCCCTGTTGGGAGACCCAGAGGATTCATAGCAGTTTCAGCCATTTCCTGGAGAGTATGCAAGGAGGCTATATATCTTTTTCCCCCTACTAGGTCATTAACCAATGCCCAGTGTCCCTCAGTTAAAAATGCATAAAAATGCAACTGCTTAAATCTCTCTTCCCTGTCTTTCACCCATGGTCAGATCGACACCCCCCCCATCCCAAACAGAGCTGCCCCAGGTAGGTCCTAACGGTTTCCACCACACATTTGTGGGAAGCTGCTGTTTAGAATGGGTCCAACTCCAAACCGCCATTTGTTCAGACTGTCCCAGCCAGAAAATGAAGAGGCCAGCAGGCACGTCTATGGGGCACCTCTGGTTCTGCCCTCCCCCTTCACCGGCTGCCCTACAAGAGCTCAGAGTGGAATCTGTTTCAACCACCTCAGCATCCCTCCACCACAACCTGGGGACTTCTAGACCAATTCAAAAGGAACATAAGAACATAAAAACAGCCTTGCTGGAACAGGCCGCAGCCCATCCAGTGCAGCATCCTGTCTCACACAGCGGCTCACCATTTGCTTCAGGGTATTTCCCAAGCAGATGTCTTCACCTGCTTATGATTCCCTGCAAATGGCATTGAGAGATATCCTGCCTCTCTCTCCAACCCGGAGGTTGTCCTTAGGCATCCATCATGATAGCCATAGATGCCCTTGTTCTCCATGAACCACTTCTTCTGCCAGGGAGTTCCATAGACCAGTGATCCTCTGAGTGCAAAAGTACTTCCTCTTATTTGTTTGAGATCTAGTACCCCAAAGTTTCATGGAGTGGCCCCTAGTTCTAGTGTTGTGCGATAGGGAAAACAGCTTTTCCTTATCTACTTTGTCCACACCGTGTATGATTTTATAAACTTCAATCAGGTCACCTCTTTGGTGCCGTCATTCAAGAGTGAAGAGGCCCAGCCATTGCAGCCTCAGATAGAAAGGAAGGTGTTCCAGTCCCCTAATCATTCTGGTTGCCCTCCTCTGCACTTTTCCCATTTTCATCATATTCTTCTGGAAGTGAAGATTCTCGCTTCCTAAACCTGAGGTGGCTTTGAGGTATTTGGAAGACCTTTGCCCCATGGGTGTGAAACTGAGGATCCACATGAGAGATTTACGGCATGTGACCTGAGGTAAAGGCAATCAGACAGTGGCCTTCTTCCATTCCATGCATAAAACCTAAACCCCAGCCTCCTCCCTGGTAATGAAACTGGTGTAGCAAACAGAGCGACAAACGTAGACTCGGAAGGCCGGGGTTCGAATCCTCACTCAGCCATGGAAACTCACTGGTTGTGTGGGACTGGTACATCCGCCCCTTAGATATCTCACTTGCTTTGAAAGCTCTGTTAGGGATGCTGCAAGTCAGTTTTGACTGGGTGGCAAACAACAGCAACGCAGGTGCCAGTGAGAAAATAGTCCTTTCTGGACTCAGGTCTGGTAAATTATGATATTGCACCTTGGGAATGTTTCTAAAAACAAAATAGTTCTGCCCCTGTAAGCCAGTTCTGATCTGTGACACGTCTTCCAGAATTTCCTAGGTCATCTAACCCTCAGAAGTGGTTTTCCAATCCCTCCTTTAGGTGGCGCTGTTTGGCTATGCAGCTTAACCCACAACCACACAAGGGGCAGGGAAGGCCACCCCACCATAAACTCCCTGCCTCCCTGTACCTTGGAACTAGTGGCTTTCACGTGGTGCTTGATAGGGTGTCCCTGCCACGTTTCTGTTGTGAGTTACTTTCGTTTTTGTGTGGATTTAAACTTTGATTTGGTGTCTCACTGAATTTAAATGATACCTTTAATTTTCTTTGGATTTGAATTTTGTGAGCCACCTTGATTTTTAATGCCTTTTGGGAAGGGGGAAAAAAGGCAGGGTCCAAACCAGTCACCCAAATCAACCCATTTTAATCAGCAAAATAAACCAAAGGCCGCCTTCACTTATCATTAGGCGATTCTGTAATGAATCCTAAATTGTCAGGATATTTTATACTTACTTCAGAAAGACTTTGATTGTGGAAAATTGGGCCAGTAATTAAAAAAGAGCAAAGGAGCGTAGAAATGTTTCCAACCGTTTTTAGAAATCACATCTCCCTGTGTTCAGCGAAATGAAGTCACTGAGCGGGTTAGACAATTACAACAATCACCACTCGGTTTGTAAATGAGCGGGAGCAGGATGGTGTGTCTTGGTTTGTTTGTTTGTTTTTAATGTAACAAATATCCCTTTGAAAACACGGCAAAGGTAGAGAACAGGGTAATGGTGCACAACTTAAAACAAATCCACAAAGGCGGGGGGAGGGTTGTGTAGACAATAATTTGCCATTTCATAAAGGAAAGGCGTGTTTTAGTTATAACTTAAGAAGGGAGCAGGTGAAACTGCCCCAAACTTTCCTTTCATCTTAACTCCTTTTAATCCCCACAAGGCAAAAATGTGAATCCTTGTATAACAGAGAGATGAGAACTTCACTTACTAGCTGCCTCCTCCTCCTCCAGTTGTATAATTTGCCACACAAATACGACTTTTTCCATCTTATTTCCTCCTTCCTCTTACCTAATGTAAGAAGAAAAGGACCTTCCTCGTCATCTTCAAACAGGAAGTTGAAAAGTGAAACCAAACTTGTGCTGACCAGGCAGTGGAGGGCAACGCATACGTATACCTGTATATGAGTTTTAAAAATGGAACTTGCACTGTGCTTATTAACGGACAGCACCCTGGGGAATTGTTGCCAGGATTCTCGGTGCCATCCCCAAAGTGTCAGTTAGAAAATGAGCCTTGTTAGTGTTCTTGCTCAATCCATTAAGGGCCAGGCTTCTGCCATGCAGGCGTGCAACGGCCCTGTATCCAAGCTCCCCTCGGCAGCCTTCTCTCTGTTCAGAGGCCTGGTCACAGAAACGGTGACATAATCGATGCTTGGCAAACAGGACCGCTGGGATGCAGCCAACTCTTATTCTTTTCACAGATGCTTGCATGCGGCTTTCGAGTCACCAGGGTCTAGTAGATGGCGCAACCAGCCCAGCGGGCACACCCTGTCTGCCTCCCAGGAGATGATGACGATGCCGGCAACGATGGCACTGAGGCACAGGTGTCCCGATGGGACCCTCGATCCCACAGTCCAGCCCTTGGATCCGATCTCCTCCCAACGCAAGGGCAGCCACCGGCACGTTTTGCGAGCGCCCCAGTGTCTATGGAAATCACCAGTGCTTTTCATGTTTTCCATGACTTGGGCGCAGGTGCGAATAAACACGACAGAGCAAGCGGGTAATGCTTTTGGTGGGTTGTGAAACAACTCGAGTGAATTCGTGCCAGAGACCTACAGAGGGATACTTAGGGGACGGGGGAACTCTCAACTAATGAGCCCACCACAGCCAAGGCTAGGGAGTGTGTGGCTCCTACTAGGGGAGGTTTTAAATAGGAATTATGAATGAGATTTATCGATTCAGTGAAAAAACCCTCACAGCATGAGGGTCCAGGGCACAGACTCACACAGAACTGAAAGCAGAGAAGGGAACTGAAAGGCCTATTTATTTATTGCAGAGTTATGTCATAATTCTAAAATTAAGAGAAACAGCGCAGTAACAGAGTGGAGGGAGTGTAGCTTATTACTCTAAGCCCACAATATTAAAACCCAAATGTCCATTTTCAAATACACCATAAAAAAAAAAACTTTGTACCGAGAGCAGAGAACTGAGGAGAGACTCAGAGGTGATAAAGAGTTGAGTGCAAATATCACATCCTTCTACATGTGCACAAAACTAAGCCCGGCTGGTATTCACTCACTGGGAAACGGCAGGGTGTGCGTTTTTAACGTGACAAGATCTCCCTCTGCTATGTAGAGGGAGATCTATGTAGAGGTGCTGCGGGCTCCCTCCCTTCCACCAGCAATAGGGAAACCTACTTCTTCAGACAAGCTTTTGGGGAATCACCAGGCAGTTTAAGAGATGGGGCTACCAATGAAAAATCTCAGGAAACCAATGGATCCAAAATGCAGCAGCCAGATTCCTGACTGGGGCGGGTTACAGAGACCACATTACTCCCCTACTAAAGCAGCTCCACTGGCTGCCAATCAGCTATCCGGCACAATTCAAAGTGCTGACCTTGACCTACAAAGCACTGTACGACCTGGGTTCTAGCTACCTCAAAGATTGAATCTCACAGTATGAACCGGCTCGGGTGTTAAGGTCATCAGGAGAGGCCCTTCTCTCCATCCCTCCACCTTCACAGGTACGTCTCGTGGGAACCCATGAAGGGCCTTCTTAGCTGTTGTGCCCAGACTTTGGAACTCCCTCCCACTGGAGGCCAGGACTGCCCCATCTCTGATGTCTTTCCAGAAACAGGCAAAGACCTTTCTCTTCAGACAAGCTTTCCCTGAATGGACTACTATACATGGCTACTGTGGCACAGTGGTTAAATGCCTGTCCTGCAGGTAAAACTGTGCTCACCACCTGGGGTTCAATCCCAGGTCGCAAGCTCATGGTTGACTCAGTCTTCCATCCTTCCGAGGTCAGTAAAATGAGTACCCAGCTTGCTGGGGGAGGGGGGGCAATGTGTAGCCTGCACACTGTAATTAAAAAACTGTAAACCGCCCAAAGACTACTTGAAGTGGCATGGGGCAGTATATAAGCAGAACACATTTTTTTGCTATGCAGACCTTGTATTTACAACCACTTATAACTTTGTGTTTCTTTCTCTTCTTGTGTGATTGCATTGACACTATGTTATCAATTGTTAGTTTTAATGTTGCCTTCTAAAGCTATAAGATACCTTTCAATTCTCTGTTTGTCAAACTGAGTACAGTACAGTATGTCTTAATTGTAATGGACTGTATATTGTCTTTCCTTACTGTAAGCCGCCTTGGGTCCTTTTCCAAGGAGAGAGGCGGGGCAAAAATACATTAAAATAAATAAATAAATAACAGGCAGACACGGCACCAAATGCCAATAACGTTGGAAAAGGAGGCGACACCTTGCTTGTTCAGCCTGGACTGGACAGCCCAAGGGCCTGCAAATTCAGCCCCCCCCATCTGGGGGAGGGATTGGGGTTGGTACCAACCCCCACCCCCACCCCGCATCCATCGCAGATGCTGAATCATGCAGATAATAGGGAATGCTACCATACATTGCACGGCCTCTGGCTCCTTCTAGCAGACATTCCTGGTCAGTTCACCGTTTGAAAACAAATCTAAGATTTTTCTTTTATAAATGATCAATGTTTTCAGAGTGGGGTTAAGCGAATCAGCAGATGTTGATCCTGCCAATATGGGAGTATAACAAAAAATCTAATAAATAAAATTGCCATTACAATTACAAAGTGAAGTCACACGAGCGTATCATT
Source organism: Phrynocephalus forsythii (assembly GCA_029282475.1). Classification (NCBI taxonomy): domain Eukaryota; kingdom Metazoa; phylum Chordata; class Lepidosauria; order Squamata; family Agamidae; genus Phrynocephalus; species Phrynocephalus forsythii. The sequence continues at coordinate 11,755,131 of JAPFRF010000015.1, read as the reverse complement.
TCCAGATGGAATCCGCTTCTGCAAAATACATAATGCTCCACTCCATCTCTAGTGTGAAATACCTAAGTGTACTACCTCTTCATACCTGAAGGGTGCGGTGGCGTGTGCCCCCCAAACTCATTCACATGTTAACCAGAGGACTCTCCAACTGCTGTCTGAACCATTCTCACTGCAAAGCACTCATGCGAGACACAGAAATGGGGATTACAGCTGCTGCGAGCTACCGCTAAGGTCAGACTGAACCGATAGGTGTGAACCTGCTGTGTCCCAGCAAGGATGAACATTCCTGTCTGTCTCCCCGCCGTCATGGACACACAACTGACGGCTACTCCCGAGGCAAGATATGTTGCGGCCATATTCTGCCCCCGCCTTGCCCCCTGTCCCTTGGCAAGACAAATAAGCACACACCCCCGCAACAGAAAACAAGGGAATCCACACTGCCTTCCCAGCGTACACACAATCATCTTCTTTTTTACAATCCTTCTGCACTTCTCTTCACCTCTTCCCACAATCAAGCTGGAGAGCCCGGAAAACACAGCTGTTGGCGATCGCCACGCGTCCTCGCACCTCATTGTCACGTGTTTACAAGTTCAGATGGTCTTATTATTTATTTATTTTTATTCATTTATTATTATACTTATTTACTGCACCGACTTTCCCAAAGGGAACTCTGGGTGGTAAACAAACAAGTAGATAAGGAAATGTTGTTGTTCTTGTTGTTGCTGTTGTTCAGTTGTATTCGACTCTTCGTGACCCCATCATGGACCAGAGCTCGCCAGGCCTTCCTATCCTCCACTGCCTCCCGGAGTTTTGTCAAATTCATTTTGGTTGCATTGATGACACCGTCCAACCATCTCATTCTCTGCCGTCCTCTTTTCCTTTTGCCTTCCATCTTTCCCAACATCAGGGACTTTTCCAAGGAGTCCTCTCTCCTCATGAGGTGGCCAAAGTACTGCAGCCTCAGCTTCAAAATCTGTCCTTCCAGTGAACATTCGGGGTTGATTTCTTTCAGGATGGATAGGTTTGATCTCCTTGCAGTCCAGGGGACTCCCAAGACTCTCCTCCAGCACCACAGCTCAAAAGCGTCAATTCTCCGGCAATCAGCCTTCTTTATAGTCCAGCTCTCACTTCCATACATCACTACTGGAAAAACCATAGCTTTAACCATCCTGACCTTAGTTGGCAAAGTGATGTCTCTGCTCTTTAGGATGCTATCTAGGTTTGCCATTGCTTTCCTCCCAAGAAGCAGGCGTCTTTTTATTTCGTTGCTGCAGTTGCCATCTGCAGTGATCAAGGAGCCCAAGAAAATAAACTCTGTCATTGCCTCCATTTCTTCCCCTTCTATTTGCCAGGAGGTGATGGGATGGGTGACCATGATCTTAAGGTTTTTTTTTACGTTCAGCTTCAGCCCATTTTTTTCACTCTCCTCTTTCACCCTCATTAAGAGGTTCTTTAATTCCTCCTCATTTTCTGCCATCAGAGTAGTGTTGAGGTTGTTGATATGTCTTCCTTAATTCCAGCTTGTGATTCATCCAGTCCTGCCTTTCCCATGATTATTTCTAAGCCTTGTTAGGCTTATAAATAAGGAAATTACGGAGGTAAAAACATTTAGAAATACTAAAACTGTTTTGTTTCCCATCAATGCCTGCTGGAGGCTCGACTTTCGCCCAGGCGACGCCAACCCGGGTTTGGGTTGTGTGTAGCTGCTTGTCCAACGCGTGGGCAACCGCGCGCCTCTTCTTGCGGGACCGGGCGATGGGGGAGCGCGCAGAGGGGGCTTGGACTTCGAAAACTTCCCCTCCCCGTCGAAGCAAAGGAGGAAGGCTCAAGGCAAGCCGCCTCCACCCCCCCCTTTAAACCCACAGACCCTTCTTCCTCCCCTCCCCTCCCCACCTACCCCGTGCCCTCCCTCCGGAGGGGTTAGGAGGGCAGAAGGGCTGGGGGGGGGGGAAGGCTTTGTGTGGCGGGGGGGCTTGCGTTACCCCTCGTAAACACCCCCTCTGCTTCGATTCACACGACCAGATCCACCCCACCCCCCCACCCCAAGAAACACGCGCAAACTTCCTCCAAAAGTCCCAGCGGGACGCGCAGCGGGATCCTTTTTTTTGGGGGGGGGGAAGAGAAATTGGGCAGGGATGTGTGGGCGACGGACGGGTTTGCAAAGGGCCTGTTGCGCGGGTCCCAACTCCGATCTCTGCCCTCCTCCTCTCCCCCCCCCCCAGAAGAAGGAAGGGGGGAAGGGGGAGGGGAGGGGAGGGGAGGCGAGGCAGCCCCACCCGCGACGGCCCCGCCCCTCGGCCCCGCCCCCTCCCCCCTCCTCGCGCGGCTCTTCCTCCCTCCCCCCCCTCCTCGCCCTGTTTGTGGCTCTGGGCGGTGCCTGCCCCCCCCTCCTCCCTCTGTCACCCCCCCTCGCACCCCCCCCCCGTTTGTGGCTCTGGGCTGTGCTTGCACCCCCCCCATCCCCCCCTCGGCCCCCCACCTCCAAGCCCTGTTTTTTGGCTCTGGGCGGTGCCTGCCCCCCCTCCTCTTTCCTCCCCCCCCCACCACCACGCGTGGCTCTGTTTCTGGCTCTGGGCGGTGCTTGCCCCCCGTCTTCCTCCCCCTCCCCCCCCCCCTCTTCTTCTGCCTCCCCCTCCCAGCAGCCTTTGCACGCGCTACAATGAAATTTGCAAAGTTTTTTCGGTTTCGGCGCCATTTTCGAGTGGACTCGGAGGTGAGGAGGGAGGGCGGGGAAAAAGGAGGGCGCCCCGGGCCGGGGGGGCCTCGGCGGGTGCCCCAAAAATCCCCAAAAAATCCCTAAAAATCCCTTCTGGCCGGGGAGGGCCCGGGGAGGGGGCGGGAGGGCCGGAGGGGGGCAAGAGGGGGGGGAGGAAGCAGAGAAGCGCCTGGATCTGGGAGGGGGGGGGTTGGAGAAGAGGCGCCAAAAGGGAGGGGTGGGGAGGGGGAGGGGTGGGGGGAGGGGGAGCCCCGACTCCCCCTTCGGAGCAACTTTTTAAAAATCAGGATTATTGGGTTCTTAAACGCCCTGAATTCTATCACCCAAGGAAAGCAACGTGGACCCCCCCGCCCCAAAAAGAGGTGGGGTGGGGGGGCACAAACAAGAAAATAACAATTAAAGGAGGGAAAGAGAAGGAGGGGCTCCCTTCCCCCGAAATGTTCTTAATTTATTACAGTAGGTGAGGGGGGGGGCAAAAGTTTTTTTTGTGGGGAGGGGGCACAAGTGACACCCCTTGGGAAGTGAAGGGGGGGGAAGAGGTCCAGAGTGTTTTTGGGGTTTTTTTTGGAGGGGGGCGCACAGCCCTCCCCCTTCCAGTGGGCGACCAGTTTGCAACTGGGTGGTGGTGGTGGTGGTGCTACTGGTGGTGTTACAAGCAACACCCCCTTGGAAAGGCTGGAGCAGAAGAGGGGTTGCGAATGAAGAAGTGGAGAGGGGGGGTGTCCAAAATTGAATGTCTCCCTTCTTTCTCTCCTTCTCTCCCCCCCCCCTTTCTTTTCACACCCTATTGCTTTTTCCTCCTTTTTCCCTCCTCTTGTTACTTTTTAGCTAAATATGGATACAACCCAGGAAGTTTCCGAAAGGGACAGATAAGAGCTATCTGCAGAAGGAGGCTTATTGTTTTTTAAAGCTGTGTTGGAGGTTCCCCCCCCTTTTCCTTTTCGTGGGGGAGGAGTGTCAAACATTTTGCCAAGGTGGCCACCTCCTGCCTTTCAACTTGGCGATCCCCCTTTCTCAAGAAGTTTTAAAGTTTTCTCTCTCTCTTTTTTTGGAGGGGGGGGACTTTTTTTTACTTCCCTTCTTTTTAATTCCCCATTTGGAATCTTTCTCCCCCCCCCATCTGCACCCTCCCCTTATTTAAAGCCAAATCTAGACTGGGGGGTTGCAGATGTCCTGCACCCCCCAGTCTAGATTGGCTTTAAATAAGGGGGTTTCATTTCTGTCCTGCTTCTCTCCACCCCCTCCCCGTTTTTGCAGCATAGTCGTGTGCAAGCACACATACACGCACGCACACACACACACGGGCCAGTGTACGCAGCAACAGCGTGGCTGTGGGTGAGCCAGAGACCTGGGTGTGCAAGGGAGTGACATTCAGAAGTGATCAGAGAGACGCTTGGCAACTTAAACCCACCCCCTTGGCCTTCCCCGTGTTTTGCCCTGCCTTCTCTCTCTCCCCCTCCCCTCTTTTTTCACCCCCCCCCCCAATAAATGGATGACAAGGTTACAGACCGTTAGGACACTGGTTGGTCCGCGGCGGAAGAGTTAAAAAGATGTACGGCTGCATTTGTTCCCAGGAGAAAGAGGATTGCAGTGAAAATATTTCCTCTAACCCCCCCAACCACCCCACCTCTCAAAAAACTGACCACTCCTTGCAAAAAAAAAAAAAAAAGAAGAAGAAGAAGAAAAGGGGACTTTATTTTATTTTATTTGGTATTTTTAAAAAAATCTGGTATGCTTGTCATTTCAATTTTTGTGTCAAATTTGAAAGGGAGAACGGAGGTAAATAGCCGTCATTAGCAGAGGAAAAGGACTGGGGGTGAGAAGGTTTAATTTTACCCTCTCTATGTATGTTTTAAATATTTTAAATATTAATTTGGGATGGGGTTTTTAGGGGTTGAAAGTTACTAATATTTTTCTTACTGACAGCTGTTGGCCCATTAGAAAAGTCAATTTGAAATTGAAACAGAGAATTCTGATTCCATTTATTTAATTTTTTGGCCTCAATTGGCAAATAAAATTGTAAAGACCGTATATACAATATTTATTATTATTTTAATTTTTTTACTCCAAAAATTCAAATATTATCCTATTTCTGATTTTTTTAAAAATGTATAAAAATAAGACTGCATAAATACACATATAACATTTAACTGTACAGGTGTTAGACTGATTTTTTTAAAAAAATAGCAGTGTAAATTAATGTATTTTCAATAAATTTTGAAGATTACACATTTTTATTTTTGTTTTTTAATAAAAAAGTGATCAAAATTGTTGTCATTCAAGAGTTACTCCAAATCAGTTTTAAAGTTATCACGTAAATCTAAATTGCATTTCAGTTTGGATTTAGTTATTGAATATTAACAGATCTAATTATTCTTGAATTAATTATTTTTTTAAATGATGAAAAGCTACTTAGTTTTTTCATGGGCTTAGTTTTGTGTGTTGAACACAAAGTCGTTGTATTCTATCCATACATAAGTTTCTAAATGAATATTGCAAAGTTTTTTTAAGCTAGATACATACACCTTATATATTTATATGTATGTACATGTTTGAAGTGCTGTATGAAGCATTGCATTATCCATGAAATATCAATGTTTCAGTTATTTGAGATTTTTGGGTGTGTGTGTGTGTGTGTGTTCTATGAATATTCTGTTGTCCCATTTTACATAGGATATATAAATATACTGAATGGCATGTGAGTTTATGAGTACATAAATATATTGGAAAAATATTGCTACTTTGCACAGATGCGAGCAGCAGTTAAAACATTTTTTTCAGAGGTTGTTTAGGAAGGCATGCCCCCCCTCCTGAACTTAGAAAACCCTATGAAGTTGTAGGTGTGTGTGTGTGTGTGTGTGTGTGTGTGTGTGTGTGTGTGTGTGTGTGTGTGTGTGTGTGTGTGTGTGTGTGTGTGTGTGTGTGTGTGTGTGTGTGTGTGTGTGTGTGTGTGTGTGTAAAACTGAGGAAGACCTCGGAAATCATCCGGATGGTTAGGGGAAGAGGAATCAGAGAGGTTAGATTCCTGGATGTTGGCGTTTGTGTCGTTCGGCTGGCCGGTGGCGTGCGGGATTTGAGAACCAAGAAGAAAAAAATTTGCAGACAGAGAAAGAGAGAGAGAGAAACCATTTTCTAAGGAGCAGAATTTCTGATGAGCTTCAGGAAGGGAGCATGCAGGGGCTTTAAGGGGCGGGAGGAGATTGTGCCTGCAACTGAATTTGAATAAGGGCTAATCCAGGACAGCTTCCACCGCCCCCCCTCCACCCCTCACCTCTTTTTCTTAACAGCTCTCTCTTTTTCTTTCTCTGTATGTGTATATGTTTTTATAAGTGTATATATATATATATAAAGCGTGCAATGTGGTCATAAAATCTGGAGGAGGCGACACCACCAAAACTTAAATGCCCCCCCCCCATTCCTCATGATGCTGCTCTTTGTCAACACTTTCGAAGGAAAAGTTTTACTGTCATTCTCATATACAGTAAGTGTAGGTCTTGTGGTGTTTCGACATTTTTTGGGTTTTAACTGACAAAAAACAAAGCTTTGTTACAGGAGCGAATGTAGCATCCCCCCCCCTTCAAAAGGTTAGGACCCACATTGACTGTGGCCCTAGGTGACAGCTTTGATAGCTTTTGACGCTTAAATATTTTAATCTAATTTGGCTTCTAAATGAAACATTTATGCCTCTCTTTTGGGCATAAGAGGCTGCAAATGAAACAGAGGGGCTTGGAGGGGGGGGAGTCAAGGCAATATTGCTGGTTGCTTATCAACAGAGCGTGAGCATGCTGATAAACAAAATTTTGGGGAATTTAGGGACAATCTGTAGAGTGTTGCTTCCACTGTTGAGGCTGATGACATGCTGGAAACAAAATTGCAGTGTTGTTTTTAAAAATGTATTTACAATGTTATTTATATTGCTTCCTAAACCAAAACAATCAAACACTGTTACAATTAGATGTGGAGTTGTGTTAAAGATCAGATGGGTGTTGCATTCAAGGTCATAAGCTTGTTGCAAGAATGAAAGACTGTTTCAAATAGTAATTTCCCCCTCCCAGAAGAAAACAATGGCTAAGTACTCCTAAAATCCGTAGTCCTTAAACCCACCACCAGCACCTTAAAGTAAAATAAAATGAAATAAAAATAACAGGAAATAAAATCAACTAATCCTTCCCTAACATCAGCACATAATGGTTCCAGTATATTACTATGATGGCATTGCAGAGTGCGCCGATATAAATAGAATATGTCAGGTGTGGTGTTGATGTTGACAGGTTAAGAAAAACAGGGTTGAAAGAAGCGTGGTAAAATGAGAAAAAGTTTTCTCCCATTGAAATGAATGGGAGCATTCCAGTGATGCCAGTGTGTTGGTGACGCTCACACAAGTCCTGTTCATTTCTGATGAGATTTAAGTATGACCTGGCTCTCTGTGTATATTGTCCTCCACAATATGTACTCCAGTTGGTGTTCCTTAAATCTCAGTAGTTTTTTTTTAATGTAAATGACTTTTTTGTTCATTACCTAGGCCAGTGTTTGCGAACCTATGGCACGGGTGCCAAAGGTGGCACTCGGAGCCCTATCTGTGGGCACCCGACATCGCCCTTTCACAACCACCTGTATTCAGGTTAAATGTCTGCATTGGCACTTTGTGAAAAATTAGTGGGTTTTGAATCATAGTTTGGGCACTTGGTCTCTAAAGGGTTTGCCATCACTGCCCTAGGCAAAGCTGTATTTTGTTGTTGCTTATGGTGGTGGGGGGAGTGACAGCGGTATATAAAATGCTGAACATGAATGTGTTTTGCTGGTTTGGGAGAAAGTGGCTGTGTACAACCATTTCTGCATGCTACAAACAAACCTTTGCCATGTTTTGTCATTGTGTGTAAGACTCAGTGTTTATCTGTGCTGTGGAGGTGAATGGATTTAGTTACTACAGTGGACACAAGTTCCACCATAGCATAACCCCCTATAGATAGAGCGCGGGTTGAAGCGGACACACGGCCCTGTTTCCTAGTGTGACTTTGAAGAAGTCGTTATAAATCTGTCCGAAATCATGCTCTCTGTTCTGGCAAAAAAAAAAAATTATATATAAACAGACTCAAAATGCAGTGAAAAACAGGCTTTGCTGATGCCAATTTCTTGTATAGGCTTGTGTACATGCTGTGCTCAGGACAAATGAAGTGATAGGCCAGCCACGGACTCTTCAAAACTCAGATTTTACTCTTAGAAAAAGAAGGAATGATTGCAATACTGGTAGGACAAGAGATGTGAGTTGTGTGCAGTAGTGTCTGAAATCAGAGAAGGAAGGCCCCCAAACACACAGGGAGATTTCTCTTTTTCTGTATGATTATGGTGGGGTTTGTGTGTGTGTGTGTGTGTGTGTGTGTTTTTTTTTTTTTTTTTTGCTGCAGACTTGCGGAGGAGGCTGAATTGAGATGATGCCACAAAATGCTAGTCTTTGTGTTTCCTTGGTGGGGGTGGGTCAGGAGTCTAAGAGTCCGTAGCTGACAGCCCTTCCCTCTGCCCTTTTCCACTGGAAGGACCGGGCGAGGTACCACCTCTGCTCCACAATCCTCATCTGTAAAGACGATTGGTATTTATCCCTGTTTTGCTCTTAAACAGAAATCAGCATCAACTCAAGCCTGTCACCTCCTGTTTTTGTCTTGCGTTTCAGACCCTGTCCCTGGCCGTAGAAGGAATACTGCAGAGAATTTGAGGACAACACGGCAACATTTATTCTCTCGGGTGTGTGCGTGGGTCTTGGCTGTGGGGTGAGGTGGAAGTCCTGATTCTTTTTAAAAAAAAAAAAAACATTCTCCCCATGGAGGGTTCGCTGATGCAGGTGCTGTCACTTGATGGCTTGCCCGTATCAAAGGCACACGTCTGATTGTGCTTTCTACTTCTTCAGATGCAATGCTTCCGTTCCTCACATCTTTGATAGCCAATTTACCTGATCTTTCAAAAGTGAAGCAGTGCCCGATTCTTAAGGACATGGCACCTAGATATTCTCCAGTCGACCTCTTGATAAATACCCATGGGGGGGTGTTATCTGAGAGGCGTCTAACTCCCCTTGAGACCAGGAGGGCTTAAACCAGGCATAAGTTGGGCTGGGTGGTGACTTCAGCATCACTGTTTTTGTGTTTTAAGGGAGGGGGTGTATAAGGTTTCTGTCTTATTGTGCTTTTGGTACTCCGCTATATCTGGGGTGGTGTGGGTGGTGGGGTTTTCCCCATGTTAAAAAAAATAGCATGTACAGCTTCCTCTAACAGCTTTTGTTGTTAATGGTGCAGATTGGCGTAAAGGCTGTTGGTTAGTCTTTGCGCTCACCGCTTTTATCTAAAATATAGTAAAAACTTTTTGTGGTTTCTTTTTTGTTGTTGTAGTTCCTGTTGCAAATGAAGATAAATAGATCCGAGGGGGTCACTTTTTGATTTCCGTGTATTCTGAACAGGTGAGTCAGGGAAGGTGAGTGAAAAAGGAGCCACATTCCTCAGGAATTGACTGACTCTCTAACCCAGTAATCTTGAAGTCTCTTGGCAAAAGGTTGAATGCGAGCCCTTCTCCTGCTTTTCCCACTGTAGGGGGATTAAAAAAAGTATATATACCCTGTTTCCCTGAAAATAAGACATCCCCCGAAAATAAGACCTACTTAAAGTTTTGCCTCTCACTGAAAAATAAGGGATCCCCCTGAAAAAAAGGCCTCCCCGATAATAAGATAACAATAAATGTGTACTGTATTCTTCTTCATGGAAAAATAAGACATCCCCTGAAAATAAGATCTAGCGCATCTTTGGGAGCAAAAATTAATATAAGACACTGTCTTATTTTCGGGAAAACACGGCATGTTCCATCTGGGTTCCAATAAGTTAAATCCCATTAAAATGAACTGTTTTGATTTAAAGATGTTAAAGCATTTAAACCGTTTAATGCTCGTTTGACCTGTAAAATTTAAAAAAGCAAACTGAAGGAATGGAGACCTAGCCATGCTGTTGATAGTGACAAAACGATTTGTTCTGGGATGGATTTGAGTCACCTCCTCTTAACAAAGTATATGAAACACTCAAAGAATGGTTTGCTGCCATGGGCTTCTCTAGCCAAGAGGTGATTTGAACCCAGGTCTTCTGGTCTGGCAGTCTACGGACTGCATCACACTGGATCTCAGTTACCAAAGGAAGTCAGGTTTTCACTTGGCACTGAAATAAAGACAGGAGTGCCACTAGATGAACCTCCAAGAAAGGAGTTTTCACAATTTGGGCCATAGATTTTTCTTCCTAGGATATGACTGTTTTCAAATTTTAGAAATCAGCCTAGATTGTCTTCCCTAAATATCTTGATTGGGGGCAGTAAAGAGAAATCATATCAAAAGTGCTACTGTGTATTTGCACAAGTGTTTCTCTTTTTTTAAAATTAATGTTTAGAAACAAAGTAGTAAAAACTTGAGACATTGTAAGGTAGGAATAAAGACTAGAGAAAAAGTATGGTGCCCTGCAATTAAGAAATTGTTCATCATTTTAAAACTTTTTTTAAAAAAATCCCCTTTTCTTTTCTTTTTTAAATTAGACCACTTTAAATGCCTGCTCTAGTAACACTTTTTCTGAAAGAATAGGTTTTATACCCATTTTGTATTAGTATGTCATTGAAGGATGTCTAAATAAAGTAAATGGCCTGTTTAGATGTGCATTACTTGGGCTCATCTCTTACGTTTTGGTAATTATGATTATATAAAATCTTTAAAATAATAAAAATAAAAAACACACAGGGAAGGTAAGTAGAATTGTCAGCAATTTTGCAGCCTTGCAGTAGAATCGTTTGAGGATTAAGAACAAGGAATATATGTATCAAAATTTATACTTTCCAGCACAATTTACACTTTCCCGATGTTTTATGTTCCCCCAATTTTAGATAGGCCTGAGACCCTGTCTGATTACATATATTCATTTTAAAGTAAAAATCTGGTGGTGTTTCCTGGTTCTCCAGGTTGCCCTGTCAAACTGCGGGGTTGACATTGGCCACAGCCAGCCTGTTCAAAATGATGCTTAACTCAATGAGGGCTTAAAAGTTTCATAGCAACTCCCCAAAAGAAATCAGATTTTGAATCTGCCTTGTCCCAAATCAAATGCCTTTCCGACTCACAGCTACGGATGGGTCTTGGAGGTCTGCAGTTGATGTGCTAAATCCTAGAATACCACTTGTGCCTAACTGCCAGAAGACACTGACGTCTTGAGATTCTGCTACTCCTGAATTGGCATTTACCCGAGAGCGATTTTGCCTGCAGGCCTTTTATTTCATGGTAGAATTTGCACTGTGGGCTGATGCTTCAACGCAGTTGGAGGGGAAAGCAGGCTTCCTACGTAAGAACATAAGAAGAGCCCTGCTGGATCAGGCCAAAGGCCCATCTAGTCCAGCTTCCTGTATCTCACAGTGGCCCCAACAGATGCGTTTGGGAGCACAAGAGACTGGAGATCTGTCTCCTGATTCCACTCCCCTGCACCTGGCCCTTGAAGCCCCCTGGTTTTAAGCCTGGAGATAACACATCTCCATCATGGTTTGTAACCTGTGATGGACATTTCCTCCAGGAATCTGTCCAATCCCCTTTTGAAGGCATCCAGGCCAGATGCCATCCCCACCTCCTGTGGCAGGGAGTTCCACAGACTAACAACACCCTGGGTGAAAAAATATTTTCTTTTGTCTGTTCTTCTTACTCTCCCAGCCCTCAATTTGAGTGGATGTCCCCTAGTTCTGGTATTTTGTGAGAGGGAGAAGAGCGTCCCTCTGTCCACTTTACTTACTTGGTGTAGAACCTCATGGTAAAACATGACCGTCGGCAGCATCTGTTTGAATACATCTGTGTCCATGGGGCTACCATTTTTTGTGAGCCACAGCTATCCGGCCTGCTTCCTTCTCAAGGGAGACACCGTACTGACTGTTGCTTGACTGTTGTAGCTGCTTGTCCTGTCTGGAATTCTTCCCCCGTTGTTCCTAGGTCTTTTGGTTTTGTATTGCGGTGGTGGAAAAGGAGCGGGAAGAGGATAGTTCTCTTGGTCTTTCTCCACACGGCAACCAGACGGTCGGCCCTTAAGGTGGCGTAGCAGCACGACATGGTTTGTAGGGAGAAGATGATACAGACCGTTCTGGGCTGCCTCATCACCTTAAGGATTCCGGCAAAGAGAAGTGGCCGTCTGGGTGTCGGAACTGTTAAAGCCAAGGCAGTTCCCAACTGCCCCTCTTAGCATGCATAATCAGGTACGTTTGGATACACTTTCATTCATGTCTTGTGTTTCAAATTGCATGTTCTTTCCCCAATGTAAAACAATGGCACCCTCCCCAAGGAGTTCCAGAATCATTTCCCTTTCTTTTTTTTGGGGGGCTGAAGAAATTATGTAGGCATGATGTCTGTGAAGATTCTCAGTCCTCCAGATGAGTTTATCTGTAAGCTGAGTCATGGTGACTGGTCTTCTTTTTCTTGAGAGATAGAAACGTTTCGCTTCCTCAGCCCGAATGACTTTGTTTCAGACTGATGAAGCTGCTTGGATGAGCTGCGAAACGTTTGGATCTCTCAAGAAAAAGAAGTCCAGTTGCCACGACTCAACTTCCAGATTATGTAGGCATTGTTTGCATATTCCCTAAGCTGTCTGTGTCATAAAATTTCTTTCTTCTAGCTAATAATGTTGGGTAATAAGCAAGAAATTCAAAGGAGGGATACACTGTCCTTGTTACTTGTTGAGAGAGGCCACTGGAATGTGGGCAAAACTCAAAGAAAAACAAAACAAAACAAAAGACACAAAACATGTGGCACCTTAAAGACTAACTTTCATATTTTAATGTAACATTTCGTGGACTACATGTCCACCTCTTCAGACATATAGCAGCAGAATGAGATGTGCACTATAATATGGGATGGGATATACATTTCATACCAGATATTCATTGGCTGTGGTATATAGAGTTTGGGGGTGGATAGGGGAGGGGGGAGAAGAGGAGGGCAAGTTGATTAGGAGAAATGGTGGAAACATTAGGCTAGGGTCTATAAAGCTGTAAAGGATAGTTTTACAGGCTCCACTTTAAATCCACTGGATTCGTCCATTGAACCCAGCAGTGTGTGTTGACACTAACTTGATGACCACACACTTGCAACATAAAATGGTATTTTGGATACCCTTTTGCAGTAAGTCCCATTGAGTTTTGTCAATCTTCCTTCGAAGTAAAAGGTGCACAATTGTTTCCTCTTAAAAGTTGTCATTAATTCCTAAGCAGCCTGCAGCAGCAGAAGTGTTTTTGAGTCAGGAGGGGTTAAAAAAAGTGGTGCCTCTTTGCAGGATTAACTAATTCAGTGATTGGGATGGACATCGTTCCGTCTTGGAGTCTGCCAGAAAGTGCTCTGGAAGGACGCATCCGGTCCGCTGTGCTCTAGCAGCACGTAAATACTGGAGTCTAGGATTGCTTGGTTGCCCTCCAGTATTGCTTTGCTGCTTTAGTCAAGCTGGGCACGAACTCCGTGGCAAGTGGCTGCAAAAGCTTAAGTCAGCATCAAGAGGGGAGTCATTGTCTGATGATGAAGACGGCAACATCCCAGGGATTTTCAGAGATGCATATTGTATGGGTTTGGCTGCTACAAGGGTTGGGACCTTTGGCTCAAGGGTCCAATTTGCCCTTCTGCGCCCTGAATACAAACCTGGATGCCAGATTCAACCACTTTGAGCCAGGCTCCCTTAGGACACCGTTGCTGGGTGATCCCACAGCTTTCCCCCCTCCAAATGCCTCTTCTAGCATCTTGGCTAGTTCTCCTCCAGAAAGCCAATGTGGCAACAAGCTTCCTTGCCCGTTACACACTTTGCCCCTTCTGTGACACCCACACAAATCTTGCCTAGTGTTGTCATTGAGTGCCCCTGTCATGTTTTAGATGACCTTTTGCAAGTGGATGAAGTGCTGAAAGCAAGCAAGCAAAGAGTGCAATAGAAGAAAGAGACAAAATTAAGTCAATTATTTTTTAGTATTTCTTGCCACCCAAACAAAGAGGTTTTCGGAGAAGTTCCTGTATCTCCACAAAGTTCCTTTCAAATTCAGTGATATGTTAAGTGCCTATAACTCACAAATTAGAGGAATGCAGAGTATTCCTGACTCTCAATACACCACCAAGAATATCTTATTTCCATCACTCTTCTTTATGTGACAGCTATCTTGCTAACTCATCTTCTGGAATTATTAAAGGATCTCAAACATTTCTACCTCAATGGAGAGTCTTATTTTGAGAAACTGATGAAAAATGTACATGAGCTTTCTCTCATCTCCCCCTACCCACGTCCAAGATTAGCAAATGGAAAAACCCAGAGTCAAAAAAATGCCTGTTATAATCTGGATCAGCAGGAAGCGTTTTCTGCTTTTTCCTACCAATTTTTTCCTCTTGAACTTCCATTGAACCCGTAGAAGGTGAAAATGATAAAGGAGTCTCTGATGCCACAGAAACTCCAGTGGAAGCCAAGGATTTTTGTTGTTGAGTACAGCAAATGTCTTGAACCTACTGGACTAAAACAATGTGATGACCATCTTGATGTCGTAAAGCTGTTTGAAATTCCTTGTTGGTTTTGTTTTCTCCCCTCCCCCCAAACCTACTCACAGATGGAAAATACTGCCAGACAATATTGATCGCTGATTCCGCATACACAGACAGGCATAAAATTCATGCACAATTGCTTGGGAAAAATGGTGAAGGCCCAAAAATGTTGCTGGAGAAAGATGCAAAAAAACAAAAACAAAAAAACACCCCCAAAATCAAAACCACCAACCAACTAATGGTTAAGAACATAAGAAGAGCCCTGCTGGATCAGGCCAAAGGCCCATCTAGTCCAGTTTCCTGTATCTGATAGTGGCCCCAACAAGATGCGTCTGGGAGCGCACGAGACTAGATATCTAGCATTACACTGTTCATTTGAACACTGGGAAGAAGGTGCTTACAGAAGGAGGTGTTTGACAATGGAACCAACTACTTGGGAAGATAGATGGTGGCTTTTCATTTATGAGATGTTTTCAAACAGAGGATGAGTAGCCACTTGTTAGGGAGGTTATAGCTTGGATTTCTTGCTTCATGGGGGGGACTGGACGGGATGAGTGTTTTAAACCTCGCAGATCTAACATTCTCTGGATCTGACGTATTTTAGGACCCTTTTGGGAGCCTTAATTAAAACTGCCAATGATTCCAAAGAAGAAAGGAGTAGTTGATTAGGGTTTGGCTGTGTCTACGGAATGCTGCCAAAAGCAGATCTTGGGCTTTTAGTTCATTCCTGGATTGTTTTTATCCGTGGCATGCAGAACGGTTTTGAAGAGACCAGCAAACACATTGAGTAATCCAGTGGAACCCACATGTTCAGATTAAAAATATATATCAGCATCTTGGAAACAGATAGATGATTCAGGCTCAGAAAGACTGGTTGAATGCCCACAAGCAAAAGACAAGAGCACGGTGAAACCACATCTCTGGGCTTACACTGAGGTTTTTAATCCATTTTGATGGTTAGAAAGACGGCATCCCCCCCCCCAAAAAAATCCTGCCACATTGGGAAGTGAGGTGCAAGCCCAACTCATTGTAAGCAAATTGGCTCATTTCTCTGTCTTTAACGAAAACGCTTGATTTATTTTTTATGTACTGCTGAAGGATGTGAAGGATGTAGATTGAAGATATAGTGGTAGGGTTTCTTGCCTCAGTCCGTGTGTATGAAGGACTCTCTGATCCTTCAATTCTAGGATTCTGTGAAGATAATTTACACCAGGGACCTGTTTAGACCATTCTTCAGAGTTACCCGGTCTCTCTACCTTGACTTCTGCCCTTTTGAAATGATGGAGAGGGAGAGCATTGCCTCATATAGTTTTGATTATAAATAAGAATTCCTTCTATTCCACAATCATGTGGTCAGGACAGTCCTTGGTCAATAGAATGGCATCTTATATGGGAAATATCTTTCGGTGATGAGTGAAAAGTGGGGG
Organism: Phrynocephalus forsythii; assembly: GCA_029282475.1. Lineage (NCBI taxonomy): Eukaryota > Metazoa > Chordata > Lepidosauria > Squamata > Agamidae > Phrynocephalus > Phrynocephalus forsythii. The sequence goes on along the minus strand of JAPFRF010000015.1, from coordinate 11,739,443 downwards.
GGGTAATTTTTAAAATGTTCTGACCCTTACCTATCGTAAACATTCACCTATGTAAACATTTATTTGATATAATTTTAATTTGAATGGCAAATACAGCTATTGTACACAAAAAAATTATATGCATGCTTTTCCCCCCATCTGAGCGTGGGGGGATATTACTGGCTTGAGGGGGTTGGAGAGGGACCATAAATTATATCCCTCTCCTGTATCCTTAAAAGGTCCCGCTCAGCAGTGGACTTGTCCAAGTTTTGGGTGGGAGGCCAGTTTCCTGCAATTTTCTGGCAAGCAAAATAACCCTATTTTGTACCTCTCGAAGGTTTTAGCCGATTTATCCCTCGTTAGCAAGTCTGAATTGACCCGCGTCGCGTCGCATTCTTGCGTTAATTCCAGACCAAAGGTACTTCCAGTTTTACCTGATGGTGGATTCGAACCCGGCGTCGCTTGCGGGCGGGCTGCGCTTGCGCCGCGTCCTCCCTGCGCTACCGAATCCCGTGGGTGGACAGGCGGGCCGAGTGGTCGGCCTTCCCGTAGAAAAACGAATCGACTGCGCTGTCCCAGCCGTGGAATTGGTTGTAAAGGGAACGTGGTTTGAACGACCCTGAAAAGGCTGTAAAACGCGGCCAAACGTCGGGTCCCAGGGTCGGGATGATGGTTGGGGTAGTTGTTCTGAAGGGATCTGCTCAGGGCATGTGACGTGGGCCTGGGGAAGACGGAAAAGCCATCCCCACTGAGCGCTGGCTTCCCTTTGCCCTCCAAAAAGTTTTTATTTTTTAATTCCCTTCTCTCGGGAATTTGCGGAGCCGCTTCCGGAACGCGGGAGAAAGTGGCCACGTTCCCCCCCCCCCCGGCGCCCGAGGGAGCCTTCCTGGCCCGACAGGCACCCGCTTGCCAGCCCAACCGCCCCGGATTATGCCCCGGCAGCCGCCGGTACAGAAACAGTCTCCTGGAGCGCCTCTCCGGGGGATCCGGCCCCCTTCTCCTCCCCCACCCACCCAAAAGACACACCCTCCGGACCTGGCGGGCAGCCCCCAGGTGCCACTGGCTCGCGGATGGGCTGGGTGCCGCTTCCCCTTTTAAGCCGGAATGAGGAGGGGTCCGTAAGGGATTCCCGTGCGCCCGCCCGGCTTGCGTCCTGGGAGCGCCTCGCCGCTTCGGAGCGCTTGGATCGCCGCCGATGCCCGCGGAATCCACGCTGGATCTTGCATCCTCCGGGACAGTTCCGTTCACCTTGTAACTGGAAATCCAGCCCGCCGGCCGAGTAGCCTTCGGAGATGCTCGGGGGGGGGGCTTTCGAAGGCAAAAGGGAGGGGAAGCCTCCTCTCCCCAAAGCCTCTTCCCCCTCACCCTAAACGCGGACGGGGCGGCTGGGTGCTCCGCGTGGGGCGCAGACGGAGCCTCCCTTCCCGGGGCGCTCGCCGGCTTTGGCAGGAGCGATTCGCCGGGTGTTTCTAACGTACTGCTTCCCGGCGAGGCAGAGATGAAATGGGGGGGTTGTCGAAAACGATTCTTCCTGGTTAACGCGGGGTGGGTGGGATCGCGCGGGTGGATCGCCCTTTCCTCCTGCCCGGAGCGCCTTTTGGCCCCTGCAAACGGGCGCGCGCCTGGCGGGAACTCCGCACGTGCGGAGCTCCCGCCAGATGCGCGCACGGTTGCAATTTGCAAGGGCTAAACGGCGCGCCGGGCCTGGGCAGCGTGCTTTTTCTTGGCCCTCCTGTGTGTGTGTGGGGGGGGAGACAGCCTTTGTCCCTGTCCCCCGATTTAACTTGTCTCTAGCCCCCCCCCCGCCCCTTTTGCGGCCAGGCGGCTTACCAAGGGCATCCAATCAACTTTCCCTTCTCCGCTGGAGCGCCAAGAAAACAGGCAGGCGTGTCCCGCTGGAAACGGGACTCAGAGGCAGAGACAAGTTCGTCGTCGGAGACCAACAGGCCCGCTTTTTTATTTGTGGGGTGGCAAATAATCAGGTGGTCCTCCTCCGGTGGCCAGCGGGCCAAAGAAAGAGGGCACAGCTGTTGGGGCGGCGTCTTTCTCCCTCCCTTCCAGAGGACTCGCCGGCCGGCCTTCTCAGACCTCCTCCGTGGAAAGATCGAGAGCCTCCCATTGTGCAGGGGGACCCGCGCTTTTCTTTTTGGGGGGACGAGCCCAAGCGACCCCAAGAAGTCAGCTGGGCGGCGGCGGCGGCGGCCTCTCAGGAGCAAAATCCCCCTTCTGGAGCCTCTCGGGGCGAGGAGGGATGCAGGATGCGTCTCTTTTTCCTTTATGGGAAGGCTGACCCAAGGCGGTGGGTGTGCAGTCCAGCAGCAGTTGCCTGGTGGATGGATCCATTCCAGAGGAACCAGCCCGCCCGCCGCCGGGGTGGGGGGCAATCGGGCAGGGAATTCTGAAGAAGGGCTCGTGGAGGCCAAGGGTGGTGGGGGTGGGGGGGGGTTGGAAGGGACCCCGAGGCAGGGGGCCGAGAAGACGCAAAGGGATCGCGGGTCGAGCAAGAGATCCCTACCGACTTTTCCGGAAGGGCGAGACGTTCTCCTTCCTGCACGTTGGCCGGGGAGGTCCTTTTGGTTTGAATCCGTCCGTCGGGATCCTGCCTCCTCCATCCTCCATCCAGCGGGACGAGACAGGCTTGTTGCTGCATCTCCCACGATCGCCCAATTCCTGAAGGATGCTCCGCCGCTTTCACGGATGGATGGCCGAAGGGGCGTTTTCTGGCCCCTGGCGCCTCCTCCGGTGTTTCCCTCCCACTGCCACGGAGGAGATGCCGGAGGTAGAGAAGAGACAAATGCAGCAAGTTATCTGTTGCCGTTCATGACCGAATCTGCTAGTCGAAGGGGCAGCCTTGGCATTTTTCCCGCTGCCAGGGTCATCCTTGCAACAGAATGGGGGGGCACTTATAATTTATCAGTGTGACATGTACATGATAAAAGCAAAGGGCCACGTGGCCATCACAAAACACAATTGCAAAAATAGGTTACAGGGGATAACTCTATAGGCCACTCTTAAAATAAAAAAAAGGAATATTGCAAGCTTTTGAGTTTAAATAACTCTTCTGTTTGAATAAGTTATTTAAACTTGAAAGCTTGCAATGTTCCTTGTTTTTTTTTTTTAATAGTGGCCTATAAAGGTATTGCCTGTAACCTGTTTTTGTAATTATACATGATAAAATAAGCAGAAAACACTTCCCTGGGTACAGACGGACAAATCCCTATAATTTCCTTTGTCCCTTCAGGATCTCTAAGAAGAAGCTATTTTGTTTGAGATAAGTGATGCATCTTGGCGTCTTATCAGCTGCGAGGCTGTCCCCTTCACCCCTTGCTCACAGGAAGCAGCTGCCCACACGTTTTGAAGCCCAGGTGACAGAAGATGTGAACTGGGCTGGGATAGAAATTGGATCAAAGGCTGGACTCGAGTGATTTGAGACTCTTGGTGGGGCATGCTCGCATTTCCAAAAGAAAAAGGAGTCCAATGGCAGGGTGCGGAATAGATGGGGTTGGGTGGGTAGGAAGAAATGTGGAGGAGTCTTGCTAAAAGATGACTGGAATGAAGACAGGAAGGCAACAAGCAACTGAATTTCCTTTGAAGAAACTGCTTGATGCTCAAGATGGGAAATGCACAGAAGCAGGAGTACAGCGTCCTGGGTGGTTAAGCAGAAGGTGAACTAGGCAAACAGGATAAAAAGCAGGGGTGGCAACAAATGAGATGTGCAGCCGCCGCCAATGGAGGGTACCTTAGTTTCCCTGGCATGCAGTGTGCAAGTTTTAAAGGCCCTCTCCGTGCCACTGGCATTCAAACTTGATTGCTGGAGCAGTTGTAGTCACTTGGGACCAACGTGGCTGTCAGGTTTCCCTTCTGACTAGAAAAGGGGCACAAGGCATGCTTAGATATTACAAGAGGAGGCAAAGGTAGTAAACTATGCCTGAACTTCTGTTGCTGAGTCTAGTTAAGCCTGCACCAAAGCAGGCCCACTGAATTTGGTGGGAACTTGGCAGATCAACTCCTCTGTGTGTTCGCCGTGCTAAAAGACATTGCAACTTGAGTAGGTCCCCTTGAATCAATGGAATTTGCATCAAGTAGAAAATAAGTCAGCAAGTAAATCTTTAGAAATCTATGGTGAGGCCCCATCTGGAGTATTGTGTACAGTTCTGGTCACCATACCTCCAGAAGGATATGATGGAAATGGAAAAAGTGCAGAGGAGGGGAACCAGGATGATTAGGGGACTGGAACACCTTCCTTACCATCTGAGGCTGCAAAGGCTGGGCCTCTTCACTCTTGAACAACGGCGCCTGAGGTGACCTGATTGAAGTTTATAAAATCATACACGGTGTGGACAAGGTAGATAAGTAAAACCTGTTTTCCCTATTGCACAACACTAGAACTAGGGGCCACTCCATGAAGCTTTTGGGGGCTAGATCTCAAACAAATAAGAGGAAGTACTTTTTCACCCAGAGGATCACTGGATTCTGGAACTCCCTGCCAGAAGAAGTGGTGTCAGCTGTCAAGCCCTGAAAACTTTAAGAAAGGATTGGGCAAGTTCGTGGAGAACAAGGGTATTAATGGCTATCATAATGGATGCCTAAGGACAACCTCTGGGTTGGAGAGAGAGGGAGGATATCTCTCAATGCCATTTGCAGGGAATCATAAGCAGCCGAAGACATCTGCTTGGGAATACCCTGAAGCAAATGGTGAGCCGCTGTGTGAGACAGAATGCTGCACTGGATGGGCTGCGGCCTGTTCCAGCAAGGCTGTTCTTATGTAAGTTGATCTGCCAAACTGCTGATTCAGTGGGCTTACTCTAGTGCAGTCTACTGTGGCAAGCAACTGGGTTGGAGCCTCTGGCATTGGGGTGACCCTGCTCCTTAGCCCACCATCCCCAGGGGGCACGATTCACAACCACCCTGTCCAGCAGGTTTCAAATGCTCTCTCAAGTCCTCAAGCTTAGCAGCGGCTGCTTTCACGGCAGAGGGCGGCATTCTCCATAAAATGCAAGGGCTGAAGGAGGTTGCCCTGTCATCATTTCAAAGCATCACCTCATTCTTGCAGCATCGGGCCTGGCTGTAATTGAAAATCTGTGCACTTAAAAAGATATCTCATGGACAAAATGTTACATCGATTCCTCTTAGTAACGTAACACGCAGAGGAGCTCTCATTTCACAGCATTCGACACATTTCTGATATTTAATATATGTTTACTCTGCTTTTTTGTCTTTAAAAGGACCCAAGGCATCTTATGTAATTAAAACACAACATGTAAAGCTGAAAAACAAGGAGTATATATTGGCTCAGGGGGGACATTTGTTGATATAACGCAGGGTGGAACCAGTTAATTGAAATGTTCATATGGAACGAGGTACATGAAGAACAGCAGGATACATACAGTACACAGCAAAGCAACCTGTGCTTGTCCACATATGAGTGTTTAATGAACAGCTCATCTCGGCTGTTGACTTAACTGGAGTTGAATAAACAGTGCATTCCTCTCGGTTTGTAGCAAGCTTATCTGACCTCAAGCACCATCTTGCATCCGTGCCTTGGACCAGCTTGGTGACCATGAATGAGATTTATACGCTACAGATATTTAAACATGTAGAAGAAAACCAGCAGGATGAGGACATGAACAGGTCCTGTTCACAGCCACCTTCAGAGAAACAGACTTTTTATTTTAAAGAACCTTGGTGTTGTGCACGTCATACAGTCAAAAATTACAATCATTTTTTTATTTTTCACTGAAGTTTTCACACGAAGCTTGTTGGATCTGAAAGGCAACTCTGCTAAGCTGATGGAGAAAGAAAGCAAAATGAAGTCTCAGTCCGCCAGGATCAGATGGAGCACATGCCTTCCAGAAAGGCATGCGTGTTCTCATCTACAGGACCTGGGCTGTGCCATTTTGCCTGCAGGAAGCATAAAGCTCGGGCAGGTGTTTTGACATTCCATTTCGTCACTTGCTCTTTTCAGAGCAAACTGGCATCTTCTTTTTAGAATCCCTGTACGAGGCAAGTAAGGCAGCTCCAGAGGAAACCGTTTTAGCAGAACAATGTTCATTCTCTTTCAGGACCACAGCGCCTACTGACAGTTGCCCACCTCAGGCCCCCTTTGTTGGGTCCGGTGCCGCCATTTCCCCTAAAGCAGCTATCAACAATTGCCCCGATTTCTGAATTAATTACAATATAAAACTTAAATTACTTGCTTTCTTAAAAAAATAGTACTAATATAATCTCCCATCTTAAAATGTCTGATACATTTACAGTACTTGTAACTATCTCAGTTCTGAGCAGATGAGGTTTAAAGAAGGGAGGAAGAAATGCAATGTCTCGGAGAGATAAACTTGGGTCCAACACGCAGCAAATTCCCAGAAGGGAAAAGGGTTAGAATCAGTAGATCCATAGTGCAAATTTAAAAAAAAAAGATGGAGAGAGAAAGAGAGAGAGAGGAGAGGGGGGAACAATTGCACTCCCTGTTAGTTTTTTTCCAATGTGAACAAGACAAGATTTCCATACTGTACATGCAATAAATTATAGCAAGCAAAGGACAAGGTTGAAACACTCCACAAATTTAAGCTGGAGACTAAAGCCTAAGGCAGGCATGTCCAAACTTCGGCCCTCCTGATGTTTTGGACCACAACTCCCAGAATTCCAAGCCTGTATTTCCAATGCAAAGAACTGTGGGAGTTGTGGTCCAGAACACCTGGAGGGCCGAAGTTTGGACATGCCTGGCCTAAGGCAACAGAAATGGGTGCTGCGGATGTCAGCTCCAAGATGCACTGAAACCAGCCCTGTCACGCCTTGTACTTCTGTTTCCCGGTCTCACTGATCACGCAGATGTGCTGAAATACAGAAAACAAATAATAGTCTGTGTATTAGAACCTGAGAGCTAGGAAATAAACATTGTACAGATGCTTCTCCCGTACTAGGGTTACCCTTTTGCTGTAACTGACAGGAAACCAATTCTAAGTGGGCATTTTAGTTTATATTAAGTGGTCTAGAACAAAATGAACCGAGTGAGAAGGCAGCTGAGGAGCAGTCCAGGACCTTCCGGCCTGCACACTAAGCCCACGACTAAATGCCCTCTTTTCTACCAAATAAGCAAGTGCTGAAGTCCGAGTCAAAATCATACCCCCTGCCCTGAAGCATCAAAGGCCCTTGTCCTCTGCAGCATGGTGCACCAAAGTTATGTGCCTCCTCAAATACAGAGACTTAGAAAGTATGAGTGTTAGACTTTTCTCTTTTAAAAGCCCAATCATTACATGAAGAAGTACTTCATATTCATTTTTTTGCTTGTAATCCATGCATTCGTAAAGACGTCTGTGGCAACGTACACAATGACAAGGGGCTTTTTGGGGCATAAGCTTTGGTGAACCCATGGAAGCCCTGGTCTTCTTAAACTGGTACACGCTGGCACTAGGGCATGTGGGTATTTTTGCACAAGCACTGGTAACATCTGGGAGTGAAGTGTGAGGATTTTGGTCTAGAGAATGCTCTCTGTTTGAGCAACTCTGTTTTAAAATTCCAGATACACCCAAGCAAGAAGAGTGAAAAGGGTTGTACCTTAAACACGTAAGAAGTGTTCCTTTCTTATTTCTCATTTAGTAAAACAATCACTGAGGTGGTGATGGGGAACAGAGGCTGATTAAAATTATGCACAGTATGGAGAACTTATTTTTTAACCTCCCAACACCCCAAACGCTAGCATTTGGAGCCATCAGTAAAAGTAAGTGGCAGTGGATTTGAGGATGAACAAAAGACAAGCCCTTCTGACAATTTATAATTACAAGCCAGTAATGTTCATCATTGGGAATGGACCTCAACAGATGGGAAACCCTGAACTCCGATCGCACTGTCTGGAGGCAAGAGATACAGCATGGTCTACATAAATTTGAAGAGGCATTTGTCCAACAGGCAGAGGAAAAGAGGCAGGCACGGAAAGAACAAAACTCGAGGACTGGGCAAGAAACAGAATGTATCTGCCCCCAGTGCGGTAGAGACTGCCATTCCCGAATTGGTCTATTTAGTCACACTAGGTGTTGTTCTTAGGATCTCTACTCCAGGCCTGATACCACAGTCTTTCGAGACTGAAGGATGCCACTGAATGAATGAATGAATGAATGAATGAAATGCTCATCAGCTCAGGTGGCTTTATAAGGGGATTAGGAGGAACATTCATGGAGAGGATACACCTATCAGTACCCGATACCAGTCATTGTGGGGAACAGAGACAGGGGGAGGAAAGGTTTCTTGGCTTCTGACTCTCCTGGTGAACTCCCCAAAAGCATTTTGAGACTGCGTGAATCAGAAGGCTGGATTAGGTGGAAATTATTCAGCAGGGCTTATCCTGCCTTATTCCCTACAAGGGGGGAGCCTAGTGTGGTGGTCCTTCTGGAATAATTGTAGTGGAACACAAGAGCAGGAGCCTGTGGGGGTTGGGACTGTGGCAGGGCTTAAAGCGACTCAGGCTACATCAGCCTTTCCACCCATTAAGGAGGCAGCTGGGGAAACAAGAGGTTTGTCAACTGGACCACCCCCAGACGTTTCTTTCCACTGTGGCCCTAAAGATCAGGCCCACTTCTGTCCCAACCCTTCTCTTATCCTGGTTGTTTTCACCACCAGCAAGGAAAGGAAGCAGCGTTTGGAAAGGACCACCGAAGGGGGAGACAGACAGGGCGAGAAGACGTGACTCCTCTTTGGTTTTTAACCAGAAGATATATGTGAGTTACTTACATTCAAATCCCGGAAGTATTCGTTATAATCTAGTGCATATCCAACCACGAATTTGTCTGGCACTTCGAATCCAACAACTGAAACGAAGAAGAATCAATTAAAGGTGTGAAGCTTAGGCAGTGCTTTAGAAAACGGTGGCCAACTATTTGTGCCTTGAACAATCTAACTTCTTCACCGATACCGCTGCCTTGATCAGTCAATAGAGCCGCTTAAAAAGAAGTCAAGTAGGCCCATATGAATTAACGGGACACACATCCAAGTCGATTCATCAAATCCCCACTGGACACAGGCTGGATCGCTTCTCAGTCAAGATGCACAAGAGTAGTCCAGTAAACCACACTACTTGTTAAATCCTTCTGCTCATCTCTCCTTCAGCATAATATTGTTGGATTTTGCAGAATGTAGTAAGGATACAGTATAAGCAAGCCCAATCACTTTCCTAAATCTATACCCACTTCATGCTCTATCATACTCTTCTGATAGAGTAAAGTGGATAGAGGGAAGATCTTCTCTCTCTCCCAAAATGCCAGAACTAGGGGACATACACTCAAATTGAGGGCTGGGAGAGCAAGAACTGACAAAAGAAAATATTTTTTCACCCAGCGCGTTGTAAGTCTATGGAACTCCCTGCCACAGGATGTGGTGATGGCATCTGGCCTGGATGCCTTCAAAAGGGGATTGGACAGATTCCTGGAGGAAAAGTCCATCACAGGTTACAAACCAAGATGGAGATGTGTAATCTCGAGGCTTTAAACCAGGGTACTTCAAGGGCCAGATGCAGGGGAGTGGTATCAGGAGACAGATATCTAGTCTCATGCGCTCCCAAACGCATCTGGTGGAGCCGCTGTGAGATACAGGAAGCTGGACTAGATGGGCCTTTGGCCTGATCCAGCATGGCTCTTCTTATGTTCTTATGTTATGTTCTTATGTTCTCTTTTCCTACTTCCCATTTCATATTTTTTTCATCCTTGTCCCCCTAACCTCACACTGATATGTAAGGTTGCCCTGATCTTTATCACACTCTTGGAGACAATACTTAATGTAAATCAAATCCCTGAATAATAATATTTACTTACAGTCAGGCCGGTATCCCACACTTCGAGGTGTTCTTTTGACCAGCAGGCTGTTAAAAAGATTCCAAGCATGCAGAATCAATTACGGGTAGAGCGTAACCCACACCTTCCATGCTGGCTGCATGGCAAACCACTAAGTATGTCACAACATAAATATCAAACCAAGAATGACTAGGGAAGTGCAGATGGAACTCTTTTAACTGTCCCTCATCAGCAGGGATATTCAACATTTGCTCTCTCCACCTTGAAGTCCAGCCCTTCGCCATCCCACCAAGCTTTCCAGTCAACCCATCTCCTGACAGCCTCCAGGTGGCACAGGGGCATTTTTTTGTTTTTTGGCCACAGTTATGCTCCCTTTGCCATGTTTGGACACTGGTGGGGGGGGGGAGGGTCACCATTCAAAATCACTTAAAACTGTCCAAGGACTGACAAATAAAAAGGGATGTGTGCTAGAAGTTTTTTGTTTAGAGCTAAAAATAAGTTTTAAAAGACGCACACTTGGGGGCGGGAGGGCCAGGTTGGAGGAGGCAGCCCACAAAGCTCTGGAATCTGCCCATTTCTGCTCTAAATTCTAAGTGAGAAGAAGGCTCTGTTCAGAGGCATTCGGGACGACACTGAGCCTCACAGGAAGAAAACATCTGCCTGCAGCAGTCCCTTCTCTTTGCCTTGAAATCCTTGAGGGTCGTGATGCTTGTGTAGTAGAAAAGGCACCTCTCTCTTCAGCAACCAACCCGCACGCTTAACAGAGTTGCAGTGCGGGCAGGGACTCTCCCCAGTTGGCAACAGAGCGGAAAGCAAAACGCTGCATTGATCTTAACGTGGTTTCTGAAACAAAACAGGGTTTGTGACGGATTGGTCCTTGGATGGGGAGACTCGGGAGGAATAAAAGATATTTCAAAGCAAGGGTGGAAAAGCACACCGCCTGAAATCTTGATCAGCCGCTCCCGGTCAAAACTGACCACACAGGGTTACCTACGCCAACGATGGAAAAGCAAGGCAGCTCCTTCCATGCAGGCCTTGCCAGGTGATCATCACGCTTGCTCCCTCAAGGCCTACTCAATGAGATGAGCGAGCACCGCAAAACAGCCTGACACTTCCTTGTCCCCTGCCTATCTCTAGTTCTTATCACTGGCTACACCTTCATTACGAAATGTGCAAGCACTTGGTTAACACAAAAAGAGAAGGCTATTGGGATGGTGCTTCAGATTGGTAGGCAAGCAAGAGCTTGAAGTGTTTGTGCCATTTCACATGCAAGAGAGGGAACAGAGCACAACTAAAGGCCACATTCGTTTATTCGTTCATTCATTCCTTCTTCCTTTCTTAATTTTTATTAAAACAACACAAACACAAAGCAAAACAAACAACCACATTGACCTATTTCATCATGCAACCCAATTCCTACAGGGCTTTAGAAACAGGATGCCAGATTCAAGAAGCACTTGTGCGCCCTGAGAAATATATTTGCACAGACCTCAACTGCTTTTTGACTAGGAGAAACCCATAAATGCTACGAGAGGCAAGCTACTCCTTGACAATACATGCCAGTCCCATCTTAGCCAGCTTTCCCAAACTGGGCATTTCCTAGAAACTGACCCAAGGCCATGTGAAATAATAACACTTAAGTTTTGTTCCGGCACGCCACAAGGCAAGTGGTATTTGCAAGCCAATTACAGTTAAGACCAGCAGAGAAGTTTGTTTAGGAAAGCAAAAAGTGTTGCTTTATTTCAGCTACTAAGTAACATGTAGTACAAGGAGAATTCTGAAAGGAAGGAGAAAATCCTGTGGTGTAACTTTGTGTCCAACATAGCCTGGATTGAATGCTGGAAACATTTAATGTCCCGTTATTAAAAGTCTCTGATCCCTCTCATTTTAGATTCTTAGACTGTCTAGTTTTGCTATAGGGAAGCCCATGGGGATTCAGTAAGGAGGTCGGTGCTTTAAAAGTCAAGTATCTCCACCAGATTGGTGGCAGTGCCCCCACAATCAGCAGCTGTCCAGCAGCATATTTTCCCTCTTTTAAAAGCTCCCTCTACCATCCTGTGGCTCCCAAAAGCTTCCCCAAGGCGGGAAGAAGAGATCTCTAGGGAGCCTCGGAAACTAAAATGGTAGTGTAGGAAACTTTCAGTGTAAATCAAGTGTTTCTAGTGCACAGCCCAGGTGACATGGGATAGAAATTGACACCACAGGAGTTTACCCTATGTGTTTAAAAAAGGCGTATGATGGAAGATGGCACTCGCCTTTTAGATTAAAAATGAAGTTTAAGTGGGACATAACTCGTAATAACTCTTTGTCACTAAATACTGCCCCAATAAAATATACAACGGAGGACCAGTGGCTTCTAATTGTAAGCCCATATTATTCACAAGAACGAAGGATGCTTCCAAATGACGGGCTCTTATCCACTGAAGGCACTGCCTTTCCCTCCATTATTATTATTATTATTATTATTATTATTATTATTATTATTATTATTATTATTATTATTATTATTATTATTATTATTATTATTATTATTATGCATTAAGGGACCAAAAAAGCGATGGGGGAAAAAAGACAAGGGAGAGCTACAAATGGAAGCCAAGTTGTTCGGACTTCCTTCTGTTGATTATACAAGATGCTTGCCAATTAAAAGCCCTATCCGAAAGCACTCCAAAAACCCATGCTGGAAAAGGAGCAAAATTCAAAGTGATAAGTTCAGAAGGTGTGCATAACTCCTCCACACCCAAGGCACTGCTGCTTTGACCTTCTGCCTAAATGTATGGAAAAGCAAAATACAGTATGACATGGACGGACGGCAATCAAAACCTACCTGGCTACCTTTACCATCTTTGGATTGTACTGCTTGAGGAGAGACAATAGAGTCTTCATTGTTTTGCCGGTGTCAATTATATCCTAAACAGTAAAAACCAAGAAATAAGACACACAAGGGCGAGCAACACCCGGTGTAACATTTGTATCTATCAGTAAACGCAGATTAACAAGGAACATAGTTGGGAATTGATCCAACCCCGGGGGTTGAAATGCATTCAAAACCTGATCATCTCGTAACATGGCCCTCACAGGAATTACACATTTTTGTGGCAAATGCTATTACTTGAGTTATTCACAATGGAATTAAGCAGAATTAGCTCGGGTGATAAATGCTTGGCGATTCATTTAGGAAGGAAGAAAATTAATTTTCAAGTTGAAGGGTCTTCCCAATCTTGGTTGCTTAAGTGTCAGACATCCCATTTTCTTGGAAAAGAATGCTAATCTACTGTGCTGAATGTCAGTCTAGACTGAGTCTAGACCTAAGGAATGGAGGCTGTTCTGCAGTGCAGTGGTACAGCTTTGATATGAAGCCACAAGACACCCAGGGTTCCTACTCCGCATACAATTGCCCATTCAAGACAATAGTATGAACTGTAATACTTACTTCAACAATCAAGACATTCTAAAAAAGAAGGAAAAAAAGAAGCCTGTGAGTTTTTCCCCCAAAACAGACTTGCTTTTCCAAATGATATTCATCCAAACTTTTTCAGGATGACTGGTGTTTATTTCACATTCCCCTAATTCAATTTACACACACACATAGGCAGATGCTTTGTATATGATACAAACCAGAAGAAAGCTACAAATGGTGTCCTTTGGTCCAGTTCTGTAAGGTTCTAGCATTCATTAGGGCATTCTTTTGGATTCAAAACTGGCGTGTTACACAGTTTAAAAGTAAACTGATAACGCCACTGTAACTAACAATGCAAATTTAAGGAGCCAAGAAATGCACTATGTGCAGCATCCTGTTGCTTCTAATTAACTTTTGTTTTTCAGCTGGTTTAGGCACTTATTAGCAGGAAGCATGTAAGTCCACAGGAAATGTGAATTTTTAAAAAGGAGGAGAAAGCATATACTGCAAGGGGTCATCAGAAGATTTTTCTGAGGTCTTGGTGCATCATTTCTGTGATCAGAAGCCATATGTGACTGGAGACTAGAAGTGAAGACAGAACTACCTGAGGTAAATAATAAAACAAATGAAACTGAAGGTGCACACAAAGCTACAAGACAAAGCTTGGCTGAGTGGCTTCTTAACAGATTGCTGGGGAACTGAGGACCAATAATTGGGGTGTGCAGCCAAGAGATTCACTAGTGATGAATGATTTAATAAGGCAAGTTATCATACAACAGTGTTCTTCCTTACATATTGGTAAGTCATACATGTATTACTGGGAGAACAAACTTGCAACAAGCAAAAGTATTTTATTTTTGCTTTTATTTAGGTGGAATCAATGAGACATCTCTCACACCAAGTTTAGAGTTACGCCATTATCTTTTTCTGTCCCTTCTTTCCTTATACGAGCCTAGGGCACTCACAGTCCACAGTTTAACATCACAAATCACAAATACTTTATAAATAAATAGTATCTAAAATTAGAAATTACAGATGGCTGCTAAAATACAACAAACACCCCTAAAATTGTTGTTGTTGTTGTATTAAACTCTGGGAGTTTCACCAGACATACAGAAGCCACCTTGCAGGATTATTGCTAGGATAATAACTACATTAATAGGTCCTTAAAATGCGTTTGCTCACATAAATGCTGCACAGCAACGTCTACACGCCTTCTTTTATGACATACCTTCCCTGTCAAAGTAGAGAGGTCATCGCCACCGATTACTTTTATATCACCAGTTGACTGGTCATTCTAGTTTTAGAGAAAAACAGGAAATGTTAAAACAATGAGGAAAACAAGATGCGCATCATCAGACAAAACAGAAAAGAATGGCCTGTCTCAGAGATAATCAGAAATACTGTATATGGTGTGTGTGTGTGTGTGTGTGTGTGTGTGTGTGTGTGTGTGTGTGTGTGTGTGTGTGTGTGTGTGAAAACTGTGTGAAAGGACAGCTAGCCAACTCTGGGTGTCCTCCATTAATGTTAAATATAAGGAGGACACAAACTGTGCATTGTGGGTAGGTACAGTACACACAAGAAAGCATTTAGGTTCAGACATGGAAAAGTTCTGGAAATGATGAAGCTATGGGAAAACCCTTTGGATAAAAAAAACAAAAACAGAAAAATTGGTGGGAAACCACCACTCCAAGTTTCTGGAAATGTTATACCTCTATTTAGGTCCCATCTCCTCAACCTTGAAGGGGTCTTCAATCTGTGTAACCCTTCATTACCAGAGCTAAGAAAAGTTAATTTAAGGGGATAACTGATCTCAGAATCCTAAGGGTTCTGTGAGCTACAGTCTTGAAAAAAGGGCATCTTTTCTATGTCCCAATGAGTACATCGTTCTAAGAACAGAATGACATCATACAAAATATATTTCATTTTGCAAACAACCAGGGAATTGTACGACTGCTTCAAAAACATGGTTCTTCTTTAAAAAAGAAGATGTCAATCACTCATGAAACATCAATATTGAGTTTCATAAGCCCCTTAATGCCAGCCTACTAAATGCTGTAAACAATTTAATTGCTAATTTCACAGTCAACTCAGCAAAATTATGAAGTGATGTTACCAATTTAGTTGCTTCTACATATTTCCCCTCTTGCTGAGTTCCCTAATCAGATCTGTAGGTCAAGGAGAGGGAGAACTCAGAGAAGTATAAAACCCTAATCACAGAAATAATACATTCCAGATGCCACCTTCCATATACTTGGTTGAGGATTTTCTTACTTGAGTGAAATACTTTAAGCTTCATGTATTTTCTTTTTCTGCAGTGGTAAGGTGTTGCTCTGAGATTTAGCGATACAGGGCAGTGAAGAGAATACAGGAATTTAAGCTGCATGGAATGATTGCCAACATTTTTCTCTTAGATAGGTAAAGAGAAATAGTTTCTGGCAGAAAAAAAGCCATTAAAACATTAAAACAAAAACAGAGTCCCTCGTTTTCCAAAGCAATGACAACAAGCAAAGGAGTCGCCGTGAGCTTGACGGACAGCTGAAGCCTGAGCGAAAAGGATGTGCAGTTCCAGTGTTGGCATTCTTGCAGCACCCCGACTTGGCAGCTCCATGTAATCATGCATTTTTCGTCTGCAATGAAATATTGTCCCACAGCATTTCTGCCACTGCAAAGGAGATTATCGGTACAAAAACAATGCTGCGTGAACTGGCCCTAGAAGTGGCTTCAACAGCAGGCTTTCAGCTTTAAAATCCTAACTTTCCCTACTCATTGGACCCAGGCGCTTGCTTGCACAGAAGATGAGTGTCTGGTGAGGACAGCATGAGCTGTTCCAAAGCTTGGTGGGGATGTAAGCCCTTTCTCTATTCCACCACCTCCCCATCTCACCGAGAACCTACGTTGGATGAGGGATCAATGGCCCCCCATTATGGCTGCAGGTCAACCCGACAGAAACTTGAGAATTCAGGCAGGTGCACTTACACAGTAGCTCTTCAGTCTAATGAAGTCGACGGTCATAGGAATAGACTTGTCACTGTTTCGGTTCAGGGCTTTGATATAATCCAGCAAGTCAGCAAAGAATTTGTAGCCCCCCTTCAGGACGCAGAGAGCAACAATATGATGCCCTCCCATGGCCTTCATAATTTCTCGTGCCAATCTTTCTGTCCTATGGAAAAACAGAAGGATCCAAATTGCCCCATTGAGCCAATTGCTGCAAAACTATGTAAACAGTTAACAGTTATAAGAGCTATCTGCTATCACTTGCTTAGTGCTTGACTATGACTGGGCCTAGTACCCAATCTTACCAAACATACATGGCAAGATAAAACAAACAGGACTCTTTACTGGCCAATGACACGTCTGGTTTTTCTCACTTGTCAACGTTAATCTAATAGCAGGGCTGCCAAACTCTCTTGATTTTATAGGGCAACGTGAACCAAAGTATATCTGTACCTTCGACTACTTCTGGACAACTAGCAAAAATAATAATAATACAAGGCATACAGATAATCAGATAGAAAATGACATTCAGTTTGTAGAACATACTGAAGCCTGTGCCTGATTACAGAAGTAGCGCCAAAACATCTATTGTCATTCAGAACCAAGGCAGCGCTGAGAGGAATGCAGTTAAAAATGGAAAAATCATGATTCCAAGTGGTTGCTTAGTTTGGCAACACGGTGAGCTTTCTTTACATTACACAAATAAAGCTACTGACTTAGTTTACGCTCTGCCCTGACATTCATTTTCTCACTCATCTGGAATGGCTTATTTGAACATGTCCCATGTTCTATCAATAAAGATGCTGTTTCTAGTTCATTGACTTGAAGATGATTATACCAATTCTGTATGATATATGGTGGTGGCTATGAAGCGGCCTCGACACGGGCTTTGCGTGGCTGGAGGCGAGTTAAGAGATTAACATTTTGGAATTTTTCTAGCATGTCATTTGTAGCTAAAATGCAAACACATTATAGGCACCGGTTTATTAAAGATCTAAAACTGGAAACTGCTTACTAAAAGAATGGTGATAACTAGAAGGAATTATGTTCACCTCAGAGCATCCCTCTAATTTGTACAAAGGTTATATCCAGTTTAGAAGACATCTATGCTGAAGAAAGCTGGAATGCTTTTGGTCATGTTGTGAAAAACAAGTTGCAGATGATCATTCAAGGGAAAATAAATAGATAAATATCTGCCAGAAGAATTTGTTGGGTGAAGAACGGGTGATGGTTTAAAATGCAGTGCATCATCATCGCTTACCGCCATGGCATCCAAAGACATTTATTCTCCCACAGGAAAGGGACAAGAAGAAAACATTTAAAAGGACAATACTCCTCACAAACAAGCAAAAAAACTGTTTTTTCAAAAACTCTCTTTAAAACAAACATGCAGAAGCCTGGACAGAATCAACATTTTAAATGTTACTGTTAAGTCCAACAAACCTGTCCATAATAAGTCCATGGGGGATGTAAACTTTTTCTAAATCTTCCGCATAATGTTTTGGTATGCAGAACAAGTCTAAGTCATAACCCTGTTCATCATCCCCAATCTGAAAAGAACAGAGGGGAAAATGTATTAAACATCCTTGTAGTCAGTAAAAATCATTGCAACATTCAAAGCTACACATCCCTGTACAGTGTACACAGTTCATGCTTTGCATGCATGAGGCCCTGGAGGTTTCATCCTTTGCATTCCCAGCTCAAAGAGTTCAGGGTGTGTAGTGTTTATGCTTAACTGACTGAGTTGCAGGGAGACAAAGGAAGAGGTATTTCAGAAAGGTGGTGTTTATAATGGAACAGGCATTTTTGTAAGCTATGCTACTTTGTAAAGGGAGTGTTCATAATGCAGAGTTATAAAATTTCACACACACACACACACACACACACACACACACACACACACACACACACACACACACACACACACACACACACACACACACTTCACAGTGGGTAAGATGAAGAGAATGTGCAGAGGTGTAGACAGTCAGTAGAACCTCTAACAAGCTAGCTGGCCTTAAAAATCTGTGATTTGTACCTTCATAAAAGGTAATCTCTATCGGCAAGGGCATTCAATTTGCACAATCTACGCACTAACAGTGGCGACTTTCCCTGAACAAAGGCCAAACAGCTTAAGTGCTTGAATACGTGACTCTCAGAATCTCTGCTGAATATCAGGTGAGCAGCAATCAGAATGTCTTTGGATTGTAGCCAAAGAATTGGCACAATTTACAGGTATTCATGAGACCTGTAGCTTTCAAACCCTCTTTTTTTAACTCCTCCTGTGACTTGTGTCCCTCCTGCACCAGCTTGAAGGCACGGGGGGACAATCTGTTCCAAACTTTGGATAGCAGTTCGGGACTCGGCTGTAATTGTGGCACGAGGTGCAGGCTGAATGTGGCACAGAACACACCACTGTTCTGTACATGGAAAGGGATGTGTCATAAAAGCAGGAAAGTGGAACAAGGGAGTAAGTAACTGAGATAGCAAAGTTGAACTCATAGCAAGTCTTGAGAGAAGAAAAGTGGATGCTTGCAGAATACTACAGAAAATTATAAAAACAAAACCCCCACATCTGACACAGACGTCTTCCAACCAGCCCACCTTGTTTGGGGAAAAAAGCCTCTGAAGCACACAGGAGTGCCACTAATAGTCCTTATAGTCATGACATGATGATTTCACCCAAGGTGGGGGACATTATCATGCAAGTCTCAACTGTGAAAATATTCTTCTTCCTTCTGCTTTGGCATGATCCGGTGCATGAAGCAAGTCCCTTGTAAAAGAGCTCATGGCAGTTGCAAATTATAGCCTATGCAGAGCTGCATAATTTCGACAAGCCTTAGCTTTATCTATGATTCAATACATTTCATTTATACATTTTATTTATTTTTAACCATTTCTAATGCATGATTTAAAACTTCAAGGAGCACCTGGAACAGCAAAGCCTAGAAATATCAAGAATGAAACAGTGCTTGATATGATCTAAACAAATGGCACAGAGTTTTCTTGCCTGGAAAACACCTGGGCTATTTGTTCTTCCCATCCACACCACCACACATTTCTGTTGCGAACTAAGCCTGGGCTGGGGCACCTCCCTTATGAGGAAAGGCTAAAACATTTGGGGCTCTTTAGTCTGGAAAAAAGGCGCTTGAGGGGGGATATGATTGAGACATACAAAATAATGAGTAAAGTGGATAGAGGGACGCTCTTCTCCCTCTCACAAAATACCAGAACTAGGGGATCATCCACTCAAACGGAGGGTTAGGAGAGTGAGAACAGACAAAATAAAATATTTTTTTAACCCAGCATGTTGTTAGTCTGTGGAACTTCCTGCCACAGGATGTGGTGATGCCTTCAAAAGGAGATTGGACAGATTCCTGGAGGAAAAGTCCATCACAGGTTATAAACCATGATGGAGATGTGTAATCTACAGGCTTAAAAACGGGGTATTTCAAGGGCCAGATGCAGGGGAGTGGTATCAGGAGACAGATATCTACTTTCGTGCGCTCCCAGAGGCATCTGGTGGGGCCACTGTGAGATACAGGAAGCTGGACTAGATGGGCCTTTGGCCCGATCCAGCATGATGGCTCTTCTTATGTTCTTATGCATATATTACAGAGACCCAATCTGCAGCTAGATGAGGGGGTCCTGACCCCTGAGTGTAGAAGTGAGAATCAGTCTGTATGTATATGCACTGCCAACTAGACTGCAGAGACAAGTTTGACTTAATTTGATGCGACATTGGAGGAAGAAAAGTGTCCAGGCTTCCTCCTTTGCCTGTTCTTAAGAAGCCACTTGGTAATAAATGCCCACCTGGTACAAAGCAGCTGAACCCAACCTATGACAACTATAGGGTGAACATGGTTAGTGTAGATGCCAATATGGATTCGTAGCCAGCAACATTTCAGAGGTCCGGAGAGGTTTTATGCGCACAACCATGTTGGGTCTGCCTTCGTTATTAGGTTCTTCCCAGTATAATTTTCTGGCCTTTCCCCTGCACTGGGTGTATGTTTTTGTACCGGTTAATCAGCCCAAGCTGAGCACAAAAAAGAAAGGCAAAAGGGGTGGGTGGGTGCAGGGAGATTACCTTTATCTAAATGATTACAGCCCATGTTCCACTATTTGTAATACTCTTATCTAAGAGAAATGAGTGGCCCTGGGCCGTAGCCTCACAACCTTCAACTCCCTGTATAGATGGGAGGCAGGCAAGAGATTAGTTACTGCAGGGAAGTCTAGTTTCTTTATAGAGACTGGGACGGTAGAAACCCCCTAGGAACTTGAATTTAGCAAGTCTGGGAACAAAAGGACTATCAGCCCTTGGAAAGTTGGCTACCTATGGAGATATACTTCCTCACCACCTTGTGTTGTGAGTAACTCATTTTCCTGGTTCGCTCCCAACACGTTGAGACAGCTGTGCAAAAGAAGATTGAGATATGAAGTTTACCTGCTCTCTGATTCACTGTCTTATCCTGGATTTTCCAAGAAATGTACTTTTTAAATGAAAAATGTTCAGGTTAGAGGGTTGCCTTTTCATGTCCAAAATGTTTTTCAGTTTCAGCAACTGCTCTGTGTGTTTTTTTTTTAAAGACAGAATTAGCTTTAGTCTGATAAAAACCAAAGACACGCCAGAAATGCCCTCCAAACTTTGAGCAGGAAGTTACTCACCTTCGCATGTGCTCGGTGGATGTAATTGGATACACGTGGAACTGAAAGCAACGTGCACGGAACTTGCGGGCTTAATGCACCTTATGTTTTGTTTTATTATTTCTGAATAACCACAATTAGCTGGACATTGGGGATATTTTTGTAGAAAGGTGGGTTTTGTAAATGGGTGCCTTATTTTTCTCTCATATACCCCGCTCACAACATAGACTTGCAATGCTTCAGTAATTCCTTTTCAGGCTTCTCAAGATATCATCCACAAACATCAATATCAAAATCACCACATGAAAACTTCCTTCCGTCACCATCAAACATTTTAACTCACAAAGGCCTTTACAGCAGAAGATTCACAAACCAATCATATTCAATATTCCCCTTCCTACAAAGTTCACCAGCCAAGGAAAACAGTACTCAAAAATAAACAACCTGAGGCCACATACCGACCTTTTAGGCCACATCCAACCAAATTCATTTTAAAAATCCATCACATTCAGAAGTCCTCTTTCCCTATTCTCTGCATTTCACATCAAACATGCCTAAGGCAAAGTTCGTTCTCAATCCAACTCCATGAACTTCTCCAAAACCTCCTACCAACTCCTGCCTTCCTAATCTTCTCTTGGTGCGTTATGGTGTTTTTCCATTAGAGCATGCTAGCTGTTTGTTGGCCACCTTGAATCTCTGAGAAAAATGCAAGTTACACATTTTAAATAAATAATGGAGGCAGTTTATTCAAGTGAAAAAAAGGCAGTGCTTTCAATACAGGATCAATACTGTATTTAGAAGGGGGGGGGGAAACCAACGTCCTGTTGTGGGGTGACCTAGCTTGTTGTGGTCATTGTCATCATCATGATCACCATCCCATCTTCTTACTACTGTCACGACTATGGTTCCTAACACTATCACCTTTCATGATCTTCTCTCTCCCTGTGTTCTTGGAAACCAGTTCTGTATTCTGTCCTTGCCAATTCCTGGGCAAGTCCTTAGCTTACTTATTTGATTTACTGGTTTATTGCTTTACTGACTTACTGACTGACTGATTGATATACAGTACAACCTATCTGGCTAGCAAGGCCACTCTGAGCCATTTACACCAAGACAAACCAATAACAAACAACATGAAGTGATACAAAATGATGTTGCAAAGGAGAGGTTTCCAACCTAAAGGGAACAATGTACCTTTTCCCCACCTTGACTTGCCGGATTAAATCCTTCTGTTTTTAAGGCGGGGTGTCCAAGCCTCCCGTTTGGAGCTGGTGATGGATAAACTCTGAGCCCTCCTTTCTCAAACTGAGATGACCTTCCACCAAGGCGTGGGGTGAAGAAGCAACCAGAGCCTAACCCCTTCCAGCCCATCCACTTCTAACAATCCTCCAAAAAAAAAAAAAAATCAATTCTTTTTGGTGATGAAAGGGGGGTGCCTCTTCTCCACCCCCCCACTGTGAGTCCTATTCCCCCTTTGGAGTGGCTGTGTGTGTGTGTGTGTGTGTGTGTGTGTGTGTGTGTGTGTGTGTGTGTGTGTTTAGTGGTGGTTTGGGTGTGTGTACGTGTGTGTGTGTGTTTAGTGGTGGTGTGGGTGTGTGTACGTGTGTGTGTGTAGTGGTGGTTCAGTGTGTGTGTGTGTGTGTGTGTGTATGTGTGTGTGTGTAGTGGTGGTTTGGGTGTGTGTGTGTGTTTAGTGGTGGTTTGGGTGTGTGTACGTGTGTGTGTTTAGTGGTGGTTTGAGTGTGTGTGTGTGTGTATGTGTTTAGTGGTGGTTTGGATGTGTGTATGTGTGTGTATGTAGTGGTGGTTTGGGAGTGTGTACGTGTGTGTGTGTGTGTATAGTGGTGGTTCAGTGTGTGTATGTAGTGGTGGTTCAGTGTGTGTGTGTGTGTGTGTGTGTGTGTGTGTGTGTGTGTGTGTGTGTGTGTGTAGTGGTGGTTCAGTGTGTGTGTGTGTGCAGTGGTGGTTTGGGTGTGTGTACGTGTGTGTATGTAGTGGTGGTTTGTGTGTGTGTGTGTGTGTGTGTGTGTGTGTGGTGGTTCAGTGTGCGTGCATGTGTGTGTAGCAGTGGTTTGGTGTGTGTGTGTGTGTGTGTAAGCTTTTCTTACCTCTGAAATTTATTATTTTTAATGCAGCTGCTAAGAGGCCCACGTCTTAGGTTGCAAGGGAGACCTTTCTCTTCAGCCAACCTTTCCTGAATGAGGGAATACTTACTAATGTGACTTTTATATGGATCATACATGATTGCATGGACTGATTTCCTAAGAACACCAGCGTTTTCCCTGCTAGTTTCCACCCCCTCGTAATGGATTCCCCCTTTTTTTTGCGTGCATTTTGTAGCTCTAATAATATGTGACCTTTTAAGGCTCTAAAGATGCCTCTCCTAATTCCCTGTCCTCAAACTTTGAATACAGGTCTGGCTGTATAATTCGCCCCTCGCTCCTGTTAATAAGCCACCTTGGGTCCTTTTCCAAGGAGAAAGGCGGGTGGGTGGGGTGGTGGGGAAAAATATTCAAAAAAAAAAATAAGGCGCGCCCCCCCTCTCCCTTCCCCATCAGGCCAGCTCTCCTTTCCAGCCCAGCCGCCGACCCAAGATGCTTTGGCCTGCCATGGGACACCTCCCCATCACTACCACTACCACAACCACACACACACACACACACACACCCGCCCGGGCGGCGGCCCTTCTTCCTCACCACGATGCAGGCGCCGCCACCGCCACCGCCGCTTTCGCTGCTGCTGCTGCTGCTGCTGCGCCGTTGGCGGCGGGGCTCTGCTGGCCGGCCATGGCGCCGCGCCGCTCCCCTCTTCTTGAGCCACGGCCGGCGGCGGCGGCGGCGGCGGGAAAGCGGCTCCGAGGAGGAGGAGGAGGCTGAGGTTGAGGTGGGAGAAGGAGGAGGAGGAGGAGCGGCGAAAGCGGAGCCAGCCAGCCGGCGGCCAGGCCCAGCCCAGCCCAGCCCAGCCCGTGCCCGCCCGGGCGAGTCTTCTTCTTCTCCTCCTCCTCCTCCTCCTCCTCCTCCTCCTCCTGCCGCTCGCCCGCCTCCCCCGCGCCGGCACAACATGGCCGCCGCCGCCGCCGCCGCCTTCCCCCTCAGGAGAGGAGAAGGAGGAGAGCGGGAAGAGGGCGCGCAAAGGGGAAGGCGCGAGGAAGCGTCCCGCTCTCGACGGAGGGGAACGGCGGCATCCCCCCCCCCGCCGCCGCCGCAAGGGAGCGGGGCCAGTCAGTCAATCCATCAGTCAGTCAATCAATCAATCAATCAATCCATCCATCCATCCATCCATCCATCCATCCATCAACAGTCCATCCCCCCCCCTCACCGCCCGCGCCTCAGCTGAAATTAAGCACACACGCCCTCTTGCTGAGGAAGAAGGCGGCCGCTGCCCCCCCCCGCCGCCGCCGCCGCCCCGCTTTTGCTGACCGCGAAAACCCCTTCAGTGAGGCGGGAGGTTAAAAGAGGGAGAGGTAACGAGGGACCCCCTAAAATGGTCACCATTAAAAGAATTATTATTCCTGTTAAAAAAGAAAAATACCAGGCACAGTGAGAAACTGGACTGCCACTAGGTAAAAAAATAACGTTTTAACAACAAAAAAAAAAAAAAACCCTAAGCATCCCTTAAATATCTACATAGTAGGCATATGCTGTTCCTGTTGCTCCTGTTCCAGTTGTTCCCCTTGTTGTTCCTGTTCCTGTTGTTATTTATATATTTATATACAGTGGATATACAGTGGATAACATAAAATCTGTACAACATAAAAATTCCAGAGATTTTGTATAACATAAAATCTGTAAAACTACATAAAAATGGTCCAGAGATTACGGACATTTGCTCAATGCATTCCTATGGGAAATTTGGCAAATCTTCTACTACATAAAATTGGTCCACTATTAGGGTCTTACTCCATTTTCAATTACATTCAGGCTACACATTGCCCCCAGAAATTTTTACTAAAGAATATTTGCTTAACAGATTTTCATTTGGAATGAATTAATTCCTTTATACAAGGTACCACTGTATTTATATACTGTATTTTTATTTATATTTATAGGCCGCCCGATTTTCCGCGAGGAATTCAGGGTGGTTTACACTTATGACACAGTCTGTAATATTATTATAGACACAATATACTGCTTCCTAGGAGCCTTTGTGGTGGTGGTGGTGGTGGTGGTGGTGGTGGTGGTGGTGGTGGTGATGATGATGATGATGATGATGATGATGATAATGATGATGAATGTTGCAAGGCCTGGCTCCATGCCATCTCAGTTCCTGTAATGTCTCTTAAGCAGTTGTATTTCCTGTTTGATCCTTCCATAGTTTTCAGATAAAGATCTAGTACTATATGTACTGTATATGCATATGATCTAAATGTGTTCATATATTTGGCTGGATAGCTCAATGGTTTTAGGTATCTGAGATATAACTGAGATATGTATCCATGTTTGAATATTTTGGTCACCAGGCAAAACCACAAACAGGTTTTAACTTGAGAAAAGATAGTTTTTAAGACCTGACCTACTTCTTGTATATTTGATGTATCCACAGTACTATGCCCTGACATCTAGAAGGATGAAGGACAGTGTATTGATGTTTAAAGCATCAGTCCAAATGTGCCCTGTTGTTGGTCTGCAGCTACCATTAGTGATTATTGACCATGTTGTGCGAGATTGATGGAACATGGAATCCAAACATCTGATGGGCCACTTGTTCCTAAGCCCTGCTTCACAGGAAGCTTGGTAACAAACCAGAGCACTGCTCACAGAGCATTTGAAGTAATTTTCAAGGAATTAGTGTGTGAGCCTGCTAACAACACCAGGTGTCATGCTGAGTTTTAAAGTCTATCATTCATGAGGGCATGCGTATTCCAGCTTCAGTTTCCAGTACCTCCCAGTCATGCCCCCTCCCCAAAATCCCTGGGAGTTTCCGCAAGTTGAACCCAACTGCTAGTCTAGGTGAACTTGTGGTTGAAGGCAGCAGATGGAAAATTCCCATGTCAATATTTGTTCTTCTCGCCCACCGTGATCCAAGTGGAGGAAATAGGCAATTAGGAGAAATCAGAACAATTATCCTTTTCAAGTGTTAGTGGCGAGTAATTTATTTTTCTGCCATAGTGCTGCATTGTACGCCCAGTGAGAACAGTGTGTAGCAATATGTTATTTTTAAAGGTAGCAACAACATCTATTCATAAACATTTTGTCCAGGTGTCAACCAAGTCTCCTGCAGCTCCAGTTCCATGGAAACTGGTGACACGAGTTGTACATGATGATACAGTTTTCTTTGTATGCACTCAGTTGGATACACTTGGGCAAAATAAATGCAAATTGCAAAACCCTCTAGGCAGGGACTCGGTGTAATTTCTGTCCTCTGTTGAGGCAACACGATATAGTTATGTTAAAAATGCAAGCAGTGTTTCCTGCTCCAGTGGTTGCATTGTTGGTGGTCCGATTCATGGTGGTTAATATAATGTGAGCAGTCCTTTTCTTGGACACGAAAAGAATCTGGGCCCTTGAAATGATCTCCCCAGATTGCTTTGTTGTAATTGGGACCGAGTTGGCGAGAGGTTGATCCTCTCATTTGCACTATCTGCCAGTTGTTTCTATTTCAAGTTTGGAGCTGCAGCAGAAGCCAAGAGGCTCAAAATAGTTTCCCTGACTGTCCAGATTACACCACAGGTTCTGGTTTTATTTGGAAGCTAAGTACATTCAACCTAGATATCTTTTTACTATACTCCTTTGATAACTCTCCAACTATCTACGACAGCAATGGTGAACCTTTTAGGGGATCGAGTGCCCAAACTGCAATTCAAAACCCACTAATTTTTTTGCAAAGTGCCAATACAGTAATTTAACCTATATACAGGTGGCTATGAAGGGGCGATGTTGAGTGCCCACAGAAAGGGCTCCGAGTGCCACCTTTGGCACCCGTGCCATAGGTTCGCCATCACTGATCTACGAGTATATGTAAATCCCACATATCTGTTTTCCTGGATCCCTGAAAAAGGCTGCAAGATATTGACAGGCTGAAACACATAAGGTCTTTTAAGAAATAAATGTTTTCCAGCATTTTGGGAAGTGCCTCTCCTATATGTGCATTTTGTTTGGATGTTGTCTACTTTTTGCCATCTTTTGATCAGAAATCATTGGTGTCATATCTTTTGGCAAGAAGGCAGGGAAGTTTCATCTTCCAATGGGCAGCCAAAACTGTGTTCTTTATATAACCTTTAGTTCTAAAACTTTAAAAATGGGTGTTACTGTTGCTGTCATATTGTAAAATATATTGCAATTTGTTTTATGATAGTTTTAAATATTGCCTTTAAAATGATGTCAGTTACCTTGGTTCCTTTTTAAGGCGAAAGGTGTGGTCTGGTGGGTGGGAAAAATCAATCATTCAGTCAGCCAGACATTCAATAGCTAGCAAGAAACTGAAGTGATTGACTGAGGGGTTAGGAAGCCTCGTTATCTATGGAAGGCTATTACAGGGAGCCCAGCTAACTAGTGAGTCATTTCCATGGCATATTAAATTGATCTGCAACACTTGATAACCAGTAAAGGGGACTCTTCAGATGTCTGGCTTACAGACATGCATTAGTCTCATATAGTGAGTGGTAATCCAAAAGTTCTAGAGGGCAAAAAGACCCTCACCCCCTGTTTCAAACTTTCTTTCCTCCAGTCCAAAAATCAGGGGTTAAAATTCTAGCAGGCAAATAAGAAAACCAGATCTTTTGAAACCACAGCCCCTCTAAGCATTGCAGGAGGGAAAATTACTGCAGGTTGAAATTAGACTAGTAAGAGAATTTCCTATTGAAATTACGTGCATAACATCATCCTATTTTTAACTGAAGCCACACAAAAAAACCTGTTTCCAGTACTGTCAGCTTCTTTTCTGCATGGCTACCATTTAAACAGGAAGTTAACTTAAAAGGAAGGGCTTAAGCTCCTCAAAACCTTCAGAGGAACTGGAAAGTTCCACTGTCAGTGGATCTCTGACTTAATAGGGTTTGGGTGGTTTTTTGACACCCAAACACTCACACTGGCAACTTCACTATAAACTGGTGAATACTGGGAATTGCATTAACCTTAAATTATTAAATTGTGTGTGTGTGTGTGTGTGTGTGTGTGTGTGTGTGTGTGTGTGTGTGTGAGAGAGAGAGAGAGAGAGAGAGAGAGAGAGGCCAAATGAAGTATGTTTGGGTGATCGGTATGCAAGGACACTTAACACTAACAAATAATGCATACAAAATGTACATGCTGGATGTATCAGTGTGTTCACCTTCTTGATAACAGTCCTGGATACTGATATGTCAGTATTACAAAGTTCAAGAACAGTGGAAGCTGGCATAACTTTTCATATTCTCAGCTATATATCCGCTTGACATTAGGGTGGGTTTTCCCCCTTCCTAAACTTAACCCCCCAAAGATCTCACAAACAAGGCTACAGAAGTTGTGCTTGGACTGCTGTTTTATTTTTATCTCCACCCCCTGTACGCTATCTCCATATGGAGATGGTACACATTCTGTGTCGTCATGGTGAGGTGCACAACACCAGCAAAATGTTCAGGCCATGGCAGGTCAAGTATTCCTGGAGCAAGGCAAGTCAGGACAGGCACCTCCCTATACCGTATATATTACTGTGCTCAGACGGGCTGAGAAAACAGAAGTAAAAAAAGGTGCCTCTGCTATATTAACAGTGCTTTGGAAACAATCGGTGGGGTAGCAGATAGCTTGCAAGTGGAAAAATGATCCCTGCTGGGTTATGGCACTGCCAACTTATTTTGAGGTGAAAGGCAGGTTTTGATGGGTAAGAACTGTCAGCATCAAGCCAGGCGGGCCATCTGCAGGTACCGACCTTGAGGGATGCCCGGAAAGTATCAAACAGGAGCCTTCTTGGTGGTTGCACCTCACCTTTGGAACCAGGTTCGGCAAGAGATTCGCCTGGTAACTTTCGTACAAGCCTTCAATTACTGAAAACCTGGCTTTATAGGTTGGCCTTCCCTGATCATTCTGTTTCAACCTCCTTATATAAATAGGACGCTATTATTTCTCCCCGCCTTATGATAATTTTCTGTTAGTTCCCCCAATCTTTTCTTATTTTGAATTGTTAAATGGTTTTGATGTATTGTATTTGTGCTTATTTGCTTATTTGTTCTTTTTATTATGATGATTTGATTATTTAGCTCATGTTGGTCTGATTGATTAGTTATTATTTACTATTTTAAGTTGTTTAATCTGTTTTTATATTTTGCCTATGCATGTAAGAGTAGCTCTGGACTATCCAGCGATGGTGGAATTGTACTTTCCAGCTAGAGAGCATTTTTATAGCTCAGATCAGATGTGTCTGCCAACCACAGGAAAACATGGCATCATTGGCAACTTCTCCCGTATTCCAAAACCTCTAGCTGAGGCAAACCAGGTTATTTGCACTGTTCAAGTCCTCTTGGTCAGCCCATGTGGTTTCAGGTCGAGCTCCAGTCCTCAAAATGATTATTTCAGTTGCTGAAATGTATTTGCTAATACATATTTGACCTATTTCTCCCAATAATTTGATTGTAATTGTGTTTACTTTGCTTTGAGCCATCTTGTTTGCAAAGGGATAGGGCATTTAATAATAAATGAACCAACCAAAGAGGGATCGTCTAGTTCTGTTCCATTTCCGGTGTTGTAGTAACCTCTTTGGTGCCTCTGAACGACCTGTGAGCTGTCTGATGTAAAACAAAACACAAATGTTCCTGACTATATTTATTTGCAAAACAAAGATGGGTTAAATGATCTAGGTTGGTCTCTGTGGAGGATGCATCAAGGATGGTTTCTCAAAAGCAACCACCCATCACTTCACTCAGTAGGCAAAACATTTCAGACGGAGATTTCATGAGATGAAGTTGCTCTCCCAGCTGACAGTTGCTGGAATTTACTGCCAAAAAAATGTGAGTTAACTTCCCCATACTCTGCAGGCATTTGGCCATTTCCTATGCTTTGCCTGCCAATCGTTTTACATTTTCAGACCTTTGCTGGCAACAGAGGACTCAATCATCACTTTCCCTCATTAAGAAATGGTACCGCAAAGTCATAAGCAGCAATAATTTTTTTAAAAAATTATAGTATACTGTCTTCCCTTCACAGAGCTCAAGGTGCTTCTTCACCTCCTCCCTTTCAACAAAAAACCCAATGAGGTAGGTGGGGCTGAGAACAGTGCCGTTGCCTTGGTGTCACCCTGAATTTCAAGGCCAAGTGGGGATCTGATCCCCAGGCAGCCCCACCGCAGACACACACAACTGCTACACCACATATCATTTCCACCTCTATGCTTATCTCCCACCAGAAAACTGGTGCAACACTTGTCAAGGGCCTTCTGCTGAAACATCCTTGAGATCGGAACAGTGGGTATGAATGTATTTGACAATTTAATCCAGGTGTGATAATTTTGGGTGCCATGGAGAAGCACAGTTTAAGAGTATTACGCTGAAGGCCTTCAGAGGCTTATTTCAGCTTGTGAATCATTTATGAATCGCCAGAATTGTTCCTAGTTTTATAATCCACCCCCAGCAAGTGTTCAGAAACTGGCTGCCAGGACAAGTTATTCAGAACACACTGTATTGGTTTCTCAGCCCAGATCAGTTCAAAGGACTGCCTATGAGTTTTGGGGACCTTAAAGGATATATGCCTAGGGTACTAGAAGACCGTGGCAACCTCTATGAGATCAGCTCTCCCAAACTCTGAACTCCTTACTGTAGCAGACATGACTCATTTTTCACTGTGCAGGAAGCAAGCCCTGGTCAGCTTTTAATGTCCAGCAGGCATGGACCATGTAAATCTTCCCAAATGCTGCTGGTTTGCAACAACACACTGTGCCTAGTCCTACTGCTAAGGGCTCATTTCTGAGCCCCTTATTTGGATATTTGATATGATAAGGCTTTTTGTGATTCAAGCACACAAGAACTGCTCTTACTGAATTGCCCTCCCTAGAAGTACATGAAGCTGTGTTACAAATAACATGAACAAAATTAAGACTTCCTTCAATTCTTCTCCCAACAACTTGTACACAGACCAAACTGTTCAGCTGTGGACGTGAGCACCATTTTAACAACAAAAACTATTTTTATGGAGGGAGGATCTGGTACCTGAAGAATAAAAGGAAGCTGTAACCAAGGAACAAAGCGAAAACAAGGCATCAGGAGGAGAACAAAGCAACTACAGACACTTTTGACATTGCTTCTTTGGTAACAGAAAACCATACACCATGTCATAAACGACTTCTCCATATTATCTGCATGGTTATCACTATGGGTGGTGTATGAACTTTTCTCTCTCCACTTGGGAGCCAGCAGAAACCAGGAAAGTAACTAATGAGACTGCTGTTCACAGCAAAACATTGTTTCCCAAGGTCAGAGGAAAGATTGGAAGTATTCTCACTCGCCTGATATACGGTGCCACATTTACTTGATCTTCTGCTAGCCAGCCGTGATAGAGAAGGTTAAATACTTTCTCAACCAGCACAAGGGTCTGCTTCCATGTAGCTACTTATGTCCCTTCTCTTGGAAATGCAGCCCTCAAGACAATGTTGGATGGCAACTCCCTGCCTAGTGAAACCTCGGGGAGGAGAGGAACTAGAGTCCAAACATATCAGGAGAGCTGCATAGTCCCACCCCTGCTGTATCAGCAACACCACTGGATTGTATCGCCATCTAATCTCTTGCTGCTCATGTATACCTGGCTCTCGATCCCCTTGTGGATTTTCAAAGGCGAGTTCGCCATGCCTGGAAAACAGGGTGAAGTTTTGTGTTTACGGACCACCACTCCCTGCTTCTGTGAGCATTCCAACGCTACCAATACCTCTCCCATTAACCTTCCAAGCTCACTGTTACAGCTTCTCTGATTTGCAGCTGACATCTTGAAGGAAAGCAGAGGCGAACAGGAGAAAGGCAGCAAAAGGGGACGGTTGCAGCAGAATGAGAGCGAGAAAGGACAGCCAGCAAGACAGAAAAGAGAAGGGGGGAAAGACAGCCGTGGAAAGCAGGGGGAGCAAGTGGGACAGCAAGAGATGGGTAGAAGGAGAGAGAGAGAGAGAGAGAGACAGCAGAGGGGGGGACAGAAAACATGAGGAAAGCAGAGCACGGTTGGGAGAGGAGGCTTGAGAGGTATCAGGGAGACTATTTTAACAACGCCCGTCCGGAGAAAAATAGGGTTCAGTTTCATGGTGTCTTTCTCTCCTGTTGCCGTGCGTGGACTAGGTCTCAAGTGCCAGAACTGCAGCTTTGTTTTCAGGCGCATTCATGGCCAGTGTGGCCCACCTAAGGAAGTGGGCCGTGGAACTCTGCTGGTGGCGGAGGACTGCCGAATTCGCTCACTCGTCGATCTATCTGGCCGTGGAGCCTGAGGTTGGGAGTTTGATCCCCTACGGTGCCTCCAGAGGAAAGAGCCAGCCTGGGTGGCCCTGGGCAAGCTGCACTTTCCCAGGGCAACCCCCCCCCCAGAAGGAGGGAATGGGAAAACAATGGTGATGACAGTCACGGGGGCCTACCAGGGATGTCTGTCTCCTCCCTCCTCCAAAATAAGGCAAGCCCACCTAACTGCTAACATTCTACATCCTTCACAAGGTGTTTGACTTTCCTGCTGGCTATAATCAAGGCTGCCATCATGCATAGGCCTTCTGGCTCTTGAGATTTAGTGCTTACATAAGACCTTGTTCTTGAGAAGTAGTCTTATTACCCTGGTTGCAACAGGTCATTTTGAAAAAAATTGTTTGGGATGGTGCTGGTATTGGTGCAGATTATTCTGAACATGCTGCCACTTGCTGTGCCCCTTCAGGGCAGTTCCAAACAGAAATACAGACATCTAACCCCTGATACAGCATATTTTGTATCCGGAAGCAATTATAGGAAATCAAAAGGAGAGAGAACTACTCGTGCCCGATAAAACTCTGTTTCAGTACAAGTTGCGCCTTTAATCTTGAAAGTTACAATACAAAATAAAAAAAAATGGTCAATAGCGTTAAGAGCAGTTAACAGATTTATTTTTATACACAACTTTTCTACTAAAACTGCATTCTTCTGGGAAATTTTCACACCCAAATGGGTTGAATTCCAACTTGAGTCTTTGAAGTTCTTATACACAATAGTTGAGTCCCTCGAGACAATGAAATGCATTTAAAAAAAAAGAGACAATAAAATATTTAAAATTAAAAAAGGAAATTAAACAAGGCTTCAGAAACATCATATCATGAAAAGATGTTTGCACTTGAGTCATTGCGATTTTTCATCCAATTCTCATCACATTTCCATTTGCTGCTTGGCCTCAAATTCAAGAGATAAGAATAATACCTAGAATAAATTTCTTAGCTTGCTTATGAGTATGATTTTCTCACTGTGCTCAAAACAAGTTTCACTAGCTCAATGAAAGACACTGCTGAAAGTAACCAGACTTCTATGGGAGAATAACTGGGATATTAAGACTTGGCATAATTTCAAGGTAGTTAGGCTCCAGTAGAGCATTGTGTAGATTTAACAGCATTTGGATTGCTGATTTGCCAAATACTGGAACATTCCTATATAGTGGTCACAAGACCCAAAATAAATACTGACCTTTAAAAAAATTGAACAAAAAGCTAGAGTCTTATTCTCAATTCTTCTTAAATCATACAGGATCTGTGTGTATGTATATTGGAAAAACATGATGTGTTTCACGCAGCACAGAGCACTTGAGGTATGATGTCCAAAGGAGGTGGCTCAATTCCCTAGTGAGGGTTAAAAGAGTAATTCTGAAATCTGAAGGGCTGGTGGTGTTGCAGCCTCCAAAAACGAGCACTCTTCCATTGCAACTGGCCACGGGTTGCTTGTGAAGCAGGATGAAGAAAATAAGGGATGGATGGACCAGAGGTGTGTATGCGGGTCTAGAAGAAGGAATGAACTACAACCTTTTGGCATGAGTACCGATGCTCACAGGTTCTAGTTGATGGTGGCCTGAAGTCTCCAGGGAGGAACCATCATTGTGGAAATAACCTAAGTGAGTTAAACATCCTTCTGGAGCTGTAGAAACCTTTCTTTCTCTTTCTCCTCATCCTAGTTTGCTTTAGCAAAAAAAAAACCAGATGTGAAGCAGCTTCCCTCTTGGTTTGCCTCCATACTTCGTACACGATTGTTAATGCAAAAGGCCTCCCTTGCAGCTTTGCTCTCGCTCCAGTCATGTGCCCAACTTTGCAAGTTAAATTTCAGGACATACCATGGCATACAAACCCACGGAACATATTCCAGTCTTAAGAGGTTTTATTCAGTCCAGAATGAAAAGAGCTTACTGTCCCAAGGTCTGCCCCAGTTTTGACACTTTACATGTTTATTTCTCATTTATAGTAGTGTTTTGGTTGTGTAGTTTCTCTCTCTCTCTCTCTCTCTCTCTCTCTGTCCTGACACTGCGGACAAACTACACATAATATCAACATATTAAAAAAAAACCCTTCTGCTGCTCATTGAAGGCTCACACATTTGAATGTTTCAGGCAGCTAAATGTCATTTCTAACAGTCAGGCAGTTTTTTTTAAAAAAGATACTAACCCTCTTCTGACTTTACAGAGCATTGAAAATGAAAGTCAAAAGTTAGCAGTTATGAATGTCTTAATTCAATCCGAGCTTAACTCTGTTACTTGAACCTGTACAAAAGAGGATGTGGGGAGGGAGAAGGAGATTTTTTTTTAAAAAAACTTGAGAATAAAAGGAAAACATATTACCAAATTGAACATGTCAGCTATGTTTATTGGAAAGAATGCAGCCTCTTCTTTGAAGTTAACTGAATTTGATAAATATTCCCACTGGCTGTGCAACAGGGCTCTGGTTTAAAAAATAAAAGGAAAAAAACCAAAAACCAAAACCAAACACCACTTATTGGCATGTGCTCAGTTTAAAATGTCTTACCACTAACACAACTACGTCAGTTTTACAGTAGTGTCTTGGGGGAAGAGTGGCAGGTGAAAACTTCCATACCTAGTTTCCATTGAGCTGCTGCTGCTGCTGCTGCTGAGGAACTCCAGAAGTGTCAATGACTGACTTCTCCCGGCTTCTGCTTTCTCGTTCCTCATCTTCTTCATCTCGTTCATCGTTCCCACTATGGTTTTTACAGTACAGCCTAAAGGCAACGCAATGGCACAACGTAGGAAAAGAAACTCAGATGAAAAGCAAGCTGTTAAGATCGTGTTCACTCCATCCAGTAGCTCCTTCAGTGTGAAACTCCTGAAGTTCTCTGAATGACTGTATTTTATGTGCTACTAGCAACTGCCCTGGACTTCTTTAATGAACCAGAGAGTGCCGAGGTTGACTTTAAGTGCTAGGAGATGGGATAGAAGCAGGGTGCTTTACTTTTCTTGCTGTACTTCTAGACTAAATTAGTTTCTGTTGGACTTGGATTTCAGGATGTGAAGCAATCAAAAAGCCCCCTCGTGCCCCCAACAGCCCCCCGAGCTTCCCATGTTGGCACATGCCAAGGTGCCAGCATCCAGAAGTGCTAAGAGCCAGGCACTCACACTTCTGAAACAACTACCTTGGTTTTTCAAAACACTTGGCATCAAAATCCCTCCGTGAATACTATCTGAAGACACAGGTAATCCAGAATAGCACCTCTGACTACTTCAATTAAACAGATTAGCAATGTACACATTAACTGTCAGATAGTTGCATCTATTTTCTACGTATTAAATTAAACATACTACTGATAATAAAACTCAAGATGCTCAAAGCAAGGGAAGACAAATACAGGGCCTTTTAACAAACCTGGATCATGCAAAGAAAACAACTACCCCTCAATATGGTCTATGGTCATTGTAAAGGGAGAGCAGAGGGCTCCATGGGAACTGCAAAGGGACTGGTAGTCTCTCTCTTCATTAGGCTCTCTTGACTGATGGCTCTAGACTAATCTACCAGTCCCGCAAACCCTTGTAGGTCCCACAGAGTTTTGCAAGTGCATTTATTCTTTCCTTTGATGTGGCTTCAGAGTAAGACATGCTGGATCTCAGTTATTAGTGCTAGAACTCATCTGAAGACTTGGATTTTTTTTTACTACCGCTGCCAGAATTCCAACTAGGGGAAATCCTGGTGAATTGTGATAGTTTTTTTTTTGGGGGGGGGGTGTCTGAAAATTCCATAACTTGAACTCATGCGCTGTTGGCCTCTGACTACACATAACATTAGACATTAACTTCCCCTAGAAATTGTAGACTCAAGTAAGCTCCTTGGCCTAAATATACATAAAAATTCTTTCCAAACCAAAGCCCCTCCAACTAGCACAGTGATTTGCGCGAGCTTCCGGTGTTTGCCTAGCCACATCAAGCAAAGGAGAAGAAAAGCTACTTACTTGTATATTCCTCGTGACATGTTCTCAATGTATTTAGCTTTGTCTTCTACTCCACAGTGGTAATGATAGGTTTTAATGCAAGCTTTAATTTCACATCCGATAGTAGCTCCCGACTGACTACAAAGCGTACACTTCTGTTAAAAGGTGGAGCAGGATTGGGGGGGAAAGATGGGGGGGGGAGATGTTGGTGAGCAGGAATTATTGGACAGCTTCCTCTTTTCATATTCAGTTACATTCTTCTACAGACTACCCTTCCAGTAAACTTTTCCCACTGAATGGAAACGGGTTGCTGTGTGATAGCTGAATCATTGCAATGCATGACTTTGGGTTGTGTGTGTGCCATTTTATGTTCACTTGGGACCTCTATGCATGCTCAGAAAACACCCTCGGTTAAAACGCCATTACAGAAGGAGATATTGGCCAGTCAGTGTGCAAAGCTCCACACGCTTCATTTTCTGGGTAGAGGGTAGGACTTAGAAGCAGGAAGCTGGGGGGAAAACTTCTGCTCAAGCGGCAACAAAAATACTGGGTCCCTTTGGTCAGTTGTTACCTCAGCCTTGCGGCTGCTGTGAGAAGCCAAAGTGTAACGAGCCCTGGTGCAGCTGTCAGATCCCGGGAGGAGAGTCGGCACGAGAAGCAGAGAGGTTGAAACCAGGAGGCCTTACCATTCTTTTCCCCCGCTTGATTTCTTGGAGGACAGTCTTAATATCAAAGTCCCCAAACTCTGCCCTTGACGTTGTGGTGAGCTGTACAGTGCCAGAAGAGAACAACTACAAAGAGAAGAGATGCAGAATGTGAGGAGGATGGGTAACTCTGGCCACGGAAGTTTCATGAAGGAAGGCCGTGCAATCAATGGGCAGTCTGAAATGGGACAATTAAGAACTGGGAAGCCTGCGCCCGTGGCTGCCACCTCCGCTGACTTTACAAGGAAGGGCAGATCAATGGAGGTTTCTTAATGCCTGCTACTCGTGAAGGATGCAGAGGCAGTTTAGGCTGCACACACCTATGCCTGTGGAGCTGTTGCCCTCATGGCCTGCTTGTGAGGATTCCCGGAGCCTCCAGGAAAAGAAGAATACCTACCAGCCGTCTTATATTCTTAAGCCAGGTACTGATCTGAAGGCTCCCAAGAGCCCCCTTCCCCCATTGCTCCCCTCCCCCAAAGAAACTGGACCACAGCCTGGCGATACAGGTCAGACCCGAGTGGGTGTGGAAGGCAACTACTGTACGAGTGGTCCCTTTGACAACAGTGCTAATATCTGCAGAAAACGATGATGATTTGTGCCCATTTGCTGACAAGGGAGGCGAGTATCAGGGGAGGGAGGGCAAAAGCTATCTTTCTCACCATACACTTGTAATGTGCGGCTGCCTTTTTGGCGTTGAATATATGAAGCTTCCCTCTAGCTTCATTCTCTTCTTCACCTGCGTGACAGAATCCACATTTAGGTTTTGTATCATTGGGACTGCTTCTGTGGGGTGATCGGTCTCTCTGAAAGAAAAAGACTCTTCTAAAATAATATTGCCAGAACAGCAAATATCAGAAGGCAGCTCAGCAAATCTGTCTAAAAGCAGAGGCCTAGGCAACTTGGAAATCTACAAACTGCTTACATAAGAACTACTTTCTACATCATCTGTGCCGTGTGAAGACGTGGAACGGGCATCTTCCGGCTGCCTCTTGAGAGTCATTTTTCTTGGCCTTCCTTTACGGCCCCTCTTTTTAGGAGGGGACGCCTCCAATTCGTGTTCATTTAGACCTTCTTCTAAATCTATGGGAGGAAGAAGAAGAAGAAAAGAGAGCCGCAGATTTTCAAAGAGGCAGGCATAGCGAAGCCGACACAGAACTAAGAATAAAGAACAGGCTCAAGACTCACAGATTTATGCTGGTGTGAACTTCCATGGAATGCCGTCTACTTTTTAGGCAAGAGAAAAGCAACCTTTAGGCCTCAGGACTGTATCTCTACATGTGTGCTCACTGCTTTAGCACTTCAAAGGCAAAAGACTAACAGTTGTGGATTAACCTATGGACGCTCAGCACTGGCTGATTACATGCATGCTTTGATCATGAGGACCCAACATTTTGAAAATTCATGACTAGCATTACTAATGGAACTGTCATCTTCTGCATCCTATCTCACTCTGTCTGCACCTTTGCAACCATGTACCCTGCCTATAACCCTGTGGCCTAACATTTCACCCTCACAGGACGCACTGATCAGGGCTTAACAAGCCTCCAAACTGCAGTTGCAGGGGGTTAAGCAGAAGGGGACACCTACAGTAGGACCTCAGTATCCACTGGGGATCAGTTCCAGGCCTTCACATAGATAACGAAAACCGAGGATAAAAGAGAACGCCGCCACCCCCCCCCAAAAAACCTGCTGCTTTGTGACAGTAGCTTGCTTTATGGCTGCTGTTTTACAACAGCATCTTGCTTTACAGCTGCTGCTTGTGACAGTAGTTTGGTTTGCAGCTGCTGAATTATTTATTTTTTTCCTCTGGCAACTGTGGATAACTGAAACAGTGGTTAATGAATCAGTGGATACTGGGGGTCCTATTATACTGCCTTCAGCGCCAGTCTTGGGGGCTGTCCAGAGTGATTGGCTTGGCTCCCACGGGATGGATTTTTTTTTTTTTTGGCCTGATCCACAGGAATCTTCTAACGTTCCCCAGGCTAGCGAGCAACGACATTCAAACTTAAAATCCACTGATCTGCATCCTTTTTTTAAGAAGGGGACACCAACATGTTTGATGCAAAGCTATTTAAAACAGAAGGTTTGTTTAAACCTTTTTTTTTACCTTCAGAATTGTGAGGCGCCTTCTTGTGTTTTCGACATAATATCCTAAGGACGGAACATCAGAGAGAACAAAATCAGCCTTGATGCCAAAATTTAAAACATATTTATAAATTCTCCTTATATGCATGAGCCACTGCATGAGAAAAGGAAAACTCTCAAAACCTCCATTTTAGCAAACCCCAGGTCCTTTCCGGGCACTTCAACAAACAAGATATACAAACAGTAGTTACATGTAAATGCCTTGAGACGGTTTCTCTCGGATCTGCGCTTTGTCATGCAATGCACAATAATAGTGATACGTTTTGTGGCAGGTTTTCACATCACAACCAATGGTGGCCCCAGGACAGTGGCATAAGGAGCACTTCTGAAAGAAAGGAAGGGGGGGGAGAGGACACACCATTAGGACTTTTTGCCTCACTAACAAAGGTTAAAATATACAAGAAATGACCCACTGAAGGAAAGGTGTCCTACTGGATTCACCTTATAGTGCAAGTTCCGTCTTCTTGTTTAAATATGAGAACAGGAAATCAGCAACAGATGCAACAGATAAAGAATGGGAGTAAAGAACCTGCAACCCAAGGGAAGACACTGCAGGCCACTGCTTAATCTTTCAAACAGATTCCTGGTCCACCCAGTGTTTTGAAGAGGTAACTCGATCTACAACCCAGCTTCACTTTCTGTTCTAAGAAGTGGGAGTTCTCTGGAAGCCCTGTATTCTAGAAGTAAGGCAGGACCATAACTGGAAAGGTATGTTCTTCATAAAGCAAAAGCAAAGTGTTCTGCTTATATACTGCCCCATACCACTTCAAGTAGTCTCTGGGCAGTTTACAGTTTTAATACCAGTATGCAGGCTACACGTAAGGCAGACATCTCCAAAAAACAGCTGACATGATCCTACCTCTGAGCAAACAGGTGGACCTTAGTCCCTCTAGACTACCTACCCTCATCCCACCAGCGCCCCAACCTTGCCTGTATCCTGGTGAATGCCAGGTCGGTGCACAATAAGATTCCTATCATCCATGACACCATCGCGGATGAGAAGCCCGACCTGGCATTCATTACCGAGACCTGGGTGGGCACGGAGGGGGGGGGCTCTCTTTCCCTGCTGTGCCCGCCTGGGTACCTGGTAGAGGGAGTGGGAAGGTTGGGGGGTCAAAAGGGGGGAGGGGCTCTCTTCGCGTTAGCAGGGCCTCGACATTGGTTAGCCAGGGGTTCACCTGTTGGTGGGACAGCAGGACAGATTTGGCATTGTGCTGGGCTACCGAGCTCCCCGCAACCCTGCACAATCCCTTCCAGAGCTCACGGAGTTCATCGCCGCTGCCCTGTTGAGGTCCCCGCGCCTATTGGTTGTGGGTGACTTCAATGTGCACGCGGTAGGTGGACTCTCTGGTGCAGCTCTGGAGTTCATGGAATCCATGGCTTCCATGGGTCTGTCCCAGCATGTTTTTTGCCCCACCCATAGGTCTGGTCACACCCTGGATCTGGTGTTTACCTCCTTGTCGGGGGACTCGTGTCTGGAGGTGGGGGGCATTGCTTCCCTCCCTGTGTCATGGACAGACCATCACCTGCTCTCATTCTCCCTGTCGATCCCGGCCCCTCCCCGCGGGGACCACCGGCCCTATATCTTGGCCCGCCCCTGGAGGCTCATGGACCCCCAGCGGTTCGGTGAGCTCTTCAGGGGGCTACCTGATGGTATGACTGGCGCTCCGGTCGAGGATGTGGCTAACCTTTGGCATGAAACAGCTGTCCACACCATAGACCAGATCGCCCCCAAGCGCCTTCTCCGTTGCCGAGCCCGGTCCTCCCCATGGTTTACGGGGGAGCTTAGGGCAATGAAGCAGGAGAGGAGGAGGCTAGAGCGCAGCTGGAGAAGAGACCGGACGGTGTTAAGTAAGGCTGCGGTAGATGCCCAGACTAGTCGCTATACCAATGCGATAAGGGAGGCTAGGTCATCATTTAACTCCCTGAGAATTGCTGATGCCTCGAACCGCCAGGCGGAGCTTTTCCGGGTGGTTCGGGACCTCACTAATCCTAGTCTGGCCAGGCCTCCTCCTACTGATTTCAGTAGTGAGCAGTTTGCAGCCTTTTTTCGAACTAAAATAGAGGCCATCCATGCCGGTTTCGACTCCGATTGCTGTGGTCCCGCTCCGTCATCCCCAGTTGCTGGTCCGCCTTCGTCGCCTCGGTTGGATGTGCTTGGGCCTGTTTCTGCTGCTGAGGTCTCCAGGGCTATGGTGCATTGCCGGCCGGCCTCCACTCCTTTCGACCCTTGCCCTGCCTGGCTAATTAGAACTGCCAGAGGGACTATGGCCGAATGGGCTTATGTTATCGCCTCCGCCTCCTTCAGTGAGGGGGTTTTTCCCTCTCGTCTGAAGGAGACGGTGGTAAAGCCCATTCTGAAAAAACCTGGCCTGGCGGCGGACGATTTAACAAACTATCGTCCTATCACCAATGTCCCATTTCTGGGCAAGGTGATCGAGAGGGTGGCGGCGGTCCGGCTGCAATCATACCTGGAGGATCGGCAGTGCCTCGATCCTTGCCAGTCCGGGTTCAGGCCCCGCCGGGGTACCGAAACAGCTTTGGTCGCCCTGCAAGATGACCTTGTCCGGGCGGCCGACAGGGGTTGCTCTACCCTGTTGGTCCTCCTGGATCTGTCAGCGGCCTTCGATACCGTCGACCACGGTATCTTACTGGACCGGCTCTCTGAGGTCGGAATTGGAGGCTCTGTTCGCAGTTGGCTCCGTTCCTTCCTGGAGGGCCGGCCCCAGTATGTTCAGCATGGGGGGGAGTTATCGCCCCCTTGGATTCTCCCTTGTGGGGTTCCACAGGGGTCGTCTCTGTCCCCCATGCTGTTTAACATCTACGTGAGGCCGTTGGCTGGGGTCATTAGGAGATTTGGAGTCTGCTGTCACCAGTACGCTGATGACACGCAGCTCTATCTCTCCTTTTCCACCTCTGCAGTGGAAGCTGTGGGGGTCCTCGACGGGTGCCTGGATGCCGTACTGACTTGGACCGGGGCGAACAGGCTTAAGCTCAACCCCAAGAAGACAGAGGTTATGTTCTTTGGGAGCTCGCCGTCTGGATACGGTGGCCCCCTCCCCTGTTTGGGGGGAGTTTCCCTCCAACTCGCGGAGAGGGTGCGGAATCTGGGCGTGTTCCTGGACCCGGCGCTTACCATGGAGTCCCAGGTGGCGTCAGTGACCAGGTCCGCCTTATTACCATCTCCGGCAGATCGCCCAGATCCGCCCGTACCTGGATGTTGACTCTCTGAGAACAGTGGTCCAAGCACTGGTGATCTCGAGGCTGGACTACTGCAACGCCCTCTACATGGGGTTGCCCTTGACTCTTCTCCGGCGTCTGCAGCGGGTCCAAAATGCGGTGGCCAGACTGGTGGCTGGTGTGCGTCGCTATGACCACATCACCCCAGTCCTGGCCCGCTTGCACTGGTTGCCCGTTGCAGCCCGGATTAGATTCAAGGTCTTGGTTTTAGTTTATAAAACCCTCCATGGCTTGGGACCGGACTACCTGACAGAGCGCATCGTCCAGCGATCTATCTCGGCCCGTCCCGTTCGGCAGGCGCGAGCGCACTTGCTTCAGGTCGCCACCCCTCGTGAGGCCCGGACGACGAGAACTCGGACCCGGGCTTTCTCGGTGGCGGCTCCTAGCCTCTGGAACTCCATCCCCAGTGAAGTGCGCTCTGCAGAGTCCCTGCTGGCCTTCCGGAAGGCTTTAAAAACTTATCTCTTCTGGGAGGCATTTGGCGATTCTTAATTTTTTCCCCCTCCGCCATCACTATGTGCCTTGTTTTTCAGGGTTTAGCCACAGAGGTGCCAAAGGTTTTAACCTATATTGTTTATTATTATATTCCGCTTGTTTTAATTATTATAATTTTTGTGTGGCTTTATAGCCGTTGTAAGCCGCTTAGAGTTCGTGAAGAAGATAAGCGGGGTATAAATGCAAAAATAAATAAATAAATAAATAAATAAATAAATAAATAAATAAATAAATAAATAAATAAATAAGAAAACTGGTGTTAACAAGGTTTAGATACCCACATCTGTTCAGCCACTGCTACATTGGCCATCATTCCCATAATCAGACTTTCCTCTAATGAGCTGGACTACAACTACAACAACTACAAAGCATGGTCACTCTGTTTTATAAATATGGGGGGGGGGTACTGGCTTAATTTTGGAGGGCTCTGGACGAAGTCAAGCCTGAAGTCTCATTAGAAGCTAAAAAGTCTGAAATGAAACTAGCCCACTTGGGACATATCATAAGAAAAGACAAAAGGCAATACTGTTGTACAAAGCTGAAGATGGCAGGAACAGAGGAACACTAGACATGAGATAATTGACTTAATAAGGGAAGCCACGGCCCTTAGCTTGCAAGACCTGAGCAACTGTTAGAGGTCAGTTAAAATCTGTACCAGATAGAACATGAGAAATAAAAAAACCCTTTTATGGTTAATAGCTTAACATCTGGAGATAGAGAAGCCTCCACGTGTGGCCTGTGGCATTCTCACTTCAAAGACACTCAATTAGAAAGATGTTCAGCCTATCTGTCTCTGAGCAATCGCCATTAACCCTAGCCAGAGGGAGCCATGTTGCCAAGCTAGGCTGATAAGACAGCTTGGTGCAAAAACAGATTCTGCATTCAAAGTCAACATGCCCATTATTTGCTGGAGCGCCACTGAAATCAACACAGATCTTAGTAAAAGAGAAGGGCAGATCTAAGTAATGGAAAATTAATCTGAGCGTTTCAGCATAATCCAAATGCCCAAGGAAACCTAGTCATCTACAGCGGTGGTCCCCAACCCCCGGGCCGCGGACCGGTGCCTGTCCGTGGACCGGTCGGCACCGGGCCGCCTGGGGACGCAGGGGAGGCTCCTCCCCTTTTCCTCTGCCGCCCTCCTCCTCCTCCTCTTCTATCCCGCAGCCGGCCGGTGGAGGAGGAAGGCTGGAGGAAGGCTGGAGGAGCGCAGGAGGAGCCGCCGCCTCCCTCCTCCGCCCACCGGCGGCGGCGGCGCATCCTCCTCCTCCTCTGCCCTCCTCCTCCTCGCCCTCCACCACCACCACCACCACCACCAGCCTCGGCGGCGGCAGCGCGTCCTCCTCCTCCTCCTCCCGCCGCCGCCGCCGAAGGAGCAGCAGCAGCAGCAGTGAGGGCAATTGCGGAGGGGTGGCGGCGGCGGGACGGGGGCGATTGCAGCAGCAGCCACCACCCCCACAATCGCCCCCCGCCGCCGCCGCCGCGCAATCGCCCCGTCCCGCCGCCGCCGCCGCCACCCCTCCGCAATTGCCCTCGCTGCTGCTGCTGCTGCTCCTTCGGCGGCGGCATGGGAGGAGGAGGAGGAGGAGGAACCGGAGCAGGAGCAGGAGGCGGCGGCGGCGGCTCGTCGGTGCCGCGAGGGCACTTCCTGGCGCGGCCGGGTGGGTGCCGCGCGCGGGGCGCCTGAGCCAGGAGCCGCGCGCGGGTCTCGCTGCTGGCGCCGCGCTTGCTCCTGCTCCTGCTGCCGCCGCTGCCGTGGGCCTCATCCTCCGCCGGGGAAAGCGCTGCTGGCGCCCCGCTCGCTTTCCCCAGCGGAGGAGGAGGCCCACGGCGGAGGCGGCAGCAGGAGCAAGCGGGGCGCCAGCAGCGAGACCCGCGCGCGGCTCCCGGCGCTGGAGGAGGAGGCGGGGGCCCGCCTGCCCAGGAGCCCCGGGTTCCCCCCCACCCCGCCCGTGTGTGGGGGGAGTGGCACCCCCGACGCCCCAAGCCGGTGAGTGCCGCCGCCGCTCTCGTGCCTCCCCCTCCTCCTTCCCTCCCATCCTTTGTTTTCACCCCCC
Source organism: Phrynocephalus forsythii (assembly GCA_029282475.1). NCBI lineage: Eukaryota > Metazoa > Chordata > Lepidosauria > Squamata > Agamidae > Phrynocephalus > Phrynocephalus forsythii. The sequence goes on along the minus strand of JAPFRF010000015.1, from coordinate 11,694,702 downwards.
TTTTGCCTCCCCGCCAGACCCCCCTTTCGCATTCTCCCCCCCCCCCCCCCCCCCCCCGCTTCGGGCCACAGAAAAATTATCAAAAATTTCCCGGTCCGCGGGGACAAAAAGGTTGGGGAGCACTGATCTACAGAACTTCTATTTTAAGAAGCTTCCAAAATTTAACGGCTTGATCGCAGCCACTGAAGAAAGCTCCAGAACTCCTACCCTGCATGAAAGCAGCCCAAGAGGGATTACATGTCCCCCATCACTCAATCCTCTCTACTTATTTGTTCGGCTGTTTAATGATGAAGGGGGAAGGTCTTGAAGAAACATGATGGCTTATTTCAAGGATCTTAGATCTTCCTGTGATACAAGTATGATTCGTTAGGAAAAGGCACAATGAACGATAACCATTTAAAACCAAATCTACAAGCAGTGCTGAACACACACTGGATCCTGCAAGGAATTAAGGGCAGGAGGCAATTTAATCTGCAAGGAGTTCTTAGAGATAGAAACGAGAACTTACCAGCTTGGTACCTCTTTTTATTTCCTTCTGCACATCTTCAATGGAAAAACCTCCAAGGCTCTCATTATCAGAGTGTGAAGATACCAAGGCCGACGAGAAAAGCTGAACACACAGAGAAACAGCACTATGTGACTTCGTGGTTTGCTAAAATAGGGGCTTGGTATAAGAGAATCTGAATTTTTATACAGTATGTGTGACTGTTCTTAATGTGGACCTGCTAACGAAAGTGATGACAAAAAAATCAGTCTGCTGTGGAATACTTCCCACAATACCTGGTCATCTCAGACAAGGCATTTGAGGGTACCATCACTGAAAGAGGCCCACAAAGCTTTGACAAGGAATCAGGCTTTCTGTTCCCTAGAACGTTTTGTCAGGCTTTCTGTTCCAATTGGGCTTTCTGTTCCCTTGTCTTTGGAACCAACTACCCCCTGAGAATGGTCTAGCTCCTTCACTCCTGGTTTTTGCTCCATCTCTAACCCATCTTGTTCTTTGTTTGATGGTTTGATGTTATTGTTTTGTTAAATTATTATGTTTTATTATACTGGAATGTTTAGTTATGGTACTCTATGTTGGTTATAAAGCAGAACACTTTATGTTATGTATTTGCTCAATTTTGTAAACTGCCCACAGTAGCCATGTAGATAGATGGAGCAGTCTATAAATTAAATAAATAAATAATATTGGGATTTATAAACTTTTATGGACTAGATTCTACCTCAGTTATAAGACTCTAGTCCCAAAGCTGATGGCATGACACATTTCCTAGTTATTTAGGTACCACATAACCTCCCCCCCTTTTTTTTTTGCTTCAGATGATTAACTGAACCATGCCTCTGAATCAATGTTTTCCATATTGCAGGATGAACCCAGATGAAATTGAATGTGAGACAGGCATGTCCAAACTTCAGCCCTCTAGATGTTTTGGACCACAACTACCACATTCTTTGCCACTGGAAATACAGGCTTGGAATTCTGGGAGTTGTGGTCCAAAACATCAGGAGGGCCGAATTTGGAGATGCCTGATGTAAGATTAAACAGCCATGGGTCCAGTGGAGGAGAAAATTACCAGCTCCAGTGGTGGGGTGGAAGGACACCCTGTCCCACATCTGTTCTTCCCCACAAATGCCCTCTTTCATTGGGGTGCGTCAGTTCCATTCTGAAGGAAGAGCTCCATTCATTTCCTGCCCACTTTGGGACACTTACCATACATTTATGATGTGCTGCCACCTTCTGGTTTTCCGAGAGCAGGAGCTGCCCACATTCATTGTCTCGGTCTGACCTGCAAAAGCCACACTTGCGCTGCCTGCCGGGACCCTTTTTCTGCCCGACTGAAGCCGACATGATTTTTAAGACTGCTTGGTTAAGGCCTCCTTCAATCCTTGTCGACGCTGCAAAGAATGGAAAAGTACAAATAGCGTGTGTTTTTTTTTTTTTGCAGTCTCAGCTGTTTTGCCTTCCTTAACGAGAGGGACTGCAAACCTACCCATCCTGAAAGAAATCAACCCCGAATGTTCACTGGAAGGACAGATTTTGAAGCTGAGGCTCCAGTACTTTGGCCACCTCATGAGGAGAGAGGAGTCCTTGGAAACGTCCCTGATGTTGGGAAGGATTGAAGGCAAAAGGCAAAGGGGACGGCAGAGAATGAGAAGGTTGGATGGTGTCATCGATGCAACCAACATGGATTTGACAAAACTCCGGGAGGCAGTGGAAGACAGGAGGGCCTGGTGTGCTCTGGTCCATGGGGTCATGAAGAGTCGGACACAACTGAACGACTGAACAACAACAAAAGGAGAGAATGCAGTATGTTTGTAGGGGTGGTCTTCAGCAAATAAGCAATCTCTCCAATAAATCTGTGTGCTCCTTAAAGGATCACCTGCTTGTTCCAGCCAGAAAAATGAAAACTGATAGCCTCTTTGAAGGGAAGATTGAAGAACAAAAGCTAAAACTCAGGTGAGAAGGCGAACTAGGGGGAGGGAGGGGTCTTGCTGCCCTGCCCCTGGTCTAACGGATCTAGACGATAGACGGATCATGTTGCTGACGGACCCAGGTGCAAAATGCAGCTGGATTTGGGGTTTGGCTTTTTGAGCTGAGATTTGCAGAGTGTGTTGGCGGTGCAGCCCAAGGGTCAGACTGGAATGGAATGAAATCCAAAAGCCAGGGCGATATGCCTGGATTTACACTTCTTCATATGTCCTTTTTTGCAGCTCCAAGGGCTGCTGTGCAGATCTCTTCCAGCAATCATTCTACACTCAATAGTAAAACCACCACCACAGCATGAATACGCATGTAATTAAAATGATGCCATCCAATGCACAAGATGGAATTACAGTATAAGCAATGCTGCAAAGACCATTAGGTTTGAACAAATATCCTCCCTCCTCAAAAAAAGTCTTAAAAAACATCAACAAAGAGACCACCCCACCTGACCAAATTCCAGTGGCAAACTCCGTACTGTAGCTATCAGGTGCAGACTAACTATGCAGTGGAAGGATAGAAAGTAGATATTAGATTTTAAATTGCTTCCCATGTTAAAAGTTCTTATTAATGTTAATGTTCTTAGGAAGTATTTGGAAATTTTGGAAAGGTGCAAAGCTTTGCTTTTGACGGTATGATTGGTTTAAGGACTGTAACAATAAACTGATTGACCAAAATAGAAGAATGAATCCTGGAAAGAGATACTGTATAGCTGGCAGTCACCCCCGAAGAGGAAGACTATATACTGCAACTCTGTTGCAGAATCCACTTGCAAACAGATTCAGGATTCAACGGTAGCTGGCTGATAAATGTTGATGACTTAATTCACAAACCTAAGGAATATCCAGGATATTCCAAACGATAAGCAAATGTTAATCGAAGAGATCCAAGTATGGGTGCCTGGGATCCAACAAGTCTCCTGATCCTTTTCAAGCAGGGTATGAGGAGCACAGGAGAAGCCTGCAGGCAATGAGGAATCCTACGGCTGCCCTCCATGCAGCAACCTGACCACCGCCATGTTCTTAGGCACAGGGCAACACCATGACACACCCAGTTGTTCAGCTTACGTTTTACAAACGACAGGAGTTTGGGGGCCAAAAGGCAGAATTATCTACATAGCAAAATGAGAAGTGCTGTCCTTTGTCACTACACTGGGCAATGCTATAGAGATCGGGGGGTCTGGATCTGGCAGCAGATCAACTGTCTCAGCAGCTGCATTAGGAAGCTGAGTGCTCAGCAAAATTACAGGTGCTCAGGCCCCGAATCTCCTGACTGGAAGATTCCGGGAGCTGTAGTTCCAAAAGTAACTTCTCCAGCTGTAAAAGGAAAGAGGCAGTGGAAAAGGGGAGAGAGAGAGAGAGAGAGAGAGAGAGAGAGAGAGAGAGAGAGAGAGAGAGAGAGAAGGAAATAGCAGCTGGATCAGGCCACTAGGGCTAAGGTAAGCGCCGGCAGGGCCTTTTTAGAGGACGTGTGGAAGACACACAAGCAGGGTGTCAAGTCCCCCTCCCTCCTGCTGCTGCTGCTGCTGCCCAACACATGGCACATGGAGGGAGCCTCCTTGCAGGCATGACTAAAAAGACTTTGATGCTCCTCCAGGAAACTTTACGGCAGGCCAAGTCAGAGGTTTTTCTTCAAGCCTGTGCCAGTTTCTTCAGATGTCCTGAGCTGAGTATTACGACAAGACAGGGAGCCCCTTTCACTCCCCAGTTCCTCCACGCACCAGGTGTTACTGGATCATCCTCTCCCATGTTCTTTCAACAGCCTTCTCCGGAACCAAACCCCCAAATGTTGTAATACTTCCTTGGAGGGAGATTTGGCTCTCCCCTCTGATGGGTTAAATTGCTTTTTCCCCAGCCCTAACATATGCTCCAAGAAGAAGTGATCTCATATAATGTATGCACACATCCAGAAAAGAAACACCAGTCTCTGGAGTCGGGAGTGGTAGCAGCAGAAAAGGAAATGACGTCTCGATTTCATCATCCCAATGTTGAAGGTTGCTGCTTTTTAATTGTGAGACACTTGGGACTCCTTCAGCACTGCTGCAAACTATGCCTCTCTCTATTCCTTTTATTTCACTTTAACACACACTGTAATTTGCACACGCCTATGTTGAGGCAAGAACCGGAGAATTCAGCTCATAGCCAAAGATCTGGGTCAACAAAGAGAATTTTTAAAAAGGGATTTTTCATGCTTTGGAAATGCTAGCACAGCAAAATGTTAAGAGGGGGCAAGAAAGGAAATGCAGTACTGTAAAATACTTCAGACATTATTCCCAAGGCATTTTCAATGGAATTAACTGAACCTATTTTTTTAAAAAATGTCAGAGTTGTTTTACTTGGGTGTTTTTCATTAATCTTCTACCACTATTGCTAGCCTCAGTCAGAGAGACGACCCAAGGAATCAAGCACTGAATGTTTTTAATACTTTATTTTGTAGGGACTAGCAACAGAGTATGGTTGTGCAAAAAAAAAAAATAACAGATGTGTGAATAAATAAATAAAAACCCCAAAGCATCCAGGCAGGAACAGAATTCAAGTTTACTACCAAGACAAAACTATCACACATCTGGCCATCCTTATTTCTGCCACTCTTTGTGTGTTCAGGTTGCTTCTGCCTTGCTCAACTCTTGTACACATTACTGTATTTTCCCATGTACAAGACTACCGTTTTTACTAAAACAGTTAGACTAAAAATTTAGAGTTGTCTTATACATGCTTTGGATTGGTGATGTTTTAGCTTTTTAATTGTTTTATCTCGTTTGTTGTAAACCGCCCTGAGTCCCCTTTGGGGAAATAGGCGCGGTATATAAATGTGAAAATAAATAAATAAATAAATAAATACACAGAAGTAAGCCAATGAGAGAATTACGCAGTAGAGATGCTGTTATTTCAGGCTGGAAAATTGGGGGTCATCTTATACACGGGGTCATCTTATAGATGAAAAAAATACGCTATTTTACAGAATAGTATTTTACAGTTTTTAAGGGCAGGGGACAAAAATTGTTTTACATATTGTGCCTATCAAAGTGTAAGCACCTTTAATGCATTGACGAGTCACAAAATGCATGGATTAGCGAGATCACAACATTTATAATACTGTGGGTCTGAAAGCCAGCATTTTTGGTGATTTTTTTTTTTGTTGTCTAATAAAGGTACTCCCTATTCCTGCCTCTGGAGCGTGTGCAAGGATGATGTGGCTTCTCTTCCTTTTGTTGAACATAGTCTTGGCCTCTCGCTTGGGGAGCCTATATATAGTAGTCTCCTGAAGCATCTCAACATACCGTACATCTATAAGGCCCAGTGCCTTTACCTTGCAGGATGGGGTGGGAGGAAACTCCCAGGTAATCAAATGCCAAGGCATTTTTGATAATGGATAATTATTTTTGAAAATAATTCATCTGGTTGCCATCAGAACATGCAGTGAAAACACGTATATCTCGGTACAAATTGAGATTAAGAAATTCCTCAAGGCAGCGCCCACAATGGTTGTAGAAAGTGCAATGGAGCCTTCTTCCTCAATGGCTGGAGGGAGGTAGCCCAGGTCCAGCGCCCGTCATAGAAGGAGGAAGGTTTCTTGTTCGCTCTTCCCTATGCAAAAGAAAGTGCTTCGTTTTGAGTTGGGGAAAGAAAGGGTGGCTGCTGTAGGGTAACAGCCTGCCTCCACTCTCAGGCAGCAAAGGACAGTGCCTCCTAGATCCTTGGCCGACCTCTCCCTCTATCCTACATCTCATAAGAACATCAGAAGAGCCCTGCTGGATCAGGCCAAAGGCCCACCGAGTCCAGCTTCCTGTATCTCACAGGGGCCCCACCAGATGTGTTTGGAAGCGCATGAGACTAGATACCTGTCTCCTGATACCACTCCCCTGCATCTGGCCCTTGAAGTACCCTGGTTTTAAGCCTGAAAATTACACATCTCCATCATGGTTTGTTACCTGAGATGGACTTTTCCTCCGGGAATCTGTCCAATCCCCTTTTGAAGGCATCCAGGCCAGATGCCATCACCACCTCCTGTGGCAGGGAGTTCCACAGACTAACAACGCGCGGGGTGAAAAAATATTTTCTTTTGTCAGTTCTTACTCTCCCAGCCCTCAATTTGAGTGTATGTCCCCTAGGTTCTGGTATTTTGTGAGAGGGAGAAGAGCTTCCCTCTATCCACTTTACTCATGCCCTGCATTATTTTGTACATCTCAATCATATCCCCCCTCAGGCGCCTTTTTTCCAGACTAAAGAGCCCCAAATGTTTTAGCCTTTCCTCATAAGGGAGGTGCCCCAGCCCAGTAATCATTTTAGTCGCTCTCTTCTGCACCTTTTCCAGTTCCACTATGTCTTTCTTGAGATGCGGTGACCAGAATTGTACACAATACTCCAGGTGCGGCCTTACTATTGTTTTGTATAATGGCATTATAATGTTGGCTGTTTTGTTTTCAATCCCCTTTTTGATAATCCCTAGCATGGAATTGGCCTTCTTCACCGCTGCCACACATTGGGGAGACACCTTCATACAGCTGTCCACCTACACACCAAGATCTCTTTCCTGATCTGTCACGGATAACTCAAAGCCCATGAGTTGATAGATAAAGTTTGGATTTTTTGCCCCAATATGCATTACTTTACATTTGGCTACATTAAAACGCATTTGCCATTTCGTAGCCCAGTCCCCCAGTTTGGAGAGATCCTTCTGGAACTCTTCACAATCTTCTCTGGTTTTTACCACACGGAAAAGTTTTGTGTCATCTGCAAACTTGACAACAGGCCTCCCTCATGGACAACAGGCCTCCCTCATGGACAGAGAACCTGCAAGCTCTGTGTTGGACTATCATCTTATGGGGAGGAAACTGTTGGTGCTCAGTGGCAGAAGTTGGCATACCTAAGGTTCTAGGTTCAAAACCATGGCCATCCAGGCTGCACTAAAACGACCTCCTAGACATGTGTCATCAGTAGACATGGTTACAAGATACAGACCAACAGACAGACTCTGGAGCAGGCTGCCTCTTCTCTTGGTGGAATGTTTTCCTAAAAGAGGCTGTTCTTAAATTAAGATGTTCAGTCAAGAAGATATTGCAATATACTGTACCACCTCTAGCTTGACTAGAGACTTTTTGGTCGCACTGCATGTGTAAATGAGCTTATCAAATGCTAGAACACCTTAGGCCATAACAAATGCACTAAGTCTTTCAGATTCAGCCAAGACCAGTTTTCCTGAAAATGATGCAAAGATCTGCCTCTCTTTATACTGAAACAATTTACTATGAGAAGTAAAACAAAAACATTTCAAGAAGTGTCAAATATATAATCTAACAATTAACTGGTTTTAAAAATTCTTGTTTTTATACACTGTTTATTGCGGAGCTGTTTTTGCTTCTTTTTCTTTTCTAATTATTGCATGTTTAACATTGTTTGCCGCCCTGAGTTCCTCTGGGAAAATTGTGCAGTGTATAAATATAAATAAATAAAAATTATACAAACCAAATTCTGCCCTCCATTTTGTATGGAACACTTTTGATTAGTCACAAATAATCCAAAGTGTTGCCTTTTTAAAACATGGCAAACATTCCGCCCCAAAAAAGCACCCACTGTAGCAATGCAATTATCACAAAATAAAGACAGCTGCTGTGAGAGACAGATGATTATATTTCCCAGAGAGGTTATATGAAAACCTGTCTCTCAACATCTTACTTGCAAGACTACACTAGAGGCGTGTTAAATGCATGCACTTACCAAATCAGGACCCTAAATATCACCGCTCGGTTGGTAGCAAACAGTTTCCTTACAAGGATTTAATAACCATGAGAACTTCTGCAGAATAAAGCTGGTTTGAGAATCCTCCGCTCCTTCGGTAAGAATACTGTAGTCCTCCTTTCTCCACAGCATGGCATTCTTGGTGCAAACAAAGGTAAAAATGCAACCGTTTCTCGCCATGAATGGCCATTGTGTCTTAAGCTCTGCTTGTGGCCCCCACTGCCCTTTTCTAAAGGGAAGATTCTTAAGCGATGGAGGGAGGGAAGGTTTAGCAGTCCCCGCACCCAGCCCCAGCAGCGGACTTGATTCAGCGCTGGAGGAGGGAAAGGAGCCATGATGTCACCTAAGCCGAGGGGAAAGGGAGGGAAATTCAAGAGCTTCTTCTTACCAGGCTCCATTTAGCTGCAAGCATCAAGTCCCAGCATGCCCACTGGCTAAGAGGCTGAGGCATTTGGGGAAAGGCCATGCATTTTAATGTGCTTCCTCTCTATGTGTCGAATGATCCAGGTTGCTAGTGCATTAAAGAATGCTTAAGATCCCCTACATTTGCAAGAGCTGTTCTGACCAAAAAGTGAAAACAGCAACGTAGACAATGTTCCTCCATGCCATGAACCAGCAACGTGTTCTTAGTTGGCAAACGTTCGAAAGCTGTCACTCTGAACCGAAAATCTCACATTTAGTCCACAGAAATTCAAGGAAAATTACTGGAAATGACATGACTATTTCTAGTGTAAATTGCCACTGCTATAGTTGCATCCTGGAAAATAATTTTAAAAAATATTATGGCCAACGTTGAATTCTTTCAAGACCTACCAATTTTAACAGGATACTTAAACAAATACTGGATTCAGTAAAATCAGTGGGAATCTAAGAGCGTGTATTGCTATTCCAAATTATGCCTGGGCAAGAAGGTGATGAAGGGCCAAACAAAGCAGCATCTTTTACTTCCTTTCCCTTTATTTTTATGCAGATGCATTGCAAAATATTGTTAACCCGAGGGGTTGAAAATGCAAGACCTGATTAATTGAAAATACAAAGCCTATCCAACTAAAATAACTGACTGGAAGGGCACTGTGAGCTCACTGAGTCCAACCTCCTGCTCAGTGCAGAAATCTCAAGAAACCGTGAAAAGAGCAGAAGCAAACAAAAGTCACCGTGTTACGAATCACCCCAAAGCCAAAGAGAGCAAAGCAGCAGCTAGAAGTCAGGCTGCAGATATGTATTTGGCAACAGTATATACCAGAGATGTGGGGCCACCATACAAGATGCCAAGATAACAGCCAGCATGATCAACTGGATAGAAAGGCCTCTATTCTGATTTTTCAGGTAACCATGTGAGTGTAGGTCCAAGCAATACAGGGCTTTGGGAGCTGACGCCAGGGCTTTAAAACTAGGCTTTATGGCACAGGAGCATGGGATCCATACACTGAACCTAAACTGGCTGTCTGAATCTACTGTGTGGAGTTGACATAAAACAGAATAATACATATAAATTTGCATCAAAGGTAGTGTATTTATCAAGCCAAACAAATTTATTATACAGGTAAAAAGAGCTGACTTTTGAATATTTTAGGCAATAAATAAATCCCCACACATTGAAGAAATCAGACCCTTGTGAGCTCTACATTAAGGGGACTGAGTTACACCCGAGACAGTTGCTGACAACCCAACAAATAAGCAGCTTTATCATAAATTTATTCATGATATTCCCACTCCTAGGATGCTTGGTCAGATTCCTCTGAACCTCCTATCTCCTCTGTTTTGGCTTGCCTGCCTTGAACAGATCTGCCCAGTTCAACGGATCTGGAACTCCATCTGGAGTCTACGCGCAAAAGCCAAATGTCAAGAGGCTCTTGAATCCATTGAGAATTTCCTTATGAGAATTGCATAGATTTGTTTTTGGGCAACAAATTCATATCTGCCTGGGAATTCTGGGATAACTCATCCATAAACCCAAACCTTCCTTCCTGTGCTTCATAGCGTACAAAGCCAATGGGTGTCAGTCAGTCAGATCAACAGATTATCTACAGATGCTTTTTGATAATCGGGTCCAAATGGATGCCCTCACCTTTCCTGCTTTCCAAAAATAAATACAGTAGATAAAAATAAATAAATAAAAGCCACAGACGTTGACACAATATTAATGCCGGAAGAGGGACAGACAGAGTTGTCAGTTGCCATTAAAAGCGAGAAAAGCTGTTACTAGCAGAACCCCAGTTCAAAAATAAAAATGCCAATATCATGACCGCATTATACAAATGTACCTTTGAAAGTCCTATGAGAAGATCACATCACCTTATCTCAAAGAGGGACATTGAAGGGGTTGGTTAGAAAAGGTGCAGAAAGGACCAGGCAAAATGAACAAGAGAGTGGAGAAACTTCCTCTCTAAGGAAAGGTCTAATTATGTTTGGAAATAGTTTGGGGGAGAAAGTGAGTGAGACATGACAGAATAAAGCAGTGCTCCCCAACCTTTTTGTCTCCACGGACCGGTATATGTTTTATTATTTTCCCGTGGCCCGGGGTGGGGGTGGGGAGGGGGAGATGGGGGGTGTGGGGGGCAGGGGAAGGTGTGGGGGCGGGGATGGGGGGGGGGAGGTGCGGGGGGCTTGGCGTGTGTACCTTGGGGGCCACGGGAGCGGCGGCGGCAGCGGCGCTTGCTGGCTGGGGGCGTGACCCCGCGCACAAGGGAGCCCGGGCTCCTGGGCGGGCGGGTGGCCCCCGCCTCCTCCTCCTGTCGGCGGCCGGAGGCAAGCGGCGGCGCAGAGGTGCCCCAACCGAGGCGGGCCGCGGCGGCCGCCCACGGCAGCCGCCCCCGTGTTCGGCTGTGGCTCCGCGGCGGGCGGCGGGGCGCCCGCGGCCGCCGCCGCCGCCCGCCTCGGTGGGGCACCTCTGCGCCGCCGCTTGCCTCTGGCTGCGGCCTTCGGGCGGGCGAGCGGGAGGGGGAGGGGAGGAGGCCGGTGGGGGTAGCGACTCCGGCCCGAGCCACCACCGGGACCGCCGAGCCAGCCGCGGCTGATTTGCCGCCGACAGGAGGAGGAGGCGGGGCCCGCCCGCCCAGGAGCCCCGGGCTCCCCCCCCCCACCCGTGCGCCGTTCCCGGCAGTGGCGACTGGCTTTTCCTTCCGCGGCCCGGGGTTGACCACTGGAATAAAGTATGTAAAACCATGCCAGGTATAGAGAAACCTGAGAAATAGTAGCACTTGGGATTATCCTGGGGAATGACGAGCATTTCAGGGCAGACAAAAAGAACTATTTCACACAATGCAGGACTAAGCCCCAGCCTTTGTCCCTACAGACATGACAATGGCCATCACCTTGAAATGGCTTTAGAAGGGAATTCAGTTCACAGAGGATAAGGCCTACAGTACCTTCTAGTCCTGAAGGTTACACAGTTCCTCTCCCCACCCCACCCCCCAAGATCCAAAGGTCATATGCTTTGGGCTACTAACAGCTGGGAGGTTTCAAAAGAAGGCATTTGCCTTCTTCTCCTGCTTTGGGCCTTCCTATAGACATTTGGGCAGCTACCCTTAAATGGGAGGCTGTTTTGTCTACACTTTTGTTCTGATCGAGTTAAGTTATTTATATCACTGAACAGGGTACAGGGGAGACCCGATATCCATGTCAGAAATGTTACTGAAGCCATGCTCCCGAATCCCATAGCCTACTCTTTAAAAAAAAAAAAGTAAATGCATTGCCCCTTAAAGGTCCGTAATTGAAACCATGAGGAACTGGGCCTACAGGGCATGCATCTAGAGCAGGGCTCCCAATTTTGGGCAACCCAGATGTTCTTGACTCCAGAAAACCCTGGCCATCACAGCCTGTGGTGAAGGCATTTTTTGGAGCTACAGTCTGGGGAACGCCTGGATTACCCACGGATAGGAACTACAGTACTGCTTCAGAGCAGAGACCACTGGCATTATTAGCAGTTGAAGCCTCCAGATCCATGTCACCTCAGGAGGCAGACCAAAGCAAAGCAAAAACGGCCACTAAGCCAGCTGTTCCCAACCTTGGGTCCCAAGTTTCTTGGACTACAACTCCCAGAAGCCTTCACCATTAGCTGGGCTGACCATGATTTCTGAGTGTTGTAGTCCATCTGGGGACCCGAGGTTGGGAACCACTGCACTAAGCTCCAGATGTTCTCAAATCCAGTGCTCTGAGAGCGTTTTTTATTCACTTGTACTTTCAGTTGCTTCTATGCAGATTTATGAAGACGGCAATGTAATGCACACTTTCAAGGAGACAGACGCCAAAGCAGATGTTGCTTCCAAGGAAGCACACATAAGGCCACAGCGAAAACTAGCCCTTGTAAGGGAGGCATTGCAAGAGTGGAACTCGGTGAATCCTGATGAGGAAATCAGCTTCCCTGAACTCCAAACAGCTTCCTCTGAACCAAGCACCTCTCTCTCACCCTCGTCCCCCCCCCAAAAAAAACCCCACACTATTTATGTGATGCTAAAACTTAGGAGGCCCAAATTCAAACACTATGCTGGGTTGGTAATCTTGGGTCTCCCTCTCTCTCTCTCACACACACACACACACACGTGCAGCTCACTGGACTTGGGATGCTACAAGTGTGGGTAGCAAAGGGACCTACACCACCCTTTTTTTGCAGGGGGTTATTAAAAGTGCTGCTGAACACACACTCCGTTAAAACCTTCCCCGTTTTAAGAGGGTTCTGAGAGACAAGGTCGAGGAGTTATTTATTTATTTATCTATCTATGGAGGGGGAGTCAGTGGAGGGGGGGACCTGCTGGGAAACTCCCCCTTCTTACCTTTTCCCTTGGTCAGGAAAGAAGGCACCCCCCCTGCCACCGACCCGCCCCACACCCCGATGGGAAAGGATGTCATTTGGGGGGGGGGGAAATGGACCCGATCCCTCCGCACCAGAGGACACCTCTAGGTCCGCAGGGAAGGGGTGGCACACACACACACACACAGAGGGCTTCTGAGGGATGGGTGAGGGAGGGGGCTGCCCCCCTGGGGGGGGGAAACCCCATCTCGGGCCTCGCCCTCCACTCCCCGCTGGGCCTAGTCGTGGGGGGGGGTGTGTGCACAAGGGGGGAGAGCGAGAGCGAGAGCGCGCAGAGGCCGGGGAGGGGAGGAGGGAGCCGTTTCCATGGCAACCATGGGTCCTGCCTGTGGGGGGCGCCGGACTCACCAGGGCGGCTCCTCAAGGGGAGGCAAGGCCTCTGAGGGAAGAGGAGGAGGAGGAGGAGGAGGTAGAAAAGGCCGCCGCCGCCGCCGCCGGGCCTTCGTAGCCGGCCCTTAAAAGCCGCCGCCGCCGCCGTTCGCTCCACAAGCCTGGCCTCGCCGGGACCTTCCCTTTCATTCGGAGGAGGAGGAGGAGGAGGAGGAGGAGGGACGTTGCGGCCCGCGGGCCTTTGACGCAAGCACGTCCGGCGCGCGCGTCCCGGCGTCCGTGCGTGCCTGAGGCCGGCGTCGCTACGTCACGGACGCAGGCGCCCTTCCATTCCACACCCCGGCAGGCTTTGCTTCCTTTAGCTCCTCCTCCTCCTCCCCCCCATCTCCCGAGGGCCTTCGGCGCATGCGCTGAAACAGAGACACTCTCTCTCTTTCTCTCGTTTTTTTCTAAAATGGCGATTGGTAGAGAGGGAGGGGCGTTTCGCGCGCCCGCGCGGCGTTTGGGGAGGGCGCTTGCGCGTGAGGGGAGAGATTGAGAGAGGGGCGGGGCAGAAAGGAGGAACGGCGCGTGCGCACTTGTGCCCCACCGCCGTCCCCGGGGAGAGAATGAGAAGCGAGGCGACGGCGGGATGGGGTGGGGGCGGGATCTGCGCCTGCGCGTTGAAGAGGAGGCGGGGCCCCAGGTTTGAAACGGTGCAGAGTACTGAGCATGCGCAATCGGCTCTAAGTGCGTGGGGCTCGAAGCTTTTTAAACCGTCCCCAATGTTGCTCGGAACGGGCTTAGTTTTAAGTCAGATGTGTGTTCCTAAAGTCTTTTCCTTCGTCACACCCGTGTTTTCCTTTTTTTTTTACGGTTGTAACTAGGTATGCTGATGGCCAGCTGATGACAAGTCCCATAGGAACTTATTTATGGATATATATATATATATATATATCGAGCGGCGATAGGAACTTATTTATGTTCCCATAGGAACTTATTTATGGAGATATATAGATAATCAGTGGATCCAGGCAGCAGGCAGGCGTGATTTTATATATTTTCATATATATCTCATATATTCAAGCCTGAAGATGACGAGTGAGACCTCGAGAAAACAACCAGATTTCTAGATAACATGCATATATATATATATATATATATATATATATAGAGAGAGAGAGAGAGAGAGAGAGAGAGAGAGAGAGAGAGAGAGATAGACAGACATATAGATATATAAACTTTATATAAAGTATTCCAAGTAGATGCAAAGTAAACTTGTGGCACTTGGCATTCAAAAATGTAACTTTCCAAAAAATGGATATCCTGTATAGGACAATAAACATTTACAAAACAATTTCAGAACTAGGCTTAGCAAAACATTGCTGCAGATTATTTTACTTTTACCAAAGAACACGGAGGAATTGGACTTGATCCATGAAAGCTGGCACTAAAATTCAGCAGCCTTCAAGGTGCCACAACGGCTTTTGTCTTGGATGTTTCATTTGTTTTTGCCTAATATGCAATTAACCTAAGTGTTGCAAATTTTGCAAGAACAAGCACTTGCCAGCTGGGAGACCTTCCTGGCAGGCAGAAAAGTCCCAGGCGCTGTGTGGCTGCTGTGTAGATCCACCATTCATAACATGAAGATAGAAATCCATCTGACTCAAAACTAACTAACTGACATCTTAACTTGCAAGACATTATTGCTGCCAAAAGCTATGCTGGTGATAGAATACACTACACCGTGGTGCCACTCCCTTTGGTAATGTTTTCAACAAATGTAGAGCTGGTTCACAGCAAGTTGTTTAGCATAAGAATGCATAGGACACGCAACAATGACACTGGTTTTGAACATGTACAGTTTATGCGTTTTCCATTTTACTATATGGGACAGAAATGAGAAATGGAAGGCAAGATTTGTTACACCCGCACATTTGAAGTACTGTAAAAATAAACGCAAAAGGAACAAGGACATTCTGCATCAGTAGCAAATGCAATTTTCATTCCTTAACCAATTTATGGCTAAAAAAATCTGGGAGACTTAGCTGCAACATTACAACATCGCTTAAGCTCACATCAGCTCACAGAGTGGTCAAAATGACGTCCAATCTATGTTAGAAGAGGAACCGTAAGAAATCAACCACATAGCCTTTATGGGAGATACAGAATCATAGAATCATAGAGTTGGAAGAGACTTCAAGGGCCATCTAGTCCAACCCCCTGCCATGCAGGAACCCCCATCACAGGACTCCCCGTGTCTGAAGAAGTGGACATGTCCATGAAAGCGCACATTAAAATATAATGGTTTGTCATTAAGATGCCACAGGCTTTTGTCATTGCTTTGTTTTTTTATTTTTCCATATGCTTGCCCTAACACAGCTGCTGCTTCTAAACTGGTGATCAAAGGCAGTCCTGATTACCTTTAATGGTCAAACTCAGCTGGTAAGTGCTGAGATGCATATATAAAGGCAAAGGAGGGCCACTGAGAAGTTATGTGGAAGTTCGAAGCCTGCACATGCTTAATACCAGGGAGCTCTGTTCTTAGTAGCAAAGAACCGTTAAGCTCAAAGAAGCGAGCAGTTACTACCCCCTACCGGCTCTGGATTCAAATTGCATTTGCTACCAACTCCATCAGTGGATCCAGGCAGCAGGCAGGCGTGATTCTTAAAAGCGCCAAAAAGCACCTCAAGGAAACCGGATTCAATCAAGACAAGCAGCTGTTCTTCAACTGCACCTCAGTGCTATTGTACAGTTTTTCTTTTTCTTCCTGCGGCGGTGGTGTCTCTGCTTTTATTGTTACCGGCACATTGAAGGATGTTAAAAATAGGTTACCACCGGTCTTTGTCAGGCCACACAATAAACAGTAAGGAATATAAAATGGTGCATTCAGAGTCAGCATCTCATACATGATTCTCTCAATAAGAACTAGTGTTCTTTGGCAAAGTGGTTTTCATGTGGAAAACAGTCCCAACGTATTGCGAGGAGGCCACATAATGGAGGCCTAAGGCTTTAGAGACGTTTCACAGGCCTCCTCTGAGGTGGAGTTAAAACCAGAATCCCGCCAAAGGCAAAGCTCTTCGAATAAAAGGCACAATGTTTCACCATCACAGATGAGTGCGTTTTTAAATTCCTGTAACTAAACCACAAAAGAAAGAGAACATGGCGAGTCATGAACTTGGGCTTTGCAATTGTTTTCTGGATCTGCATTAGCAGAAACAGATACAGTACTTGGTTTTTGAAACTGAATTGATACCTGGGCTGAAAAATATTAAGCAGTTCTAAAGGTTGAGCCTTGTGACCATTCAAATATTTGTTTGCCCCCGGTTCACTTTCGGCATCCCCGCTCCCAATGCTTTTTTATATTTTTCTAATTTCCACGTACAACGTAGCTTCACTTTTCGTTGCAGTTAACTGTTCTCAAAATCTTGCCGCTCTTTTGAGACCGATGCACTGTTTTCACACTTTCTTCTGAAGATCCAAATGTCACTTCCCTTTCCTTCCTGCGCTTCCCATTGTTCCTCTTTTAACTTCGGACGCTTTCTGATGTTCCTCGTAGATCTGTTTTGAAAGGATTCAATCTGGAATCCCCCCCCCCTTTTAAGCCTTGCCTTCGAAACTGCTCTAATTGGAAGTCTTCACACAGGGCCTCTTTTCTTTTTTTCTGGAACGGCTTTTGTTTGGTTCCTTCAAATCCCTCTGCACATTCTGCCTTTCAAGAAGAGAGCAGAAGCTTTGAAGGGCTGTTTCCCCAATGCTTCTTGTAAATCTGTTGTCTCTAAAGCTGCTGATCCCTTTGTGTTCCAGAGACAACAGCCTTGTTTTGTCCATCAAACTTTCGCTAGATCCTACATGGATGGTAGCTGGTCTCCCAACAGGCAGAATCCTTTCCCATTTTAGGCAGAGAATTTTGTGATTTTTGTCCTGTCAAACTTGGCTTATTACTCTCATTCACGATTAGTTTGGAAAGAGGCTCTTTTGTGGCCCTCCTCGTTCTGCTGTCTAGACGCAGTCACACTTAGGGCCTTTTCACACGACCCCTAAGATCCGCTGGTCCCTTAAATTCGGACCAGAGATCTTGGGAGTTCGTGTCTGTTCCTGCATCCCCACCCCTCAGCACTTCCTGCTCCTGAGGGGGGGAGGGGAAAAAAGGACAGCACTTCCTGCTCCTGAGGGGGGGAGGGGAAAAAAGAAGCCTTTACTAACCTGCCGGTGCTGGTCGAAGTTGCCAGGAGCCTGGTTCCTTCTCAAGGGGCTCTTAAAGGGGCGGGAGGCAAAAAACAACAACAGACAAGCGAGGAGAGCCCGGCACTCTTATCCGCATCAAGGAATTTTCATCTGCTGAGAGCAAGTACATGAAAGGTGCGCTGGGTCGCGCTTATGGGGGCGTGGTCGCACTTAATTTTCTCTAAACTCCGGAGCTGGTGGGGAAACATTTCTAAGCTCCGGAGCTGGGAGCCATTTGCAGCGCAGCTTAGCGGTCGTGTATAAATGCCCATAGAGTTTATGGAGCCCACTAGCTTTTGCAACAACAGTAGTTTGTGCAGGCGGGCTCCATAAAAGCAGTCTCCTGTGCTGAAATTAGAGAGGAAATTGTATTTCTGGCCAATGTGGATTTGGTTTATCTGTTTTGGAGACTTCCTTTGCCTGCTGATGCAGAAAAATAGAACAAAACACTATCAGTAATAGAAGACCATGGCATCAGGTGTGTTAAAACTGGTGGATCTGTTAGTACTTCTTCCTTTTTAAGTCACATTCCTAAGCATCTTCACTGCAAAGTAAAATCTGCTGGTATTAGTTGCTTACAATTGGTGTGGACCATCCTTTATGGACAGGGCTCCTGGTGTCTCACTTGGGACAGCATTCCAGTTATGAGAAAAGTTATCTTCAGCTTTATTAAATGGGTAACAGTTTTCTTCTAGCAATGGGTTGTGAAGAAAGGTCTCCTCTTAATCCATGGATAAGATACAGAGAAGGAAAATGCTCTCTTTTTCAGTTATGATTCCCATAATCCAACGGTGCATGCCACAATTTGTCATGCCAAAAAAACAAACTTTTCCTTACTTTGGTCGAACAATATGAGAGGATGTTCTTTGATAGATATTTGCACTCTATGTTGTTTATACTGTACTAAAAAAAACACTGGAAAAAGCAATGAAAGGTAGGCAAACCTGAAAGAAGCAGGAGAAGAGAAAGACCAAACAGGAGATGAATTCACTCAATGAAGGAAACCACCACCTTGAATTTTCAAATGCTGAAACAGGGCTATTAATGTCAAGACCTCTTGGAGGTCATTCATTCATAGGGTTGTCATATGGTCAAAGGAAACTTGGTGTCAGGCTGAAGAAAATAAAAAGAGAAAGTGTGGGGGGGGGGGAAAAGCCTTCAGAATATAGGTAGGGGTATCATCCTAGCCCATTGGGGTTGATGATGGTTTGTAGAAGATTTGCACTGTGACATGGTCCCAAGGAGATGTTCTAAATCAGTTGAAAGTCATCCTTGCGCTCTAGACTTCTCTGGCACCTCCGAACTGGTTTTCATTCCCCAGTTGTTAAAACTTGGGATGCTACGGGTAGTTTGGGGAGGGGGGGAGGAGCCACAGCGCAGCAGCAGCAGCACGGTTGCTAGGGCTCCCCTAGCAACCCTGAGGCCTGGGAGAAGATGAGAGGCCTCATCCTTCTGGTGGTGGTTGGGAGGAGGAAAGGCCACGCGGCGGAGAGGCTGAGCACAAGGGACAGCCTCCATTTGCAACGGTGCCTTCTCGCCCCCAGCGGCTCGGCTCTGCAAGGTACAGTTCTGACTAGGGAGGCAACCAGGACTACCCAACCAACCCTTGCACAAACCCAACCGAAGGGGCATTTTGTTGAAATGCAAACACACGGCTTGCTGTGCTTATGCACGTTTATATAAATAAACACATAACGTGGGCAGAGGACACTGGCACATTCTGGATCTGAGTCGTCAAATCCTTCTTCCTGTTAGTTTATTAATTTGTTCGCTGCATCATTTAAGAAGAGCAAAGAAAAGCCTTATGAACCTAGATTTGTGCTGGAAGGCCATCCTTGTAATGGCAGCCCAGACTGCAGGACTGGAGGAAGGTGAAAAGTAAGAATGAGGAGCCCAAAGAAACACTGTTGGTAGAATTAGAGCAGCCTTCCTCAACCAAGCACTTTCCACATGGGTTGGACTACAAGTCCCATTTTGTCTACTACCATTTAGGGTGGCTGTGGGTGATGAGTGAGAACCCCAGCTCTAATGCATCTAGAGCAGAGGTGATAAACCTTCAGCACTCCAGATGTTTTAGGCCACAACTCCCAGAATTCCGAGCCTAGATTGCCAATGACAAAGGACTGTGGGAGTGGTGGTCCACAACATCTGGAGTGCTGAAGGTTTCACCACCACTGTCCTAGAGGGTCTCAAGCCAGGGAAGTTTTAAACCTAGATGGTTTCCAATGGCAAGCTGTTGGTTTGAGTTTTCTTCCGAATTCGGGGAATTGTACTCCTAAAACACAAATCTGTACACCCCCAGTTCCTGAACTCCATTTCCCAACTGTTGGTGGGGTTCAATGGCCAGTGGTGAGTCTTAACATCTGGAGACTCAAATCTCGGGCCACACTGAAAGGTCCTGGTGAATCGTCCAGGATGAAATTTTAGGCATGCATACAACCTGTTCAACCTGTTCAAGCTGCCTCTTGAGGGCCATCCTGATATACCTATGGACGACCCAGATCCAGATTTATTTCTCTTCTTCTTTTAGCTGGGTAAGCCATTTTATTTTCCTTTTCCCTCAAGGCCCTGGGTTCTCACTGCATTTTGTTACTTTCAACCCCCACCCCCACCCCCCACCCCAGAAGACTTCACGAAGCATCCCCTTTTACACGACCCCTAAGATCCGCTGGCCCCTTAAATTCGGACCAGAGATCTTAGGGGTTTGTCGCTCTTCGTGTGTCTCCACCCCTCTGTACTTCCTGGCTGCTGGCTGCGTGAGGGGAGGGAGGGAAAAAAAGGGACAAAAGAATAAAGCCTTACCTCCTGGTGCTGGTGGAAGCTGCGGGGTGGGGGGTGGGGAGCCCCGGTTACTTCCTGGTTCCTCTTAAAGGGGCGGGAGGCAAAAAACAAAAAGAAAAAGAAGCGAGGAGAGCCCAGCACATCCGCATCAAATATTTTTCACCTCCCAAGAGCAGGTACAAGAAAAGTGCGCTGGGTTGCGCTTAGGTGGGCGGGGTCGCACTTAATTGTCTGCAAACTCGGGAGCTGGTGGGGAAACATTTTAAAGCTCCAGAGCTTGCAGCCATTTGCGGCGGAGTTTAGGGGTCGTGTATAAACGCCCAGAGGGTTACACGGTGTTACACGGATTCATTGCTGTGTTCCCACGTTCTCTTTTTCTCAGACACATGTCTGTTTCCCCATTTTTTGTGGAAGTTTTTATTGCCATTGACATCACAAGCACATGACTAAGGAGTCAGCTGCTCCACTGGCAACCCTGTGGCACTGGCTTGTATAGTCTGTTCTTTCTGCCTGTTTCCTTTGGGTGTTCCAGAAAGTGTGTTAAAATAATAGGTTTTGATCTCTCTTTAGTAGCTAGTTTGTATTCTCTTCCTCCTGCAGGCAAGGTATGTTTTGCAGGGCTGTTATTGCTCTTGTCTCTAGTTTTTAACTCAAAACTGTTACTTTGAATTTATGTCTTTGTAAATGACTTTGACATTCTTTGGGGGAATTTACTAACAAATTCAGTTAGTGAGTGAGAAGTGACTTTGATGGATGAAGAAGCTGATTTCAACTTGCCTGCTCCTAAACCAATAGATTGAGATTCTGAAGGAGATTGCTTTCCTCCAATTTATCAAGACTTTAAAAGGGCGTCGGTGTACATGGAATTTCTGGCCCACCATATGTACAAAAGAAGAACTAGCAGATGGCCTCAACAACACTGTTAAAGTAGCCAGCTTCTGGCCCAAAATAATCTTATTACCTTAACATTCTGATTTGTTTTTAATTGTACCTATATTTCACACATGTTCATAATTTTCAGTTGTGCAACACTCTGATATGAATAAAGAAAGACAGAAAGCACTGTCAAGGTAAGTGGGTTATTTAAGGAATATTTGTACTAATTCCACCCCCCTAGGGACCTTCCAAGGAGCTCCATTTGATCAGCTCAAGGAAGCAATGAGGATTTAAGTTGGGGACTTTGTCCAGTCCTCCACCCAAATTTGAACATATAGGAAATGTGGAATGAATGTTTCATTGCCGGCTGTATTTTAAAAGTCTTTCATCCCAACAGACCTCTGCGAAACAAGAATCGTATCTGTTTCTTCCCCACCTTCGGGGTCCTTTCAAAAGTTGCCTTTATATACAGAATATTTTAGGGGGTAAAAAACAAAAGCTGGCACTCTGTCTGACCTTAGCACTCTGTGACCACTGGGAAGCCAAAAGGGAGGTGAGGTGGAGGGAAGCCATTGTCCGGCCACAGAAGGCTCCTCCGCAGAGGCACCAGAAGCTCACAATAGAGAGATCCCAGCTGCCTTTGTGTAGCTGTTTGTGCCTTTGGCTTGTGGAGTGCTTTCCCCCTACGTCCATCACCAAACAGGGTCTTGGGAGGGTGGGGAATGGGGAAGGACTCAGGAGAAAGCCGTCCTGTTCATGTACATCAGATCAAGGGAGCACGATGTTCACAGGTGACCGCCGCTGGAGCTTGAGAAGTTCAAGAGATGGCCCAGGGCACGTAACCCCTCTGGCTGTATGTTGTCCCCCATTACTATAAGCCATCTTAGGTCCTTTTCCAAGGAGAAAGGTGGGGTAAAAATACTAATAGATAGATAGATAGATAGATAGATAGATAGATAGATAGATAGATAGATAGATAGATAGATAGATAGATAGATAGATAGATAGATAGGGCCTTTTCACACGACCCCTAAGATCCGCTGGCCACTTAAATTCGGACCAGAGATCTTAGGGGTTTGTCGCTGTTCCTGCATTCCCAACCGCTCCGCACTCCTGGCTGCTGGCTGCGTGAGGGGAGGGAGAAAAAAAGGAAGAAAAGAATGCCGCTCACCTCCGTTCTGCCCTCCCGGCACTGCATTCAGATCTCTTAAAGGGGCGGGGGGCAAAAAAAGAACAAACAGAAGCAAGGAGAGCTGGGCAGTCACTACGTTATATCCGCATCAGGAATTTTCACCTCCAGAGAGCAGGTACCTGAAAAGTGCGCTGGGACGTGCTTAGGTGGGTGTGGTCGCACTTAATTATCTGTAAACTCCGGAGCTGGGGGGGAAATAATTTTAAGCTCCGGAGCTGGGAGCCATTTGCGGTGGAGTTTAGGGGTCGTGTACAAAGATAGATAGATAGATAGATAGATAGATAGATAGATAGATAGATAGATAGATAGATAGATAGATAGATAGATAGATAGATAGATAGATAGATGTTGCACCCATCACGTTCCTACTGGAAAACCTGTAAGGTGCATGGGCACATTGCGGTGGCATCAGGCCCCAAGCCAGCAACCCTGTTTTGAACTGACGGTGAAGTGAGTTAGCCAAGATATTATCTTTCAGTTGGCAAAGACACAGAATGTTTTGTTAGGCCACATATGGAAGACACCTATGGAATAATAATTACGGGCATCGTAATTGTTTCTAAACTTTAAGTGTTGCCTTGAATGTGTTAACAACGGTTGTCTCCCAGTTGATATGTTGTCCTTCAGTGTTGCGAGCTGCCTCGGGTCCGTTCCAAGGAGAAAAGTGGGGTAAAAATGTTTGAAATAAATACATATTTCCAGGAGCAGAAAGCTTGGTACGCATTCGGTGTTCCCCAATGAACAGACCGGAGTCAAATAAGCAATCCTGCCCTTCCCTGCCAAATAAAATGAAATAAAATAAAATATTTTTTTTCATTCATTAAGGGGAAGAATATAGGAGATGTATAAGACCTAAAAGGGTCTCCCTAGTGAATACTTGCTTGCTTGCTTACTTACTTACTTACTTATTTTCAGGTTTTATTTATTTATTTATTTCTTATGGGGAGGTGCATTCCCCCGGAGGGCTGGAACCCCAACAGTAGAGGTCTTTCTGGAGACTGGCCTACCCTTTGAATGGACCCCAGAAAACAGATCGGCAGCCAGAGATGCTCCTGTAAGAGGGGAAAGAGATGCTCCCTGTAACTGGCCCCCAACCAGCAACCCTGTTTTGAATTGACCCGAAGTTTCTGAACCGTTTTCAAAGGGTGAGCCGCCTTCCTGTCTTCTCACATTTCCCGTCTTGATCCTCTTGGACAGAGAGGTTCCCTGGCCTTTGTTCTTTAGAACGGAAGGGTCAAGCCAGGGCTCCCCTCCTGGCACCTCCATCTCCGTTAACTTGAACTAAAAGATTCCTTTTCCCCTGCTTTCCATGTGTGCCTCTAATAAATGCTGCCTTTCTTATTTTCTTTACATAAGAGGCATCGCCTATGGAGTTTCTTCCCAACGGGGGAAGTGAGCATTGCTAACTCTCCCGGTTATTTATTTATTGCATTTTTATACCGCACCAATTTCCCAGAAGGGACTCTGGGCAGTTGACATAAGTGCAAATAAGAAAGAAACAACAATGTGAATTAAATAAACAGTAGAACCAACAGGTAAAAATTAGCAAATAAACACATGCTGATAAGACATGCAAGAATCCGGCAAGAGGCAAAAAATAAAAAGGAACCCTCCCTAAAAATACTAAAAAGGTGGGGGTGGGAGAAACAATAAATAAGGAAAAGACAACACAACAAATTACCAATGCCTCCTTAAAAAGCCAGGTCTTAAATGTTTTTTTAAAGGCCAGGAGGAACTGAATTTGGCAGATTTCACATGGAAGTTTATTCCACACAGCGGGGCCAGCCACCGAGAAGACCCTAATATGGGTAAAAGCCCTATGGGCCTCCTGTGGGGTGGCCACATAGAGTGAAGATGCCAAGTTTGATGCTGACCTTAGGGGGATCCGCTCTGCCAGATACTCAGGCCTGAGTATTATACTTTTACTTAACAGTTGCTTGGTTCTACCTGCCCTGCTCATAAGCCTCGAAAAGTTGTCCTCGGACTCTTTAAAACGTGCATGGGTCAATAACCGTGCGAATAACTAGCAGAAACTGTATCTTCACATGCATTAGAAACCCCTTCATTCTTAGTATTCCGATGCTTTGTCTCCCTTTGCTCTGCTTGTCTAAACCCTCCTCTCTTTTCCATTTTTCTGGCTCACTCATATGTTCCTTCTCCTCACTTTCCTCTGCCCACGTACCAGGCAACTGGACTTTTCTCCCCTCTTTTCTTTCTTTTTTTCAGGTGTTTTGAGGAATGGTGGCCCTCGCAGAGGAAAGAAGCAGCTGCAGCTGCCAATAGGTCCTTGGGGGTGGGGTGGGGGTGGGAATCACCTGGTGCAGCTTCTAAGCTTGTCCCCAAATGCAAATTTGAGGTGTCTTAAGACAGCACAGAATTGTGTGTACTCTTGGTCTATCAATTTAAGGAAAGCAACATAATTCTGAGATATTTATTTCTTATTTATTTGTAGCATTTCTATACTGTGCCATCTTCCGAGTCGGAGCTCTGGGCGGTTAATAGGGTAAAAAGATATACAAAACTACAAAAGCAGTTAGGACAAAACCCCAGGCAAGATACATCGGCGGTGGCGGCGGCGAAGAAGAAAAAAATTAAAGTAGGTCACCATATGCCTCCTCAAAAAGCAGAGTTTTCAAAGCCTTTTTGAAGGCGGGCAGGGACTGTGCAAGGTGCAGCTCACTCGGGAGATGGTTCCATAATGATGGGCCCACCACTGAGAAGGCGCAGCTGCGCGTGGCAGACCTCTGCGCCTCCCTTGGAGTGGGCACCCTGAGTGAGCGTGCCTGCGACATCCGTGTGAGTCTGGCCTCAGTTGACGTCTGGGAGATACGCTCCGACAGGTATTCAGGAGCCAAGCTGACACACAGACACTCAATGTCCCTGGGAGATCCATGGCAATGTTGAGGTAGCTTTGAGTGATGGCACCTGCCAACAGGCTGTTATCTTTTAATATTAGAGATGGCAGCCAACTCCTCTTTGGGCCTTTTCACACGACCCCTAAGATCCGCTGGCCATTTAAATTCGGACCAGAGATCTTGGGGGTTCGTTGCTCTTCCTACATCCCCACCCCTCCGCACTTCCTTGCTCCTGTCTGCATGAGGGGAGGGAGAAAAAAAGAGGAAAAAATGCAAGCTCACCTCCGAAGCCACCCGGAGCCCCGTCGTCATCCTGATTCCTTCTCTTAAAGGGGCGGGAGCAAAAAAAAAAAAAAAAAAACAGAAGCGAGGAGAGCCCGGCACTTCTCTCCCTTAAATCCGCATCAGGGATTTTCACCCTCCGAGAGCAGGTACATGAAAAGTGTGCTGGGATGCGCTTAGGTGGGCAGGGTCACACTTAATTTTCTGCAAACTCCGGAGCTGGTGGGGAAACAATTGTAAGCTCCAGAGCTGGCAGCCATTTGCAGCGGAGTTTAGGGGTCATGTACAAAGGCTCTTTGTTATGCCTGCAAGCTTAACGCAAACCACGCAGCTTCTAAATTCTTGCCAGTTTAAGACCACTAGAGGCATTATCTGTGGTGTGTTGAGTTTTGCAACTCAGGAGGATGGCATGCAGCACGTAATGACTGCGCTGACTATACAACATACAGTGACAGTCACCCAAGAATCCAGTGTTAGTGTTTCTCTCAGCCGACACTGACAACAGGGTTTGGGGCAAAAACTATTATGTTTGTAGTTATTTAGTTCATTGGAGAGGGTTTTGTAGAGCTCTACTCACCATGCAGCTTTAGAAAACAAGAATTGCTCTAAAGATAAAATAAGATGATAATAATAACCTTTCAACTGCAGATCATTAAGTCCCAGCCCTTGGGTGTTTTTAGTGTCTATAAGCCTTTTACCAGAATATACACTACTTATTTCATAGCATTTGCTGTATAAGAATTATAGATATTCACTGGTTGTCCCTTTGTTTTAATGCAGTTCAACATAGCCCCTGAAGAAGGCTTCCCCAGCCGAAACGTCTTGGGCTTTTGTTTCAATAAAGCACCTTTTTGCTTAGCATCCTGAGACTTTGTCTCTTCTGACTCGTTGGTTATTTGGATGTACCTTGAGAAAGCAAGATGCACTGAGACAACAGCACTAGGAAAAGTTGAAGGCAACAGGAAAAGAGGAAGACTCTGGCTGAAACACTTTCTCAAGGACCCGGAGACAGTGTGTTTACAGTGGGTTAGCTGTACTCAGACACCAGATGCCTTGTAACACACATCCAAGTTGCGGTGTTTTTGTCTTTTTTCCAGCCAGATGTGTGTGGAAGCGGCCACCGTGAGCAGGCCAAGGGCAGGGCGCCATGTTCCACGAGGGGATGACTGTTTCTGGTCCCCATCTTTTGTATCTGAAAGGCCTTTATGTGCATCCTCAGTTATTAGACTTAACTTGCAGCATATATGGATGGGGGCCCAAAGGAGGACATAAATAGAAAACACAGGCAGCAGTTGAGGGAGAGCCATGGGGTGGCCAACAGAGGAGGTGAGGAAGGGGAGCTTCCCCCCTGGGCTCCCAGGGGGCTCTGCAGGTGCAGAGGTCCCTTCTTAAGTCAAGAACAGCTCTGAAATGAGACATGAAGGAGGGGACGGTGGTGAGCCAGAGGTGGTAGGAAAAAGGTCGGGCGGAGAACTGGAAGGGAAAAAAGGGGGACGTTATGTAGGGCAGGCCTGCCCAACAGGCAGACCGGGGGCTACCAGTAGCCCGCGAAGAGTTGAAAAGTAGCCTGCCAGCCATCAATAAAAAATGTGAGGGGATAAGTTCTCCACCTCTACCTCCCCCAACCCAAGGATCACCACTGCCCCAGAAAAGCTCTGGGTCTGCCAGCCCACTGTCTCAGCCGAGCGGGGCAGTTCAAGGGCCATGGCGCAGTCCCCTGCTCTCCCTACCAGCCAGATGATTGGCGTGCCACTGTCTTGTGACTTATGAGCATATGCTCGGAACAGATAAAATTCTTAAGTAGAGGTTTTAGTGTAGTAGCCCTCAGACACTTTTGTCCGGAAAAAGTAGACCTCGGCCTTTTCAAAGTTGGACAGCTCTGGTGTAGGGACCCTAAATCTGGGACACAACAACAACAACAACAACAACAACAACTATTGGGTCAAGTACGCCTTGACGTTCTGGGAGATGGGAAGCATCGTTGCGGATTCAGTCCGTTCCTTTCCTAACAGTTCAGTTCTGGTCCAAAGAAGAGATGGATTCACTCGACGAAGGAAGCTACACCCTTGATCTTGGAAGATCTAAGCAGGGGCCATGAATTCATAGGATTGCCATTAGTCAGAAAAACCTTGGCAACACAGAGACAACAGCATTTCTGTACTTGAACGATAGTTTCCAAACCCAACTGCTTGGGATTATTATGTTTTGATCCTTTAGTCCTGCATCACCACCACTACTACCACCATCCTCTTCTCCGGCTCTCTCCCGGTCACATTCTGGGTTCCTTATAACAAAAGGATGCACTTTCGGTGACCTTTAGAGCCTGTGACCACTGGGAAATCAAAAGGGTTGGTGACATGGAGGGGAACTATTGTCCGGACAAATGAGCTCCTCCAAGGGGCACCAAAATTCCACAATAAAATCCCTGTTGCAAGAAAACACAGGCATTTCCATGAAAAAGGAACGCTCGAGATCAATAGATTGTCCTCACAACCAGGCATGGATTCTTAAGGATTCCAAAATGTCGAAATCCAGGATACACAAAGGACCGAAGGAGGTGAACATTGACCAGCCCAGCTCTTCTAAGGTTGGAGTTCTGACCCACCCCTTGCCACCTCCCAAAACCACTCCAAATCTTCAGGGATTCTTGGAGGGGGATTCTTTAAAATACCCAGTCTTAAGCCTCCATCCTGTTGAGAATGTTTAAAAGGCAATGTTTAGTTCTGGTTTCTCTTACCCCATAGGTATCCCTGTTAACATGTAACAACCGACCCATAAATCCTGTTTGTCAGATGAGAGCATGGAAATTATTACTTTTCTTTCATTCTGAGGGACTACGACTCCCAGGATGCCCAGCGGAAGGAATTGCAATTTAAAAAGAGTGAGAGAAGAATGAAAGGTGTCCAGTCTTGAGAGGAGTTGAGGTTTGTACCTCAACAGCTGAAATGGACATTTGGCAGGAAGAGATATTAAAACCTTGGTGAAAGTCAGAACTGAATGGAAGTAACTTTGTCAACACCATTCTTTCACTCACTGGATACAAGAGAGTTGTTCAATCTTTCTCTTCGCTGCATTGGAATTGACCACATAACAGTCCTTTTGCATTCAAATATGTTCCACAGGCTGATGCAATGGTAGTGATGGTGAGTTCTGATGCCACCAGCCATGGAGTGGGCTTTACATAGACCTGTGTTCTAACTCAAGCTCAGCTGGAATCATCACAAATCCAGTTGGTTTGGTTTCTTACTCAGGGACTGGACTTGGTGATCCGTAGAATTCCTTTCAGCTTATTTGTTTTCTTCTTTTCTTCTTAGAAGCCTGAGCTGTGGCCACTTGGGAACAGTTTCATCCACCACCTAAGATCCCATTCCAGAAATCATCCAGGGCCTCAGCAGAATGGCCAAAACCCCAGAACAATTATCTGCATAAGTGCTCCCAGGTCCAGTGGGACTACAGCAGACATGGAGCTGTTTCATAACAGTTGCCACTTCCGTGGCTTGCTGCTCAGAGTGCAACCCTAAATTCCTCAGTCATATCTCAGGAGGTTGGTCTGTCATACAGTTTGGCCTTCAGAGGCTGAATCGTGACTGGAGAACCACCAAGACTCCCTTAACATGACACCACTGTCCCTGAGGGCCTTAAAGCCAGGCCAACGCTGGCAATCTTAGTCTAAACCTAGTCCCAGCAGGGCAAGAGCACACCCCTTCACTGGAATGCCTTCAGGGTGTTTGCCTGAAAGTCCAACTCTAGCTTGGAGGATGGATTCACTGACTCTTAAATTATTGCAATAGGCATGCAAGCTTTCGGCTCCTCTGCAACTCTTAATTGGGCAAAGCATTGCAGAGTTTAGGGAGGAGGACAAGAAACTGGGTTGTTTCCCCGACTGACATAATCTTGCGTAGATAGAGAAATGGCTTTTGTGTGTGCCAGGCTGATCCCGGAGATGCCTGTCACCCCCGGTTTTGTACTTTCAAGGCTTTGCAAGCTGCCACCTTCTGCCCACTGGTAGGGTCGGCCAGTGCTGTGGATGGCACCAAATGGAAAAGAAAACCTGAAGAGACAGGTTGCATGGCATGCTTTGACAAAAATATTTCTCTTTTAAAATGTAAGCTGTGTTTACTAACTAGAGCCAGGTACAAATGGGTTTCAGAGGGCCACTGAAAGTTGAGCAACGAGGGACTGCTCCATGCCTACACTGACCAAGAACCCATGGCCAACCTATGAAATAAACCCATCTTGGAATGTTTAGTATTTCTGACTACCAAGTCCACAATCTTTGAGCCAGCTCAGCCAATGGTGGATTTTGGGCATTATAATCCAGCCCTTTCTTCCTTTCTTTGGTTCAGTTTACACAGCCTTTCACCCAAAAATAGTCTATTCCATTTTCCATTTTTTTAAGTTCCATTTTTTTTAAATTCCACTACAGTACATGATTGGGGATTGCTAGAGAATTAGTAGACAAACTGCTATGCCAATTTACCATGACTCAAGTGGAGATAAGCCAGAAGATCCCAGTCTAACCCCCAAGAGGTAGAAATGCAGCAGATTGTGTCCCCCCCCCCCCCGCTATCTGGGTTGTATGGAAACTGAATAAATAAATAAGTAATATATATCCGCTCCTCACTCAGAAAGTGAGATTGCATTCCTATATTGATGTGTGCATATACATGCACACATCCAACTAGTATTAGAAGTAAATACAACTGGAAATAAATTTATTTATTTATTTATTTATTTATTTATTTGATTTATTTGATTTATAAGGTATAGGTATAGGAAGTACTCCACTGTTGATTTTTAGAGAGTGTGACCAGAACAAGTATACCTGAAAGAAACCCACATCAACAAAACTTTAGGAAGGGACCCCTTTCACCATCAGGGAAAAAACAGGGATAATTTTGGTGTGTGTGTGTGTGTGTGTGTGTGTGTGTGTGTGAGAGAGAGAGAGAGAGAGAGAGAGAGGTCCTGGGAAGAGATACCAAGTACAAAATTCTATCCCTTAAAAGGGGGGCAATCAAAGGAGAAAGAGATTATGTGTTTGTGAAGTTATGTACCATATATGCAACGGAAAGGCTTTTTGGAAAGCTAACTGATATTATGCCTGTAGAAAAAAGGATTCACATATGCAGCTGTCTCGTATTGCGCTGCTTTAAATTCTGATTTGCTAACCAGTTGCATGTGGCTTATTTCGGTTTTGTTTCTATGAGTAAGTTGTTTTTTGCTTCGTAGGATACTTTCATGTGAATAAACAAACATTTATCTGCAGCCTCTTTCAGAAGAGGTCTCTAAACCTAATCCTGTTGCTTAGTGGCTGCTTGAAGACTGCATCAGAAACAAATCTAAGTGCTAAAAAAGGAGCAAAGAAACACATCCACAGAGGGAATAAGCAACAAACAATTAAAATATGAGGACTGATGTAAATGCAAAAAGCACGAAACTCTAAATGTTGCCCGAACAGTACAACAAGATCCACCCTTACTGGCATAAACATTCAATACATATTTACATTTGCAAAGTTGATCCTCGCATTTTGATGCCTAAGAGTCAAACAAATAATATGACAGGGAGCTGCAAGGGTAGGATCCCGAATTTTGAAGGGAAATCACAATTGCCTTTCAAGATAACAAGTTAATTCTGGGATTCTTTCCTTACAGTCAACGTCAAGGACTTTTTGATGAACAGAACACGACCCCTAAACTCCGCTGCAAAAGGCTCCCAGCTCCGGAACTTAAAATTGTTTCCCCACCAGCTCCGGAGTTTACAGATAATTAAGTGCGACCACGCCCACCTAAGCGAGTCCCAGCGCACTTTTCAGGTACCTGCTCTCTGGAGGTGAAAATTCCTGATGCGGATATAATGTAGTGACTGCCCGGCTCTCCTTGCTTCTGTTTGTTCTTTTTTTGCCCCCCCCCGCCCCTTTAAGAGATCTGAATGCAGTGCCGGGACGGCAGAACGGAGGTGAGCAGCATTCTTTTCTTCCTTTTTCTCTCCCTCCCCTCACGCAGCCAGCAGCCAGGAGTGCGGAGGGGGTGGGAACGCAGGAACAGCGACAAAGCCCTAAGACCTCTGGTCCGAATTTAAGTGGCCAGCGGATCTTAGGGGTCGTGTGAAAAGGCCCATGTTCCCCTGGTTTTCCAAACCAGATGAGAAGGCTTCAAAAGAGGATGGGTATTAAAATGTCTCCCTCCCATCAGCATTATAAGGTGTAAATCAAATATTCTCAGGTCCAAGGTCCCGCCCCCCCGGCTGCCTTGATGCTGAAAAACCTGTCAGTCTGACTCCTTGTGTTTTCAAATAAAGGTGATGGTATTCTAGAGTTTTACATTCTTGGTTGCTGCCTTCATTGATTGGGGGACTCTTACAGGGCTGGCTTGGATAAAGTACACCCTCCTGCTTTTGTGACTAGGCTCCACTTTTGTTGTTTTTCTTTAGGGATTTAGAGATGCTTTCTTTTTTGACTGAGGGAGGGCTCCCTCCACCTACGGCTCCCCAGCCCCCAAACTGCCAAGCCACTCTTCTTATTCTCCAAGGAAGCAAACGAGGGAAAGAAAATCTAAAACCTCCATTTTGGAGAGTGTGAACCAAAAGGATCTTCCAAAAAAGAAGGAGAGATAGGATGTTGTTCTCACGCTCTGAAACATGTACAGTGTGGGATTTGAGGAGAGATTTTACACAGAACCATCACCCAAGGAGGTTATCTATGGTAGACTTTAAAAAAGGAAACAATCAGTTTTTTTAAAAAAAAGGAATTTATTAGCCATATGTTAATTTATTTTTTTAAAAAGCAGTGCTTGGCGAATAAGGCATTTTGAAAAACTTTCGCTTCTTTTCAGCCAACGTATAGCATAGTTTAATTTACACAAACAGTGGTTTAATATATTACCACATATTTTAATATGTTTACCAATGGGTACGCCATTGGTATTATGTATTTTTTTCCTCATGATTTGTGAATTTTCAATTTGGCCAGAAGACCACGTACCAAGGCAAGAATAGGAAGTAACTAAAGTTGCAAAAATACCAGTTTTTCTTTCTTTCTTTCTTTCTTTCTTTCTTTCTTTCTTTCTTTCTTTCTTTCTTTCTTTCTTTCTTTCTTTCTGAGCACACAGTCTTTATTAAATAAGTAGCAATGGGAGTTGTAATTGTCCCCCTCCCAAAACTGGGATATGTAAGCTGTTTCCGAAATTTGCATTTTTTTCTGGCTGCAAGTTCTGAGCACTGTTCAGAAATTGTTGCAAATTTCTAGACAAATTCACCAAGTGTGTATATTTATGTTGCATATTTAACTCAAATCATTCTATGATTCTATGATACTGTTAAAATTACAGCTGGTTGCTTCCCATTTCCTACTGGGAGGTTCATAAATTCTCTGCCACAAGACATGCATGATTCACTGTGTTCTTATATTTTCTTGGCATGGAGGTGAATTTCGTTTTTCATACGCGGACCAAAGGACATGAATTAAAACAGCTTTCAAATGTCTGTTTAAAAGCTCCCTCTTTTGAATTCGTCAACATTTCGGTTTTCTTCCTGTTTCCCCCCTTATTCCTATTTTTTTAACTTCTAAGGAAATAGCAGTTGTGGAAAAGAGGGCGGTTCAAAGTTGCATTTGGACCCATGAAGAGATGGATGTTTCATTTAGAGCACATGTGAAATCTAACTCATTTAGAGGAGGGTCCCTGACCAACAAAAGAGGATTCGGCTGGCTGTGAGAGAATCAAATTACTCCTGCAGATGGATGCCGTAACAAAATAGCATCCCCCCCAATCTCCCTCCCTCCCTCTCTTTTTTAGAGCCCTCCCACCTTGTTCAAGGAAACTCCCGAATTTTGGCGCTTGGAGGCCTCTTCCCCTTGACAAACACACACACACACCACACTCTGGAAACACAACAACAACAACAAGGCTTCTTTGTGAAATGTAAACTACATTGGCCCCAGGAATGTTAAAAGAGAAGTTAAACCATAGTAAAGAGCAGCGGGACAAAAGGCGAGCTCTGTTTGTGTAACAGTCATCATCCTTGCCCGTTTCTATGGGAACCTGGGGCAGAACCCCCTTCAAGAGTTACCCATTTGCAAGCGTTAATTTATATTATTTATTTATTTAAGAGTATTTTTACCCCACCTTTCTCCTTGGAAAAGGACCCAAGGCGGGTTACGGTAATGAGGGATAATATACAGTCCAGTACAATTGAGGCACGTTCAAGTATTTGAGAATAAGCGCAAGCGTTAAATGATGGACCAAATTTTAATTCAGAATCAAATGGAAGCTCTTTCCAGTTGAAGGGGGTGGTGAGTTGTTGACTTGATATCCTCCCCGCCCCCTCTCAAGGTGATTGCATGTCCCACGCTCTGAAAGCTTGTCAACAGCATGAAAAAAAGTTACATTTTGTGGCTCACACCTCCCACAAGATCTTGGACAACTTGCTGGCTTCGGGGAAGAAGGGGATGTTTGGAGAGTTATGCCACCCCCCTCCTCCCAAGTTATTTTCTCAGGCATTTCCCATTCAAAATCAACTTTGAAATCTGTGCATCCAATTTGATTTAAATATGCCTTTCATGCTGGCATGCCCTGCTGCATCCACTACCTCCCTGTGCTGAGTCAGATTTTGCAAATACTTATGACGGGACGAGCCAGGGACTCGTTGGTGCTTTGAAAAGTTCTTCTTCTTTTGGACTGCAACGTCTAGAATTTGCTGGCCAGTGATATGGAAAGTTATAGTCCCGTACCACCCCAGCTTCTGGGATTGGTACTACCCTTCACCAACCCCTTATAACCCTAAGAGAAAATGTACAGTGGCACCCTGACTTAAGAGCAGCTCGACTTAGGAGCAATTCGACTTAAGAGTGGAAAACTGTTGGCGTTTTAACTGCTGCCTTACAAATTTTAGATGTGGTCTGCTCGACTTACATTTTTTAAATTTTTTTTTAATTTTTTAGATCAGTACCCCAACTTAAGAGTAGTTCGATTCAAGAGCATCCATTCGGAATGGACTAAATTCGTTAGTTGAGGTACCACTGTGTTTTTGTTAACTAGTATTCCTTCTTCTCTGCATCCCCCAGTAGTTGCTATTTCTTTTGTCATTCCTGATGAGACAAGTGTTAGCAAAAGTCCTTCCAAGGCTTGCATTGTAGGTTAAGAGAGCCCAGGCGTGTGCAGATACCTAACTTGGAAGCTGAATTTCAGATTCAGAAGAAAACTATTATTCCAGTGGGACAATTCTCTCTCTTCTCTCTCTCTCTCTCTCTCTCTCTCTCTCTCTCTCTCTCCCACCAGACCCCAAACACACAAAAGGTCTGCAGCAGCATTGCATCTGTGAC
This sequence comes from Phrynocephalus forsythii, assembly GCA_029282475.1. Taxonomy (NCBI): domain Eukaryota; kingdom Metazoa; phylum Chordata; class Lepidosauria; order Squamata; family Agamidae; genus Phrynocephalus; species Phrynocephalus forsythii. The sequence continues at coordinate 11,659,831 of JAPFRF010000015.1, read as the reverse complement.
CACTTATGGAGGAAGCCTCTAGAAAGTTAGGCGTTAGGCACCAAACCATTCAAAAGAGGGTTGTTTTCCCCTCTGGGTTGGGGCTTGCAGGAGCGTGGGCTGGGGAAAAGAGGGTGGGGGAAGGGAGAGAGGTTGAGGGGTCACAAGCGCTTAGCTTTTAGCCCCAACGTGACCAACAAGGGTTGGGTTTTGGGTTTTTTTTGTTTGAAGCATGAAGGGATCACGTGCTTTCTCCAGGACTATGGCGACTCTGAGCACATTACTGGGAGGGGGGACAGGATGAGAGGAGTTAGTTAGCTGGAAGGCCTGCTTTTGTTCTCTTGTGGGATTTCTCCAGTCCCTGAAATAACCTAATTCCCCCTTTAAAAATAAGCAAAAAATGATCATGCTTAAATAAAGGACTTTGTGGTGACATTACCATCGCCCGATGCTTTTAAATTAAAATAAAATAAAATCAATGAATGTTTGGAAGAGCTGGTAGAGAAAAGAAGCTGCAGATCCGTTTGGGAGGCACCTCTGAAGAAATTGTGCAGAAAAGCCCCTGAAATGTTGAAGATAAGAAATCTACAGGTCTGCTGAAGCCGAACCTGTTTAGTTTATTATTAAATACGCACAAGGTGCTGGTGGGATGAAGCCTAGAGTTTCTTGAGACTGGACTGCAAGGTAGGCACACTTATGGGGGAAACCTACGTTGGACTTTCCTGTTCGTCAGGTCCCCATATTGGAAAGATGGGTTTGCCAAAATGTATCTGGGGGAGGGGGAAACAAAGGCAAGAAGGAAATCCTTCCGAGCCATCCATCATTGTTAAATTGAGTCAGAAGTAAGGGGTACAGGGTACAGTGAAGTTTATTCTTTATAAAGGAGGAAATGTGTAGGCTGATGAAAATCTTAAAATCCGAGTCTTTTCTCACGAATGCAAAGCAGTCAAAAAAGAAGCAAGGTGTTTCTCCAATGATGCAGAATAAATAAATAAACAAGGGACATTTCGTATGAATGCTAAATGATGAGTTTAAAAAGAACCAGGATGAGTGACAATGGGTGTAGAAGAGATACAGGGATGCTTTGCAATCAGAGCTGGAGAATGGTCCCCCCCTCCTTTTTTCGGGGGAAACATCCCAGGTATAGCTGGCTGCAGGGATTTGGGGCACTGTAGTCAAAAGGATTCACTGTAAGTTTCTTTTTTGTAGCTTGTTGTGCTCTGTTTTCCAACTGTCTCATTACTCTTGATTTTCTTTAGCGCTTTTCTAACATAATACTCGTTTGATCCTTTTCAAATATTTGTACACCTCCTTTCAAATATTGTTTTTAAGAATGCAAGCCGCCTTGGGTCCTTTTAAGGAGAAAGGCGGAGGTAAAACGAACTTAAAAAGAGAAAGAGATAAAATAAAGGAAAATCATTTCAGCGAGTCTTAGGGTAGCCGAAACCCGAGTCCATCCACCCGGCGGGTCGGTCTTTTTTGGGGAGGGGAAGGGGGGGACCCAGCCGGACTTCGAGGTGATGTTGAAACAGATGCGCGATTTCCTCGCCACGCCAAAGCACGGCGAGCCGGATGGGACCCTCAAGAGCGCGCACAGCGGCGCCGGTGCCCGGCATCCAGAAACCCAGCAAATACTGTATAAAAACCCACTCCATGATTCTGGCTGAGGGGGGTGCCTGCCTTTCCCGGGGACTCTTATTGGCCGCGTGGGAGGGGCTGCCAGCCGCAGGACACAATTAATTATGCTAATTGCGTGGGGAGCGGATGTGCTCCCTCCTCGTTCGGCCCCTCCCTCCTCCCCTCTCTCCCCCCCCTTTTTCCTTCGTTTTTGGGGCTGATTGGTAAAAGGGGACGCCCAGCCTGCGATCACATGATTCTTTCTTCGCGCCACTTTCGTAAATCTCTTTCTCTCTTTCTCTTTCCTTTATTTATTTATGATGATGACAATCGCAGCCGCGGGTCCCGCACGGAGAAAGGTAACGCGTTGCTCGTTCCGCCGCAGCAACCCGGGGGAGGGAAAGAAGGGGCGCGGGGAGGGGCAGGGGCGAAGGACTCTCCAATTTTTTTTAATTTTAATCCTAAATTACTTTCCTGGGTGCCTCCTTTTTTAGTTCGACTTGGTAGTCTTGCGCGCCCAAAGAAGGGCGGAGGGCGACGGTGCGCGCAGCCACCTGTAGGGAGTTGCGCGGCCCGCTCCGCTACGGGTTTGTGGCGGCGCGTCCGCGCAGATCCGTTGCGCACCGGCGGGGAGTTCTGGTACCCCCCTCCCCACCCCAGCCCGGCCGCTTTGCAAGTTCCCCGGGCCCGCATCCCTTCCACGCCTCTCCAGATGGCACGGGGCGGAGGGTTGCGCGAGGCAGCCATGCCCGATCCGCGCGCGCGCATCTCCCGCGTATTGCACCGGTGCTTCGGATCGCAAGGGAAAAATTGGGGAAGAAGGCTTTCCTTGCAGAATCCGCGTAACTTTCCCAGGGCACTTTTATTATTATTATTATTATTATTATTATTATTATTATTATTATTATTATTATTATTATTATTATTATATTGCATTGGGCACTTTGCAGCCCCGAGCCCAGGCTGGTCGCCTTTTGTCTTGCTAGGGAGGAAGGGGGATAAGCGACCCTTTTTAGCCCCCGTGTTTTTCTTTTTTTTGAGCGGGGGGGGTTAAGCGCCGCTCGCCCCTGCACGCGTGTGCGTGCGAGCGAAGGGGGAGGGGGAGCCGTGGCTTTTTTTGGGGCGGGGAGCAGCTTTTCCCCCTGCAGGTTCCTCTTGGGCACGCTCTCCATTGTTGCGCGTGCACATGGCGGCCACTTGCGCGCCGGGAGGAGGAGGAGGAGGAGGAGGAGGAAGGAAGCGGAGGGGGGGGGGAGAATCGCAGGTTTCTCCCGACTCGGGTCTGTGCTTTGCAAGGGTTGGGACGAGGAGGGGGTGCCCCTCCGGCGGCCGCGCCGCTGCGCATGTGCCTCCCGCGAGGCACGCCGGGGCTTGTAGTCCCTCCTGACCCGGGCGGTGCAGGGATCCACGCGCTTGCAAGGAGAAGAGGCGGCGGCAGCGGCGGAGGAGGCGCGCCCGCCGGGACACGAGGAGCCGGGGCGGCTGCAAGCGCTCGGGGCTCCCCGCGTCCCCTGCCTTGGCCGGACGGGAGGCCCCCCCCCCAACCCATCGCTTCCCTCGCGGGCTTGCTCAGAGGGCGGGAGTGGCGTGGGTGCGTGCGTAAATTGGGAAAAGAATTGGCCAAACTTTTTATTTTAATTTTTTTTTCAATGGGGAGGGGGGTTGGCGGAGGAAGGGGCAGCGGGGGGGGGAAAGGGAAGGAGGGTGGGAGGAAAGGCGGGCAAGCCGAGGCCCGGCTGGCCCCATTGATGCCGCCGCGGCGGCGGCCGCTCCAACCGCCGGCGCGGAGACAAAGGGCCCCCTCGGTTGCGCCCCGCCAGATCTGCGCCCGGGGAGGCGCGCGGAGGAGCCCCCTTGCCCGCGGCCGGAGAAGGCGATCGGGGCGGCGGGGGAGGTCCGGCTTGCCACTTGGGGAGCATTCCCCCCCCCGGGGGGGGTCGGGGGGTCGGCGGCCGCGGAGAGCAAAGCAAGAACCCCGAGCGGTACCTTTTGGAGACGCGTTCCGAGTGCTTTGCCGCGCTCGGAAGTTTGCAAAGGGACGAAATCCCGGGCTCTTTTTGCGGTGGGTGGGGTGGATCGGGCTTTTTCTTGGGGGGTCAGTGCAATGCAACCCCTTCCCCCCTTAGGTTCAGAGAGAGTTCATGCACGGACCGATGGGTGGGGAGGTAGCTGGGGGGCGGCCCCCTCGCTTGGAGAGCCCGGGCGAAGCGCCTGGCACGAGGCGCCCGCAGCATCGGTGCGGCGTGGGTGGGGGGGGCGCTTGGAAAGGTTTGTGGGGGGGGGGCGATCGGTTTCCCGGGGTGGGGTGTGGGGGAGGAGAGAGAACCAGATCGAAGCTTTGGGGGGGGGGAGCCCAGGCCGGCTTGGCGCGTTTTTGACACTTTGAATGGAGGACTCGCCTTCCCACAGTGCCTCGGTGGGGGCCCCTTTTCTCTTTAATCGCGCCCCACGCGGGCGGGAGGGGCAGGCCCGGGGGGGGGAGGTTGTGCGCGGCCCCGCGCGCGCGCGCTCCCTTTATCCTGCTTGCACGTGGTGAGCCCCGCAAGGAGTAGGGGAAGGGGCAGGGGAAAGGGGGGGTGCAAGAAACCTCCCAAGTTACTTCTTCCAGGGTTTGCACGCCTCTGTTCGCCTGGCGTCTTGCGTCCAACAGAAAAATAACTTTTTAAGTTTCTCATTCTTCTTGGGAACTGGAGACAGCCTGTACCTGTGCGGGGAATCCCTTTGCACCGCATGGCACATTTTGGTGTCTGCAAAGAATTTAAATTTAAAGAATTTAAAACTTCATCCTTTCTAGTTGATCATGATGCTAGCTTTGTTTCTTTATTTCTCACTTCATACTCTCTGAACCTCTCAGATGCATGATGTTTTGGGGAACTGCATCTTAATTTTTTTTTTTTTTTGAAGGGGATGTGTGTACTCTTAATGGGAGAGAACAGCAAAGTAGTTTAGAAGGCTGAACTTCTTGTTTTGCATTTTGCATTTTTGATCAAATAAAAATGCACCTCTGTTTGGAAGACATTCTTCAGAATTCTAGGTAAAGCCAAGCCACCTGCACGTGTAAAAACTTTATTCTTTGATTCTTGCTTTTTAAGATAAGATAAAATCTTTAATGTCTTGAAGTTGAGATGAGATCTGTGGGAGTCATTCGGGTTCCTCTTCCAATCTGTTTTTAATTTTTCCTTCAGAGTCACATCTCCTAACATTGGGCTTGATGGACAACTGGGAAAAGTGCAGGGGTTTTGAGAGGTTTCTGCTGCTATTTAAAATAAAAGTCCGGGAAAGCCACCTCATTCCAATCTTTCTGGAAGGAACAACCGTGTTTTGCCTGCAGGGGAGGTAAAAATAATAATCAGGGATGCAGCAGTAAAAAGGTAGTAGTAGGGAATAATTAATAATTAAGCCCCCCTTTTCCTTCAATCTCTCCTCTCCTTCTGTCAAAAAGAAGAAGCAGATGGCCGACTCTGTGAAGTATCAAAGGCGCCTGGGTGATGAGGGTGAGGGTCAAAGGGCCCCTCGGGGTGCCTGGAGGGTTGGGGTAACACGAGGCATTTGGGTTCTGAGTAGATCTGGGAATTTAAAAGTGCAGCGGGAGAGGGTGGCGCCGCTGCCATTTTTCTTGGCTTCTGCCATGTTTGTCGCTTGGAATGGTCTTTGGGTTTCCAAAAATTATATTTTGGGTCTGTGCAACACCCCTCACCTTCTCCCTCCCCCCCCAGATGAAAGCTGACCCTAACTTGCAGAAAGAAGCCTTTATTAGGGTGGTGCTGAGGGGCAGCCGGCAAGTTGCCTCTCGCGCATCACTTGTGTGGCCGTGTGAATGTTCTGTCACTGCCTCCTCTCCAGATACTGAGGGTTGGAAACCTTTTGGCTTGTTCCTGGTACACAACTTTGGGCTCCCCATCTGTCTGGATCCTCTTTCAAGTCCTACTGAAGTGTTCAACCGCATCCCTTGCTAACTCTCACCACTCCCCCATAGATGGGGGACATAGTAATTGAGAATTACCAGCTTCCTTTCCTGGCTGCGCTTACAAACACATTGCTTTGAGAAAAACCCAAGATTCATCGATGGAGCGCTTTTGTAATATGAGTGGCTCTCTGGGATGGGATGTCTGTGTATGATCCGGAGATCTGGGACTTAGGGCCCTCTGGATATTGGGACTACAGTGCCCATCGTGCCTCACTTTGGGGCACACCAGTGACGGACTTTTGGCAACTTTTAAAGTTCCACCCAATTCCTTAGCCTGCAATTAAAAAAACCATGGCTCGGGGCGGAGCAGTCAGTCAGAATCAGACCCCTTGATTCAATTGGACAGTGTTGTGGGCTCTGAAGGAGCTGTGCCATCCAAGGCTGGATTTGGCCCCAAGGGTGCTTTGGAGAGCTTTAGGGTTTTTCAGCGGTCTCCCATCCGAGGACTGACCAGGCCAGATCCTGCTTAGCTTCCCAAGCCAATCCTGCTTGGTAAGAGTGGATGGAGAGGGCTGTTATATTAAGAGGCAGCAGAGAGACCATGTGGATTTTTCCTTTGTTCAAATCAGCCTTAATGTTCTCTTTCTGTCCTTCCTGACCCCTCTGTTTTTTTCCACCAGGGGCTTCGTGGGATGCAAGCGTGGTGATCCTTCGGGGGAGGCCCGCTGGGGTTTTCCAGCATGGGGCCCGGTGGTCTGAAGCCCTTCTGCCTGGCGAAGCCATCCGTGGCACAAAAGTGCTTCTAGTGCAGGTAGTGATTCCATCTACTGCAGTGTTGGCACTTCAGTGTCCCCGTGGCAATGCGTGGGGTGACATTTCCCCGGGCCGACCTTGCGTGGAAGGGCTGCTGGCTGCCCGTCCTCTCCTCTCCTCCACCTCACCTTCCTCCTGGGCCATTGCCACTCACGACCGGGACGGTTTTCTGGCTTCCTGTGCTAAGGTGCATCTAGTGCAGTTAGTGAAGTAGCTTAGAATCTACTGCCCTGAATGCTCCTTCTGGCAAATGACGCCGGGGTGACGCCTGGGTGGCAGGTTTTGGTGGCAGGCGGGCGCTGCAGAGGTACGTCACAAAATCCCAGTGATGCCGTCGTAAATTTTAAAAATGGAGATGTTCTTTGTGATGCTGTCTGGAACAACCCATTTTCTACTAGGAATTTTTTTCAATAAAGGCAGGCAGTTGGATTAGTCCCTACCAGCAAGTGAGCAGGTCTTTTAGGAAGTTAATGGCTCTTGACTGCTCATTTAGGGCCAAACCACCCAGTACTACTTGGTAAAATGAGGAGGGGAGCTAAAGAAGACAGGTGCCTGGGAAAATCCTTTTATCTTCCAGTTATGCAGATTGTATGTGGTGGGGTGTTGGAGGGCTACTCGGAAAGTCACAGAAATTCTGCCCTGCAAGACGCAGCTTTGTGTAGTGCTGCCCTTGTGACTTAGAAATCTTTTGCAAAAATAGGTTACAGGTGATACCTTTATAGGCCACTAATAAAAAAAAAACCAAAGAACATTGCAAGCTTTCGAGTGTAAATCACCCTTCTTCAAAGCAGGTCCCAGAAGTTCAGACATGGTAAAAGATGTGGTTAACCAGGAGATTACTTTTAAAGTCCTTGGTAAGATGATATTCTTAAAGTCCATGGCTAGGTGATGTTGCAGCCAGGGCAGGAGTCATTCTATGGCAGGTTTCTTGTCTCCTCCACTGGTGCTCTGAACTCTGACTCAAACCCCTTTTTGCTTAGAAATCTTTGAGTCAGAGTTCAGAGAGCGCCAGTGGAGTTGACAAGAATCATGTCATAAAATCAAGCACTGCTGCTTAGATCATGGATGGGAACCACTGGTCTTAAGGCCATGCCCCCCCTTTCCAGTGAAATCGAATTGAATCGTGCTGTTGGGCCAAAATGTTGCTGTATTCCCAAAGTGAGGATTTGAACTCAGATCTTCTGGAGTCCTTGCCTGGCACTCTACAGTTTTCTAAATCAAGTCTCTCTCTCTCTCTCTCTCTCTCTCTCTCTCTCTCTCTCTCTCACACACACACACACACACACACACACACACACACACACACACACACACACACACACACACACACACACACAGAGAGAGAGAGAGAGAGAGAGAGAAGGCTGCCTCTAAGGTTTCCTATGTAATCTATAAGGATATTTGATCTACTTCTCTGTTGCATGAAATGCATCATAAATTGTTGCCCCCCCCCGAGCTGTCACTATATTTGTGGTGTCAGTTCCTTCCCTTCAAAATTAAAACGAGTCCTCATGTGAAATGATTTTTCCATTTCTACCCTTACACACACACATATATATATGTACCTTGAATGAAGAGGGCTTCCCTGTTGGGTGTCTTTGGAGAGAACAGAACTCTTTCCAACTTGGGTGACTCACGAACCATTTCGACTTCCTGTTAGCAGCTAAGTCTTTGTAACAGAAGAAAGGAAAAATCCAATGGCACTTTAAAGACTTATTTTAGCATGAATTTTTACTGGGGTGCAATCAGGGTGGGTTTCATTTAAATCAATTTGATTTCATTTAAAAATCAAATTGATTTAAATCACCATTTATTTATTTTTTTAAATGGGATTTTTAAAAATATGTTTTAAATAAAAATTATATTTCAAAAATTTAAATCATGATTCAAACCAAATGGACTTTGGAAAAATGATTTTTATTCACCCTGATTACAATCGGATGTAATCAGCTGAGGGGCATGAAATTTTATTTATCTGTGTATTTATTTATTTGACTGATATGCCACTTTCAGTTCATGCAAGCACAACTCTGGGTGGTTTATAGGTTAAAACTTAACCCCACATAACAAAACAGAAAATATGCTGTAAACACGGAAGAAAAAGGGGCAGGGTACAGAAATGATAATGCATGTTCCGGAAGCCTTGGCACGTAAACCAGTCTTGCAGAAACAGCTCAGTGGAAACAGCAAGTTCTCTTCTTAATCTCTCTGCTAATTACCTAGGAACTATGAAGAAGAAAGGTAATGAACAGTGAACCAAGTAAGTAGTGGAGGAAGGTATTTAAAAGAAACAACTCTGGAGCTTCCTGTTGTGAACCTCTGGGAGGAAGTGACAAATATAAATCGAATATACTTGTCATAACCGTGATCAGGCATTAATGAGAACGTCTTCATCTGCCTGGAGGCATCAGAAGTGAGGGCTTCTTTAACGAGTCACCTTCCAAACTGGAAAGCTTATTCCTTGGGAGTTGTGAGTTTTTCTGGCTGCTTAGCCGTGTTCTGGAAGTTTTTCTTCCTGACGTTTTGCCAGACTCTGTGGCCGGCATCTTCAGAGGGCAAGGAGCTCAGGGAACTAGGAGTTCTCTCTGTGCCAGAGTCTAGCGAAATTTCAGGAAGAAAAACTTCCAGAACACGGCCAAACAGCCCAAAAAACTCAGAACAACGATCGGATCCCGGCTGTGAAAGCCTTCGAGAACACATACTCTTGGCCCTTGGACCTAAATTTGGATCTCTGGTTTTCTTGAGACGACAAAACGTCCTCCGGTCTTCTCCGCTTCTCTTGATCTCGTCTAAAATGCTGAAATAACTGCTAAGGCTGTGTTCCTGGTCAACCAAAAATCGTATTGCTGATCTGCTCCTCCATGGTGCTTAAAGCACTCTCTGAGTGGTTTACAGTTTAATTATGCAGACTACACACTGCCCGTCTTGCGAGCTGGAGACTCGGTTGACCAACCTCAGAAGGATGGACAGCCAGCCCTGCTTAGCTCGTTGGCATCGAACTCGGGTTGTGAGCAGAGTCGTCACTGCAGTATTGCTGTTTAACCACTGCACCCCAAGGTGGCAGAGGATATTCTAAAGAAAGCCAGTACTGTATCTTGGTTTTTCGCCCCTCAGCCACCTTGGGAAGAACCCCTGCTCTCAAACTGAAGTTGGAAGGGTTTCCTTTGTGATTTGAGTTTTTCCAGACCTGTTGCAAGTCCCCAACTCCTGGGCTGCAGCCCGGTGCCAGTCCGTGGCCTGTTAGGAACCGGGTTGCACGGTGGCTTGCTAATATGGGCACCAAGATGGATGGGGACCGCCATCTTATGGGAGGAGATCAGAGCTGCAGGTGTTGAGGCAGAAACAGTCACTGCCGGAGCATCAGAAGCAAGATGCAAAGACAGCAACTGCAAACATCCCAAAGTGTTCTGCTCCTGGTGCTTGGGTTTTTTGTTTGTGGGTTTGCCCAATACTGGATGGAGAAATTTGCCTGGCCCTGTCGCCTGAAGATCTGACGCCGTTAAGACTTAAAAAAAAATTAATCCTGGCAGTTGCAAAGTGCTCATAGTGCAGGTAGGTGTGCACCCAAATCTACTGTAATGTGGGCACTTACAGCACTGCAGGGTTCAAAGCATCTTGAGGGGGGCACCCTTGTTCTCCCCACCCCTCCTTGTTGTTCCCCCCTCTCCCCTTGGGCAGACCCGCCCCCTCCAGGAAGACGGGTTGTTGCGTGCTGATCTACAATCCGTTCTGCAGGTTTGCATCTCAGCTTGGCGTCCCTTTGCTGTGCAAACCCATGCAAAACGGACTGTGGTGGTCGTTGTAAGCCGGAAAGGTGCCCCCGGCCGGTGGGAGGGGAAGGGGTTAGTCCGCTGGGGAGGCTGGAACTGATGGGTCTCAGTTATTTATTTTTATTTTATTTATTTATTTTTACCCCCACCTTTCTCCTTGGGAAAGGACCCAAGGCAGTTTACAGCAAGGAGAGACAATAAACAGTCCATTACAATTGAGACACCAATTCAGTTTGAGAAACAGGGAATTGAGGGGGTCCTTCACCACCACCCCTGGCTCCCTCCCCTTAAAGAGTCCAGAGCGCTGACCTCTCTGTGGGTTGGGACGAGTGGCATTACTTGTGGCTCCTCTGAACAGTATTGCACTTGTCCCGGCCTGTGGAGGGGAAAAGAGATTTCTTCAGATCGTGTTTCCGGGGGGAGGGGGTTGTCAGAGGGGAGGGTTTGGGGCCCCGCCCCCTTGGGGAAGCCGTGTTTTGCTGTTGTCGGGTGGATCACGATGCAATTTTGAGTAGATTAGCAGGACAAAAATTGCACGGTATCCATCTGTAAACCGCAGGACCTTCCTTGCTGACAAACTGCTTGTCAGTACTTGAGCCCCGGGTGCCTGGGTGGGACAGGAGCCTCCAGAAAATGAATTTCTATGCAGGATGGGTTTCTCTTGTTTTCCTTTTATGTAGTGACATGCAGCCCTGGTTATTTTGTGTCCTCTTGCAGGAAAAGAAGAACAATAAAATAAGTAAAAACAAGGCAGAGGTGATGTAATTTTGAAGGAGTTGCTCAGTTATTTGTGTATCTTTGTTAATGCCTTGCTATTAATGTATCTGTTGATTCTTTGCTATCTAGCAATCTTATGTCCATTGTGTTGCCTTCTCTAGGGGACCCAAGGCCATGTACAATAATTTAAATCACATAATAAGTTTAAAATTTCACACACACACACACACACACACACAGAGAGAGAGAGAGAGAGAGAGTGAGAGTGAGAGTGTATATGTATGTGCATATATATAGATAGAGATCAGTCAAGATTAAGAATAAATTTGCAAACATTGTAAAGTCATTTGAAAATATCAAGGCTGCTACTGCTTAAAAGCCTCTCAGCCATGGAAGGAGAAGAGGGATTAGGTCCTCTCTGTTATTGGTGCAGTATAAATACCTAATATGCAAGAACTGCTGAGAGAACTCGGTGGAAGCCGCATCTAGACCCAGGGCACCCAAATTCCACTCAAGTCACGAGATCCTCTGGAATATCTCTGCACTACACAGATCTAGCAGGTGGATGTCCCTTTAGCTTTCATGGCTACCCATCCTATGGCACTGGGATTAGAAGTTTAGGGAGGTGCTTAGAATTCTTTGCTGTGGTCCTGGAGGAGCCCTGAAGCTCTCTAGCCTCCGATTCTGTAGCTCACATGAAACTCCAAATCACAGGATTCCATAGCATGGACACAGAATTTTGGACCAACGGTTTTTTGTAGGGTTCTTTAGCATGACAGCTAAAAGGCTTCACTTTTCCTCTAGATGGGGGAAGGACAATTTTGAACAAAAATGTTAGATACACTTGTTCAGTCTGCAAAAACTCCATTGTATATTCGATACTCAAGCTCAAGACAAGATTGGAGGACTGAAGAGGTGACGAAGTCTAACCTCAAGAGAAAATTTGAAGGGAGAAATGTATATTTCCCCCCTCTGTCTTGTGATCTCGGGGTGGAATACAGCAATAAAAACAATTGTAAGACAACATTTCAAAGCCGTTTGACTACACCAGCAGAAGTATTTGAAAGTTTTGAAACAATGCAAACGGTCAGTAAGAGCATCCCAGAAGTTTTGAGTTTGTTTCTTTGCATTGTGCCTCTACCCCCAAGCAGCATATACATGGGTTCAACAAGATGCTCTAAAGTACCAGTGATTTTAACTGCCTCAAGATAGAAGAATTGTGTCCCTCTTCTAGTGGTTTCAGTGGCTCAAAAACAAGGTGCCACTAAATTCTTGTGGCAGTGGGATGGCAGGGGTGGTGGTACCACTTTGGAAAAATGACAGTACCCTTGCTTCCTTAGCAGCCCCTTATTTATTTTTTTAAAACATTTAAAAATGTTAAATGTTCAAATTAGCCCTTTGTTCTCCCAGGTTAATGTACATCTCATTTGTGCTCCCAGGTTAATGTACGACCTCATCCACCTAGTTAATTTTGTTTTGAGAATCAAAACCAGTTTTGTTTTGGACCATTAGAGGATTATGTTTTTCTGATGTGGTCCTTCAAGTTTCTAGGATGGATTTGGGTTTTGGGCATTTTGCAAGTGCCCATCTGGTCCTAAAGCAAGTGTGTTTGTGGGTAGAAATGGCATTTCTTGGTTTAATGTGTTTTCTTGCATTTTGTTTGTTTGTAAATCGCCCAGAATAACTTTCTGCGAGATGCTTGCAGTATATAAATCATATAAATAAATAAATAAACTTTTATTGATTTACTGCTGAAGTTCCTGTGCAGGACACCCACAGCTTGAACATCGTTGATAGATGGCCCTTCATCTTGGTTGCTAAAAGCTCCTATAAAGGAGCCCTCCCAATCTTTTAAGGGAGTTCTGTTGGATAGAGCAATTGGGGATGGGGTGGGGAACAGCTGGTTGTGTTCGGCTGCAGAAATTTAGCGAGTGGGAAGATGGGGTGGAAGCCACAGCAATTGCAGGGGGAAGTGGCCAGCTGATGTTGCATGCTCCTTGAGATTTATTGATTTAAAATAGTTTTACACCAATTTAATCCCTAAAAGGACCCAGATTATGAAGCAGGCATCTGCTTTTGTAGAAGGGAATTGATAATGCTGTATAGGCAACCATTATTTGTGTTATTTGTGCATCATCTCCAGCACACACACAAAAGACAGAGATAAAATACAGATGTTGTTGAAGAAAACACTCCACATCTTTCCAATTGGAATACAACCAGAAATGAGTAATACCTGTTTTGAAAAGACCAATACTTTAGAAAAACATATAAAAAGAAGATATTGAATTATACAAGACAGCGGAGGCTTGGTATTGTACTTCTAGGGCAGTGTTGACAAACCTTTTTAAGAGACAGAGTGCCCAAACTGATTCAAAACTAATTTTTCCTCCAAACTGCCAATACAGCAATTTAATTTGAATGCAGGTGGCTGTGAAGAGGCAATGTCGGGTGCCCACAGAAAGGGCTTCGAGGGCCACCTTTGGCAACCCTGCCATAGATTCACCAACACTGTTCTAAGGAATGGGAGGCCAGGGAAGCCAGGATGGGGGGACCATAAATGTTAGTGGGCCAGATGTTGAGGTTTCTGGATTAGTTTGTGAAAAGTCCCAAGACAGGCTGCAAATGTGGAGAACCAGCTGGAGTTGTTGGCATCAGAATTTTAATCACACCTGCTAAGGCCTCGGATTTAATAATATGTCAAGTCATTTTCAACCTGACCACGATTCCAGGTCTCTGGGGCCACAATTTAACACTAAGTACCACTTGGGAGGTAATATTCTGAATATTAATGGCTTAGCTAGAGTGCACCCCAATTTAACCCCCAGTTTTTCTGACCATGGCGACTTCACCTTTCTAGGTGTTTCCATGGGGCAAGACAGCCTGCAAACATCAATGGAGGATGGACACATTCTGTAGAAGTAGAAGACAATTTTGACACACCTGGAATTTGACATCCATGCATTGCCTACTGTTGGTAGCCTCCATCTTGAGGTTGGAACACAGACTTCATAGCAAAACAATAGAATTAACACATTTAAAATCAGTTGTAAAATCACTTACGAGACTGGCAGAGAAGTTGATATAGCAATCAAAAGTACCCCACAGATTTCTCCCAAATGTTACTTTATTCTTCCTTTGAAAGGGCCCAAGGTACGTAGTTTACCCCATAAAAAGACAACAATTAAAGTTGGGGAAAAAAAAAGCAAGACTAAGCTAGGTGATACCAATTAAACAAAGCTGGAAACAGCAAGTACCCAGATACTAAAAGAGATCCAACAAGTAAAAGCAAAAGCCAAGTGTTCTGCTTATATACTGCCTCATACCACGTCAAGTAGTCTCTGGATGGTTTACAGTTTTAATTACAATATGCAGGCTACACATGCCCCCCCCCTGCAAGCTGGGTACTCATTTTACCGCCCTCGGAAGGATTGAAGGCTGAGTCAACCTTGAGCCGGCTACCTGGGATTGAACCCCCAGGTCATGTGCCTAGATGCCCTAAGCACATCCGATCTCTCCTGATTTCGGAAGCTAAGCAGGGTCGGGCCTGGTTAGTACTTGGATGGGAGACCACCAGGGAATACCAGGTGCTGTAGGTGCCAGGAGTAGGAACTGGCAAACCACTCCAGTCTTCCTGCCAAGAAAACTCCATGGACATGGAGTCATGAAGAGTTGGTCACGACTGTAATGACAACACACACCCCGGCATTTAGCCACTGTACCACGAGGCTCCACACTTAAGAAACAGAGCAAAGAAAGAGAAGAAAAGAATCAATTTAAGGAATGCCTTCTGTCCACCATTCACTCCGGGAAAGCTTGCCTGAAGAGAAAGGACTTTGTTTGCTTGCAGAAGAGCAGCAAAGATGTGGGGCCAGCCTGGCCTTCAGTGAGAGAGAGTTTCAAAGTCTGGGAGCAGCCAATGAGATTATAAAAGTTGTCTAAGGTTATCATCACCCACTGCCAAGTGGCTTCTACTTTGAATGGTGACCCTACTACAGGCATGTCCAAACTTCGGCCCTCCTGATGTTTTGGATCACAACTCCCAGAATTCTAACCTTAGATTGCCAATGGCAAAGAACTGTGGGAGTTGTGGTCCAAAACATCTGTGTACCGAAGTGGATTTGAAATTGCTTCCTGAAAGAATGAGGAATGCAAATGTATATGTTTTTAATATAGTCATTGTTTTAGATGTCTTGCTAATTTTAATATGTACCACTTTATTTACTGCTTTACATGATTTTACAGTTCTATTTATATTTTGTGTAACTGGTGTAAACCACCCAGAATGGTCCTGTTACCAGATGGGTGACCTATCTTATAAAAATTTAAATACATAAATAAAATGAGGATTTGAATATGGACCAGAAGTACCCTTGGACTGCAGATTTAAAATCTGACACCCCTTCGAGCAATGAGGGTGCTGTATGAATGCCGTTACAGATTGGGCTTCATCCATCTTGCCACATGGTGGCAGCCTGTTCTCAGATGTAAGCCTTTTCCTGCAATGAAGTTGTGGTGACAGTGAATTGATTGGAATTTTGCTGTTTCGGTAGGTCCCTGGCCAAGGGCCATGTTAAAATTAGGCTAATTTCTTTGTGGGCTTTTTTTTCTGAGAGTAATTGTGGTCAGGTGGTTAGGATTGTGCAGTGTGTGTGTGTGTGTGTGTGTGTGTGTGTGTGTGTGTGTGTGTGTGTGTGTGTGTGTGTGTGTGTGTGTGTGTGTGAGAGAGAGAGAGAGAGAGAGAGAGAGAGAGAGATTTGGCCCCCAGACCCAAGCTTTGGGTATAGGGAGAGCCAGGGCACAAGCTGTATCGCTGACCACAAACAAACCCGGGCTGCTTTTCGACTCAAGGGACTGCCGTCGTGTTTCTGGCCCTTGAGCTGCTGATACAAACATGATGCTTCTCTGAACTTGAGTCAAAAGCAAGCAGGAATATCAGTCTTGCATTGTGCAGTGCCTGGAGGGGAAGTTCTCTCTTTGGTTTTGCACAAGATCTGTCTTGTAGTTAAGTTCAGTGGAACTCCAAAGCTTACTTATTTTAGTTGGTGACAAACAACCTACCTTTGCATTAAGCGCGATGGTTTGTGCACCTCTCGTCTGCCCTAGCTGTTGCTCCCGGGGTGGGGATATGTGGTAGAGTCATCCCCTTCACTTGCCACTTCGTCTGTTACCGAAAAACGACAAAGTGACCCCCTGGAGATGCCTCCCCGCCCATCCCCAATCTGTGCTCTCAAGGGCTTCCTTTAAATAGAGGTGGTTGAGAACTGAGCCCTTGGCCATTGGCTCTCTGCCTTCTCCTGAGCTGAAGGCTCTCCATTGGTAGACTGAGCCTTGTGGTGCAGGGGATAAACTGCAGTTCTGCAGCCAAAACTCTGCTCACGACTCAGGTTCAATCCCAGGTAGCCGGCTTCAGGTTCACTCCTGCATCTATCCTTCCAAGGTCAGTAACCGAGCACCCAGCTTGCTAGGGCTAGGGGGGTAGTGGAATGTGTAGCCTGCGTGGTGAAATTGTAAACTGCCCAGAGAGTGCTTGAAGAAGCTCTATCGGGTGGTATATAAGCAGCACACTTCACAATGGCATCACTTCCCTCTGTTTCCACCAGCCACCTGCTACCCGTCTGTCTTTTCCTTAGGCCTGGTTACTTATTTCCTTCAGCTCTGCAACCAACTCGTCCATCTGTTCCAACAGGAAGTCTCTGGGTATTGCTTCCCCCTATTTAGTTCCAACCCCACATGGGTGCCTTTAGATTTTTAATCAGCTTCTGAACAACCAGCCTTCGGTATGGCATCACGGCTGGGTCACACCTCAGGGAGTTACAGTATCCAGAGTCGCGAAGCTTTGCTTTTGAAGAGCCTTTAATCGGCTAGCCCTCCTGCTTTTGGAATGAACAGAAACCAAAGCTTTTTGATTCCCGCCAGGTTCTTCCACACCCCAGAGAGACTGGCTTCTCTCAAAATGGATTGACGTGGAAAAAAAGGGGGAGGACGAGGACTGAGTACCAAATCGTTACTGAATCACTAAAAGGTGACCTTTCATGAACTAAACTTGACCGACCATGAGAACGTCTGCCGGTGGAAACTTCATAGGCCTCCAGATGGAACGAGATACAAGAGCCTCTGTTGATTCTCCAACAAACTCAATTCTCCAACAAACTCAACATGGTGGCACCCCTTGTTGTTTTAGGTATTACCGACTTGCAAGGGGCCTAGAAGGCCATCCAATCTTTTGCTTCGTGCATGATTTTGATGGGTTGTTTCTTGCCAGGGATGGAAAGAACCCCATTAGGGCGGATTCTTGAGTTGGGATGATGGCTTCCTTGGTATATTTTTGTAAGTACTGTCCCAGAGAAGTCTGGGAAAGTGCCTCTCCCCTATATTCCTCGTATAAGTCTCTGTAGCAAACCACAGCTGGACTACAAGGTCCTGGTTGCATCCCTGTGATCTAACCAAGTGTAGTTGAATGGCAGGAGCTTTGGGGGTTCCCTGTTTTCCCTTAACTCCCCCCTGAACCCCGAGAAGTGGGCCAAACCAGGCATTATTGGTTTAGGGCTCAAGTCAGCCCTCATGGTGGAAGCCAAGAAGGGCCCTGCCCATTTGATCCTTCTTTTGAAGGGGCAGGGGAGCCCCAAACGAACGGACAGACGGGTACATCCATTTCCACAAGGAGCCAGCGGTGAATTGAGCTTCTCTGAGGACTGCCAGCCAGAGATGCTTTCTGCGAAATGCATGTCTTGGCGGTCAATTCTCCGCTCTGTTTGGAGTTTTGCGAAATGGTCCCGTTAATGGCAGAAACAGCTGGAAACAGCCGGTGGCAGCTAAATGGACCAATTTCCTCTCTGGCTTCCTACCAGGCGGAATATTATCCTGAACTTGGTATGCCACCATTGGTAGTCAATTACTCTTCAGCTTCTGGCTTCTGTCCAAATTTCCATGAAGGTTACCAGCTTCTTAAAGTCACTTATCTAGCAAAATATAGCC
Organism: Phrynocephalus forsythii; assembly: GCA_029282475.1. Lineage (NCBI taxonomy): Eukaryota > Metazoa > Chordata > Lepidosauria > Squamata > Agamidae > Phrynocephalus > Phrynocephalus forsythii. The sequence continues at coordinate 11,642,050 of JAPFRF010000015.1, read as the reverse complement.
GTGCAAAGGACTTACGTTGGTTAACTTATTATTTTTCTGTTTCCCACACGCCTCCCCCTCCCAACCTGCAAAAGGTACAAGTAGGGAATAATCTACATATTTCTCCCCCCACCTAAGTAATCTTGTTTCAAAGCCTAAATTTCTCAGCAAGGCGTCAAAATCTATAAGCATGTATTGGTATGCTGTGGGGTAGGTGGGTGGGTGGGAATAAAGAAAATTATTCTGGTTAAAAGGAGGAAGGAAAAGCAGCCGCTTGGGTGGCGATGGTTTTTCTTGCAGATTCTTGGATAACGTTTATCCATTCCTGTGTTTAAAAGAACTGATGTATTTTAGTTAATTGCTATATTATTAGAGCTGACATTTGCACTGAAAGATCTCAGAGGGCATCTTGATAGGAGGAACAAAACAGGAAGGAACCCACCTCTGCCCTTTTTTCATGGGGAAATAATGCTTTTTAATGAATAGCTGCAGCTTCCCTGCTCAGATTAACCAATATTAAGGGCCAAATTAAGATGTGAGCTGCTGACTCAGAGGAGAGCGTTGGTTCAGATTCGTGCCCATCTCTAGTTAAGCTCTGTTCTGCACCCGCTCTTCTGCTATGCATCAAACACTCCCCATGGCCGTTTTTCTTGGGGGGTGGAGAGGGGATATGTTTGTGTTTTCTTACCAGCATCTGCCTGTACCTTGTACCTCAACACCTCCCATTACTGGGAGATGTAATGGGAGGGGTAGCCAGGTCAGGAACTCAACAGAATTCATAAGGGACACGTTTCTACATCTCTCTCTAGACCAAGGGCCAGAGCATGTAGTAAAGAAAAGTTAAGTGCCGGTGGTACAGTTTCTTACTTCCCTTGATGCTCACAGATGAAATATATATATATATAGAATATCATATATACATATATATATATTCTACATCTCTATATATATATATATACCAATATATATATATATATATATATATTATTTGTTTTCGTAGATTTTCAAGGGTATAGGTATGCATGTTAGGGTGGATTCAGTTTCTTCCGTGTAGAAATCTGGTTGTTCTGGCGTTCGTTTGAGAGAGGTCTCACTCGTCATCTTCAGGCTGGTGTTCTGGCTTCTTTCTTCTTTTGCTTCAAGAAGAAAGAAGCCAGAACACCAGCCTGAAGATGACGAGTGAGACCTCACTGATAAACGCCGCCAGAACAACCAGATTTCTACACGGAAGAAACCCAGTGGATCCACTTAACATGCATATATATATATATATATATATATATATATATATATATATATATATATATATATATATATATATATATATATATATATATATATATATATATATATATATATATATATAAATAAATAAATAAATAAATCTGTTCATATATCCAGGCAGGTCTCTTGACTCACCAGAGTCCAGAAAATAAGGCTTTACTGCCAACTTTCTGCAGCAACAACAGTGCTGAATCCACAGTGCCCAAGCCATGTACTTGTCAACCCCCAATTCTGGCATTTGAGTAAACCCAGTTGCTTCCTTTCAGTGGACATGATCCTGACTTTTCAAAGTCATTGACCAAAACCCCTTTACCCGGCAGATTGCAGAGAGGCTGCTCGGTTAAAATAAAGTCCCATAAATAGCTTGGCTGTAATTATTATTCTTTATTTCCGTAGCAGGTGTTGACATTTCACTCTTTCCTATTCCAGAATTAAATGTCAAGTTATTCCTGTTTAGAATATAACATTGATATTTCCTTCCCACTGATACATTTTGTCTGAAACTTAAAAAACCAACAACACGTGAGGTTAAACCAGGGAGGTAGGGCAGTGGATGCAAGGAGACACACACAGAGAGCACCTGGAACCTATCTGATCTTAACTGATTTTGGAAGGTGAGCAGGGTCAGGCGTGGTTTGTTCTTGGATCAGAGATCACCACGGGCACCTGAGATCTGGAAGGAGAGGCCAGGAAAGAACCCCAGCTGAACTGCCATTCAAAGTGACAAGGCAGGACTAGATGGGGTGTGGATCCAATAAATATCGGGGCCCAACTATACTGGCAAGCTGAATCAGAGCATATGTTTTTGCTGTGGCTTTTTCGATTCGGTTTAGGTAACCACATGAAAACCCGGGATTGTTCTGGTGCCAGTGTCCACACTGTCCTCAATGTGATGTGATTTGATATGTACCCAGGGGACCCCCACTTTGATACTGTCTGCTGGATTGTTCAAGGTTCTCCTTTATCTTTTGTGTGTATGTGTGCAGAAGTGATATAGTGCTAAACTAATATGTGTTTTTTTAAAACTTTGGAGGCAAACAGAAAAAAAGATTGAGGTGCTGGGTGGTTCCCACTGTCCCAAAGCATCACGCATCAGCCCAATCCATCACCACAACACTACCCAGAGGCACGCACGCCCCTCCCATCCTTTTGCAGAATGAATGGAACTGCGACACTATTCAGGTTTTCCTGGCTTGAAAAAAAATCAGAAGCCCCCAGTGGGAGACGGAAAAGCTCTCAAGTGGAAGCAATGAGAGCCAGTCTGCTTTGCCATACAGGCCTTTCCATCCTCAGTGATCACTGGAAAACAATAATGCATTGAACTCGCCTGTGCTAATTGCTGTGCAAACCCTGAAGGATTGGTCAGTGTTGCAGCTGAAGTTAGTTTTGTCCTTGTGTGTTTCTACTGCCGTCTTTGGAACAGCCGTGGTCAAGGTCAATGTGGCGTTGGTTGAGCCCAAAGCGATCCGTGTAGCCAAATTGTTAATAAATTCCATCCTGGACACACGTGAAGGGCACGTTTGCCTTCTCCAACACAGGTTGCCCTCCAACTTGGTCTCTATGGCACACCATCTGGACAAAACACGGCTTTCTATTTTTGTACCAGAGGCAAAGAGTTCTCTTCATCTGTTGCCAATCTTCCACGGCCTCTTCCCTCTGGAAATCCACCGAAGATGGTCGATGTGTAAGCTGGTTTGGCCTTACGCCCCTCTCTTGACCCTCCCCTCTGGACCATTTGGCATGGCGTTGGCACGAGTTTTCAAAATCCCGGCCTGTGTTCCCATGAAAGCCTTGTTGGAAATGCCCACGGCTCCAAAAAGCAGAAAGAAAACACAAACAACAACAACAACGCCTGAAAGCCCTTTAGCTGTGAAGCGGTTTGTAGCCTCACATAGGGCTGCTTCAAAAGACAAAACTGAAAAGGGAAACTATCCTTTAAAGACACGTTGCCTCGGGGGAGAGACTCATAAACACAGGGAATGGAACTATTAGGGCTTGCATCCATCTATGCTGGACGTGGGCGAGGGAAACGTGTGGGTCTCCAGATGTTGTCCAACGAAAGATGTATGTGTGGATGTGAAAGCTGGACAGTCAAGAAAGCTGACCAGAAAAAAACCTGATCTCTTTGGAATGTAATGCTGGAGGATAGCTTTGTAGAAACTGTGGACTGCCAGGAAGACAAACCCAGCCTGAACTAACGGCGGAGGCAAAACGTTGAATCTGAGGCTGTCCTGTTTCCTGTTGCATCATAAGAATGTAAGAACCAAAGAAGAGCCCTGCTGGATCAGGCCAAAGGCCCATGTAGCCCAGCTTCCTGTATCTCACAGTGGCCCCACCAGATGCGTTTGGGAGCGCATGAGACTAGATATCTGTCTCCTGATCCCACTCCCCTGCATCTGGCCCTTGAAGCAACCTGGTTTCAAGCCTGGAAATGACACATCTCCCTCATGGTTTGTAACCTGTGATGGACTTTTCCTCCAGGAATCTGTCCAATCCTCTTTAGAAGGCATCCAGGGCAGATGCCATCACCACATCCTGTGGCAGGGAGTTCCACAGACTAACAACGCGCTGGGTGAAAAAATATTTTCTTTTGCCTGTTCTCACTCTCCCAACCCCCAATTTGAGTGGATGTCCCCTAGTTCTGGTATTTTGTGAGAGGGAGAAGAGTGTCTCTCTACCCACTTGACTCATGCCCTGCATTTATTTTGTACATCTCACATCATGAGGAAGCAAAGACAATAATGCTTGGAAAGGTGGAAGCCAGCAGGAGAAGAGGAAGAGCCCAATATAAGACAGACTGACTCTGTAAAGGAACCACAGGCTGGAGTTGACAAGAACTGAGCAGGGGCTGCTGATGGCAGAACACGCTGGGGAACTGCTCATGGACAGGGTTGCCAGAAGCCAGAACCAACTGGGTGGTACATAACAAGAACCAGATGTTGCAAAGCTGTAACCCCCGGCGGCCTTGACCGGCATGGTGGGGGATGATGGGAGCTGTAATGTCACCAGCATCTCTAGGGCCACTGGTGCTCCATCCCCGATGCAGCCACAGTGTAGCACCTAGAACAGTTCTTGCCAAGTTGGGTGCCTCCCAGAAGCCCTGGACTACCATTCCCATCAAAGGGATCTTTCCACAGTGCCCTCTGTCTGCCTTGAGATTTCGGTGCAAGAGAGGCCATGGGTCTCAAGATCCCCTCCAGCCCACTCTAGGGGCTGTGCTAGCTGGGGATTCGGGGGGCGGTAGTCTTAAAAGAGCAATTTCCTACCCCTTGGCTGCACCTCCTTCCGGCACCCCACTCCACAGCCCCGTCTCTCCGACCACCAGGGCTAATTAAAAAGCGTAACTCATGCATTTTTAGCCTTTTGTTTCTGACCATGGAATTTTCTTGGCAGGGATACAGGTGGCTTGTCAGTTCCTACCCCAGAATGTTCACTGGAAGGACAGATTTTGAAGCTGAGGAGAGAGGACTCCTTGGAAAAGTCCCTGATGTTGGGAAAGATAGAAGGCAAAAGGAAAAGAGGATGGCAGAGAATGAGATGGTTGGACAGTGTCGTCGATGCAACCAATATGGATTTGATCAAACTCTGGAAGGCAGTGGAAGATAGGAAGGCCTGGTGAGCTCTGGTCAGTGATGGGGGTCACGAAGAGTCGGACACGACTGAACAACAACAACTCATGCATTTAAGCCCGTTTCAGCTGGCTCCAAACCTCTTGACAATTGAATCCAGCCACTTTGTACATTTACCTCTGTGTGTGTGTGTGTGTGTGTGTGTGTGTGTGTGTGTGTGTGTGTGTGTGTGTGTGTGTGTGTGTGTGTGTGTGTGTGTGTGTGCACGCGCATGTGCGTGTAGTAAAAACCTAAGGTCGCCTTTCACACCTGGATGGTTTCTGCTGCCGAGATCCTCAGCCACCGAGCCACTCGGCCACAACACCGTGGAAAGGCCAGCTGCTTTACGCTCCAGTTTTTCTTGAAACACCCGAGGTGGCCTGACTGCAAATGACCCACCGCTAGACGGTACCTCCTTTAGGATGCGCAGAGTCCCTTCCCATGTTCGGGGACTTTACAGTTTCCTTGTAACATTTAAAGAGGAGCGGAAGCGCACCACCTCAGGCATGAAAATAAACAGTATCTGGAGCAAGCCACATCTACCCACGGCTGCAAAGCAGTCCATAAATTTCATGCGGATTCCAAATTTTAATATCCAGAGTCAACAGAAGCAGCCTCCCTCCCTCCCTCCATCCCACCTTCCTGGCTTCAGAACTTATGTTGCCTTTGATGTGCTTAGATTATTATAAACTCTGGAGGGGGTTTCTGCAGACCCTCTTTCTTGGCCAGAGTCCTCTGGTTTCAGAGGTCCTTAGAGGTTAGTCTCCTTTTGAAAAGGGGCCTTCATTTTAAGGGAAATCCAGGCAAATAGGTAGCACAAGTGGCGGGCGGGCAGTCGGGTGGGGGGGGGGAGACCCAGAAGCGAGAGGGATTTTATTTCTGCTGGGAGGATGAATGTCCATTTTGTAATATTGCACCTGTGGATATAAATTTACTCACACACTATTGTCCTTCCCAACCCCCCTCCCCCTGGTGGTATGTATAACAGCCTCAGGGGAAGCCAGGCTGAGATGATTCTGCAGCCAGGGCTCCTGCAGTGAGCAGATGAAAAATTCAGAACTCCTAAACTATGGGCCTTTTTACACGACCCCTAAGATCCGCTGGCCACTTAAATTCGGACCAGAGATCTTAGGGGTTCCTCGCTCTTCCTCTGTCCCCACCCCCCTCCGCACTTCCTGGTTGCTGGCTGCCTGAGGGAGGGAGAAAAAAGAAAGAAAAGAATGCCGGTTTACCTCCGTTTTGTTCCGGACAGCATTCAGATCTCTTAAAGGGGCGGGGCGCAAAAAAAGAACAAACAGAAGCCAGGAGAGCCCCGCACTCACTATCCTTACACCGGATCAAATATTTGTCACCATCAAAGACCAGGTACAAGAAAACTGCTGTTTGGTCGTGCTAAAGTGGGCGGGGTCGCACTTAATTGTCTGCAAAGTCCGGAGCTGGTGGGTAAACATTTTTAAGGTCCGGACCTTGCAGCCATTTGTGGCGGAGCTTAGGGGTCGTGTATAAACGCCCTATGAGGAGTTCCAGCAGTCCTGTTAACAGGAGCCACACCAGCAAGAGAGCACCTCTTGGCAAGGATCTTGCAGATGGTTTTCCTCTGTCCTGCAATACTTATTTAATATAAATAGGAAGCCATCAAGTCGATTTTGACTTAGGGTGACCATTTCCAGAGTTATTTTTTTTAAAGGAAAAGAACAGAAATGGCTGACCCTTCCCTTCTTGGGGGGGGGTTACCTGGGAGTGGGCAGCTGGCCCAAGGCCACCCAGGCTGGCTCTTCTTTCAGGAGGGCAACTCCCAGCCTCTGGCTCTTTAGCGAAATAACTCACTTGAGTTCCTTAGCCAATAACACTGGTTTTAAACAGCGATCGGGCAAACTCATGGAGGAGAGGCCATGGCGACTAGCCACGATTAGGAGTATCGTGTCTTTTTAACGCTCTAAGGCGGCTCTTGAACGTTTCTTGGCCGATGGGGGATTCTCGTCTCTCTAGCATCACACGTTGCCCTTCAATGCTGTAAGCCGCCTTGGGATCCTTTCCAAGGAGAAAGGCGGGGTAAAAACTTCTAAAATAAAGACATAGAAGAATGGAATCGGTTCCCGGGACACGGGACCTTGCCTTGCTTGGGAGCTTCTGGGGAGGTTTGGCCACCGCCGGGTGCGGGGGGGGGAAGGCTGCCTGTCCCCGGGTCCCAGGGACTTAGGGAGGTTCTGGCGTCAGACACCTGGTGGGCTCAGCCCTCTCCCAAATTCTGCCCGGGGAGAAACGTGGCTGCCGGGCAAGAGAGAGGGCGAAGGGTGCCCGATGGCCAGCGAGCGCCTTTCCGGGCTCCTCTCCTGCCTTTTTTTCCCGGACGTCTCTTCCTCCTCCTCCTCCTTACTCCGGCGCGTCTTGCTGCTCCGCGTTCGATTCGGAGCGAAGGGGGGTTTCTCTGCTCTTCCCCCCCCCACCCCACCCCACCCTCGCCGCCGCCGACCCGCGGGAGCCAATGAGAAGCGGGGAAAGTTTGCCGGCAGCCAGTCGGGGCGGCGGCATCGGGGCGCGCGGGGGGGGCGGGCGACTGACTGGCTGGCGCTGCGCTCCCGAGAGCCGTCGGCGGCGCTGGCGCTCCTTGCTCCTCCTCCGCCTCGCTCCTCCGCCGGGCCTGGGGATGCGCGGGCGGGCTCCGGCTCCTGCCGCCGCCGCTGCCCAGACCGCCGCGATGACCGCCTGGCCCTCCTCCACCACCACCACCACCTCCTCCTCCTCCTCCTCCTCCTCCTCCTCCTCCTCCTCCTCCGGCGCCCCGCCGCCGCCGCCGCCGCCGCCTTCGCTGCGCCTCTGCGCGCTCTTGGCCGCCGCTCTCCTCCTCCTGAGCGTCCGGGCGGAGCCCACCTGCCCGCGGGTCCGCGCCGCCTTCCAAGCCCTGCAGCCGGGCGCCAAGGGGATGATGCTCCAGAGCCCCGGGCCAGGTGAGTGTGAGCCCCTGGAGCCGGCGGGGCGAGGGATGGGGGGTGGGTGGGCTGGAGGGGGGCTTCGGGGGCGAGAGGATTAAAGGCTGTCCGCCAAGAGCCGGGAAGCGTTACTCCCCCCCCCCACCAACATGTTCCTAAAAGGAACGTTTCCCAAAAGGAACGTTTCCAAGTTCTGCCCCGGAAGAAGGGACTCGGGGAGAGCTGGCTTCAAGGCTGCGTTTCTGGACGGATGAGCGGCGCGGGCTTTCCCGTTCCCTTCGCCCCCTCCCGCCCCCGGTGTTCTGCCTTTACGAAGCTTTCGGTGCCACCAGAAACCTTCCCGATTCCACGAAGGTTCAAGCCCGTGCCGCGGAAGGCGCCCGTGGCTTCCTTCGCTCGGTCTCCGGATCGGCGCGCCTGTCGTCGTCGAAGGAAGAAGGAGCCGCGCGGGCTGCTGAGCCGATCGGCGGTGAAGGCCGTCGGTGGGTCGGTCGGTGGGTCTTCCCCGGGTGGAGGGAGAGGATGGAGTCCCTTATCTTTTCCCCGGACGTCTCTCCCGGCGCGCGCGGGAGGAAACCGGGCCCACGGGGACCGATCGATGTACCTGCTCCTCCTCGTTCTGTGCACTAACTCGCCCCCCCCCTCCCCGCCTCAGGTCGGGAGCATCTGGTGAAGGGGCCGACACCCAAGTCTTTTAAAGGCTTGATAGGTAAAAACCAGTACTACTTGGAATAGTGACCGGATCGGCAGCCAGTGGAACTGTTGCAACAGGGGAGTTATATGTTCCCTGTAACCAGCTCCTGTTAGCAATTTGGCTGCAGCATTTTGGGATGCTCTGGAGTTTCCAGACTCATTCCAAAGGCAGCCCAGGTGGAGTGCCTGGCGGCAGCCCTCTAAATGTAGGTGGGCAGTTCTTTTGTCTGCTTTGCTGGCCTGTTGTGAAATGCTTTAGGGGCTCCCCAAAACTCCATCTTACCTCTGGGCAGGCCAACTGGAACCTCCTTCTCCCCAAACAATCTTTCCAGGTGGTGGGACTCAGCCTTGTCCTGTCCCTTTAGTTCCACCAATGTTTAAACCAGTGGTTCTCAACCGGTGGGTCCCCAGGTGTTCCTGGACTGCAACTCCCAAAAGCTCCACCACTCGCTGTCCTGGAAGGGGTTTCTGGGAATTGCAGTCCAGGAACAACTGGGGACCCACCGGTTGAGAACCACTGGTTTAAAGGCTCCCCTGTGGCCCTCTTGTCTGCAAGACTAGACAAATTTCTGATGGCCCTTAACCACCAGAGCGGCTGCTAGAGCCCATCATTGTCATGGTTTTTGTGACCCCCTCCCCTTTTCCAAAGACGGGCTTGCTGGTGGAGGGGGAGGATGGGATGCCATTCCTGTCATTAGCTCTGAAAATAAAAAAACTTTTGTTCATCAGCTTAAAATGACTGATGTGCACGCTTAAAAAGGCTGGTAGCTGAGCGGTTTGAGTTCCAAAGTGCAGCGCTTGAATCTAGGGTCACCCCCAGCTCTGCAAGCCTAAGATGATGATGATGATGATGATGATGATGATGATGATGATGATGATGATGATGATGATGATGATGGACTGCTGGAGAACAGGCTTGATGATCTCTGAGGTCCCTTTGAGCTCTGCAGCTCTGAAATTATTATCAGGTGTGCTGGATAAGTTAGTGGTTTAGCTCTCTGGATGTGGATCCAGAGGTGGCAAGTTCAATTCCCCACTGGGCCTCCTGGAGAGGGGTTGAACTGGATGATCTCTAGCGTCACATCTACTCCAGCAGTTCTAAGATTACACTCTAATTAAGCCAAAACGGCTTGGGTCCAAGCTATGTACTGTAAAAGAAGGCATCTCCCGATATCAGCCTGTCCGGGCTTTAAGATCCCCTGGGGAGGCCTTTCTTTCAGTCCCACCACCCTCCAAGGTGCTCTTGGTGGGGACCCGGGTGATGTCCTTTTCTGGGTGGCGGCTCCCAGACTGTGGAACTCCCTCCCACTGGAGGCCAGGCTGGCCCCATCTTTGCAGTCCTTCCACAAGCAGGCAAACACCTTCATCTTCTTTTCAATGGCTGGTGGTACGAGAAGGGTGTTTAAATGGATCGTTGGGCTCTGTCGTTTTAAATGTGCTTTTAGTATTGATTTCATCTACTGTTTTACTTTTTAAAAATTGCATACTGTTTTTAGCTTTTCATTATTATCTTTTTAATGATGCATAAGCCATCTTGGGTCCTTTTCAAGGAGAAAGACAGGGTAAAAAATTTTCAACATAAATTTTTTAAAAAATCTATATATTGTCATTTAAAAGTAGCTGGCTGTCTAAGAGGGGACTGCTGCTTTATTTGTTTTTTGCTTTATGCCTTCTGTGGTTTATATTGTTTGTTTTAACATTGTTGGCCTCCATGGGTCCAGCTGAGGAGAAAGACGAGGGAACAATGTTTTAAACAGATGAATAAAATGGATCTGTTCCTATACATCTCCAGCCCTTGTTGGCAAAAACTGAAGGGAGTTTTTTGGGGGGGACAAGAAACAGGCAGCAGGGGAGGGGAGGCAGTGCTGCACAATGCATATAGCTGTGGTTGACAACGCAGGGAAGTGCTTTGAATGTACAGTGTATCTTCCTTAGAGGTGGACTAAAATGATTTCTTTGGATAACAGGTTTCCAGAACACCTGAGCCAATGTGGCTACTAGCTCCCTTGTTTTGGAGACGTGGACCTTTCTAAGTCTAGCAAAGTAACTTTGTGCAGCCTCCGTCTCTCCCCACAAACAGTTTTCCTGGTTGTTATTTATAGGGGAGCTTTTACCCTATTACACGTTGTCAAAGTTGATCTATCTATATGCACTTGGTGTAATCCACTTGACAGGTTTGCAAATCCAGCGAGTTCTTTTGAAGTCAGCATAAGTGAGCTCATTTTGAGAATAACAAATTGACTGAGGAAGGGTGAAAAAATAAAATAAAGTAAAAAATGGAGGTGGAGGGAAGGAGTTACAAAGGTGCCCGCGGAGTGGAGATTGATTCACGCACTCAGAACAGAAGGTGATTGCTCTCCGATATAGATGTCTCCATGGGGTCTCCATGAAGTTTTAGGTGAGGGATGGTGCTGCAACCCATTAAAAATAGCTGAGACATCGGCTAAGCCGGACCTCCAAATCTGGATACAGCACCAAGGTTTGAACTGGGTTTCTGGCCCATATTTGCTGTGACGTCTGCCTCAATTGAACCATATTTAAGGTGAACGAGGGAGTCCTATGATGTCTTTATTATTAGGAGAATTCTCAAAATGGGAAGCTTTCACTTTGGCACAGCTACGCATCCGGCAAGGTGGCCGAAACGGAGAATCAGAGAACCATTGAGTTGGCTGGAGCTGATAAGGCTGTCCAGAAGTGGAGGAAGGGGGGGAGGAGAGGGAGGGGAAAAACACCCAATGATATGGACAGCAGTTGTGGTATCTGTAGGCAGAATGGCTTGCAGGACAGAGGGGCCCGGCTCACAGTCATAGACTAGCAGACATTACATATAGCTCATCATTAGAAGAAAAGAAGACTTCTCAATTGCTGACAGTCTCTGATTATCATAGCAGATGTTTTTGACACCTGCAGGTTGCAGGTCGGCGGGTTTGGGTTTCTGTTTGACCACTGAAGGGCAAGCATTGATTTCGCTTGCAGGTCTGACATTTCAGTGGCAAATAAATAAATAAATAAATAAATCTGTCCGAGTCACACCTCTAGAAGGCTCTGGACTATACAATGTATAAATCAACCCAGCAGGAGGTATCAGCACCTTCCCAAAGGTAGTGTTGCTTATTTTTTTGGGGGTTAATACAATGGTTTCTTCTCTGCCTTTGCCTGAGACACATTGGCTTTTGTGTCTGTTGAGATCAAAAACATGGGAGGCCGCTTTGGATGGCAAGGTTTGTATCATGCTTCTGACCCTGCTGATGGCCCTGGAGGCTGATGACTAGATAGGGATGGATGCATTATAAAGAACAGAAAACAACATGAAAGAGGCTCTTACTTCTGCTTTCAGGGTATTCCCTTGATTCATGTTTCCCTCATTCATTGCACCTTTTGTTGACCTGCTGTATATAAAACCGCCTGCTTGATTTTTCATGAGATACTGTCGGGAGTCTCATGAAAAGGGTTATCTGCTGCCAAACAGATCATTCTGGGGAAATGAGAACTCTGAATCTTTAAAAGGGCCTTTAAGTTGATTTTTCTTTCTTTTGCATCTCTGTTGCTCCCTGAAGATGAACTGATTATTGAGGATAAATGTGGTAATATAAATTAGCGCCTTAGTAGGTTGGATGAGGATTATTTTTTCTTTTTCATTATCCGGTTGCTGGACTTGATGAGAAGATTGGTTGTCTTTTGCCTAGCCTCTGCTTTTTGATAGTCATTTTTAAGGGTTCTTTTGGGGCGTTGAACAAGTGTCAGATAGGACACAGCTGAGTAAAATGAAACAAAAGTCCTGTCTTTTTCATGTCTAATGAGAGGATGGGCACATGAATGACAAAACAGAAGGAAGGAGGCACCCCAAAAATAACAAAAAAAATGAATGTAACAACTCTTATTCGGTGACTTACCACCTAATTTTCTTGGATTGCAAGTCCAGCAGCCCTGAAAAGAAAATCTGAGGAATGATGGATGTCACACTTGAGCTAGTGCAGAGATTTATACTTTTCTTATGCTTGATCTAAAATATAATCATGACATTTGGTAAGAAGGGAAGGAAGGGAAGCTAATGGTTGCCCATTTCTCTGTTGTGGGGGATATGCTGTCCCTGTCCTGGGCCATTTTAGGCTTTGAAGGCCAAGGCGCTGCACCTAAAATTGCTCTCTCAAGATAAACATTGGAGATAGCAAATAGAAACCTGAGTTTTAGCAGGCTCTGCATTATGTGACTGAATCGGGAACAGGATGAAATTTCAGAATGCTTCCAAGGTTTGTCCTAGAGTGAGATGTTGCCGTAGTCAAGCCAGAATGGATGGTCAACAAGCCAGATGCAAACAACCACACAGTGTCCACAGACGGAGGACCCCGGCCCAACAAGCTTGGAGAGCATAAGCTCAGGCTGAACTGTATCTAAAGTGGAAACATTTCAAGGCATCTGTTGATGCCGTACATTTATATACCACTTGTGTTGCCCGGGTGATGGTCAGGTTTCCGTTTGCCATCATATGGAGTCATAATGTGAGTGACGGCTGTCTCCTTTATCCATCTCGGGAAGAGGGCCATCCTGACATGCTCAGAGTAATTACATTGAATTGATCATCTCCTTTCCAGAACTGGCTGCATAAATCTTCATAATCAGGGAGATGTCACTCAGGAAGGGTCTTCCAGTTTAATGTGAACTCCTCTCTCTCTCTCTCTCTCTCTCTCTCTCTCTCTCTCTCTCTGTGTGTGTGTGTGTGTGTGTGTGTGTGTGTGTGTGTGTGTGTGTCTTCCCCTGCTTTTTCTTCTTGGCAGTTTTAGAGAAATTGTCTGATTCCAGTCCTTCTCAATTTACATAGCCACTGGCTTGAAAAAAGTGTACATGTTTTCTTTTCTACTTCAAACAAGTGTGCTCACAGGGACTAGCAGGGAAAGGAATATTTTCTTCTTATAATAAGCTGGCACAGATAGGAAAGAGGGAGGAAAAACCTCCAAGGGTGTGTGTGTCATGAAATGTGCTTTTCGTTTTGGATTATTTGATAGGGATAAGCGGCTGGATTTGGCCACCCATTTGGTAGAGAGCTTTTACATCTTTGGTCGAAGCAGTGGAGAAGCAGCAGAGATCTCTCTTCAGCGTCCGTGCAGATCTTTTGTGCCTTGTTGGGAGCAGATGTGTTGGCGACGTGTGACACTGACTTGCCAGGGTGGGGGTGGGGGTGGAGTATTGTTTTTAACCTGCAGTTGTTTGTGCTTTTAGTAACACAGTACTTGTTTTAACACTATAGGCCCTTGGGGCAGCTTGATGCGTGAGATATTGGGCAGTACGGCAGGGAAACGGGTGCTATACTCCCTCCTTGACCCTTGCTTTAAACAAGCAAGCAAGCAAGCAAGCAAGCAAGAAAGAAAGAAAAAGTTCTGTAACAGAATTAGGCTGGCCTAGAACTTAAACAACCCTTGTGGTATTTTACTTGGCTGTGTTTAGGGAAATGTGCTAAATCCAGACGTTGGACCCAACCCACTGCATGAAAATGACTTTTTAAATTCATGGGATCTGCTAGGGTTCAGAGGAACAGAGTCTTTTGTGTTGCTCTCTTGACTCAACTCAGCTGCTGCATTCATGCAAGTCTCATGAATGATCTTACTTTCTCTGCTTGCTCTTGGCTTGATTAAATTCCTCTTTGCTATAGGCTGTAGGCAGTAAATGGCAGACAACTGGATCTCTGGGAGGCTAGATCATTCCCTTGAAACAATGGAGTGTTGGACTTGCAAAAAATGGCATTGATGGGTTGAGGTACCCTTTGCCATGTCATGGTGTCAGCTGTCCTTTATTCTGTACAACAGAGCTACTGTACTCCTGAAAAAGAAAGAAAGATGAAACTTTTATCATTTTGCCGCAGAAAGCTCTTAAACCTGACTTGCTAAGGCTTGCTTGTGGGTTTGGAAGCAAGGTGGAAATATAGGCCAGTAGGTTTTCTCCCTGTGTTTGTGCAAGCGTATAACATTACATATTATCTAATCTATATTTCTAAGTTAGTGCTAATGATGATGCTTTTGGCTGCCTTTCTCCCTCTCCTATTTAGCTCAGCCAGGCAATTTTTTCAGGTCCTTTCCTTTGCTGGGTAATTGAGTTTTCTGCTGTTAATTATTTCAGGCCTGTAAGTTGCTCTCTTGATAGCCGAGGAATGCAGGAACAGAACCATCAACACGACAGCAACCGGCTCCGGGCAAAATGACGTTATAGTGTGACCGTTTTAAGGTTTCCCTCCTGTGCCCGGGGGATTAATTTTAACAACATCCTGAAGTGTTTTCTTCCGAGTCTGCCTTGCCCCCCACCCTCCTCCTCCTCCTCCTCCTCCTCCTCCTCCTCCTCGCCACTTTCCCCTGATGGGTTTAGGAAGCATGTTTATGTATTTATGTGCATAATTAAAATATATGGGAGCTACAGACCCCTACAAATTGGAAATGTGCTTTTTTGTAATGGCTGAATACTTGCAAAATGTGTCTCTGTTGTTTACATGCTTCATCTTTTTTTTTAATGATATCTGAGCATCCTAGAGTTTTGGCCGTGCGTCTGTGGGAGGGACGCCTTGACAGAGAACTGAAGTAAGCATTCAGTAATTTTGTGTGTGTACCTGTCCATTCGTGGTTGGATCCAAGCAACTGCTTACTCGTGGCAGAGTCATGAGCTAGAGCAGGCAATCTGTCTCCCTGTTCTATCAGGGGTGGCTCACAGCATTTTCCCACCTGAGCCAGAGAGGCAAACAGCACCCCCTTTCACTGGCATCCGTCAGGATCAGAGCCAGGCAAGCCATGATGGAGATGCACGTTACCTCCAGGATTAAAAGGAAGGTACTTCGATATGCCAGATGCAGGGGAGTGGCATCAGGAGACTGGGGTCTAGTTGTCTCATCATCAACATCATCATCATCCTCATCTCCTCCTCCTCCTCCTCCTCCTCCTCCTCGTTCTCGATCTCGATCTCTGTTCTTGTTCTCATTCTTCTTCCTGTTCTTGTTCTTCTTGTTCTTCTTGTTCTTCTTGTTCTTTTTCTTCTTGTTCTTGTTCTTGTTCTTGTTCTTGTTCTTGTTCTTGTTCTTGTTCTTCTTCTTCTTCTTCTTCTTCTTCTTCTTCTTCTTCTTCTTCTTCTTCTTCTTCTTCTTCTTCTTCTTCTTCTTCATTGATGATGATGATTCCTAAACCACTGAGCTATCCAGCAGTCCAGCCATCAATCACTGCATTATTCTGGCCTGTTTGGGAGTTTTTGAATCCCAGCCATTTGTGAACATTCAGAAATAAATAAATGTTGCTTGCAAATGACAGGGACTCCAATGGCAAACCCACCCCAAGCCCTGCACGTGTGGTCCCTGCTTACATTTTTTTTCCGCAGCAGGTTAGCTTTCTGCCTGCTTGTGAACAAATCGACGGCCCAGGTGGATTTCGCTGCTGTCTTTGAGCAAGAGTGGCGCTTGGCACTTGTGACCCGCCCAGCTTTCCGATTCTGTATGATGAGAGCTGGTTTCTGTATTTTGCGGATAACCTCTTTGCATTAGAACAGCTGGTTTGGCAGAGGCTGGGTCCTTCCACTGCGGCAGCTGGGAAAATCTCAGCCATCGGTGACAAGAAGGGCAGATATTTTAAACCCCAGATCATGCAATCGGGAGGGATGATGCTCCCCTGAATGGAGAGGGCAGCCATCAGGTGTGCTTTTCCCACAGGGATTAGCATCGTGACCATGCAGTGGCATTGAAAGATAGGTCCCACAAGAGCTAGGCCAGGAGATAAAGCAATCTTAATGGCAGGGGCCATTAAGCAGGGGAATTATCTTAGCTGCCCACAAGGGAGCTGGTTATCCTGGAAGAGCATACCGTGTTGGATTAAAGAGCGGGAGAGCCAGAAAGTAGTCAGCGTTGTGGTTTCATGAGATTTGCCCATTGTTTGCCCACACAAGGATGGGAATCGTGAAGAGACAGCGGCACACTTTTTAATTTTAATATGGGGTGTTTCAAATAATTTTCCCACATCTTCTGAGGCATGGGCGACAACTTTCAAAAGTCACGTTACACTAAAATTGCAGCCCTGTATTCTAATAATTATATGTCCCATGGAGATGTGTCATTATTAGACGCTCATGTTCAGGTACATTTCTTAGTGTTCAGGATGCCACCGGGCTCTATCCTGTTGACTCAACAGGTGAACATGGCCAGTTGCTATTGCAGAGTTTTGAAGCTCTGGTAAAATTGGCTTTCATTTTGCAGTGGAAGTAGAGACTTGCGGAGGAGAATAGCTTCAAGTTCTCCCAGACGGCCCACCCCTTTCTCATCAACTGGCACTCAATGTTACTCTGAGATTTTTATAGGAGAAATAATTTTTAAAAGTTTCATTCCTTACGGTTGTGAACAGATCAACCACAAACAAATCAGCTTTGCTTCTAACACACATATGGAGGATAAAACAGGAAGGTGGAGATCATAGGGGGGAAGAGAGGAAGGTGGAGGAAGCTGATTTTAAGGCACGTTGGCCCAGAGACTGAAAAATAGGTGAGCCAAGCTGATGGAGGCTCCTCAAATTAAGTTGCATCTTGCACAAATAATGACTTCAGGAACTGCTCCAGATCAGTGGTTCTCAACCCAGATGTTTCTGGATTGCAACTCCCAGAAGTCTTCATCACTAGCCGAGCTGGCCAGGATTTCTGGGTGTTGCAGTCCAGGAACATCTGGGGACCCACAGGTTGAGAACCACTGCTCCAGATTCTGGTTGTACTGGGCAGTCTCTAGCATGTTACAAAACCACACAACCACCCCCAGTTTCTGTAATTTTCAAGACTTACCAAATGCACGTTTCCTTTCCAAGTTGCGGCAGCACCTGGGAATAGGGGAGAGGGGCTGGAAAAAATGTGATTTCATGAATGGTCTCATGGATGTCCATGCTAACCTGCCATGGGGTGCTCAGAAGCAGGGCCGCAAGAGAGACGGAGCATCTTTTGCAAGTGATTTTTTTCCAGCATAAAAACAATGTCAGGCATACTGAATAATTCTGAGCATTTTCCTTGAGTGGGTGTTCTCTCTCTCTCTCTCTCTCTCTCTCTCTCTCTCTCTCTCTCTCTCTCTCTCACACACACACACACACACACACACACACACACACACACACACACACACACACACACACACACACACACACACACACTTATGTGGCACTCCTGTGTGGTATGTTAAGCACATTTAGAAAGGGTGCTTTCATCTGCTAGCAAAGGGAGACGTTTTCCAGCTCACGGTTTGTTCCGCTGGGCTCGGTGAGAGGGATTGTTTGCCACACTGCCGGATGCCCTTTGATTTTAAAAATAATAAGAAACACATGGAGTCTTGTGTTATCAGCGGGACTCCCCCTCTCCCCTCTACGAGGTCTGCTGTGATAATAGAGAAATGTCTGATGTTTATAAGCTGATAATGTATGTGAGCCACAAACAGTGCGGTTCAGTCAAGGTTTTTTTTTCCTGGATCTGTTTGAAGGAGGCAGCTAATCTCTACAATATATGTACTGTACCCAAGAGTGGCTAACAAACAGAAATGTTCAAGCAAAACATTTCGTCTTCTGAAAGAGCAACTCGAGAAGGTAGACAAAGAAGCAACTTGCTTAAATATTTCTGTTTGTTGGCTCCTTTTGTAAGTGTGCGTGTTTATCTAGTGGGGAAGCAAGGTTGCTTGGTTGTTGTTGTTTTGTCGGTACGTTGCACAACTGTTTGCTTGCTCCTTTGCAACCGAAACATCCTGCCCCACCATGGCTGAGCAGGAGTTGGCATTCAGTGTTAACATCTCGTTCTTTTTAGCGAGCTATTTTAATTGAGTGATGAGGGGGCAGGCTTGACATTTGCCGACAATTAGCCGAAAAAATGAAATACACTTATAAAAATGGAAAGGACAAGGGCAGATGGTTTAATTCCATGTTGGTGATGGTTTTTATTGAGGTGAAGGGTGGGTTTGGTCCCAGGCACCATTTATTTATTTATTTATTTATTTATTTTTATTATATTACTTGTATACTGCCTGTCTTCCCAAAGGAACTCCAGGCGGTTCACAACACATTAAATGGTAAGAATAAAAAAACAGCATAAACAATAATAAAATTAATCTACCAAGGTAAAAGTACAAATAAGCAGATGGTGGGCAAGGGGGAAAAAACATAATTAAGAGTCACCAAACGCCTCCTGGAACAGCAAGGTCTTTAATGTTTTCCTGAAGGCTGGCTGAGATCATCCGGAGTTTTGGAGTCTGCTGTCACCAGTACGCTGATGACACGCAGCTCTATCTCTCCTTTTCCACCTGTGCAGTGGAGGCCATCCAGACCCTTGATCGCTGCCTGGCCGCAGTTTTGGATTGGACCAGGGCTCACAGACTCAAGCTCAACCCTGGAAAGACTGAAGTTTTGTTCTTCAGGGGTGGCCCGGATGGGTACTGTGGCCCTCTTCCCAGTCTGGGTGGGCCCGCCCTCCAGCTGGCGCAAAGAGTGAGGAATCTGGGCGTCGTCCTGGATCCGGAGCTGACCCTGGAGTCCCAGGTGTCAGCCGTGACCAGGTCGGCTTTTTATCATCTTAGGCTTATCGCCCAGATTCGCCCGTACCTTGATCAGAGCTCCCTGAGGACAGTGGTCCAGGCGCTGGTCATGTCGAGGCTGGATTACTGCAACACTCTCTACATGGGGCTTCCCTTGAACCTTATTCGGCGATTGCAGCGGGTCCAGAATGTGGCGGCCAGGTTGGTGGTTGGTGCGCGTCGGTACGACTGCATCACCCCCATCCTGGCTCGCCTACACTGGTTGCCCGTTGCCTCCCGAATAAGGTTCAAGGTGTTGGTTTTGGTTTACAAAACCCTTCATGGCTTGGCCCCTGCTTATTTGGCAGAGCGCCTCTCCCGACAATTAGATCCGGCCCGACCCACCCGTTCTTCTTTGGCCCTTTCGCTCCGGACCGTCACTCCGAAGGAGGCCTGCAGAACGAGTACTTGTAAATG
The DNA here is from genome assembly GCA_029282475.1 of Phrynocephalus forsythii. Taxonomy (NCBI): domain Eukaryota; kingdom Metazoa; phylum Chordata; class Lepidosauria; order Squamata; family Agamidae; genus Phrynocephalus; species Phrynocephalus forsythii. The sequence goes on along the minus strand of JAPFRF010000015.1, from coordinate 11,622,590 downwards.
GGACTTCTCGGTGGCGGGGCCAACCATCTGGAACAGCTTGCCGAGCGACTTACGGCAGGCTCCGTCATTGGCGTCCTTTAAGAAAGGTTTAAAGATTCTGCTTTTCAGGGACGCCTTCGACAATGACTAGAGATACAGGACCCCCCCCTTTTTTTTTGGTGCCCCGGCCTGCATGTGTGCCTGCTTGGATGGCATTGTTATTGAGACTGTGATTGTTTTTAGTTTTCTTTTAGCTTTTTAATGTTTTGTGTGAACTGCCCTGAGTTCTCGCTCGGGAAGTAGGTGCGGTATATAAATCTGAAAATAAATAAATAAATACTGTGCAAGGCGCAATTTGCCGGGAAGATGATTCCAGAATGTAGGGCCAGCCACAGAGAAGGCTCGGGCACGAGTGGACATTTTTCGAGCCTCCCTGGGTGTGGCCACCCGCAGCGAGTGCGCCCGCGACACTCTAGTTGGTCGGGCCGAAGTTGACCGCGGTAGGGTGCTGGATAAGTCTCGCCATCCCATCCATGGGACTCCTGTATTATTGAATTGTTTTATTTATATTGCTCCTTCCCTCCCGCAAGGCTCAGTGGGCTAGAGCGCTGAAATGTCAGCTGCAAAGTCGGCAGCTTGGCAGTTCGAATCCCCGGTGCCTTGCAGTGAACTCCCGCTGTCAACCCTAGCTCCTGCCAACCTAGCAGTTCGAAAGCATGTAAATGCAAGTAGATAAATAGGTACTGCTGTAAAAAGTGGGAAGGTAAACAGTGTTCCATGTGCAGAAATGAGTTCAGCCATGGCGGCCACATGGCCACGGACTTGCACAACCCTGGCTCTTTGGCTTGGAAACAGAGATGAGCACCACCTCTGGAGTCTGACATGACTAGCATGCAAGTGCAGGGGGAATCTTTACCTTTACTTTTACTTTCCTCCCGCAAGTTCAGGGTGGACTTCATGGTTCCCTCTGTGGCCCTCTGGATGCTGCCTTCTCCACCATGCAATGTTTCTCAGTAGAAAAGCCATGCTGAGGTTCTGCCATCTTGGAGCAAAGACCACAGAAGCTTCAAAGCTCCGAAATGAAACATTTTTTAGGCAGCAAAAGCCTCAGAGACGCCAGTACCATGGTGTGCAGGCTGTTCTCCACCAGCCTTCAATTTGATCTCGAGCACCCTTTCTCTGCTAACAACTTCCCTCTGGCGTTGCCCCAACAGGGTTGGATCTGCAAGTCTGTCTCCCCAAAAGCCTGACCTGTTGCTCCAGGAAGATGGAGGAGAAATACCAAGCGATGGCCCGTTCGAACATGGAGCAGCTCCTCCAGTCGGCCAGCATGGAGCTGAAGTTCCTCATCATGCAGAACGCGGCCGTCTTCCAAGGTAGGTTGCTGAGTGACTCGGCTTCCCTTTCCCCAAAGGGAGGAGGAGGGGGGTGGCGACTGGCGACTGGTGGGCCATATTTGCCAGGCATTTTATTTATTTATTTATTTATTTATTTATTTATTTATTTATTTATTTATTTATTTATTTATTTATTTTTGCATTTGTATACCGTTCCTATTTCCCAAAGGAACTCTGGAGGGTTCACACAAAAAGCTTAAAAACAAACATCAAAAGACAATATAAAATGATACTGGGCCAGAGGCAAAAACTAGACAACCATCAAAAGGAGAGGGGAAAAAAAACTGGTACCACATTAGCAGTCACCAAAAGCATCCCTGAACAGCCAGGTTTTAAGGGCTTTCCTGGAGGATGCCAATGAGGGAGCCTGGCGTATCTCACCGGTTAGCTTGTTCCAAAGCGATGGACCGGCCACCGAGAAGGCCCGTTTCCGAGTTACTACTCTGCGGGCCTCCCTGGGGGTGGCTACCCGGAGAGCGAGCGAGCCATTGAGGAGCGGGTGGGTCGGGCCAGCTCTAATCGTGGGGAGATACGCTCTGCCAGATCATCAGGGCCCAGGCCATGGAGGCAAAAAGCACGCCTCAAGAAAGGTCAGGCGCACCCACTGTGCCGGAGTCTCATTCCATATCCTAACTCGTGCTGAGATATTTGGAGAAAAAAAAAAAATATAAAACCATTTCGTTAGGTCCAACAGCAAAGGGACAAACGTGATGGCTTTCATCAACGGACGTCCAACAGGGTCACTAACTGCTTAAGAGAGAGGGAAAGAACACTGAGCAGAGAGGCAAGGCTCTCTTTAAATTCAGAAGCAAGGAAGAGACTAGTGGTTAGTGCTGGATAGATTGCCCGTCACTCCAGCCCAGAAAAGTTCCTCCTCGTCACATCTCCTAGAGGCAGCATGCAAGGCTGCAAAAACTCCAGCGCTTTTCTCTTCTGGGAAAGAAGGAGGGAGAGAGAACAAGGGGAGAACCTGGGGAAGAAAAATGGATTATAATTCATTATAAAAGGGGTGCTCCCACCTATTTGTTACCTTTAGCATTGGCATCTGTCTGAGGGGATGCCACCCTGGAGAGAAAAAGCACTGCTCATTCTGAGGCAGGGTTGTCCAATGTTGGCTGGAGGTATGCGGGTTCAAACCCACCCTCCGCCACAACAACACGGGCTGTGCTCTTGTCTAGTTGAACCCTGTATGTTCCAGGTAGGTGCACCTCTGCGCAGTTTGGGATCTCGCTGCCACCAGCAGCAGCACTAACAACGACACTGCTACAGGGGACAGAAAGGGGGGGGGCATTCGGCGCTGCATCTTGGCATTGCATCCTTTCTTTTCGGTGGAAGCTCCCGTGGATGGCTCCAGACCAGCCACGCAGCCTCCGCTTGCGACTAAAATGATTACTGGGCTGGGACAAAGAAAAAGCTATGAGGAAAAGCTAAAACATTTGGGGCTTTTGAGTCTGGAAAAAAGGCGCCTGAGAGGGATATGATTGAGACGTAAAAAATAATGCATGGCATGAGTAACGTGGATAGAGGGACGCTCTTCTCCCTCTCACAAAATACCAGCACTAGGGGACATACACTCAAACTGAGGGTTGGGAGAGTAAAAACAGACAAAAGAAAATTTTTTTTTACCCAGCGTGTTGATAGTCTGTGGAACTCCCTGCCACAAGAGGTGGTGAGGGCATCTGGCCTGGATGCCTTCAAAAGAGGATTGGACAGATTCATGGAGGAGAAGTTCATCACAGGTTACAAACCATGATGGAGATGTGTAATCTCCAGGCTTAAAACCAGGGTACTTCAAGGGCCAGAGGTAGGGGAGTGGTATCAGGAGACCAGAGATCTAGTCTTGTGCGCTCCCATAGGCATCTGGTGGGGCCGCTGTGAGATACAGGAAGCTGGACTAGATGGGCCTTTGGCCTGATCCAGCAGGGCTCTTCTTAGGTTCTTATGTTGTTGTGAGAAGAATTTGAGTAGAACCACATGCTAGTTATTGAGGGTAATAGTAAGATCAAAAGTAAAAGGCCACAGATATTGCCTATCCCCCTATCCCCACCTCTCTCTTTACAGATGCAGCATCTTCCCCCAAACTGGGATGCCCCTGCAAAATCCCATGGTTTCTTTGGCCTTACAACATGGCAATAGGCCAGCACGTGGCAGTGCTAAAGGGTCTACTACTGCATCTCCTTTTCTAACTTACTTCTTCATTCTCCTTTCAACGTCTTGCTTGAATGCCAGGCCCAACGTCGTGACCCCCAAAATCTAATTTGCTTCTCTCTGAAATTGCATCAGCCTTTTTGCTGGTAAAGATCAGGCGGGATCGCCTGGCATTTACTAAGTTCCTACCCAGGCGTGTCTGTTAGTGTGTTCACTTAGCAAAGTTTATTAGATTAGTGGTGGCTTCAGCCCTGCAGCTCTTCCATTACTGCAGGTTTGGGGGAGATCACAGTAGCACAGGTTTGGTGCTGAATTTACATTTCTGTCCTTCACAGAGAATTTTAAAATGTGCCTGCGTGCTTGTTTTCTCAAGGCCTGAAATAGGTATATCTTTGTGGACTTGCAGCGTCTTTTGACAGTTCTGAGCCCAGCAGGAATTCGCAACCATGCATGTACTCCTGCGTCAAGCTGCCTTTGGTTGCCACTGAAGATTGCACAGGATTAAGGATTTGTCTGTTTGTCACCTTAGGCAGCTCTTTTGTAAAATCTGCATGCATGCACTTCCTGTGCAGAGATGGGCTCTCAGGGACAAGTTCCCGAGTGTTGCGTTACGAACGACACGGACGCAGAGCTTCAGGGTGAAAGGATCTGATCCTCAGGCAGCATTCCTGTTCGTCTGTCTATCTGGGCTTCACGCATGGATATCTGGGTGTGTGAATGAATGTATGAGCGTGCGGAGCATGTGTGATGTGTGTGTGTGTGATTATGATAAGGGCTTGCCTGAGGATCAGTCTTTATTAATAAGAGAAGAACAATAGATACAGGAAGACATCCCTTGGTGGGAGGGGGAATGCACGCCTATTTGTAAGACCATATTGCCTGGTATTGATGAGGACCCGGGGGAGAGGAAGCTGTAGGGTCAAAGGTGATAGGACAGATGGCCCTGACGTCCTGATATCCTGTTCTTGCCCCTGGTCTGGCATCCTGTTTGCCATCCTGTTTCCCTCTGGCCTTCTTGCCTACATCAGCACATCCGTATCTGCTTGGCTCTGAGGGCTGCTAGGACTGCTGGGAAATCCAGGCCAAGAAATCTAGGCCCAGCAAGCCTCCCAGGCCTCCAGTTGCCTCTAGTGCTTGGCCAATGTTGGGGGCCAGAAATATGGGGGAATAATGATATTCCCACACCCGAGAAAGGTTTGTTGCAGAAATTCCAAATATATGGAGGCTCTTCCATATTATACCAGATTGTATCTGCTGTTCACAAGTTCATCTCAAGTGGCTGCATGTGCTTTTTCTGCTGCAGAAGACTGAGTTTTGGTTAAATTCCTCAAGGTGTTCCGCAGAGGTACAGGGATCCACAGAGCAGAATAATTTCAAGTTTTCCAGATTTCCTTTTCTCTTTAGCTGGCACTTATAGTCTCAAGATCTTATGCTAAGACTTTAGTAGGGAAAAGAATAAAACATTTCATCCCTGACAGTTGAACAGATCAAATAGCAAATTGACAAACATGGCTACTTTTAGCAACGGACGGTAACAGACTCTAGAGAGGGGGAAGTATCTCACCAGAGAGGTGGAGCTCCCTTTGAATTCAAAGCTGGCAAGGGACAGTTGTTTAGTGCTGGATAGATTGACAGTTATCCCAAACCAGAAATGTCCCTCCTAGTCAAACCTGTTAAAAGCAGCATGTGAGGTTGCAAGCACTCCCAACATCTACCAATGCAAAGGCCTCTAGATTTGGGGTAAATTTGTGGGGAAGATCACAATACAGTTATCAGGAGGTCTTTTTGTGTGTGTTGGTGGCCATCTCTATCCTACAGAGCTATGGCTGAGCAGAAATATTTCTGAGCTATAAATTACCATGGGGCCTATTTCGTGGCATCCACAGGGACTCCGCTCACACCTCTTGGTGCTGTGCCCATGAAGCCCATGAAAGAGCTGTAATGCCTGCTTGTTTTAATCAATGCTGCCAACATTTTGTTATTTACAGTAATTTGGCTCCTTCTCCCTCAGCTGTCAAGAGGAGGGACCCCTGTTTTGACACCTATCAGGTTGTCTTTAATCACTCCAGCGGCACCTGAAGCCAGGAGTATATCAGGTAGCAGATGCCAATCTTGGCATCTGCTAAAACTTTGAATTATTTATTTTGTTGTGATGGAAATGTTTTCATTATATTGGGTTTTCTTGAAAGAACTGGATGGGGCTCCGAGTCTGGGAGGTAAAAAGATGACTGACTGTTCATTGCCTGCAATTCTCCTTGGTCATCTCTTTAAGTCTATAAGAAGACTTAATAAACGCCCTCTCCCTGTGTAATTCAAGCTTCTGTCGCTCCTTTAAGTGGAGGCAAGGAAGTCAAATGATTTCCAAGTAGACATCCAGTATCTTCAAAAACCCATTTCTATGATTATGCCTTTTGTGTCGTTAAAGCGCCCTGCAGTTCTTGATGGTGGCTCTTGTGTTCCTGGAGAGGATGGCTTAGGGGTCGAGGTCTCTGGCTGCAGAGGGGTTGGGAGTTTGATTTGTCGTCATCGTCATTGTTTTGGTTGTTCAGAAGGACAGCAATGGGTTTTAAAAGCGGAGTTTCAGGATTAGCTGCAAATTTATCATGGCCTCTTCCTTTTCTTTGAAGCCAGATACATATAACAAGGCCAGCACACAAGGCTGTTGCTGGATCTTCCCAGAAGGCAAACGTGTGGGTTGATGTTTTCTTTGTATGCCACTTAAAAAGCAACATGGGGGGCCGGCATTTCAGGGGAGAAAGTAGTTGAGGGCCTTTTCACACGACCCCTAAGATCCGCTGGCCACTTAAATTCGGACCAGAGATCTTAGGGGTTTGTCGCTGTTCCTGCGTTCCCACCCCCTCCGCACTTCCTGGCTGCTGGCTGCGTGAGGGGAGGGAGAAAAAAAGGAAGAAAAGAATGCCGCTCACCTCCCGGCACTGCATTTAGATCTCTTAAAGGGGCGGGGGGCAAAAAAAGAACAAACAGAAGCAAGGAGAGCCGGGCAGTCACTACGTTATATCCGCATCAGGAATGTTCACCTCCAGAGAGCAGGTACCTGAAAAGTGCACTGGGACGCGCTTAGGTGGGTGTGGTCGCACTTAATTATCTGTAAACTCCGGAGCTGGTGGGGAAACAATTTTAAGCTCCGGAGCTGGGAGCCATTTGCGGCGGAGTTTAGGGGTCGTGTACAAAGGGCCTGAGTTACCATTTTCTTGACATCAGCGGGGAGGGGAGTGCCACTGAACAAAACCCCCTTCTGCACCCTACTCCATTTTATCATTACCATTATCATTTAAAAAATCCAATTCTTTTCTCTTTGCAAACTGGAATTTGTCTGTTTTGTGTGCATCTAAAAGTCTCAACTGGAAGGACACTGGGTGTCTTAAAATTTGCCACTGAAATGACGGCATATAAAAATTTGCAATAGGAAAAAAAGTGTTAGTTGTGTTGACTCTAGCAAAAAACAACAAAATCCACTCTCAGGTGAATCTTGAGGACTTGAAACTTTGCATTCCATGGATATTAAAGAAGTCCAAGGATCTCCCAGGAAAGATGGAATGGTGAACTACCCCTGAATACTGTATATCTCTGGGCCTTTTCACACGACCCCTAAGATCCACTGGCCACTTAAATTCGGACCAGAGATCTTAAGGGTTCGTCGCTCTTCCTGCGTTCCCACCCCCTCCGCACTTCCTGGTTGCTGGCTGTGTGAGGGGAGGGAGAAAAAGAGAAAGAAAAGCATGCCGCTCACCTTGTTCTGCCTCTCGTCTCTGTAAAAGTAGCTCTTAAAGGGGCGGGAGCCAAAAAACAACAAACAGAAGCAAGGAGAGCTGGGCGCTCACTATCGTTACACCAGATCAAATAATTTTCACCTCCAAAGAGCAGGTACCTGAAAGGTGCGCTGGGACGCGCTAAAGTGAGCGGGGTCGCACTTAATTTCCTTTTAACTCCGGAGCTGGTGGGTATACATTTTTAAGCTCCGGAGCTGGGAGCCATTTGCCCCGGAGTTTAGGGGTCGTGTATAAACGCCCTCTGTTGTTTTTAAAGTGTCTTTAATACTGCTTGTACCTACCAGGTTTGATATTATGTTTAAATCCTTTTAAACATTGTAACAATTTTCTCTTTTTTGCTTTTAACATTGTTTCTTTTTTAATACTGTAACTCTGGGTCCTTTTTAGGAGAAAGATACTGTTTACTGTATAAATATTTAAAAATAAATATACTGTATGCACCTAGCAGAGCCTACAAAGTATCACCTCAAGTCTTGGTGGGCTTAACAGCATATGATGATTTAACAATGGTGTTCTTGACTCTTGTTTGGGATTTTGCTCGCATGCCACACGGATGGGTTTTTGCCTGTCGGAGTAAGGTCCTTATTAGGGTCCACATACGCGCGCCAGCTTTGGAGACCTGCAGATCTCTTCATCACCCGAGGCATTCCAGAAATAAGATTGAGGAAGGGTGTCCTGTTATCTTGGAATTCTCAGGCGATGAGATGACACTGGGAGTGATGTCAAATGACCGCTTTTGCCTCTTCGTGTTTGGTGGAGAACTCCGGGAGACCTCCAGAGGTTTGGGTGTCTTTTAGGGCCTGCATAAAGGTGCATAAAGGTGCCATTGTCTGCATAAACGCATTGGTCGCATGTGGATTTTGGAGTGCAAAGTCACTCTAGTAGCCCCTTCCTTGGCATCAGCTGTCTTTTATTTCTTGCATGTGGTCGGTGCCACGTGGTTTGTGCAGATATAGCCTGTTGCTTGGTGTCAGAATGGAATCTTGGTACGGAATCAGTATGGGTTTAGTGGATCTACTCCCCCAGGAAGTTCTAACTGTGATTTACTTAAGCACAGTGGACTATGCTCAGGGGTTGACTTCACAAGTCCATGCTGATTCGGTGGGACTACTCTAGTGTAACTTAGGATGTTGAGCAACAGGATTTGAACTGTGATGCTGCTTCATCTAACTCTGTAGTTTCTGTACTGTTTTCCTCCTGGCCTAATTTAGCCCCTTCCAAACGTGTCAGACTTGTTTGTTCCCAAGGCGGCATGGTCCATACTGTCCATGGTGGATGGGAGTTGTAGTTCCAACTGGAAAGCGATGGGGAAGGCGGGGGTGCACCTTCTTTTCCTACCCCATGGGTGGGGAAAGGTAGTTTTTGGAGTACAAAATCACACCTGGCCCCTCGCTTGGGATCAGTTCTTGTTTATTTCTTGCACAAGGGAGGTGAGCATCAGATGTACAGCAGGAGTTGCAGGGCTTTTGGTGCCTGGACTTCTGGAGCTGGTTCTCTGGAGGCTGATCCTGAGCCGATTTTTCAAATCCATCACCCCAGAGGGAGCAAGGGCTGAGTGGCCCTGGCTCTCCTGAACCGTACAAGGCTCCAGAGTGCTGTGTGTTGGCCGGTAGAGGCTGAAGGCAGTGGTATAAAGCGTTTGCATCCTCTTTGAGCTGAGGAAGGATTTTCATGCTGCTTTTGACGGTGCCTCTCCCTGCTGCTTGAGGAGGGCTTCACAAAGTGCTTCCCAGAAATACCTGCCTTGGCTCTTTGAATCTTTCTGGTTTCCACCAACCCAGCTCCCCAAATAGCAGACATGTGCCAACTGATAATTCTCCCTGTCGTGGAGACAAGTGACTTTGGGCGCTTTTACACGACCCCTAAAATCTGAGGCAAAGGGCTCCCAGATCCAGAGCTTTAAAAAGTTTTCCCACCAGCTCCAGATTTTTTAAAAAATTAAGTACGGCCACGCCCACCTAAGCTCGTCTGAGCACACCTTTCAAGTACCTGGCCTCCAGGAGATAAAAAAATCTTCCGATGCGCATTGTAAAGCTGTGAATGCTGGGCTCCCTTCCCTTTTGTTTGCTTTTTTTGTCCCCGCCGCCCCTTTAAGAGACAGGAAATCACTATGGGGCTGCTTGGGGCTGCTTCCGCCGGCAGAGACCCCCACGATCTCTGGTCCGAATTTAAGTTGACACCAGATTTTAGAGGTCATGTAAAAGCGCCCTTTGAGGTTGTTAAAATAGTTTTATGTCTAAAGGGGGCAAAATCACATTTCCCCAAATGTGTCTTCTTGGGATGCAATTTTAAAGTAACAATCACATTTTCCCCTAGGAGTGTCTGAAAGGGGCAGTCTGAAGACCTGGAAGAAGGAAAAGAGTTTGCAGAGTTTTGAATTTTTGGTTAAATCCCTCGAGCTATGCAGCAGATGTGCAAGGATCCACATAGCAGAATAGCTTCGAGTTCCGCAGAGTGGTCCACTCCATTTTAAATTAATACAGCAACTCATTCTGAGACATTAGTAGGGGTAAGAATAAAATATATCATTACTATACTTCCAGTTGAACAGCTTAAACAGCAAACTGACAAACGTGGCTGCTTTCAGCAACAGACTTCAAAGGAGGCAAAAAGCAGGGAGCAGGGAGGTGGGTCTCCCTTTGAATTCAGAGGCAGGGAATGAACAATTGGCTGGTGTGGGAGAGATTGACACTCACTCCAGCCCAGAAAGGTCACGCCCAGCCCAGCCTGCTCAAGACATCTGATAGAAGGAGAGTGATTTTTTAAAAATATAAATTGTTGTGAAAACCCAGAAGCCTAGATTATGTCTGAGTTGTCCCCGTTGATCATGCAGTGAGAAATACAGCTCAGATAAATTCTGTCTGAATGGTCAGCAGCACCTGTCTCCTGTAATTACTTCTTGAAGGCAGGGGTCCCGTTTCATAGCTCAAATCGCCCCATATATTTCAAATGCTCTCCTAAGGTTATAAAAGAGATAGATTATGTTTTTCAGGGTTTCGCTAGCCCTGTTTACGCTCCTTGGGCCTCCCTCTCCAATCTGACCCCCCCTCCCCATCGCCCCAAGCCAACTGTGGCCAAACCAAGATGGATTTTGTCTCTGGCCCTGAATGGGTTTAAGGCAGAAGATGAATCCACACCCCCCCCACCACTCGGCCCTGGAGTATTTGAAATGCAGAGAAGAAACAGTTGGTAAACATGAGGAGGGGAAAGAGGAGGGGGGGCCCCTCCGCCAAGGAGGCAGCAGGCATGTCAAGGACAGGCGTCTGGTTTGTGTACCAGAAGCATTTGCCTTGCTTGTTGGCTTTTGAAGCTGCCGGAAGATGGAAGGATAAAACGGCCAGTGAGGCCTTTGAGACCGGAGATATGAACTCTTCCGGAGCCAATTAAGCTGTCAATTTGCCCGGGCTCCGTGTCCTGGCTGACAAACTGGGTCACCGCAGGACCATCACTTAACATCGGGCAAGGCCCACCAGGCGGTGCCAAACCAATGTGGCCGTTTATCATTCTAATGGGTTATGAAGGTGTATTAATCTGTGTTTAAAAACAGAAGGAGAAGGAGAAGGCTTCCAATGCATGCGTGAAAACCCAAAGCGCTGGTTTGAGGTGGGCAGGCTTAGGACCGACAGAAACCCCGATTTGATGAATCTGGGGCATCCCATGGGTTGCACAACCCCAGACTTATTAGGGATTCGTGAAATGAAATCATGGAGTGTTATATGAACCTGGTGGTTAGTTCTGAGTACCTAAACCAGAGGTGGGCAACTCCCCTCATTCGGGAGACATTCTTAGTCCCTAGATTAGAACCTGACAAAATGACATATTTCTTTGAATTACAGACTGCCTTTCTCCTACTAAGTGGACCCAATTTAGTTGGGATTTAGCCAAGAGGATGCAGAATTGAAATGGCTGCAAGCTTGGACCTTAAAAAGTTTCCCATTCTTTTTATTCTTTCCATTTGCAAGTTAAGAACCAGGCCTCTGTCTGTTGCCTCCTAAAATGGGTTTAATTCAGTACACTAATCTTTGATGGTGAAAAATATTTGATTTGGAGAGTGCCTGAGCTCTCCTCGGCTCCCAGCTGTTGCTTTTCTTGTTTCCTCCACCAGCTCCGGAGTTTACAGATAATTAAGGTTGGAGCAACTTCCACCGGCACCGGAGGTAAGGCATCCCAGTGCACTTTGTCCCTGTCTAAGGTTTTTTTCCTGCTCTCTGGAGACAGAACAAAGAAGTGCGATGCGGATATAACAGGAGTGACTGCCCTCAAGATCTCTGGTCCTTGCTTCTGTTTGATCTTTTTTTCCCCCGTGGACCCAATTTAAGAGGGATTTAATGCTGAGAGGACACAGAGCGAGAACTGTAGCAAGCTTGTACTGAGACAGTTTCCCATTCTTTTTATTCTTTCCATTTGCAAGTTAAGAACCAGGCCTCTGTCTGTTGCCTCCTAAGCCGGGCTTAATTCAGTACACTAAGCTTAGCTCAATACACTAAGCTGGTGTTTTCTTATCTGTTTGGACATCTTAACTGCATTCTAAAGCAGCACAGCATTCCTAAGGGCCACATCTTCATGTGTTGGGAAACAGTTTTTTTTTTAATATCCTGTATTTCACCCACTGAGTTCAAGGCTACATGTGCATGCTCTTATCTTTTCTGGTTCATCTTTGCAACAGAACTTGGAGAGAATCTTGGAATAGCTCCTGATCTCCTTGTCATGTCTGTGACCCTGTGGGGGATTATAGAATCATAGAATCATAGAGTTGGAAGAGACCTATGATTAGAACACAGGCTTCTTGGGTCCTAGCAGAATAATTATTTTTAATGTTTTTCGTCTTGAAAAGGACCCAGGACAGCTTACAACACTGGCAGACAAAACTTAACATTGGGGGAGAATATACAGTCCTTTTCCAAGGAGAAAGTTGGAATAAAAATATTCAAAATAAAATAAACAAATAAATAAACTAAGAACAATGACTTTAAAAAAAGCATCTCACACCATTAAAAGGGAATATTAAAGCTACAAAACAAGTACAGTATACTTTTAAAAATGACAGTCTGAGAAATGGAAAATGCAAAAAATGGGGGGGGGGGACCAAGTAGACTCTTTTATACCAGATCAGGTTTTAATGCCTGCATTGCCTGCTCCCCATTCCCTGATTATTATTACAGAGAAGCAAGTATTTTACACAGCACCTCCTGTGACTGAGGTCTTCTGCTACAACGATGCTTCCTTTTCAAGGAGAGATTATTTTAAAGCCTCTGACAAAAGGTTGAAAAATTTGGAGGAAAACTAAATTTCAGGAAAAAAATGCCGCCAGCTTCTGCAAACAGTCTTAATCTGTCTTTTTATGGGGGGGCAGTGAGTGAGGGTGTGGAAGGCTTGAATTAATGGCAAACCCTGGCAGCCCCCCCCCCCCCAGTCTTGATGGAGCACACACAGGCCCTGGGGTTGGGGTTGGGGGTGGACGGAGGCCCTGTTTATCTTAACTGGAGTCTCCAGTAGATGCTAGACTGATTGGGAGGACATTGGGGGCTCATAGGCTGGGCTGTGAGTACACGTTGCCTGATTGCCTGGATGTCTCTAATGGCAGCTCTTAAGGGGATTCCTCCGCTTGTGCGCCATCCTGAAATGTCTAAATAATTTCCGTCTGCAGCGGGAGATATTAGCCAGAAGCCCTGGAATCAGGGTAGTGCCAGGCTCCTTCAGAGCATTGGCAAACTGCTTTTCAGACCCCCAACGCCCTCCCCCATTTTCACGGGAAGATTCTTTTATCTTAGCACGTAACTTCTCCAAGTGCTGGTGGAGCCCAATCTGAGGAGCTTTTTAGGCAGATTCACAATAAAGGCTTTCTGTTTTTGGGTTCCAGTAGATCATGGAGAAGTGTGTGTGTGTGTGTGTGTGTGTGTGTGTGTGTGTGTGTGTGTGTGTGTGTGTGTGTGTGTGTGTGTGTGTGTGTGTGTGTGTGTGATATTTCAGTATGCTTCAAGTTGCCTCCATCAGAGAGAACCGGTTTAAAGGGAAGTCAGAACATGGCGGAATGATGTCTTTGAAACAAATTTCCCAGAATCCCTCTGCCAGCTTGGCCAATGACTCGGATGGTTCTACTATTTGTAGTCCCGAACCTGAAAATCTTTATCCCCAATCTCTGGCAAAGATCTTCTGCTAAATCAATCATATGGTGACTGATTTGATGGGATAATTTAGCTGTGTTTTAAAAATGGTTTTGACTTTTACTGCCAAGTTTGCATGGCAGTGCCAGATCTTAATGCTAAATAATCTCTCTCGGCATGTTCTCTGCCCACACCAGTCACTTTTTTTGCCCCTTTTGTTTGCCTCCAACAGCATATCAGAGCTGCACCAATATAATTTTCCCCCAGACCATTTTTGCTTGGGATTTTGATGCTTGTGCTACCAGGACACTCAACCGGACAGGAGTGTGAGTAGTTACAGGGACGCAAAAGTAGCACAAATGACTGAGAGATTCACAGAGACAGTTTCTTGTTTCACTGTACTTTATGTGTCGGGTGTTTTTCATCTCTGAAAATAATGGAATCAGTTTTGCATTCCTGCAAGTCTCCTTAAAACTCGCACATGCATGCACACACTAAAGTGGTGTGTGTGTGTGTGTGTGTGTGTGTGTGTGTGTGTGTGTGTGTGTGTGTGTGTGTGTGTGTGTGTGTGTGTGTGTGTGTGTGTGTGTGTGTGTGTGTGTGTGTGAACGTATGCTTCACGCTATTATTCCCTGGAGAATGTCCCAGCTTCCTGTTGTAGATCTGCTGTTGCAATTATGCAAAACACAACGCTTGTTGCAGTTAAATGAAAATCCCCAGGTGGGCAAATGCCTTTTTTAGGATTAAATATAAATCCACAAAATTATAAAAGCTTCTGCAAATATGTTTCTCTTTTGGGGGAGTTGCCATTAAATTTTCAGCAACCTCCACAGGCAGGATCCGTTTGTGGGCTGAGGGACATCATCCTAGGATCTGTCATGCGCAGGAAGGCGATTTGGACCCTACTTAGTGCCGAAAGTGCTTCGTAATATTTGAGCGGCATTCCTGGGAAATGGTTGGGGCAGAATAGTAGAGCATTTGAAATATAGAAGGCCTTGGGTACAATTCTGATCATTTCCTTGACTATTGCTTTCCCTGTTTAGAATCTTTACAAGGCAACATGATGGAGATAAGAACAAGACATCTGTAAGCCAACAAGGCACATTTCCCCCTGATGCTCCGGGGCTTTAGCCTGGCATCTGGTTTGGGGCACCGTAAGGAGATCTCATGGAAAGAAATGAAAAGCTCGAACTTCCACCAAGATGTGGAAATAACTTTTGGGCATCAGGAATGAGCTGTTTTTCTGAGCAGTTGGCAGGTATAGGTAGTGGAATGACCAAAAGTTGGTTCTGGTATTGAATACTTGATTGATCTTCAGATGGCAGATGTTGACCCCAGAGGTAGTGAATAAAAAGCAAAACCTATTGTCTTTGTCAGAGTCAACACCTGTCACTGAGGAAGCTCTATAGGATGTAAGACCTTTGAGAGTGAATTTTAGGGAATGCCAGAAGACAGGCAAGGGAGTGCCGGAAGCAGTGACAGCACCTCCATTACCAACTCTCACCCAAGGGAAGCCTGCCTGGTGCCCTCCATCTTCAACTCCTGCTGATGGTTGATCAAACCATCTTTTTATTACATACACAAAAAACAAATATATTATAGTAATTGACAAATACATTATTCTCACTCCATATTTTATGTATTTTTTGAGGCGAAAGCCAGGGTATGTGTGTACAGTGGTACCTTGTATAAAGGAATTAATTTGTTCCAAATGAAATTATGTTAAGCAAATTTTCCTTTATACAAATTTCCCATAGGAATGCATTGAAAAAGGAGTATTCCCATTTTTATGTTGTATGGATTTGGCCCATAGGCAATTCTGTTAAGCAAATTTCCCCTATCTCCAGAATATTTTATGTTGTACAGATTTTATGTTATACAAGTTGTTTGTCATACAAGGGTCCACTGTATGTATGTATGTATGTATGTATGTATGTATGTATGTATGTATGTATGGATGGATGGATGTGGATGGATGGATGGATGGATAGATAGATAGATAGATAGATAGATAGAGTTACCTGTAATATGTCACTCCCTGTGGCTGAGGTTACAACAGTATTAGAGGAGGCATCTTTAACATCCACCTATTACTCTCTCTGCCCAGAAAAGAGTGGTGTTAATTTACTGTTTCAAAAATGTTATTTCGTTCAGGCTTAGTGGAAGATTGGAGACCATTTCTCTCTCTTTTTTTAAGGGTTACAGAACATTGGGAGGGAAGACAGTGTGCTAGCCCCAAATTGTGACAAATGTTAATACGTTAGAAAGAGAATTAAGACGATTGCCTTAGCCACTGCTGCGAAGATTTGCAAGCTGTGCTTTGATGTCCCTGGGTGTTTGATTTAGGAGCAGGAAGTCGTGCAAATCCAACCAGCAGCCGGGGAAACCTTCAGGCTACCAGAGGCATGAGCAATAAACGTGAAACATGGGGCTGAATTCAATTTATTCCCTGCAAAGGTTGAGCTATGCTCACTTGGGGCGTTTATACACGACCCCTAAGCTCCGCCGCAAATGGCTGCAAGGTCCGGACCTTAAAAATGTTTACCCACCAGCTCCGGACTTTGCAGACAATTAAGTGCGACCCCGCCCACTTTAGCGCGACCCAGAGCAGTTTTCTTGTACCTGCTTTTTGGATGTGACAAATATTTGATCCGGTGTAAGGATAGTGAGTGCGGGGCTCTCCTGGCTTCTGTTTGTTCTTTTTTGCGCCCCGCCCCTTTAAGAGATCTGAATGCTGCCCGGAACAAAACGGAGGTAAACCGGCATTCTTTTCTTTCTTTTTTCTCCCTCCCCTCAGGCAGCCAGCAACCAGGAAGTGCGGAGGGGGGTGGGGACAGAGGAAGAGCGACGAACCCCTAAGATCTCTGGTCCGAATTTAAGTGGTCAGCGGATCTTAGGGGTCGTGTAAAAAGGCCCTTGGTTTCCGTCGGTGGGCTTGGGTTGGCGTTGGATCCAACGCCGAGGAATCTGCTTTTCTACGGAATGTGATCCTCCAGGCCTTTGCGTGGTCGGATCTGATTGAGAGCAGTGCCTCTCCAGCTCTGGGGACGGATCCTTTCTCAGCTCTGCCTGGAGGTCTTCGGCAGTCCATGATGGTCACCACCCCTCCATTGCGCTCTGCCCTTGCTCTGTGGCTGTTTTTGGTTACTGTCCCGAGCGCCCTACGAGGAAAAGGACCATTCTATTTTCTTTCTTTTTTAAAAAAAAAAGCCTTGAGTCTTCACGTTTTTACCATTTTAATAATAATACCTTTATTGTCAATGTCCAACATGTGCACAATGAAATTGGCTGAGTCTCCCTTTCCCACCCCCAACCCCCATCCCACCCCCATCCCACTAGCAACCACTCAGTCTTATTGCACCCTGTGTACTTGACACAGAATGCGCCAGCCCACAGGTCAGTTCTTCTATACTTGTCATAGAATTATTTCCCATTCAGCAGTCTGACAGCCCATGGATAAAAACTGTTCTTCAGTCTGTTGGTGCGGCAGGCTATACTACGATATCTTCTGCCTGATGGTAACAAGGTAAAGAGGTGCTGACCGGGGTGTTTCTTCAAAAACATCCAGTCTTCCCTATTGGAGGGCATTAAGATGGCGTTTTATAAAGAGGCAAGCACTATGAAATATTTCCCAGCCTTGCAGACCCCATTATATATCTATATACAGTTTCTATATATCTATATCTATATATATATCTATATCTATCTATCGATCTATTGATCTATCGATCTAACAATCAATAGATAGATAGATAATTTTATTTCATAAAAGCAGAGATGAGGACAAATGACTTTTTTAAAAAAGCACATTGCTTTATTGATTTAATTTATTGCAAGAGATTGTCGGTGATATGCAACATCCTTTTCCCTGAGGAGATGGAAGAGGAGAATGAAGCCTTTGTCTTTCTCCGATCTCCTCTCATTTTGCTTCAGTGCCTCTTTGCTTTCAGGTGCTAGATCATATTCTTGGAATGCTCGACCGTTGAAGGTTGCAGGCGTTAAAAACAATCATGGATAACAGTCTGACAGAGACTTTTTTCCTCTGCCAATATATTTAGGGTGTGCGGGGGTGGTGGTCACAGTTTAGAATTTTTTTTAAAAAAAGGAAGAAGAAAATAATTGTAAAGACTGTTTCAGAAAAGCACAAGAAGGCAGCAGAATTAAAACACAGGTCCCTCAAGGGTTTTTATGAAAAGGGAACAGTCAAGGGCCTTGGTGTGTTTGCATCCAGACGGAATTGATGGACGGCCGTGAGAATCTTATATCCCAAAAGTGCCTTAAAACCTCCTCCTGGGAGGCTGGAATGAAAACAGCCATTCTAGTAACTTTCACCAGATCATTTTGTGGATTTTGGCGCTGAGATTTAGATTAATCAATTTAAGCCAGCCATGTTTTGTACTTGAGAGGTCCAATAAGAGGTATCACCCAACGTTCCATTTTTGTAATCTTGGGGACCCCACGGCTTTATTCTTGTTCTTACACCCACTTTGGGTCACTAAGGTGTTTGTGGACCATAACTCCCAGACCCCCCCCCCCACTAGTATAGCTAGAAGTGAAGACTTCTGGAACTGCAGTCCAAGAATATTGGGGTGACCCAAAAGTGGTGAACTACTGTTCCACACGATCACGGAGCAAAGAGCTTTGCAGCTCCCGTGCACCCCTTCCTTGTGTCCCTTTCAAAGAAGTGGCATGGTTTATGAAGGTTGGTTGGCATGGTGGTTAAACCACAGTACTGTGGCCCAAACTCTGCTCATGAGCTGCTTCGGTCCCAGGTAGCCGTCTTGTGGTTCACTCCGCCTTCTGCCTTCCTGAGGTCAGAGATTAATTGAGCACCCAGCTTGTTGAGGGGGCAGTGTGTAGCCTGCATATTTAAACCGGGAAGCTTAAATGGGGTGGCATAGAAGCTCCACGCGGTGCTATTTACAGGTCCTAACCAGTGACAAGACCTCTCCCACTGCTCTCCCACCCATCTTCCAATGAGTTTTGCTCTGCTCTTTTTCTGCTGTTCTTCCCTTGACGAGACCTGACAGGAGAGAGAAGATGCTCCCTCTTCCTTTTGAAGTGGAGTGCTTACACCCCCTCTCCCATTCCCGCCTGACGAACAAATTAATGCAATACATCTCTCTCTCTCTCTCTTCCACCCCCCCACCCCAATCCACCTTCTCTCGTTGCTTTTGTCATTTAAAGATCTGTTGTAGTCTGCTTAGGATAAAGCAGCTTTCATCAGGCTGGGGGAATGCCACTTGAAATATGAAAGGCTTTTACAGATCCTTCCCATCAGCATCCATCAGATCTTTTTGATGCCACGCAGGCAGGGAGAAGCTCTCCACGCTGCCCTACCACCACCACCCACACACTGAGAATTATCAGTTCTCCTCTTTTCGCCCTTTCCAGCATCAGAGGTACCAACACTGTGCTTCACCGCCTCCCCCCCATTGCGCTTTGTAAGCTGCGGTGGAAGGGAGCAGTGAGAAACATCCCATAATGCCAGGTGCCAGTTGGGAGATGTGGAGGCAGCTCGCAAAAGGGTTGGTACCTGAACAAATACGGTAGCCTGTTGTCTGATAATTAGGTATGTAATGACCGTGCCTCTTACATTTTGCTCGATGCTAGGGACACTATGCTGTGCTTGACATTTGGGACGGAGGGTTCAGCCAGATCGGTTCCAACCAGCTGGGCACATAGAAGAGCATTTTTTTTTTACTGCTGTTGTCCTCTTTCCCCTCTTTCTCCTCGCCAGAGTCCATTTTCCTTGGAAAATGCTGAAAAGCTTTTTTTTTTTTTTTGCATGGAGCTGTGAAGCAAAACGGGCCTCAGTCTGGGGTCTTAGGAGAAGCTTCAAAGCACCACCCACCCACCTGTGATGCCATCCTTTGAGGGGGACCATCCACTTGGCTTTTTGGTCAGAAATGACCCTAAAGTCCTGGGTCCAACTCTGGGTCCCGCATGTTCTTCAACAAGAAGATCAACAAGTCAATGGGTGAGTTGAGAAGCACCACCCAGATGGGGAAAGGTCTGGACACCCAACCCTGCAAGGAATGGGTGACGATGTTTAACCCCGGAAGAAGACAGAGGGATTATTATTATTTGTTTATAAATAAAGGAGCCAAGGCAGCTCAAACAGTTAATTACAAGACTGGATGGCCAATTGTCAGTAGCATTTTGATGGGGGTTCCTGCAGAGCAGGAGGTTGGACTGGATGGCTCTTGAGGTCTCTTCCAACTCTAGGATTCTGTGATTCTATGACTATTTAAAGATAAAACCAGCACAAGGCTCAGTGAGTGATTGTCGGCAATTCATTCTGTCCCTCTCTAGTCTACCTTACAGGGTAGGTCTGAGGAGACAGTAGTGGGGAAGGAGAGCAAGATATGGTCGCTTGAACCTGTGGAAGGAAAGGAAAGGCAGAAATGGAGCAAATACTGTACATCGATTAAGGGTAGCACTTCCCACTGCATCAGGGTCACCTCAACAGGTTCCTTCTGAAGCAGGGGTGGTAGTGGAGAAGTTCACAGCCACCATCTTGGTCGGCGACACCCACTTCCGCAACAGTCCCTCCCATTTTTCCCTTGCATTTTTTTGAAACCTAAAAAGCTCCCTTTCGCCCTCTAGGGGCCAATTAAATTTCCCCCAATTTTAAGGTAAAGGTAAGCCCCCCCCCACACACATACTCACATGGTAGTCGTAGCTGACTCCAGGGGTGGTGCGGACCTCTGTTTTCAAGCCAAAGAGCCAGTATTGTACAAGTCCGTGGCCATGTGGCTGGCATGGCTGAACACATTTATGTGCACAGAAAAATGATTTACCTTCCCGCTTTTTACATGCATTTACATCCTTTTGAACTGCTAAGTTGGCAAGAGCTGGGGATAACAATGGGAGCTCATTCCACTGCGTGGCACCTGGGATTCGAACCACTGAGGTGCTGACCTTGCAGCCAACATTTCAGCGCTCTACCTGTTTTACTCTTTTGTTAAAGAAGGACAGGGCTGGAGGTGGGAGCTCATCATGAGTCAAAAACGCCCCCTTGCCCAGTGCTTTTTAAGTGCCCCAAAACCAACTTTTTCAGCAATTAATTGAAAACATGTTGTTGTTGTTTATGATGATGGTGGTGGTATGGGGTGGCCTGGAAGCATCCCATTGGCTGCCTGTTGTCCACTCTGGCTTTCAAGGAATACTGGAACAGAATCCCCATCTCTTTGAGTTATAGAAAACAAGAATCTCTGTCTCTATCTATAAGATAGTCTAAATAAGACTGTTTATCTACATCTGTAGCAACATTTTCACCTGAATGAGCGCGCCAGCTGCATTTCTCTTGGTAGAGCGCATTAAAACAACAATATGCATTATTTAGTAATTCCCTAGCCTGTCTCTCTTTCCAGACACCCCCACTGCTTCCTCCCCTGGCTGTGATCCTGGCTGTGTCTTAATGTTACTCTTCCTTCTATGAGGCAGGGGCTGCATCTGTTCCCTGAATCCCCCGGGGTGGGGGTGGGGGAGAGGATAAAGCCCCACCCTGTGCACAAAGAGGGTGCTGGAAAGGAAAAGGAAAAGCCAAGCCATGCCTTTTATTTATTTATTTATTTATTTATTTATTTATTTATTTATTTATTTATTTATTTATTTATTTATTTGCTTAGGGAGGTGCATGAGTGACATTCCTTCCAGAGGCAAATTGGGCTGAAGAGGGAGAGGTTGCGGCCGGATCTTGGAAGGAGCGCTGCCGAAGGAACAGTGGCGGGTCCTTTGTGGGTTTACAAGACCGCGTGGGGAGGTGTTACTTGGGCCCACCGCTCTCTGTCCCTGGAGGAGAGAAGGTGCGTGCAAAGTGGATCAGTCTGTCTCGGAGAAACGTGAGCACGGCCAATTGAGTGCACGTGGCTGATGGAAGGTGATGGAAGCAAGGCCCTGGGCGTGCCGTTTCACACACACCCTTCCCTGGGTGAGACTCTCCCACTGGCCAGCGCATATAACACCTTCCATATACCTGTGGCAGGCTCTCCCCCAAAGCACGGAAGACTGCAGGGATTTTCCCCTTGGTCTCATAAGAACATAAGAACATAAGAAGAGCCCTGCTGGATCAGGCCAAAGGCCCATCTAGTCCAGCTTCCTGGATCACACAGTGGGCGCACCAAATGTGTCCGGGAATGCACGAGACTAGATCTCTGTCTCCTGATACCATTCCCCTGCATCTGGCCCTTGAAGTACCCTGGTTTTAAGCCTGGAGATGACACATCCCCATCATGGTTTGTCACCTTTGATGGACTTTCCCCCCAGGAATCTGTCCAAGCCCCCTTTTGAAGGCATCCAGGCCAGATGCCATCACCACCTCCTGTGGCAGGGAGTTCCACAGACTAACAAGACGCTGGGTAAAAAAAAAAAAATTCTTTTTGTCTGTTCTCTCCCAACCCTCAGAATGAGTGTATGTCCCCTAGTTCTGGTATTTTGTGAGATGGAGAAGAGCATCCCTGCATCCATTTTACTCACGCACTGCATAATTTTGTGCGTCTCAATCATTTCCCCCCTCAGGCTCCTTTTTTCCATTACCCGGAAGAAGAAGGAGAAGAGATTTGAAGGCTTGCTTTTTATGGCCCATGCAGACACTTCCGCTTAAAAACAGGCCAGCAAAAACTACATGCCCACAGCAAAGCCGTGCTTCTACCTCAGAGGGCCCGTTTGTGTCAGAAGGGATGAATGTGCCGCACAGCATCTGTCCATGAGTCTCCACCGACGCCGCTGCGTCTGACAATTTCTGTTCCCCTAAGTGGCGAAAAAGCCCTTTAAATTTTGCCTTTTTTGGGGGGGGTAGCATCGCTGGTGAACCTTCCAGGTTGGGGGCTTCTTGTGCTTTGTGCTCCTGCCTGGGGGAGAGCCCCCCCTCGTCTTCTCTGGAATGTCCACCCTGGCGTTGGCCCAGTGCCACAGCCAGGAGGTCATGCAGTATTAATGGGGTGGAGACCTCTGATTTCTCCCTCCCTGATCCGTCCTGACACTTTTGACATTTCCTGAGGTGGGTGATGTTTCCAAGTGGTTGGTTGGGGGACGGGCGGGCGGGCGGAGAGGAGCCTCCTTCCGCAACTTGGCTTTGACTGAAAAATTAATTATCATGGCACTTTCCTGGCCCTCCCTCTTCTCAGTTATGAGGGGCTTTTCTTTGTGAAGGGATAAGATCCGTCTGAATGAGGTCTGAATTAAAGGGGGAAATGCACCCTCAAATGATAAGAGAATGACAGAAGCATTAAGGAGGTCTACATCAGGGTAAAGCGATCTAATTAGGCATTGATTATCTGCCCAGTTCCTCAGAGACAGTAAACCCTACCCTGGAAAGTGTTGCATTTATGCAATTATACTAGCAAATAGCTAGGTTTGCATCTAAATTGACCTTTTCTTTAATCATATCAGACAGGGCTCAGATTTACCTTTGGAATTTCTTCCAAAGAATTTCTTTCTGTGGTGTTCTCTCTCTCTCTCTCTCTCTCTCTCTCTCTTTCTCTCTCTCTCTCTCTCTCTCTCTCTCTCTTGCTCTCTTGCCTGATCTGGGAGAAGACCTCTGGTTACCCTCTGGTTGCCGGAACGGGTTCTGTCTTAGAAGGCAAATACAGCGGCTAAAACCCTGTCCTAGGCTGACCTTAGCATTCCTTACTGATAAAAAGAGTTACTTCTGCACTGAACGGGCAAAGAGGCCCACAGATACATCTTGTGCATCTAATGTTTTGGAAACACTGCTGACGTCTTCTGCTCAAAATTTTATTTTTGAAAGAATGTTTATTTGCCCCTTGTTTGATGCCAAAGTATGAAGTTTTAACAACCCCCCTGATGGCTGTGCCATTGGTCGGCTTGCTGTTGTACACCCACGTACAACAAGACCACTCGAAGTCCGTGCAAACATTTCTCCTCTGGCTTTCCTTTGGGGGCAGGTGGCAGAGTTGTGCCCAAAGTTGTTGGGGGTGGTGGTGGTGGTTTCAAAAGGTTTTGTAAGTGGTCTGGCTGAATGAGAAGGTGCAGGTTGCTCCTTACTTATGGAATAATTAGGAGGTGGCTTGCATGGGTAAGCATCTGAAGGTGGGTGGAGAGTGTGCCTTGGAGGTAGGACATTTGATTTGCCCACAAAACTGTCCAGATCAATCCTTCACAGCTCTGTTTTGTGTGAGGTGGGGTTAAGTGGTGGGCTAGGGTTACAGAGAAGACCTTTGGGAGACTTCAAATTGTTGCTACAGGTCAACCACTTATATATCACCTGTCCACAGATTCCTTGTGGTCCCTCCCTCCCTCTCTGTTTTAGGGAAGTATTACACATTGGGAGAAAAGTGTATTTCCTGTTATGACAGTGTTTTCCCTCCGGAGACACAATTCCTTCAAAGCTCCATTCCTGAGCCATTGGAGTTGCAAACGATGCCTGTGTTTGTTCCCTGCCGCTCGCTTGCTGGACAGTCCAGGAGTCAGTGAGGAAGCAGGCAATGACATCCCTTGCTTCTCTGCCTCCCCACTTGCTGCTTTTGGAGTGTGATTGATGGGCCGACGAACACACGGACAAGGAGATTGAGTACTAAGGGGGATGTCTCTCCATAGGCCCTTGCTGGCAGTGACGCTGTTTTGAAGCCAAGCAGAATATCATCCCTGGGAGCTGGAAATGGGATAATTTGCTCGTTTCCTTCCCTGTGAAGACTTGTAGGGGAAAAATAAACAGAAACTGAACTTGGATCTGACACTGACCCTCAGCTGTGTTGTGTGGCGTCAGGTGGGTTTGCTGAACTACTTGGTATGGTTGGGAGATGATAGATGCCAGGGTTCAAGTCTTGCTTTTCCGCCCGGCTCACGGCTTGGTCTGGGTGGTTTCGGTGGCAGAAATGGGGAAATGACTACCTTGCCTTTGTGTCACTCATGACCTTGGACTTTGACGATTGTGTGTCTTTTGTGTTACTGCGGAGCCTGAGCCTGTCAGACTTGGTTATTTCTCCTCCTCCTCCTCCTCCTCCTCTTTTTTCATTTTTGACGTGCAATTATTAACACTCCCTTCCCATCCCCAGCAGTAAATCCCATTAAGATTCTGCATCCAGGCAGTTCTAATTGGTGTGTGTGTGTGTGTGTGTGTGTGTGTGTGTGTCTGTCTGTCTGTCTGTTGATTCCTCCCTCCCTCCCTCCCTCCCTCCCTATCTATCTATCTATCTATCTATCTATCTATCTATCTATCTATCTATCTATCTATCTATCTATCTATCTATCTATCTATCTATCTATCTATCTATCTGTTGATTCCTCCCTCCCTCCCTCCCTCCCTCCCTCCCTCTCTCTCCCTCTCTCTCTCTCTCTCTCTCTCTCTCTCTCTCACACACACACACACACACACACACACACACACACACACACACACACACACACACACACGGAGGCACCAAATCAAGTGGTCAGTGGGTGGGGTCCCCTCGGATTTCGGCCAGGCCAGGGTCGACATCTCCTGCAGCCCCAAGGGCTGGAGTCGTTTTCAGAGTTGTTTTCGAAGGATGCGGTCCAGTGGCAGCCGGTTCCAAAAGCAACTGGGTGAGGCCAGGAAGATTAATGGGTTGAGTTGGATAAACCTGTTGTTCTGATTTATACTTCTTTCACAAACTGTCTTTCCTTGACAGTTTTTGTATGTGTGTGGTGCACTGCTTTTAACTTCTTTTTTGCTGTTCTGAGAAAGGAGATGAGAACTGCTGGAGAGCTCAGTGGCTGAGGTCTCTGGGTGCTGAGCCAGAAGTCGGGAGTTCGATTCCCCGCTGGACCTTCTTGACCAGAGCTGGCATTGATGACCCACTAGGTCCCTTCCAGCTCAACAGTTCTATGGTTCAAAGCAGATCACATGTTTCCCAAATAAACAAAGGGGCCGTGCTAAGTACAACCTCCGTCTTTTCACGCTGTCTTTCTTGGCATTTCTGGAGTTGGAGACAGAACGAGGAAAGGCAGTCTTTATCTCAGTATGTTTTCACTTCCTCTTTGGCGCTATTAAATAAACTTCAGAAACTGCACGGCTAGGATGTTATGGACTTTACAAATCACTTCTGATCATTACTGGAACCCACAGGTTAATGAACGGCTGTGATCGGGGCGGTGTATAATATGATTACAAGGACCAAATAATTTTGAAAAGCCAATTTAACATATCTTTGATCCGGTGCCCAGAGAGGAGGCAACACTCTTGTTTTAATCACTTAATGACAATTTAACAAGTTGCGAACTGTAATAGATTTAAAGGAAGAGCGAAGGAAACACACAATTGATGGAGTATTCAATTGGATTAAAAGACCGGCAGGGTAATGGAATTGAGAGTAATAGCTGAAAGCCTGGCAGGAGGTGGATGTGGCTATGAAAGAGCAGAAACTTGCTTTGGGGGCATCAAACCTTGTTTTGTGCAGGCACTGAAAGAGTTGGTCTAAAGAAAGGAAGGAAGGAAGGAAGGAAGAAAACCACACACTCCCAGACCCCCCACCACTGCATCACCTCTGGAGGATGTTGGGTTCTGTAGTCCAAAAAGTAAACTTTTCCAAGATGGAGGGCAGGCTACCATATGCAGGTATAGTGGGTGTTTTGTTGGGTTTGGAATCTTAGGTTGAATCCTGCTAGGGACTCACAGCAGAATAGCTTCAAATTCCCTAGACCAGTCCACCCCTTTCCCCTAATCAGGTGGCACATGGTCTCAAGAAACCATTTTCTTTACTTACCATTCTGAACAACTCTACAGCAAGCCAGTAAAAAAACCGAACTTCTTTCAGCAACATGGTTATTGTGTGTTTCTTTTTTGCTCAAGAGAGAAGGAGCAAAACATTTAGGCATTCCCAGTTGCAAAGAGGCAAGACCCACTTCTGTATCTTAATTAAATACCTGGTTCTGGTGTTCTGGGTTTTGGTGTTCTGGGACACCCTGATCCTCTGTATTGCTGGCATCAGGGAAGAACCTCTCTTGAAATGGGATCAGAAAAGCAAACTTGGAGAGCTTGCTGCTTCCTTCCGATGCAACCCTCCCTGGGCTCTTTTCTCTCCTGGTTACCATTCAAGTTAATGAAGTGGCACAAACGTGGTTTGCATGGAGCTTCTGAAGTCTGTCTCCTTGCAGGCAGCTTGGCAAGGAAGCTTTCTGGGGAGAGATTTTGCTGAGTGGCTGGTGATCCAGCAGTGTTGGCTTGATAGCGCGCGGCAGCTCCATGTGCTTTGGGGCCACTTGCTTCAGAAGGAAACAAAAACGAGATCAGCTGGACACAAATGCAAGAGAAAGATGGAACTCTCTGTCTGCTGGCCTCCTTCCTTCCTTCCTTCCTTCCTTCAAGGGGCTCTCCTTGAATGCCTCGCTGTGCCCAGCGATGTGGAATTTATGAGATTCCATCAGCACAGGTATAGCAGGAGGGAGATCTTTGTGTGGAGTGGAAGGGAACGTGCCTAGCCATGTGTATTCAGAACTGAGATTTTTCAGATGGCCACTTCCAGAATCCTGCATCTGATAGTTGTGCTGGGAGTTGCAGTCGAAAACCATTGAATAGTTCAGGCGTCCAGAGCCAGAGCCAGAGGGTCGGGAGTTCGATTCCCCTTCTCTGCTTTCTTGTCAGGGGCTGGACAGATGATCCAAAGGGCCCTTTCCAGATGCTGATGCTGATGATGATGATGATGATGATGCTGATGATAGGAATAGGAATAGGAATAGGAATCTTTATTGTCATTGCCCCCTTGCAGGAACAATGAAATTTCACGGTTGCTATATTCAACTCATATAAAACATTCCAAATAGATTTAAGAACAGCTACAACTCATAAAATATGACCTATAAAATAAGATGACTTCCAAAGTCCAGAATTTCCATTTAAGACCAATATTGCTGCAAAAAAGAAGCTATTTTTGAGACGGTTTGTTCTCACCCTCAGTACTCGATATCTCTGTCCCAATGATGATGATGATGATGATGATGATGATGATGATGATGATGATGATGATGAGGGAGGAGGAGGAGGAGGAGGAGGAGGACTATAAAACATTAGTTCTCCATCCTTTAGCAGAGATATCACCTTCTCTGGAGAGCAGGCTGGGCTGCTTGAGCGGTTCTGGAAGATGCAATGCAGAAAGTGTAACTTTTCCAGGCTCTGATTCAGAGGTTCCCTTCTACATGATAGGAACGGCATAAGGTGGAGAGTGAGTGTGAGTGTGTTGTAAATCCTTGCAGTTCGTCTCTGCAGCCTTGAACGCTGCATCTCCCCAGTGCAGAGATGACTTCATTTAAATTCCTGCTTGATTTAGAAACCTCTTTGGGAATGCCGTCCCAGCAGTTGTGCAGTGGGGTGCAGCACCTGGCTGCAGAGCGTGAATCCTCACTGTGCCAATGGGGGTGGGGTAGAGAGAGGGAGAGCCACCCAGGTCCTGGGTGGCAGAAAAAGTGACGCCCTTCCAACTGGGTGGTCTTGGGGCAGTTCCATAGTGCTCTCCGGCATGCAGATGTCACAAGGAGCCACAGAAAAGCCTTCTACCTACCCCTACCCCTACCCCTCACCCATGTATTCTATACTGTACCCAGAAAACCCTGAACAGGGCCACTAAACACTGGAAAGATTCACTGTAAGTAGGAATTAATTTGATGGCACACACTCCCCCGGGAGTCCATTGGCTAAGTTTGGAGAAATGTGCAGGGAGTTAAAAACAATGCATCTCAAACCAAGGGGGATGAGACCTATATACTTCAATTTTAATTAAATCATTTTATACAGGGATAGGGGTGGAAAGGACTCTTCTACAATCATTGTGTTTTTTTTTAAATTTTGCAAATATGCATATTTAACAAGCTTTCCTTGAATGATTCATGTAACTTTTGTGGGCAGAAATCAGTTTTCCTTGTAGATTTATCCTGCCAATGAATCTGTTCAGTGGCTGGAGTGTCCTGCAGTCCCAAGCCTTCAAATCCTGTTTCAGAGCTTTGAAATCCACATCCTGAGTTAACTATTGTGCAATGGGACAGGTCTGAAATAAATATCAGATCTTGTTCACGAGCAGTTTTCTGGGTCCAAGAGGAAGAAGGATCCCCAGGTATTTATGTGACGGTTCGGATCTGCTGGGAGACTATCTGGAGAAAGTTCCTAAGTTGTTTTATCTCAAGTTCTAGGCAACCACGGCAATTGCTAGGCAGCAGCTAGTTTGCACTCAAGATTTGTCATGCATGGTGGTGGCAGTGAGATTAAACAGAAAGGTGTGTGTGTGTGTGTGTGTGTGTGTGTAAAACGTTGTTTATGTTTCCATGTAGAAGCCCTAGGCTACGGAAAAGTCTGGTTGCTGCTGATAGTCCTAGCAGGATATGTCACAAATCAAAAAGAATTAATGGCACATTTTATAGAAGTCACTGTGTCATAAAATAGAGTTCTCTCCGTGTTTGCCTGCATGTATGGAGACCCTCATGTGACTGCATGGTGACTCCTAGGCTTAAATGACCCCTCCCTCCCTCCCTCCCTTCTCTTCCCCCCCCCTCTGTCTCTCTTCTGGGACCTATATTTATGTGTGTGTGTGTGTGTGTGTGTGTGTGTGTGTGTTTCCCCTGGGGCTATATCCCACTGAGTTCACAGGGGTTTACTCCTGAGTCAACATGCATGGCAATGCCTCAGGGAGCCCATCTCTCTTCTTCCAACTCCTTTATTATTATTATTTTTAATAAAATTTGATCTATTTTTGTGGAAGGATGACTATCTGGCAACAACGAACAAGTCCGTGCTCCCAAACCAAAGCAATCAAGTTGAGAGAATTATTTGCCTTCATTCCCCCCCCTTCTCTTCTGAAACGGAGAACTCCCAGCGTTCATCAACCACAGCCACAAACTGCAACCCTTAGCCGGGCATTTCTGTGCGCCAGGGACAGAGCACCTCCTGCTTCTAGTTTGGGCAAATTCCTTGGAGGATCAACCCAAATAACATCTCTCTTGCCTGTTTTGGATTTCCAGGTAGATAAAACATTGAGTGGGATTAAATCTGAGCAAGGCTCAGATTTTTATCTTGCTAAGGGGATTTAGTAAGGGTTTATATTGTGGGAGCCCTCCTTGTCACCCGGAGCCCTGCTAAACATTTAATAGGCACCCCATGACTTCTGATAGGCTCAATGGCAGGCTTAGCTGGAAACTTTTAAGGTTTCAACACTGGATGTGCCTTTAGGAAAAGCAGCATTTGAGTGTTAATGGAGCCTTGGGTTCTGCATCATTTCTTCTCATAATGAAGCTGCAGTCCTGGGAGGGGTTTTGCAATTGCAAACAATTGGAGAAGACCCATGGTATCAGTTGGGTTTTCATAAGCGGATCTTCTCTGGCTGGGAAAGCTGTTAGATCTGGGCCATAATGGTACAGCCCTGGACTACAAACAAAGATAATACCTGAATGGGCAGAAATATATAAGATGTGTTGATAACCATGCCTGTCAGTTTATTATTTCATTTCCTGTGAGCTGTTCTTCATGTACCCATTTAATTAGTCTCTTTGAACTCCAGACTGCTCTTTTATGATATCTTGCAACCACATGGGTGGGTATATAATATTTCTTCCCTGCTCCCCGAAACTGGTCCCTGTCTGGTTTAGGGGTCAGGAGTCCTGGTCATTTGCCAGTGTTGCAGAGTTTTTGGAGTGTTGGTTAAATGCCTCTAGCAGTGCAGCAGAAATTCAGGGATTCCCAGTGCAAAACAGCTTCAGAGTAGACCACCCCTTTTCTTATTAACTGGCACTTACAGCCTCAATAACTGGGAGTTGAGTCATGGCAACTGGACTTCTTCATCTTGAGAGATAGAAACGTTTCACTGCTCATCCAAACAGCTTCATCAGTATGAATAAAGCTAGTTGCGAGTCCTCTATCTTATAGTCTGCTTTGACCTTTGTCACCGTTGTCTGAAATAGGCTTATAAGATGAACAATGGCCTGAATAGGCTTGTCAGGTAGGCAACAGGTAATAGCTGTTGAGGGCATACACATATTAGAGAGAGAAGATAGGTGGTTTGAGAGAGGGGTCAGGGAAGTCATTCATGTGAGCATTGAAAACCCCCTCTCTCAACAGAGGTGGGGGCCTCAGGCGTAGTCTATCTGGTACTTATCAGGCTGTGCTTTCAACAATACCCAGACAAATCAAAACCTTCACCACCCAGGCCATAGCCAACGACCCATACTTTATGGGTTTCAGCACCTTAGGCCATTGTTCACCATAAGGCTGTTGATACTGTTCTCTACCTAACAAGCCTAGTCAGGCCATTGTTCATCTTATGAGCCTATTTCAGACCAGGGTGACAAGAGGTCAAAACTGACTATAAGATGGAGGACTTGCACTAGCTGTATTCAGACTGATGAAGCTGTTTGGATGAGCAGCGAAATGTTTCTATCTCTCGAGAAAAAGAAGTCCAGTAAATTACAAGACAGTTTATCATTTGTAGCAATATTCCATATTTCATTATACCATTCCTCCATCTTAAAATCTTGTTTCGATTTTCCAATTTCTTGCTATTATGTAAGAGCTTCCTTACATTAAAAATTCAATTAAATAGTCTATAATACATAAGTCACAGCGAGACTCTTGCAGAGCTTCCCTCTGGGCCGATAGTTGGACCAACAGAGTTGGTAAAAATATTCAGTTTTTTAGAGTCCTTTATTTCTTTTGAAGATTCAGATCCTTTCTGGCATTGGGGGAAGCTTATATTGTAAAGGGGTCCTCTTGAAATCTCCCTGCCTCATTCAGTGGATGTGATACGTTTTCAACTGAATGCCTGGTTGTATTAATTCATTGATCTCAGGTAAGGTTACTGTTACTGTTTTAGGTTGTGAGCTGTTCCACCCACTCGCCCCGCTTGATACTGAGATCTTAGCTCATTATGCTAAAATGCAGGAATGTTCAGTGGTTCAGGAAATTTGTCCCAAGTCTGAATCTGATTCTTTGGTCCCATATCATAAGGCAGTGTTTTTCAACCTTTTTTGGGCAAAGGCACACTTGTTTCATGAAAAAAATCACGAGGCACACCACCATTAGAAAATGTTAAAAAATTTAACTCTGTGCCTATATCAGTCTCTAAAAGGTTCGCCATTGCTGGTGTAGGGAGAAGCAGGACAGAGGGGCCACAGATTGAGGCAGCCCGCTCTCTAGCACCCAGTTCCCACTTACCTGTGTTGTTTTTTTAATTTAAAGACATTTTGCCCTGCATGGACTTCTGTGTCCAGTGGAGACCTGAGAAGGGGCACTGACTCTCCAGGAACACAAATAAGACCCAAAAGCCCATCTTGCTCTCCACACTGTGGCCAAGGCAGATGCCTTCAGCAAGTCAGGAGGGGAGGAGGATGAAGGAAGGCAGGAAGGAAAGAAGGCAGAAAGTGTTCTGCTTGTATACCGCCCCATACCACTTCAAGGAGTCTCTGGGCGGTTTACAGTTTTAATTACAGTAGGCAGGCTGCTAGACATACACATATGCAGGCTAGAAATGAGCACGTTTCTATGAAGAGGGGAAAGGGTACGAATGGAAAGAGAGAGGTGGGGAAAAAAAGAAAGAAAAGACAGAGAGAGAGAAGAGGGCAACCCAAGACAGAAAGAAAGGGGCAAGACTTCAAGGAACCCATCGCGGGGCCCCTCAGAGATGGCTCTTCCCCTCCCGGACCCTAAAGGCTGGCCGTCCGTCCGTCCAGCCATGCCAGTAGCCCCCCGCCTGCCCGCCTCCTCAGCCCAGGCCCGGCGGAGGCCTCCTCCATCCCCTCCTCCTCGCAGCCCTGCCGCGGTGCTCGTGGGGCAGCCGGGCACCCCTCCTCCCCTTCCCCTCACCTGGTGGTTTGTTCTGGGCTGGGGCTCCCGGGCCGGCTCGTGTTGGCGGGCGGGCTGTCGGGTGGCTCAGTCCATTGGTAGCTCCCAGGAAAGGGGTGGTGGTGGTCCAGGGTAAAAAAAGGAGGGGGGAGAGGGAAGCGAGCGAGTCGCGGCGGTGGCGGCAGGCACAGGGCAAACACTAAGAGAATGAGCGGGGCCAGGTCCGCCGCCGGCCTCGGGGGGAGGAGCCAAGCTGGCCCTTGGAGGCTATTTATAGCGCCTCCCAGCTGTGGGCCGCCTGCCGGCCCTGGGTTGAATTTCTTTAGAATTTTTCAATTTTTCCCACGGCACACCAGGCAGCATCTCGCGGCACACTAGTGTGCCGCGGAACAGTGGTTGAAAAACGCTGTCATAAGAACTTGAGAAGAACCCTGTGGATTTGACCAAGGTCCCATCTAGTCCAGCTTCCTGTATCTCATCACAGTGGCCCCACCAGATGCTTCTGGGATCACCTGAGACAACCAGATCCCTGTCTCCTGATGCCACTCCCCTGCCTGTGGCATTTTGAGGTTCCCCTCTTTTTAAGCCTGGGGAGAACATGTCTCCCCATCATGGCTTGTCACCTGCAGTGATGGAGTTTTCCTCCAGAAATCAATCCAGTCCCTTTTTAAAGGCATCCAGGCCAGATGTCATCACCACATCCTGCAGCAAGGAGTTCCACAGACTAACAACACGCTGGGTAAAGACATTTTTTAATTTGGTCTATTTTCACTCTCCCAACCCCCAGTCTGAGTGGATGACCCCTGGTTCTGGTCTTGCATGAGAGGGAAAAGAGCTTCCCTCTATCCATTTGATCCATCCCCTGCATAATTTTGTATGTCTCAAAAGCCCTGAGTTCCAACTCCCAAGTTTGAGTGCTTATTAAAAACAAGCTTTTCTCCCCAAGAGAAAAAAAAAAAGCAGGGGTCTGCGAGTTCTGAGCCGTGAGTCAAGCCAGAGTTATTGAAAAACAAAAACCTGAGTCGATTTGCCAGTGCAACTTAAGTCTGGCCTGCCAGCGTGTCCGGTGACTGCTGTTCCCCTTTGCTGCTAAAATGCACAGTGGTTCATGAGCATGTTTCTTTACATGTGTCACCCCTTGTTGTTGAACTACCCCATGACTTTTGTTGTCCAAAGCTGTCTGTACTGGCCTTCCTCGGCCTGAGGCCTGCCAGGTGGTCTGGTGGGTGGTCCGGCAGGCCTCCGGCTCCGGGACTGACCGACCTGGAAGACGCCAATTGAAATGTGAGGCTCAAAGGCTAAGGGCAGTGTTATTTAACAAGGAGTGGTCTGCTAAAACACCCTTTTGTCTTTCTCCTGCAATTCCCTTCCAGGAGTTTTTTTTTAGCAGAGTGCATAAATTCTAAATCACCTAAGCGAGAGGAGGCACCCAAGAAATGGCCGTTTCACCTCTCACCTCTGGCAATTTAATATTTGCTAGGAAGCTGCAAGTTGTAAAGACGTCTGCTTGGTTGGTGCCTGTCTCCCGATTCCATCATTATGTATGCCTACGGTGAGCTGGGACCCATTTCCCATAAACGGAGAGAGATGTAAAGAGATGGACCATTTATTGATACCTTCCTGCAAACGCTAGAGATGGTGCATTGGAAAAGACTGTGCTTTTAAAATATAGTATGCAACCAGGGAGAGCTGCCTTTTCTATCTCTTAGATGCTTTCTTGTTCAAGTTGATCTGGCATGCTTCTTTTTCATGCACACAAAAAAAGTGCCCAGAGCAGTTGATAGCACACCTAAAAGTAAACCAGGAAGTAAAGTGTAGGTGTGCATACAGAATGGCATGTACAATTGCTTTTGGAAAGCCAGTCAACCTTTTTGAGCTCTGAATCCATCACTGTATGTCATTGTAAGAAAGCACAAGAGAGATTTCAGCTAAAACATAAGCTCAAAGCAGAGAGAGAGAGAGAGAGAGAGAGAGAGAGAGAGAGAGAGAGAGGTGGGGGGCATAAGTTGTCCCAAAAGCACCCTCACGAATCTGGTGTCTCTTATGGACTCTTCCAGAATGTTGGTTAGAACAGGGTTCTACCCAGCAATCTTCCAACTGAGAAGGATGACAGGACTGTAGGAGAACCCATTTGGAAGACACAAGCCCAGAGGGGGCTTTTTGTATCCTCCACATGACGAGTTTTGTGGGACACATCTTCTCCCTCTGCCAGCCTGTTTCACAGATCCCTTGCAGATACAAACAAGAGGGATCAAACCCCCTTGAAATGGCCGCCGGTAAAGAAGGAATCGTCCTCTCAAAATGGCAGCCACGGGGAGAAGCAACTCAGCAACATGAGCTCTGGCGTTCAGCTCATTCTCAAGCACCCACGATGCTAAGCTGCGCCATGTGATTTTCTGCACCACATCTACCGTCGCGGCCCATCTCCTTTTGGTGCCGCTGGTGGGAGGTTGGAAGCCAGATGGCTCATTGGTTTTCAGTATATGCCTCTCCAGTGGGGAAATAAATGTTGTCACACTGGGTGTCTGGGTTGGGGGAGGGGGCATCACGAGATAGTTGGGAAGAAGTTGTCGCACGTAATTGTTCCTTGTCATGCAAATTTCATCAAAGGCATAGCCGATTCGGGGAGGGCACCAGGATACATTGTTGTAGGCAATGCAGGGAGTTGACCCCTTTGAACAATTTCAGATCATTAACGATGAGTCTTTGAGGGTAGGTCAACGGACAAATTTCAACATCTCAAATTGCACAACGCGCTGAGGAGAGGTGGAGAGGGGAGAGCTGAGGAAAGAGCCAGCCCTTAGCAGTCAGCAAAAGGCAGTAAATTGTGAGCGGAATACACGCAGACCATGTTGAAGGTGGTCTCTTACCAAGCACAAGTGATTCCTTAAAGAGGGAAGTAACTTTTTCTAAAGGTTCAGAATGAGGTGGTGATTATTGAATGGTGACTAATACATTGGCTGAGGATGAATGGTAAAAACATCAGGTCTTAACAAGTGGGACTCATGTGTTTCTAGCATAGTGAAAAGGTAAAGGTACAGGTTTCCTCCGCACATGTGTTCTAGTTGTGTCCAACTCTAGGGGCAGTGCTCATCTCTGTATTCAAACCAAAGAGCCAGTATTGTGCAAGTCCATGGCGACGTGGCCAGCATGGCTGCAAGAAAACACTGTTTTTCCTTCTCACTTGTTATGGTGATACCTATTTATCTACTTGCATTTACATGCTTTCAAACTACTAGATTGGCAGGAGCTGGGGTTATCAGTGGGAGCTCGCTCTGCTGCATGGCACCTGGGATTAGAACTGCTGAGCTGCCGACTTTGGAGCCAACAGTTTTCCCGGAGCTTTACCACGTTACTTCACGAAGTGCCTCGCTTCGAACCGACCTTGCCTTCGCTGTGAATTCAGTGGCGGTCACGTGGTCTCCCTTCAATCCCACCCCTGTTTATCAGTGCTCACGCGCTGCATTTTTACTACCGAATCAATTACTACCTCACGTGCTCCCTTCGCATTAGGACGCCGCTTTGCAACGTTCGCTTGTTCCCATCCTTTAAAAAAAAAAAAAAAAAAACTCGGTGTATCGATGCATCAATACTTGGCTGTCATTTCCGACAGAGCTGGTTATGTGTCTAATCTGGTGGTGGAGAGAAGCGGGCTTGAACCCCCCCCCTTACGTGGGGAGACTTGAAAGCCAGCAGGGTAAGGGACTCCTGCCCAACCTCTCCCCTTTGGATGCGTCTTTCCTCCCTCCCCATTCCCTTCTCGCTCCCGGAGGGTGTGC
Source organism: Phrynocephalus forsythii (assembly GCA_029282475.1). Taxonomy (NCBI): domain Eukaryota; kingdom Metazoa; phylum Chordata; class Lepidosauria; order Squamata; family Agamidae; genus Phrynocephalus; species Phrynocephalus forsythii. The sequence goes on along the minus strand of JAPFRF010000015.1, from coordinate 11,586,647 downwards.
GGTATGATTTTCAAGTCCTCCCTCTGATGCAGACCCGACCGGATCGCCCGGCAGCGGAACTCCCTGGGCGTCCCACGAGGGGACGGAGGTGATCGGGCTTGAGGGCGCATTGCCGAGTCGGTGCGCGTGCACGCGCATGCGCAGTTACTGCTTCTCGCCGCGCCGAGCATCTTCAGTTTGGAAGCCGAAAGAGTCGTTTGCAGAGTTTGGATATTTAAAAAATAAAAATAAAAAAAACCCCGAGTCCACACGTCACGTTGGGAGCGAAGCGAGATGCGAAGCGAAAAGATTCCCGGCAACTGGGGCCGTTACTTCACGAACCGCTCGCTTCGCAGCAACCCCTCCTTTCTGTGCGAATCGATCGTTTCAGTCCGCACGCCCCTCCTTTTTGGCTGCGATGCCACCCCGACCACGCCCCCTTTACCGTGCTCCAACCGGGGTGAGTGGTGCCCCTGCCAGTTGCCGGGAATCTTTTTGCTTCGCATCTCGCTTCGCTCCCAACGTGACGTGTGGACTCGGGTTTTTTTTTTTTTTTAAATATCCAAACTCTGCAAACGACCCTTTCAGCTTCCAAACTGAAGATGCTCGGCGTGGCGAGAAGCAGTAACTGCGCATGCGCGTGCACGCGCACCGACTCGGCAACGCGCCCTCAAGCCCGATCACCTCCGTCCGCTCGTGGGACGCCCAGGGAGTTCCACTGCCGGGCGATCCGGTCGGGTCTGCATCAGAGGGAGGACTTGAAAATCATACCGCACACCCTCCGGGAGCGAGAAGGGAATGGGGAGGGAGGAAAGATGCATCCAAAGGGGAGAGGTTGGGCAGGAGTCACTTACCCTGCTGGCTTTCAAGTCTCCCCACGTAAGGGTGGTGGTGGTTCAAGCCCGCTTCTCTCCACCACCAGATTAGACACATAACCAGCTCTGTCGGAAATGACAGCCAAGTATTGATGCATCGATATGCCGAGTTTTTTTTTTTTTAAGGATGGGAACAAGCGAACGTTGCAAAGCAGCGTCCTAATGCGAAGGGAGCACGTGAGGTAGTAATCGATTCGGTAGTAAAAATGCAGCGCGTGAGCAGTGATAAACAGGGGTGGGATCAAAGGGAGACCACGTGACCGCCACCGAATTCACAGCGAAGGCAAGGTCGGTTCGAAGCGAGGCACTTCGTGAAGTAACGGCCTGGCAGGGGCACCACTCGCCCCGGTTGGAGCACGGTAAAGGGGGCGTGGTCGGGGTGGCATTGCAGCCAAAAAGGAGGGGTGTGCGGACTGAAACGATTGGAGTGGTTCGTGAAGTAACACTGAGCCACCACGCCCCTCAGCATAGTGAAAATGGCAGACTTAATTTAGCAGGCACTCTCCATGGTGCTGAACCTCTCCCTAGGTTTAGCTCAGCAAGCCCCAACCTTGGATCACCCAGGTGTTTTTGGACCACAACTCCCAGAAACTCCAATCAGCACAGCTGGTGGTGAAGGCTTCTGGGAATTGCAGTCCAAGGACACCTAAGATTGGGCACCACTGGTATAGCTTCAACTCCAAAGCCTGGAACAGACTAAATCTACCAGATCAATTACATTGAATGTTGAGTCAACACCCATTGAGTTAAGGGGGTCTATTCTTATGGAGGAGGGAGTCAAGGAATAAAATATTGGCCCAAGTGTCATATTAAATGTCCTGGATGGATAGTCAGTGAGTTAGGTCTCTGGCTACAGAGTTCAATTCTCCCACGGTGCCTCCTGGGAGAAGATCCAGCCTGGGTGGCCTTGGGCAAAGGTGCAAAGTCCCAGGGCACCCCCAGAAGAAAAGAAGGATGAAGGGTAACTTCTACCTGCAAAACCCTGAATAGGGTCACCACAAGTGAGAATTAACTTGACAACACGTGATTATAATTATTATCTTAGAAGAAGTTCATCCCGAGAAGGCTGCTACCTTTTGCAGGAACACAAATAAACCGTTAGCTAGCTAAACCTGTCAAGATCATAGGAAGACTTGCCAGTTTTCCACAGAGCAAAAGATTTGGACCTTGCTGGGTTTATTTTAAATTGTTCTTGTCGCTTCCTTCTTTATCAAAGGACAAAAGAGCTCTCCCCGAGGGTGGCCTCTTCATGCCGGCAGCATTGCTGTCTTGTCTTTTTATCCTTTGCACATTTTCTATGGTAAAGAAGTAGTGGTGGGGAAAACGAAGGGAGGTTGCAAACTGGAGGGGTGTTGTTGTCCTTGGAAGACCTTGTACAATTGTAGAACCGGTCTGGTGTAGTGGTGTTACCAAGTTACTCCGGATCGCTCTGCCTCTTTCTGCCAGGTGTTCTTGGACTGCAACTCTCACAATTCTTGGGCGTTGTAGTCCAAGAACATCTGGGGAACCAAAGTCAGGGACCACTAGGCTATCCCACATTGGCAAGCTCTTTTAGGGCAGCTGGGCGGCTCTAGTGGTATATCATTGCAGCCCTCCCGTCCTCCCCCCCTTGTCAACAGCTGGAGAAGACAGGAGCCTACCTCTTCTGAGGGTCGTTGGGTTGGTTCAGTGGTTGAAATCCTGCAAAGTCTCTGGCCAGGAACGTATGCAAAAATAGGAACCACAGCCTTCTGCTTTCTTGATGCTTCCCCCCTTTTCCCTTTGTTAGAGGGATATAGAGAAAAAAAACTGAGAAAGGGGAAAAATTATAGGCTGCAATGACAACGGAAAAACTTCACAGGGAGGGGATTATCCCCTTGATATTGAGAGAGACCTAGATTCCAAGGCTCCCTTACACATGTGGGAAGAGGTTATTAAGACTAGCACTGGAGGAAAACTGCTTTTGATAATAGAAATAAAAATATGATTAAGGAAAAGCCCTGCAGGTAACCATCTGTCATGAAACACCATATATAGTTTCATTTCCAGTGCAATTTGATTTTGATGGATTCTTGCGCTCTCTTTTTCTCCGTGTGCATGAGCGTGCGCACATGGGTTTCTGACTTTGCCTGTAACTTCCCCTTCCTTAAGGATCTTCCCGCGTAGTGTTGTATTTAAAGAAGTTTAACTAAGCCTCGGTGGTTAAACGTAACCCTAAAACATGCCTGTGGAGCCCTCCCTTGCAATTCCATTTCAGGTACTTTTAGCGCCACATATACATTCTGAAAAATTAACAGAGTCATAAAATATAAGTGCTGGGAGGGGGTGGGGGTAGAACCACCATCTCGTGCCTCACCTTGGGGGGATTAAACATTCACTCTGCAAAGCTACACATTATACAGGTCACTGCCTTGTTGGTACCCATTAATAGCAGCTGTAGGTAACAGCTGGGAAAGTTATCGGAGACCCATTTCCCATAAGACAGAGCCCTGCATGTACAATTTACTGAAAACCTTCCTCATTAAAGCCGAAAGCTCATGCCAGAATGCACTCCAGAAAAGGGACGTCGGCTCTAAATTCTGCATACCGAGCGTCCTCTTTTGCTCAGGGGCGCTCTTTGCAAACTATTGATTCAAGTAATGAATCAGGAGGTTGTTCTGAATAATATACCGGAGGAGTTTAAAAGGGATATATTTTATTTTTCCCTTACCCCAGCAAAAAAAAAAAAGTGAAGTCGAGGAGGAAAGGAATGTTAATTTTTTTAAATAAAAACTTAATTTGCAAAAGCAAGTGGACGTTGTAGTTTCAGCACACATGAGGAGTCCTCAGTTGCACAAGGACCTACGTATCTGCCATAAGTTTAAAGCTATTTTTTTTAGTATTTTAAACTTAAACACCCCATCCCTGCCTTGTTGGTGTGGGCAGAATCTGGGAATTATAGTTCACCATGTAATTTTATTGTATTTCTACGTGAAAACCATAATAGAAAAGAAGAATGAGAGATTTATTCTCCCATTCTCCCCCACACACACACACCAGGTTACCTGAAGGCTGACAGGGATGGGGCCAGTTTAAGCTCCTTTAACAGTGAATTCCATGGGTTCTGCCCTGAGGAAAGACCCGTCCTTGTGTTCTTGTGATGTGTACACCTTCTGAGGGCAGGAAATTCAGCAGCTATAAAGCTTAAGAGCCCTAAAGGGAATGCTTGATTTAAAAAAATTCCCTTCACTGTCTGCCAAAGAACAAACAGGCAGTGCTTTTTAAAATTTAAATTTGAGGGACTTAGCAGATGAATCCATGGAGCTGTATTTATTTGATGCAAAAATGAACCTGGATTGTTGTGGAATTTGGTATCTATAAAGGACTGGTCAGCTGTCCGTGCTTCTTTACATGGGCATCTGTGTTAGTCTAGCTCTTCAGCATCTTCCAAGGATTCGTCCCTTTTGGTGGAAATAAATTTTGTCTCAGTTAAAACTGTGGAGGAATGATGGAGGGAAGGCGAAAAGTGTGTCAGTAGCAGTATCGTACCACCAAATGTTTGTAACTAGGTTTTAATCTTAGCCTAGTTTGAAGACATGGGCCTGATCCCAGTTCATCATCCAGACCAGACCAGTGCAATGAATTAGTAGAATGGATGGATGGATGGATGGATGGGTGGGTGGGTGGGTGGGTGGGTGGATGGATGGATGGATGGATGGGTTGTTTGGTTGCCCATTTGGCTACCAAGGTCATTCTGGCTGGTTTACAGCAAGACAGAACAACAATCAACAAGATCAAATTTGACTACCAATTTATCAGCTAATTTGATAATCTGCTGGCCAAAATCTTGATGACTTTGGGTCTGTTCATCCCTGGTGGACAAACCATCCTGCTGTTTTGGAAGGGACACTACTACTTGAAACTGGAGTAGAACCACTGACTTGTGTGCGTTTCCATGAATTTTTCATCGACTGTTCAAGGATTAATTCAGCAGGTGTGAAAGCTGAATGAGAAAGGAAGCCGGCAGGAATAAAAAAAAAATCACTCACTTGAAAGGTGCTGTAGGAGAACTTTGGGGAAATCCTGGATGGCCAGAAGGACAACCAAGTGGGACCCAGCTCAAATGAAGCCTGAGCTCTCTCTGGAGTCAAAGGTGCTGAAACTGAAGTTGTGTCCCTCATGAGAAGGTAAGCTTCTCTGGGAAAGATACTGATGCTGGGAAAGGCAGAAGGCAGTAGGCCAGCTCAGCTCGTGATGAAGACTTCTGGGAGTTTATTTATTTATTTATTTATTTGTACAACTTATATGCTGCCCACTACCCAAAGCTTACAATTAAAATGAACAGTTAAAACAGTTAAATCATTAAAAAGGCAATGGACCAGGACCCACAATCTATGTTATGTCAGTTAAAAAACTTCAGAAACAGGAAGGTGATGAAATGTCATCACCGTTGGTGCCAGGTGGGTCTCACTTGGGAGGGCATTCCATAACCTTGGGGCAGCTGCTGAAAGGCCCTGTTCCTACAGGCCATCCCTTTAACCTCCTTGAGGCTCCCTGGCTAGATCTTAATTGCCGGGTAGGTTGCAGTCCAGGAATATCTGGAGACCCACAGGCTGAGAACCACTGCCTTAAAGGAAGCCACAGACTTTAGCTTGCAAGAGCTGAACAGGGCTTTTGAGGTTTTGGCATTTTGGAGAAGGGTCATTCCTCATGTCCCCATAATTCTGAGGGAGCTTGATGGTGCAGAACCATAATGACAATGAAAATGCAACAGGATTTAGGGATTTTATTTCATTCTGACAGGAGTGAGCCACTAGAATCAGTCTATGGGCAAAAAACTGCAGGCTGAAGTTCCTCAGTTTGTTCCCCAAACACCTACTGTTTTGCCACCTTAGCTTTCCTGTCTTTGTGGGAGGACGTTTTTACACCACCATCAAACAAAGAGGACTGTGTGTTTGGCTGCTTTTCCTGCTGACACGGACGCATGAAAGATGAACTCGCTGAAAGAACAAGACAAGATAAAATAAAATGCACCCCATTGTTCCTGTGGATGCTGTGGAAATCAGGAGGTACTTGGGATTCTTTTAATGTCCTGGCTTTCCCAGGCAATATTTCTAAATGTCAAGCTAATGTCGTTACGGATCTGTGGGAATCACACAACCCAGTGTGAGTTCTAGCTACATCTGCTCTCACAAGCACCCTGGATATGGTGTTGGAGAAGGTTAGCAAGGAATCATGCTTCAACAAACCCTCTCCCCCCCCGCAAGTGAAAGGAATTAATTTCCTTTATCACCTCCTCTGCCTTTTCCGTATTTTGCAGTCCCTTTGAGCAAAAAAGCAGCTATTTGCAGGCATGGAGGGAGGGTGCCTTCACAAACAGCAGAGAAAACGGAACTGGGTTTTTATGGTCGCAAATTGCAGGGAGGGGTATTAATTCAGGTGGCTTCAAAAATGTCTCACCATGATCATGAAGAGTCCAGTGAGTTGGAAAGCTATAAATCTGGCCAACTGTCTGGAATGGAAGGAGGAAGGACTGGCAAGAATGAGAACAGCAGGGTTTCATGGAGATATAGGCGCTGCTTCTGATATCCCTTCCTTCCTTCCTTCCTTCCTTCCTTCCTTCCTTCCTTCCTTCCTTCCTTCCTTCCTTCCTTCCTTGGTGTTAATTGGAGCCAGATGGATTAGATGTAGGTTCCTCTGAACACCTGATGCTTGAGATAAACAGGAGGCGGCCCAGATGTCTCCTTGGCATCTGCTGGAAAGAAAATGCTGGATTAGGTGGCTTGATCCTTCTAAAGCACCATGGGAGGTGGTGGCCTTGGATCCGAAGCTTGGTCTCTGCAGCCAAGTATCCTCCGAATTTAGTCCTCTGTTTCTATGGTGACCCTGGCAGGCTGGCGCTCTGTACTTCCAGGGTGCCAACTTGGTGGCACCACCAGCCTGCATAAACATGCCATCAGGTGTCTTTTGCAGTCCAGTCACTGTCTGCCAGGTTCAGAAACTGCTCCTCAGTCTGAGCAGCTGGACTCTTGGCCATGCATTATCTGCCTTGCAGCCCTGTCTTAAGATAAAAATGGGAAATTGTCTAAGTTAGTAAATAAGTTTGACATTCACACATTGCCTTTTCTTCTTTTTTATTTTGCAGAGGCAAATCAAGCTTGGGTAGGTTAATTTGATACTGGGTTTTGAAAAGGCAAGAATCCCTAGAAACAATAATAACAACATCACACATTGCAAGGAGCAGGGAAAGAGGAAAGCCTAAAATTAGATGGTTGAGTAAATGAAGTAAGTCCTGGTCTTGCATTTGCAAGATATGGGCAGGTCTGTTGATGACAGTTCCTTTTGGAAATCAATACTTTGGTTTTGTTGTTGACGTTGTTACTGTTATGTGTTATCAAGTTAGAAGTGACTTCTAGTGACCCAAATAGAGTTCAATTCAATGTAAGTGATGCATTTAAGGGGTTGTCTTATCATGTCTACTCCCTCAGGGAGTTTCTGTGGCCGAGCTGGTGAATTGAACCCAGGCTTCCTGAGTCTGAGGGCCTTTTCACACGACCCCTAAACTCTGCGGCAAATGGCCCCCAGCTCCGGAGCTTAAAATTATTTCCCCACCAGCTCCGGAGTTTACAGATAATTAAGTGCGACCACGCCCACCTAAGCACGTCCCAGCACACTTTTCATGTACCTGCTCTTGGAGGGTGAAAATTTCTGGTGCGGATATAACAGTAGTGACTGCCGGGCTCTCCTTGCTTCTGTTTGTTCTTCTTTTGCTCCCCACCCCTTTAAGAGATCTGAATGCAGTGCCGGGAGCAAAGCGAGATGGCAGAATGGAGGTGAGCGGCATTCTTTTCTTCCTTTTTTTCTCCCTCCCCCACGCAGCCAGCAGCCAGGAGTGCGGAGGGGGTGGGAATGCAGGAACAGCGACAAACCCCTAAGCTCTCTGGTCCGAATTTAAGTGGCCAACAGATCTTAGGGGTCGTGTGAAAAGGCCCTTTGTCAGTCACTTTATCCACTACACCAAACAGGGTGCCGAGCAAAAATGTACCACCAGTTGGTAGACTGTTTCTATTTTTCACTAATTTCTAGGGTTGCAAGAAGTGGGAAGGGAACATAATGGCAGAAACAGCCATGGGGGGGGGCACATGAAGTCCTGAGTCCCATTCACTTGGCCCTTCCTTGCTCTAAACCAGTGGTTCCCAAACTTTGGTGCCCAGATGTTCTTGGACTACAACTCCCAGAAATCCTAGCTAACACAGCTAGTAGTGAAAGTGTCTGGGAACTGCATTCCATTCCCATCTGGGCACCCAAAGTAGGGTGAACCACTGCTCTAATATACACTAAAGCCAGCATCGGAGGGTGTCTCTGAAGAATAAACAGGAACAATCTTTTTAAAAAGCTACACACCTTTTTTGAAGGAAAGTAGAACCTCATTTTATTCTCTTGACTTTTTTTTTTTTGCCTTCCTTTTCTTTCTTTTTTCGGTCTGGCTTTGTAAAGGCGAGTAGAGTTGGTGTGTTTTCCAGAGTGGAAGTAACGTTTTTGTCACTTAGCTTTTTGGAACTCTGCCTCGGGTAAATAAAAGTTTCTCTGGTGCCTCATATTTCTTTGGTATAATTGCACTAAAAGGGCACGGTGACATATTGTACAGACTGTAATGAGCTCTAAACAAGAAGGAAAGGGAAGTGTGGAAGGTGGAGGAAGCTTGCAGGGGTGTCTGACAAAAAGACTTGGCTTTTCCTACAGACAGAGATCGTTCCCTCCCTGGAATATTTTTGGCCCCCAAAAGGAGGAGATGGAGTCAGAAGCCTTGGAAGGCCAGGGGCAGTTTCCATATGGCAGAATGGGGAAAATGTGCCAGCTGTGGAAGTTTGAAGAAGTTGTGGAAGTTTCTTGGTTTGGCAGACATGCTGTTTGCCGGGACAAATGTGCCAGCAGAGGGATCTTCCAGCAGGATTGATGGTGAGACCTGCCAGTAGAAGCGCAAGAGAGGAATTAGACTCCCATCAGATACAAATCTCTTCCTGCCTAGGACTGAGCTGTTCAAGCAGCACAGGGTTCAGGCAAGAACAGGGTGGATGGAAGTCACTCTCAGCATCCAAAGAACAGGGCAGTTTGGATTCAGCTCAGCTTCCCCTGATGTCGCGTCTTCTTGTTGGCCTTCAGCCATCTGAGCTTGTTGGAATCGTTGCACAGCCAGATCGAGGGAGAAGCAGGTATGTTTCCTCCTGAGGAAAGAAGGTTTTCTGGAAGTCAAGCCAGACAGCAGACAGGAATCAGCATCTTTTTAGTATCTGGAATCTTGTTGGTACCCTAAATTAACCTACTGGGCTTTCATCCCAGTTTCTGGGGGGAGGGGGGAAAGCAGGATATAAGTAAAATGAATCCAAAGAAATAAAAGGATCATGTCACATTTAGATGTTTGTGAAGATTCTCCGTCATCCAGATGAGGTAACCTGGAAGTGGACTCATAGCAATGGGGCAAGAAAAAGTCCACTTGTCATGACTCAAGATGCTTTAGCATTTTCTGTTGGGAGAAAATCTGTCCCCTCCCCTCAAAACCTCCCGTTACTGTATTCATTTCATGGGTGGGTGGGGGTGGGTGGGTAGTGAGATCTCCCTCAGTCCCAAGGGGCTTCACATGGGAGAGGTGATTTTTGCTTTAAACAGGCCTGCCCTCCGAATGAACGAACGAACGAATGCACGCATGAATGAATGAACGGGCAAATGAACGAACGAACGAACGAACGAATGAATCATTCAATCAGTCAGTCAATCAATCAATCAATCAATGCCCCAAAATCAAAACTGGACACATCCACAGAAGGGTTTTTGATCATCTGATATAACCATCTTTGAAGACCGTCCTGTGGAAGATGGGTTAGGGTTGTTTTCTGTACCCTTGCAGGCTAGGAATCCAGACTCATGGATTCAAATTTGGACCAAATTTGCTGATGGCAATTGCTGTTTGCCCCAGAAATGTACACCTTTCAAGGCCTTGGTCTTCCCTGCACTGGGGCAGAAGCTGGGTTGCTAACTCTTTAGGGCAATCTGGATCTCCTTGCTGTGCCAGAAGGTTGAATGTAATGACCTTCGTGGTTTTCCCCAGCTCTACAAGTCTGAGATTTTTTTCTTTTCTCTCTCCCCCCAACCCCCCAAGCCATATCGGCCATTTCCAAGCCTGGTGCCACCTGTCCCCGGTTTGGGGTGTGTGTAAATATCCCCATTCCTCACAGGCCCACAGATGTTGCCTGTCTGCCCTGATCTAGCTGGACAGTTGGTTCCCCATTGTTCCTGCACCTATTTTTATTTATTCCTGGGAGTGAGCCCTGCCGTTTCTGCTAAAAATTATGCTTGCAGCCACTATGTAAACAACAAAAGGTAAAACAGTATTAAAAATGCATAACCACATGCAACAAAAGATGAAAGGATCAAGACAAGAGATTAAACATTCACTGGAAAGGCTCAAAGTTTAGCGAAATGGAGACAGTTCACGGTTCTGCAGATCCATTAAGCCGCTAAACAAACAGGGATTCTTTCAGGAGACAGTGGATGACCCTCAGGTGAGGCAGATTTACCTGGACAAGATGTATTTTGCTGTGAGCATAAAGACAAACCTCTGTATCCTGGTCAGCCAATCACTGTGCGTCCCCCTTTTTTGTGCTGGGATGCTCAGAAGCTTTTGAATGAGCTTGGGTCCAGCCATTGAAAGCAACAGAACCTCCATCACATCATTTCTGTTTCAGGAGTGGAATAAAAAGCAAGCATTTGAGATTAGTGTCTTTACCTGTATGGCATCGGCCTGCAAACCATTTAGCCCAGCCCAGCTGTTGCACCTGAGTCTTCAGAACACGCTGTCGGAATTTTAAATCAAGGCACTGCCCTTGTTGAGCGGCTGCTGTGTTTGTCAAATGTTAATGTTGCTGAAATCTTATGCTTTTTATACATGGGCGAAGATTTTACAGAATAGGAAAGAACCTCAAACCAGGACAAAGGGGGTGAAATTAAATGCATGCGTGCACAAATACCTGTGTCTATCCCACCATTTTCACTCAATGGCTCCTCTCTGCTGTTGGATTATCTGTTTTAAATATTTGAACCTGGATTGTGCAAAATGCAGGCTTTAAATAACACAACCAACTTATCCTTGACCTAGGATGGGGAAGACGTTGTTCTCCAGAGATTTTAGGTCATTTGAAAGGAGCTTTTTGAGTGAGCCATGAAACTTTGCTTTCTAGTGACACAGGTGAGGCAGGCTTTCATATTGTTTCACAAACCTTCAACACCCGTTTAGCAGAGACAAGACAAATGTGCTTGCTTTCAGTGGGTGGCTGGCGGATATTGAGTGTGATATACTGTAGCTGTGTCCTATAGTCTCGCACCCATTATATGCTTCCAAGTTACTTCTGATTCCAGGCAGCTGTAATCCCGTCTTCAAAATATGAGAGAAAAGCAAGGACTGATCTGCCATTCTTGTCCCCCTCGTGAGCTTCCATGGCCAAACAGGGATTTGAACCCAGGACATTTCAGGTTAGGGGTGGATCAAAGCCATTTGAAGGGGCTGTGGTGTTTGACTGTAGTCACACCCACCCACCCAACAAACAGGGCACTGAATCCATACACAGCAGATGAAAGGAATGTAAAAATCATATATAAACAACAGACACGTTGGGAAGTAAAATATTCTTCATGAACTAGAAGCAAAATTGTAAAATTTCCTGACATGTTAAAGCTTTAGAGGAAATAAATCCTACAACATATCTTTCGTGGGAAAATCAGACATTTTGGGGGGAAATGAGAATGTACGCAATTCTTTTCTTTTCTTTTCTTCTCATATCAATCCTTACTGCCTTAAGCAATATAAAATGCTTCATTTGTAGCCTGGGAAGCATATAAAACCGGCCCATTGGGCATATTTATGAGGTTTTAAAATGCAAAAGCTATTGTTCAGCCCAAGCAAACTTGAGAACATACCGTGCGCTAAAGAGAAATCTGCAAACTGTTTCACCATTTCTCCCATATAATATGTAGGCAGCCCCCACACTAGATGCACCAACACGTCGTCTGTCTATGCGCTGCATACGTGGACTAAATGCACAAGGGTCATAGTGGCCTCATTTTGGTGGACTGTTTTCCGCACAAATCCCTCTACGCCGTCCCTGGCATTTTAAAAAAGTAGAACTGTGCCATGAAAAAAAAATCAACTCCTTCTGAAAGAGAGAAGGTTTCGTTGGAATCTTTTTTTTTTAAATGTAGCTCAGAATTTTGAGCTCCAAAGGCAATCTGAGATCAAAGACACTGTTTTTATTGTAATCAACTCAGAGAGGAAGGGAGAGTCATGAGGGTAGGAGACCGTGGATGATGTTACAACACAGTTTGTTACAGTGAAGGGACTGAGCTCACGTGGGCTATGAATCCATGCAGTGTTTTAACCCGGACCTTTGTGGAGCTGTCCCAAGTGCTGAAACTCTTGCGAAGACAAGGTTCGGCCCTTTGGATGGCTTCTGTGAAATTCAGTCTTGGGTGGTTACTTCACGTCCTTTTTTGTTCCGCGACTAGTTTTGTACTGTGACCGCATTGCTCACGATCACATGGTTTTGTCTCTGTTTCAGTGTTCCCATGGTTGTGATAACTTGTCTCGTGACAAGTGTTACCTCACGGTCTTGTATCGTGACAAACACCAAATTTGTCTAGCTTCCTTTTCCCTTTGGGGGGGGCTTAAAATATTTGTTGATATTTCACTTCAGAAAAGTGAAAAAACAAACAAACAAACAAACAAACCCCAGACATAGTTTTCTGAGAGAAGTGAATGTTTTGTTGCATGACAGTAGTTACTACACAGTGTCTTGTCTCAGAACAGAAAGCAGGAACAAAGAGTGACAAGGGAAAGCCCTACCTGGCACCAGGTACAGTATTGTCATACTTAGCTCCCATTCTGGGGGCGTGGTCGAGACAAATTTCAGTAGTTGCGCGATGGACGTGGAGTAACATTTTTTCTACCTCTCCTAAGCACAACACTAACAGAGACAAAATGGTCATGAAGTAACTGCCTTAAAGCTGGAGTGGATTCGCTGCCCCCATGGAACTGGAGTCATGGGCCTTCCCTTGCCCTGGAGCCAAAGAAGAAGAAGTCTCCAGTGACAGGGCCACACTGGGTGGATCTTTTTCCCCAGGAACTGAAATGTTTCTTAACATTCATCTCCAGGGTCCACTTTAAACATATCATTTTGAAATTCTCCCTGTCTTCAAGGCCATTTTCTTTCACATTCCCAAGTCCTGACATTTCCAGGTCCTTGGTAGGGGAGGATGCAACAGCCTTATCAGTTTGTTGTAATGTTTTGCCCCTCTGATTATATTCCTTCATGTTACAGATCCCTCTGTATGTCCGTTGTAATTGAAAGGGATATTGGGCAGATCTGATCTATCTCGATTTGACTTATGCCGTCTTTATCTCAGCCTTGGTGTCATTAAGAAAAAAATTGGTATCGATCCCAGCCCGTCCTCCTAGATTGGGCTGCAATTTTTCTTCCTGGCCAGTGGAATATAAATCACTAAAAAGCAGTTGCTTCCAGGCCCTTGCCCTGGTACGGCTGCTGTCATTTATATATTGTAAATCCAATGATGGCTGATCAAATCACTACTTCCAGTGTTCAAAACAGACATGATTGAATTGCCAATAAAAAAAGATTTTACAGTAAGGGAAGGAGGACTGACACCATGAAACAGAATGGGAACGTACATGAAAAATATGGGCACCCTGCCCTGCCCTTTCTTTTCCCCTGGCATCAAAGAAAACAAAATGATAACCAGAAAATAATATTTATTTATTTATTTATTTATTTATTTATTTATTTATTTATTTATTTATTTATTTATTTATTAGACTTTTGTACCACCTATCTAGCAAATAGCTACTCTGGGCGGTGTACAGTCAAATCAATATAAAAACAAAAGAACAACAAAACTAAACAAGCAAAAAACCTAATAAATAGAGGAAAATAAATTACACATAAATATAAAACACAATAAAACAACCATCAACTCATGTGGAGCAACAATCAATAAATCACATCCAAAGTACAGCCTCTCTTTGCCTTTCATACCTGCATGTGCCTTGGGAGAGCATTAAACCACCCCCGTTATGGGTGGCTTTCAGTGTGTTAAATTCAGGGGTGGGATCAAAGCAGCAGATCAAAAGAATTTGAACACAAATGCAAGAGTGGGCAATACCCTTATAGACTACTAAAAAAAATCGTACGCAGGGTTTCAGGGCCAAAAACACCCCTTTGTCTTCCTTTTACCCATGTGAAGAAATTCAAGTCCAAAAATTCATGGCAAGATGGATTTCACCAGTTGAGTTCTTAGATAAGTCCAAGAGGGGTTTCACCAGGATTTCTTTCTGAGGTGTAAATCAGGAGAGATGCAAGAGGCAGTGACTGCTGTTTTAAGCTGTGGCAGTGGTGGATTGGAAGTCACACCTGCAGTTCTTCAGACAAAGAAGCCCGGGCTGGGGATGTGCATTTTAAAAGACTTTGGTGACCCAGTGGTGTAGGATGAGCATGGGTTGAAATCCCAGCTTGGCCCTGGAAACTCAATGGGAGACGGTGACAAAGGTCAACCGTGGGCCTTGAAAACACCATTAAAACGAGCGACTTTTGGAGGCCGCTGGATGGCACAGAGAATAGTAACCGATTAGCTGTAACTGGTTAAGGGAGGGCATTGTGGAGTGAACATCCCAAAACTTGCGGACTGCCAATGGTCCGTTGCAACCAATATGGTCTGACCAGCAGGGTATCTAAAAGCAAAAGCAAAAGTGTTCTGCTTATATACCGCCCCATACCACTTTAAGTAGTCTCTGGACGGTTTACAAATTTAATTACAGTGTGCAGGCTACACATTGCCCCCCCCCAGCAAGCTGGGTACTCATTTTAACAACCTCGGAAGGATGGAAGGCTGAGTAAACCTTGAGCCTGCTACCTGGGATTGAACCCCAGGTCGTGAGCACAGTTTTACCTGCAGGACAGGCATTTAAACGCTGCGCCACGGGGTTTCACAGAGGCCATTCCCAACCCTGCCGGGAGATTCTGGGGGTTAACCCAGGAGTCTTGTGTTTTGAAGCATCATGCTCTGCCCGGAGGCCTTGACACCCTCTGGGAGTCCTGGGTTCTGAAGCCACTGACTTCTGCCTCAGTGCTTATTTTTTCCTTTTGGTGGAGTTGCGCCCTTAGGAAACTCAAGATTCTGGGTATGTATCCTTTCCATTTTGATTCTGCAAAAGAGATGCATGTGAGATACTTTTTGGGTCCCGCGGCTCCCTTGCTTGCATTATCCCACCTCATCAGGGAGGCTGGCGCCATTAACTGCGAAACCTGGGATTGCTTTTTTGTTCTTTTTGTGATTTGCAAATGCTGTCTCCCCCTTTTTTCTGCCTGCTTGGCGTTGCTTTAATGGTGCCAAGGCCAGCAGAAAGCATTCGGCAGCCAAGGACAGTTGCACATAATTCTTGGGAGAGCAGCAGAAATTAGCTTATCCACGTAATTTCTGTTTGATATACTGTAATATATATAAATATATATATTTAAATGCAAAGGGTGAAATGAGTTTGCTTCAGCAAACGGATGTCTCCAGTCACACCAGTTCTTCGATCTTTCTCTGCTATCTCAGGGCTTTCCATCTTTGAGCATCCCGTGGTCTACTTTTTTCTCCCAAATGGCCCTGAAGTCTACTTTGATCTCCCCAAGGGCCCGTGGGTCTACTTATAGGAGTGCGAGTGTGGCCGGTGTGGGGAGGAGGGGACTGCGCCATGGCCCTTGAACTGCCCCGCTTGTCTGAGACAGTGGGCTGGCAGACCCAGAACTTTGCTAGGGCAGTGGTAGTTCTTGGGATGGGGGAGGGAGGGGTGGAGAACTTATCCCTCTCACTTTTTAAATTGGTGGCCAGCGGACTACCTGTTGTGCTGGCCTGTGCTATCTGAATGAAAGGCCAAGGGGATCGTGGCCCCTGATCAAGGTTACCCAAAAGGAGGGCCAATATGTGCTGTGGTGGCAAAAACAGAGAAGCATTGAATGAATGGCTTGGGAAGGCTGGGTCCAAATTCATTTTATTTTATTTTATTTAGAATATTCCCCCATCACCACCACCTTTCTCCTTGGAAAGGAACCAAGGCGGCTTAAAAGCATCGAAAGACAATATACAAAGTTGGAGGCAATGAGAACACAGCAGCTGCCAAGAAATATGAAATACAACATTCAAGGCTACGTAGAAACATTTTGGAAGAGACGTCTTACGTATTAAAGTTATGAGCAATAAGCAAGCAAAAGGGGGGGGACGCCACTCAGAGAGGTGGAAAACTAAACATGGTCTAGCACAAGATTCATGAAGCTGTCCTGAACAGGTCTTCCTTTCCCATGAAGTGAGTTAAGAGAAATGATTCAATTAGACATTGATTGTAAACCAGAGATAGCATTGTTATCCTTGTTAACTAGTAAAGATTATGATGTTAGAACAAAAGAATTAATAGCAAATCTTATGACAGCTGCAAGACTAATTATAGCAAGAAATTGGAAATCTAAAACAGATCTCAGGATGGAAGATTTTATAATGAACTTTGGGATATAGCTATAAATGACAAATTGTCCTGTAGCTTAAAAGTCAAATGAGGAGAAATGAAGAAGGACATTTTTATGATATTTGGGGAAAATTTATAGACTTTGTATTAGTAGAAGGGAAAGGGAAAGATCCGAGGAACATTGCAACACAGTTCTGGAGAAGAGGACTTTAAGAAGAATACCAAAACACCAAAACAACAGAAGATGGAGAAGTAAAGGAAGAATTCAGGAAGAACTGGATGGTCCCGGGGGTTGCACTATTATTGTTTTTTTTTTTTTTTTTACAGAAATTTTTAATAAAAATATTTAAAAAAAGGGAAAGCTGCTGAGCATAAGAACATAAGAAGAGCCATGCTGGATCAGGCCAAAGGCCTGTCTACTCCAGCTTCCTGTATCTCACAGGGGCCCCACCAGATGCGTCTGGGAGCGCATGAGACTAGATATCTGTCTCCTGATACCACTCCCCTACATCTGGCCCTTGAAGTACCCTGGTTTTAAGCCTGGATATTACACATCTCCATCATGGTTTGTGACCTGGGATGGACTTTTCCTCCAGTAATCTGTCCAATCCCCTTTTAAAGGCATCCAGGCCAGATGCCATCACCACCTCCTGTGGCATGGAGTTCCACAGACTAACAACGCGCTGGGTGAAAATTTTTTTTCTTTTTCTGTCTGTTCTTACTCTCCCAGCCCTCAATTTGAGTGTATGTCCCCTAGTTCTGGTATTTTGTGAGAGGGAGAAGAGCGTCCCTCTACCCACTTTACTCATGCCCTGCATTATTTTGGACGTCTCAGTCATATCCCCCCTCAGGCGCCTTTTTTTCCAGACTAAAGAGCCCAAAATGTTTTAGCCTTTCCTCATAAGGGAGGTGCCCCAGCTGGCTTCAGAAAAGAGTGTTTTGGCAAAGGGGATACTTTCAGAATGGAAAGAAACTGACTTGGCTTCATTATATAAGATGTAATCCCATTGTGCTCATGCAGGTGGTCTTCACTGATGTAGCAACTATTGCAGAGTTTTGAAATTTTAGGTTCTCCATCATGGCCTTCGTGAAGCCACACAGATGGGGTTTCCCAGGCGCCCCTGCGCCAGAGGTCGGACTTCCCTAGCAGTAGGAAAGTTCGTTAGTCTCTGCCCCCGCACCCTGCGCATGTGCGTGGGTGTTTCCGCCTAAACGCCTCAGTTCCTCTTAACCAAGGTTCGATTTTCGTCAGTGTGCGTTTGTACTTCGATTGGATTTTTACGGTTTTTCAAACTTTGGACTGTCTACCGACTGATGTCTTTCGTGCAGCCCTTTAAACGCTGTTCCGGTTGTCGAGTGAAGATCCCTCACACCAACAGTCACGATCGTTGCCTTTTTTGCCTGGGGGAATACCATCGTCCCGAGGCCTGCACAATCTGTAAGGGATTTAGCTCACAAGCTCTTAAGAACCGCTGCAACCGCTTAGCTACCTACCTTTTAGAACGCTCCTTGCGACCGCAACCTATGGAGCAGAAATCGTCGGAACCGACTCATAAGTCTGAGGCCCCTGGGCGGGTGGAAAAATTGAAGAAGATTCCTATTCTCCAAGGAATCTCTTCCTCAAAGTCTAAGTCGACTTCGAACCCGTCCCTTCCCAAGCCCTCCAAGACTTCTAAGACTTCGAAGCCTTCTGCCACCATTTCTATGGCTTCGAAACCGGCCTCTGCTGCTCCTTCGGCCTCTGGTCGAAACCGAGTTTTCGGCTTCGGCTTCGGCTGTATCCACCTCTATGGCTAACCATCCGGGATACCAACACCTCCTGCCTTTGGAGTCTTCCGACTCGTCATCGGATGATGACACGGTGATACCGCCGAACATTACCCTGGTCAAATCCACTCTGACGTTGGATTCGGGGACCTGTCGGTCCACTCTGGATTCGGGGACCCGTCGGTCCAAAGCGCTTGCTGTGTGCTCCCCTTTGTTGTCATTGACTTCGAGGGCGGCTTCCTCCCCTTTACCAACGGTGGAGGTCGAATCCGAAGAACGAGCTTCTTCACTGCCACCGGTCCTACTCTCGACTTCGTCATCGAAACTGGAGAAGAAGGCTCGTCGTAAGCAGGTCCAACTCCCTGCTACCGCCCAGGAACCTGCGGTCGGTTTCGACACATAAACAACTTCGTCGAATCCGACAGTCTTGGTGGCTACCGTTGTCTCTCAGGCACTCACTCCTCCCAAACGGACCCAGGAGATTTCGGATCCATCCGCTCCACCTCGGAAACGCCACCGCAAGGAGCACCATCTCCAGCCTCCATCGGTTTCGATGCCACCCATCCCGGCTTTTTCATTGCGTTTTGATGGAAGGCAATGGCCTATTCAGACAGCGGACCAACTCGAATCCGATCATCAGACTGCCGCCTCCTCGTCGGGTTCGGCTGTTGAATGCGATCCATCTGACTCTGAATCCGAAGTTTCTGATTCGGATTCGATTCAACTGGTTACATCTCTGGACTCCGAAATCGAGGAGAAGTCTCCACCCTCCTCTTCGAATTCGATGCACAACTATGCCAACTTCTTGGTGTGCATGTCCAAGACAATTGAGCTGCCCATTCATCAGCCTCAACCTAAAAGAGTTTGTCATATCTTTGGAAGGATTGCCAGTGAGGATACCGCCCTGGTCCACCTCACCTTAATTCCTTCATTCCTTACTATGGTGGAGGACTCCTTCCAATCCTTGGGTTCGACGGGAGTCTCCCGTAAGATGGAATCACTTTACCATGTCCACGATGACAAGGCACCTTATTTACTGTAGATAAACATCTTGCGCCTAATTCAGTGGTGGTAGCCTCATCTCAAGTACAGTCCCATACAAAACAAACTCCAATCCCTCCCTCTAAGGAGGGAAGGAAACTTGATAACATCGGCAGGAATCTTTATTCCTACGCCATCCTGCAACACAAGATCGCGAACTACCAAGGAGCAATGGGGGCGTACCAACGGGACTTGTTGGCCCACTTGCATCCATTTTTAGAGATGATTCCAGAAGAGAAGAGGGCTGAAGCCTCAGCTCTGTATGAGGAATCTATGGCCTTGGCAGCTCAGCAGATGCGCTCGTCCAAACATTCCTTTGACTCGGCATCTAAGGTCCTGAATACCTCCATTACTCTAAGGAGGCATGCCTGGCTACAAACCACAGGCCTTTCGGACGACCACAAGGCCCAGATCAAAACTCTCCCTTTTGATGGTTTGGGCCTTTTTAACACCACCACGGATGATCTCATGGAAGATCATCACAAAAAACAGGACACTGCCAAAAAATTGAATGTGATCCCTCAACGGCCTAAGCAGCCATTTCGTTTTCATCCCCGGCGGCGATATTGGCCCCCGAATTCACAGTCTTCCACCAAACAACACCAACGCTCATCTCGGCTGGCAAATTATTCATCCTTCACCACCAAGGCCAAGAAATCCAAGTCTTCTGGTGCCAAGCCCAGAGATAGAAGAACCAGGGATAAATATTGACAATTCAGGTGTTCGCCTCCATCCCTTTTTAGAGGCCTGGCGGAATATAACGTCGGATTGCTGGGTCCTCTCCATAATTCAACACGGTTATCTGTTAGAGTTACAAACTCATCCCCCATTGGGGAATTTAGTTCACACTCCTCCATCCCCTTGCTTGTTAGAGGAAGTTTCTTCCCTTCTTCAAAAGGGAGCCATCCAACTAGTTCCACGGGCCCTCTCCGGAAGGGGACTCTACTCACGTTATTTCACTGTCCCAAAAAAGGATGGCGGACTACGACCTATTTTGGACCTGCGATTTCTAAACAAGTTCTTAATTTACAAAAATTTAGGATGGTGACCTTAGAAAAGATCATTCCCCTCCTTCGCAGGGGGGATTGGTTTGGGGTTGTGGATCTACGAGATGCGTACTTCCACATCTCCATCCATCCAGCGCACTGTCATCTGCTTCGATTTGCCGTAGGGGAAGACATCTATCAATATTCCGCCCTGCCATTTGGTTTGGCAATGGCCCCAAGGGTCTTCACCAAATGCATGGCTCCGGTAGCGACCCATCTTCACACCTTGGGTGTATTTGTCTTCCCCTACCTTGACGACTGGCTAGTCGTCGCAGACTCAGAAGAGAAGGCTCGACAAGACATAGCCTCTCTGACCTCCGTCCTGGTACACGCGAGACTGCGACTCAGACCTCTACAGGCCTGGTTCCTTCGACATTTCAATCCCCTATTGGATCCTCCCACCAAGATGCTCACCATTCCTTTGGACTTACCTCGCCATCTTGGTTGGTAGTCCAGCCGTCGCAATATCCTTGCCAGCCGACCCTTCAGGAACCCATTCCCGACGGTACAGGTGACAACGGATGCCAGCACCACGGGCTGGGGTGCAGTATGCCTCTCTTTACAAATCAACGATACGTGGACCCCGCCGGAGCAACAGGTGCACATCAACGAGCTGGAGCTCCTGGCCATCTTCAAGGCGTTCTGGGCGTTCCTCCGTCACCTCTCCAGCAATGTAGTACTGGCGGTGACCGACAACACAACGGCCACGTACTACATCAACAAACAGGGTGGAACTCATTCAGCATGTCTGCTGGATCTCACCATTCGCTTCTGGGACTGGTGCATAACTCACAACATACATCCAATAGCCATGCACCTGCCAGGAGAAGAGCACATCGATGCGGACGAGCTCAGTCGCTGACAGCAGTCGAGCCATGAATGGGAATTGCACCCATCCACCTTCCGTCTCCTGTGCGACAAATGGGGTCACCCTCAAATGGACCTATTTGCTTCCTACAACAACAGGAAATTGTCAAGCATATTGCTCCAGAGCAGGCAAAGGTCAGAACTCTCAGGGGGATGCTCTCCTGCTTCCTTGGCAGGACAGCCTTCTCTATGCATTTCCTCTGATCCCCTTGTTACACAAGGTTGTGGTTAAAATTTTTCAAGAGCACCCCAATCTGATCCTGATAGCTCCTTGGTGGCCCAGACAGCCTTGGTTTGCATCCCTCCTCAGGATGTGCTCCAATTACCTACGTCTGCCTCCATTCCCAGACCTTCTGTCTCAGAATCAAGGCCAGGTTCTCCATCCAGACCTTCCACGCCTACAGTTGACCGCGTGGAGGATAATGAACTGATAGACTCCATCATTTGGTCGTGCCGTAAGCCCTCTACCACCAAACTGTACTATTACAAGTGGAGGAGGTTTTCTTTTTATGCGGCAGACAAAGGGTTTGACCCAGTCAACCCTTCCCTTGGGGCCTTTTTACACGACCCCTAAGATCCGCTGGTCTCTTAAATTCGGACCAGAGATCTTGAGGGTTCGTTGCTGTTCCTCCGTCCCCACCCGCTCTGCACTTCTTTGTTCTGTCTGCGTGAGGGGGGGGAGGGGAAAAAAGCCTTAGACAGAGACAAAAGAATAAATTTATTTCTTACCTCCGGTGCTGGTGGAAGTTGCTCCGACCTCCGTTTACTTCCTGGTTCCTCTTTAAGGGGCGGAGGCAAAAGAAAAACAACAGAAAGAAGCGAGGAGAGCTCAGGCAGTCTCTGCATCAAAATTTTTCACCATCAAAGAGCAGGTACAAGAAAACTGCTGTTTGGTCACGCTAAAGTGGGCGGGGTCGCACTTAATTGTCTGCAAACTCCGGAGCTGGTGGGTAAACATTTTTAAAATCCGGAGCTTGCAGCCATTTGCGGCGGAGCTTAGGGGTCGTGTATAAATGCCCTTACTTGGGGTCTTCAATACCTTTTACATCTTAAAAGGTCTGGCCTTACCTCGTCTTCACTACGAGTTCATCTCTCGGCTATCATCGCTCACCAACCGCCGTTGTCCGCAGCATCATCTTTCTTCAGACATCCTCAATTGAAACTTTTTCTGAGGGGACTGAAAAACATTTTCCCGGACAGGAAGCCTATTCCCCCTCAGTGGTCTCTCTCTCTCTCTCTGGTACTCAAAGCTCTGCAACGGCCTCCCTTTGAGCCCATGGCCACCATAGACCTTAGACTGCTCACTTTGAAAACTGCCTTCCTAGTGGCTATCGCCTCTGCCCGCAGAGCGAGTGTCTTATGTGCTCTTAGATGTGATCCACCATACTTACAATTTTACCCTGACAGGGTAATGGCCTACCCGGACATTACCTTTCTTCCAAAGGTAGTGTCTTCATTTCATATTTCTCAGCCGATCATTTTGCCGGCCTTTTTTCCTAATCCAACATCCAGAATTGAGAGGGACATGCATGCCTTGGATGTTAGAAGAACCCTTGCCTTCTACATCTCTAGAACTGAAGCTCTTCGGAGCTCACAAAAACTGTTTATATGCCATGACCCTGCAGCCCAGGGTCATCCTGTCACCCCCCAGCGGTTTGCGCGTTGGGTTGTACAGACTATTAAGCTAGCCTATGACTTAGCCAAGAGGCCATTACCTTCGGCTATTAGGGCTCATTCCACCAGAGCTATGGCCTCCTCAGCGGCATTCCTTAAAGGTGTTCCCCTGGATGATATCTTCCAGGTGGCCACCTGGTCCAGGCCAGAGATCTTTGTGACCCACTACAGGGTGGATGCCCGCGTGAGGTCGGCCACGTCCTTCGGGAGGGCAGTGCTTTCCTTTGGGACGGCGTGACTACCCTCCTGCCAGTGAGCACTGCTTTCATTCACCCATCTGTGTGGCTTCACGAAGGCCACTGTAAAGGTGGTTCTTCGAGTGGACCTTTGTGAAGCCACACAGCACCCGCCCGCCTCCCCTCGGACCGTGACGCCCTGACTGGTACTTACCTGTCATCCTGGTGGTCAAGAGGAACTGAGATGTTTAGGCGGGAACACCCACGCACATGCGCAGGGTGCGGGGGCGGAGACTAACGAACTTTCCTACTGCTAGGGAAGTCCGACCTCTGGTGCAGGGGCGCCTGAGAAACCCATCTGTGTGGCTTCACGAAGGTCCACTCGAAGAACCACCTTTACAGGTAAGTAACTGGTACTTATAGTCACAGAGCAGAATAACTTTAAGTTCCCAAGCATCCACCCCTTTCCAATCACTTGGCACTTAAGGTCTCCATAAGTCACTCTGAAACATTTGTGGGAGAAAGAATAAAAAAGCAATTCTGTAGGATTTTCCTAGGGTGACGAATCCTAATGTTTCCACTAGAGAAACTTTCCAACACTTACCGCTTCTCCCGATTGCCCTTGGATGCTAGAAGAATGACGTGCTGCCACCCCCATGATCTCATTGTTGCTTGAAACAGGGATATTTTGTGGCTACAGAGGCTAGGATCTCCTGTGGCTCCCACGACCCGAAACAACAGTGCTGTTGTAAGAGCGCCCTCTTGATTTATCACAGGGGCTGGAGTTGTGTGCCAGCCCTGCATTTTTCAAGAGCGTACTAATAAATTTTAAGCACAACATAAAAGGAAGGAGGCGCCTTGCTGATAGATAGATTCTGGGCTTTAAAATATGGCGGGGCTGTATTGGGATGTTTAAATCACGGCACTCCGTAAATGTTGTATAGGAAGTGCATTGGGCTGGTTTGCTTTGATGAAAAATTCATTATTTGCCTCCGAAGAGGTAGGCCTCTTTATTTAATTCCCAGTGTCCATTATTTAAGGTGAGCTGCCGACCAGGTAGCAGCTTAGCACTTTAAAATGGCAGTGGTGTTTATGAAATCTATTAGTTAGATGATTAGGAGCAATAAATCTATTTCTTCCCCCACCCTCTTGTGAGGATCAGGGACAGGAAGCAACTCTCACCTAATTATCTGAGCATTGCTGTGAAGCTCTGGTCAGCCACTTGCTGTCCTCCAGAGGATGCTGGACATCATCTCCAATTAGTGCTTCCCATGGGGTGATGGAGTTCCAGTCCAGAGCATTTTGGGGGTGGGGGCACACAGTTCTTATCTCTGTTTGCTGGATATGCTCTTGGCAGAATCGACTGCACTCTTTCAATTCCTTTGCACAGAAAGTGGCCTCTCTGTCCATTTTCTCACCCGTGTCCCCTCGAGTCAGTTCTGACTTAAGGTGACTCTTTTCAGCGTTGTCAAGGTTGACCTTTCTCTATTTCTGGCCTGCTTTTATAAAGTGAGGGGTAGTGCAGGGATCAACTGCTTTATTGGGACATGTGTCTGATAGAATTTATTTATTTTATCTATTTATTTTATAGTATTTTACTCTGCCTTTCTCCTTGGAAAAGGACGAGCGACGTAGCAAGGTTTTAGGGAGCCTGGGGCCAAAGTTATTTTTCCACCCTTCCGGCCCTCCCTTGCAAATGTGGGGCAGGCGTGGGGCACGTGGACGCACAGGCATGTGGGTGCGCGTGTGCTTACCTCTCCCGCATGTCGCAACGAAGATTTGGAGGAGGAGGAGGCGGGCGACGCAGCCACCATGCATGCCAGCCTGCCTGCAGCTGGATTTGGAGATGGCGGGTGGGGCGGCGGGGGGCGGTAGGCAATTTGGCACCCCTAATTGCTGTGCCTGGGGCACCCCACCCCCCTTGTCCTCCCCATGCCACACCCCTGAAAAGGACCCAAGGCAGCTTACAGTAATGAAGGATAATATACAGTCCAGTGCAATTAAGACATGTTCAAGTATTTGAGAATTGGGATAACATCTGATATTTCTCTCTCTCTTTTTTGGTGCCAGCTAACATTGCTTCACAGCTCTGTGTCTCTTGTTGCTTTCAGTTGTAAGACTGTGCTAGAAATTGTAAAAATTAATCAAGGCGCGTCTCTCCCACCCTTCATCCTCCTCCTCCTCCTCCTCCTCCTCCTCCTCCTCCTCCTCCTCCTCCTCCTCTCTGCTCTTGGTAGCTATGTATGCTAATCAGACATCAGAACAGCTACATAAAATTTTATGCGGCAATCATGTACAGTGTTAAATTATCTTGGATGGCATCCATTAATTAAAGAAAAGTTCTACAAGGAATTGTTTCTTTTTCTATTTCTTTTTTAAAAAAATAGTGCTTTTCCATGATATCTCCCCCTGTGAATGGATGTTAAGTCAGGCCGAAGTCACTGAGTGTGCTATTTGGAGGTGATCTTTTTAAGGACCTTTAAAAAAAATCTTGTTATTTCTGCCTAATATGCTTGCAGAGACGCACACGGTTTCCTCTTCCAAAACTGCGACTAGTTTTAGAATGTGTTGAGACCACAACTCCCATCAGTCATCAGGCATGCTGAGTGGACTGTGCTGGCTCTGTGTATGATGGAACTTGTAGTCTGCCTGCTCGAGAAGGCATCAGAACTGGAGAAGGCTGCTGTCTATATCTGTGGGATCTCTTGGTTAGGAAGAAGATTCTACAAAAATCCTGAATCATGGGGGTTGCTCTGAGACCATTTTTATTGTAATAATAACACAGTTTAGTAGGATTTCAAAGCCTGCTCAGTTTTATTTCTCTTAAGATGGATTGTACCCTCAGCTGGTGGATACTGACCAATGATTTTTAAAAACCCATCAAATTGATTTAAACATTAAAGACTGGGTTTTTTTTTCAATTGAACCATCAAAAAATAGATTTCCAAAAAAAGAATTAAATGGTGTCTAACATCAATGTGGGCGTGGTGGCTCAGCGGACTAAGGCTTCCAAAAACTGTGGGCTGCAAATTTGGCAGCTCGGTGGTTCAAATCCCAGGTGTCACACAGCGGAGCAAGCTCCCGCTGATAATCCCATTTCCTGCCAACCTAGCAGTTTGAAAGCATGTAAATGCAAGTAGATAAATAGGTACTGCCATAAAAAGTGGGAAGGTAAACAGTGTTCCATGTGTAGAAATGCGTTCAGCCATGCTGGCGTGGCCACATGGCCACGGACTTACACAACACTGGCTCTTCGGCTTGGAAATGGAGATGAGCACCGCCCCTACAGTCAGACACAACTAACACGTATGTGCTGGGCAAACCTTTTTACCTTTACATTTTTCCCTTTTTCTAATTTAACCCAAACAACATGACTGTAAAGGAGTGGCTACCGTGAACGCCCACCGTGTCCTTCTGTTCTTCCTAAGTGACTCAATTTGCGCCTCTGTCGGCTACTGACGCTCCATCTCCATTTGGATCTAGCTGGAGCTAGGGTGGCAGGAATGAATCATCAAGGTTTTAAAGCGTTGACACAGAGACAGACATTAAATATTTCATGTGAATCATTTTCATGTGCTCTGCATGCGGTTCCCCTCCCTGGCGTTCCCAGGCCAGTGCAGTTGAAAGCTGTTCTGCCCGACAGGGTCACTGACCTGTGAACTGTGGTGCGGTGTGCGCCTCTTTCATCAGTTTATTAATGGTGCCCGAGAGGGATGGCCGCCCGACAGTGCTGGGGCTATTTAGCATTAAAAAGGATGTACCACCTGTCTGTCACAATGAGGTTC
This sequence comes from Phrynocephalus forsythii, assembly GCA_029282475.1. NCBI lineage: Eukaryota > Metazoa > Chordata > Lepidosauria > Squamata > Agamidae > Phrynocephalus > Phrynocephalus forsythii. The sequence continues at coordinate 11,559,914 of JAPFRF010000015.1, read as the reverse complement.
CCTTCGCTCTTCGGGTGTTCATTTCTGCGCTGGCGGAGAGGATCATTTTATCGCTTGGATGGGAAACCGTGCACGGCCCCGGTTGCAAGGCTGTGCAGCTACGGGACACCACTGGAGACAAGCAAGAGTGTCCGGGAAAGCAAGGCCTTCTAAAGGGCTCTTGAGACCCTCTCCCATTCCAGGTTAGCAACATCTGCAGGTCAAGAAATTAATGAGAATGACCTGTCCCTAAGCAGCAGTATGGAATTTAACATGTTTTATTTATATTGGTATCTCACTTAATTTACACACAATTATACAGTTTCGCAACATAACCACTGTCATAACTTATGAATATTTAGATATGAGAAAAAAGCAAAAAAACAAAAACAAAAAAGAAGACAAAAGAAAAAGAAAGAAAGAAACAATAATACACATGTAATCACATGCTTATGTACGCCATTGGAGGATTATTCCATCTGTACTTTGATCCTTGGTTATGTCTTTATCTTACGTTTGCAGTTCACCTCCTTTTTTGTATTTATGTTTTAACCAATCATAAAATAAATTCCAGATTTGTGCAAATTTACTTTCCTCTTTGTGTTTTAAAATCATAGTCAATTTATTCATTTCAGCACATTCTAATATTTTTGCGATTATCTCTCCATCAGTCGGTGTTGCTTTTACTTTCCATTTCTGCGCCCATATTAATCTGGCCGCAGTTAATATGTGGACCACTAAATAGTGTACTTCCTTTCCTAGGCTTTTAGAAGTCATACCTAACAGGTAGAATTCTGGTAGCTAATACATGATATAGTGATCAAATATTATGAGGAATTATATAAAGCACAAAAAATGACCCAACAAAAGTAGAACAATATCTAAATAGGGTGGAGTTACCTAAACTACCAGATGAAATAAAGATAGTAGTCTGGAATTTGAACAGCCCTGTGTGTTTTTGTGTGTGTGAACTAGCTAGATGTTTACCCTGCCCCGTCTCATAGACTGGGGTTAAATCGCCTTTGTCCTGCCACTTGACTGTTTAGCTGACGGTCTTTTAAAATAACTCTTCAGAACAAACCTGTTTTGATGAATTGTCTTCACTTCTTCCTCATCTTCCTTTTGTGCCGCTACACACCTTGAGCTACTGTTGTTTTTGCTTGTGTGTGTGTGTGTGTGTGTGTGTGTGTGTGTGTGTGTGTGTGTGTGTGTGTGTGTGTGTGTGTGTGTGTGTGTGTGTGTGTTTGCCCATTCACTCAGGGTCTTATCACACCCTCCAGATAGCCATCCCTCAGGTGCTGAGTGCCACATCTCTTGGTGGGAATTAATTTAACAAGATTTGATTAAAGCAACCGTGTTCAAAGCATGCTGTATATTCCTAGGCTCTAAATTCATTCAGAACAATTCTTGACTCTTGTGATCACCCTGAGATGCATGGCTCGTGTTTTAAAAAGGACCCTCTCCCCGATCAGGATGAAAGAATTTTGATGTAGGTAACAAATTTTGACATAGCCAACGAATTCTGACACGGTCAACAAATGATAGAGGATTTTTCAGGTAGGCAAAGGGGGCACCTTTGGAATGCAAAATGCAAGGTTTTGGCACAGTAAGAACTTTCTGACATGTAGTTCATAGTGTGTGTGTTTGTGTTTGTGTGTAGTTGGGGATGCATAGGGCAGATTTTCAGAAACGTAAACCCCTTGCGTTCTCTCTCAAAAACAACCCAAGGCATCTAAGAGCGTTGCAATCAAATTTCGAGATGGAAAATGTGGCACGAGAGAAAATCCAGCGTGTCAAGTGGAAGAGGTTTTTAAAAATTAAAAAAACAACTTAGCAGCAATTGGGCAGAAAAAAGGGGGGAAATATGCTCTGGGTCCTTTTTTCTCCCAAGGAGGGAAGCCATTGGTCACCATTCTGGCTCCCTATTGCCTTTTTTTAATTTGGGAATCATTCCGTGTTTGTCAGGGCTGTGTCCAGGTTGCTGTAATTGTGGCTTCCCTAAAAGAACAGGTTGCTGCATTGAGCTGAGTGGATGAAGTTGGGGGGTTCGATTCCCCACTGGGGCCGTTTGACAAAATGGTGGACTCATTGGCCCACAAGGTCCCTTCCAGCACTGAAGTTCTAAGATTCTTGTTATGAACTGCCAGATAGCTCAGCCGTTGAGGTCTCTGGCTCGGGAGCCACAGAGGTTGCGAGTTCGATCCCCCTCGGGGCCTCCTTGAGAGGGCCGGGACCCGATGATCCATGGGGGTTTCCCTTCAGCTCTGCAGTCCTAAAATGATTATTCTAGGTGTAGTGACAAGGACCTGGGTTCAAATTGGTGCTTGCCTATGGGACGCTCACGGGGAGGGGGACAATCGTTCCTTGAAATCTCACCACCCTGGGAAGACCTGTTCAGGTTGATGTAAGTTGGAAGCAAGTTGACAACACATAACGAAAACAACGGGCATCCAAAGATTTCCAATGTCCCACCTGTTCATTGTCCTTTTCTCTCTTTTTCCGCATTCTTGTTTTCTAAAATCAGAGTCCTGTTGTTGCGGTGATGTGCAGTCAAATCACTTCTGACTTATTGGGAGCCTATGGGCAAACAACTCCCCAGCATGTCCTGTCCTCAACAGCTCCACCCCACCCTTATAAGACTGAAACCTGTGGCTTCCTTTATGAAGTCAGTCCCTCTTGTGTTGGTTCTTCCTCCTTTCCTACAGCCTTATACTTCTCTTGACATTGTTGCCTTTTTTCAGGGACTCTTGGCTTCTCATGATGTGCCCAAAGTAAGACAGCCTCAGTCCTTTCTGCTGCCTTCCATGTTTCACAGCATCCTTGTCTTTTCCAAAGAGGCCTACCTTCTGGTAAGGGACACGATTTCACTTTCAACCTTTTCTGTCCCTGCAGAAAGTCTCAGTCTTGTTTTGTTTCTAGGACCAAACTGGTTTGTCTTCTTGCCAGTCCAAGGGATCCACAAAGTGCCCCTTCGGCACCGTATTTTAAAGGAATCATGTTTTCCCTGTTGAGCTTCCACACCTGTGCATCATGTTCCTGTTCTACATTTTTTTGTCTTTCAGAAGCCTTTGAGATTGTGGTGCGTCATGCAAGAAACTACACCACCTCCATCTTCAGGAACCACTACCGGAACATTGCCACCAGAGCACTGGCCTTTGTGGGGGATTTTTTTACTGACATCTCATTGTACATCTTGGGCTCAGACCTCAACGTCAACGACATGGTCAATGAATTTTTTGACAGCTTGTTCCTGTTGGTCTACCCACACTTGGCGAACTCGGTCGGCCCCAGACCTTCGGCGGAAATGACTGAGTGCCTGCGGCTTGCCAGGTGGGACCTGAAGGTCTTTGGGAACTTCCCCAAGGTCATGATGACCCAGGTTTCTAAGTCTCTGCAGGTGACGCGGGTCTTCCTCCAAGCCCTCAACCTTGGCATTGAGGTGGTCAACACCACTGACCACTTGAAGTTCAGCAAGGACTGCGGGCGGGCACTCTTGAGGATGTGGTACTGCTCCCACTGCCAAGACCTCCTGATGGCCAAGCCGTGTGCGGGATTCTGCAGCGTTGTCCTGCAGGGGTGTTTGGCCGGTGTGGTTGAGATCGACAGCTACTGGCGCGAATACCTCCGTTCTTTGGAAGGGTTGACGAAAGGCATGCGGGGGATCTACGACATGGAGTATGTCCTTCTCAGCCTCTTCTCCTCCATCCGAGATGCAATCTCTTACATGCAGAAGAATGTGGGGAAACTGGAGCCAGTGGTAGGTTCCCCTTCTCTTTCTTTCATGCTGTTTGCTAGATAATTCATTCATTCATTCATTCATTTACTCAATTCAATCAATCAATCAATCAATTCATTCATTCATTCATTCAATCAATCAATCAATCAATCAATTCATTCATTCAATCAATCAGTCCATTCATTCATTCAATTCATTCATTCATTCAATCAATCCATTCATTCCTTCAGTCAATCAATCAATTCATTCATTCATTCATTCATTCTTTCTTTCATTCAATCAATCAATCAATCAATCAATCAATCAATCAATTGATTCATTCATTTATTCATTCGTTCAATTTATTTATTTATTTATTTATTTATTTATTTATTCATTCATTCATTCATTCATTCATGCTCCGCCTTTCTCCCTGAAAAGGACCCAAGGTGGTTTATGTCATTCAAAGAAAACATTTATAAAAGATTGACCACCTATTGGAGTGCGAAACTCTTGTCCACAGTAAACTTTATCTTGGGAGGGGCCATATCCAGTCAAAAGTGGGTGGTCCTGAGTCGAGGGACTGAAGGCCTGACTGTGTAGCGCAGAGCTCAGGAGTCTGAGACTCTCTGGCCCAAACGAGCCTTCTGAATTCCCCTCAGACATTCCCCCTCTCCCCTTTTGAGAGATCAAAATGCAACAGCTTCTGTATCCCTGCTGAAAGGATGAAATTAAAAATGCAGAGTTACATTTTGTAGCCACAGCCCCAGAATTAGCAGAAACTGTCGTCTTAAACTAACCCCTCCAAAATCTTCCCTCTTCTGATCAAAGCTCTTCTGCTAAGGCTTAATGGAGTTGGGCTGAGAGCTGTACCCTGAAATGCTCTCACCAAAGTTGCCAGAGGTTCCATCCACCCCTGGAATTCAACTCCTCCCCCCCAAAAAAAAACGTTGAAGAAGAATTTCCCTTCCACCCTGAAAGAGGTCAAACCTCCCCCCCCCCGTGGAGGATAAGGAAGCTCTGGGGGAGGATGGTTTGAAGATGCTGGAAGCCATGAGTTGTTGGTGGAGAAGAGGATGTTTCTGGCACGGAAGGCGTGGGAAGGGGCAAAAGATTTCTGCCTTACAGCTGCTCTCTGATTGCAAGGTCTGAGCTGGCAAAGGCGGGGGGGGGGAGGAGAGGAGGTGGGAAGGGCCAGTGGCTTTAAGCAAATGACTTTTCTGTTCTGGGATTAATAACTCGTGAACAATTTCCTGGTACATTAGAGGTAAACAAAAAAGATTCCGGTGGATAACCAGAGGAGACTCTTGATTAAGACATTGAATGGAGAAAAGAGGTGTGCAGTGTTTTAACTGCTTTCCTGCCATACAAGCGCTCCCCCCCAAAAAAAAAAGCCCAAAAGGAGGGGAAGGTTCCAGGGATGACAGCAAGGGAGTGGAAGATAAGGGGACATTTTAGCACACCAGAGAGAAGGGCTTGGATTGATTTCCTGCAGTGGAAGACATCTTTATCTTTAACTCTGGGGAGTTTAATTCACTGCATTTGCTTATAATATGGCAGTGTAGCTGGCAATGTGGCTAGTGTGAGAATTGAGGGGTTGTCCACTTAGGTCTGTGACAGCAAATGCCAGCATGCATAATCTGCTGCAGGGTTTTGCATTTCTGGTTACATGGCTCAAGCTGTGCCACAAAAATGTGGGGATTCACAGAGTAGAATAGCTTTAAGTTCCCCCACAGTAGAACACTCGTTTCCCCTCTCCTCACTAACTGGCACTTACAGTCTCTGTGACTCACTCTGAGACATGATTAGGAAGAAGACTAAAAAAACCTTTTCTTGACTTAGAGTTGAACAAATCAAACAGTAAATTGACCAACTCAACTGCCTTCGACAACAGACTTCAACAGCTTCTGTGCTTCCAACAGACTAAGGAGAGGGGAAAAACAATGAGTTGAGAGGCAGGGCTCTCTTTGGATTCAGAGGCAGGAGAGAATGATCAGCTAGTGCTGGATAGTTTGACAGTCACCCCAGCCTAGAAAGACCCCTTCCAGCCAAACCCACTAAAGGCTGCATGCGAGATTGCAAAAACTCCAGTGCAATCTTATGTGGGGACTTCCATGGGAAAGAGAAAGTGGAATGCCTTTTAAAAAGGTGACACTTACTAGATATGCATCTCACACAGAAGTTGAAATGCCTCTTCTTTACGTGTGCAAAGCTGGCATCATCATTTCCCAAAATATTGAATTGTGCTCATTAGTTGCCCTGAATGGTGCTCAGCCGTCTAGTATGGTAAAGGATCAAAACCTGAAACCTGGAATAATTAGCTTTCTAGACTACAGCCCCCAGAATCCCCATCCTTCTGGCTCGGTAATTCTATATGTTGTAGTCCTGAAAAGGAATTCTGTTCCCTTCTGTAACAAGTTAGGGAAAGGAAATATGTCCTTTTACCTTGCTTTTCATGTTACCTTTAACAAGCCTGCGCTGTCAGCTCTTGTTAGGTGTTCTATCGCTAATCTGTCCAGTCAATTTTGAAATTGTCGTTCACAGAGATTGGGAAGACTAACTAACTTTTATGCCTGGCTACACTTCTGTTTGAATTATTTCACACCAGGAGGGGAGGGCTGGAGATTGGAGAGGCTACTTACCTTATTGTAGATGTTTTAAGGTGACCACCCTTCCACTCCCCACAAATGATTTAGACAAGACACCCAGTTACAAAAAATAGCCAACACGGGTACAAATGATCAGAGCTTTTTTTTTGTCATTAGCATCATCATCAAAATAAATTTTGTTGGCATGCAAAGCCTTTCCATTTTGCATGAATAGCTGGTTTCCTTTGGCTTGAAAATTTTGTTTTTTGCATATACTGTAAGACCTCTGTGCAACATTCATGGCTTTGTGCGAAACACAGTTTTTGACCAAACAGCATCATGGCAAAATTTTCACATGGAACTTGTGAGTGCAAAATGCTTGCAAGGTTTTTCATAACCTTGGCTAGCAAGCAGGGAAACTGCATTGCCGTTTGCCATTTTCACAAAGTACTTTGCAAAATATAATCAATTCACATTTTTCTTGTTACAAATCTTAATCCCGTTCTTCTGTACACAGAACAAATTGTGTCTTCACAATATTTATTCAGTTTTATACATCTGTGGGCGTTTATACACGACCCCTAAACTCCGGGGCAAATGGCTCCCAGCTCCGGAGATTAAAAATGTTTACCCACCAGCTCCGGAGTTAACAGAAAATTAAGTGCGACCCCGCCCACTTTAGCACGTCCCAGCGCAGCTTTCAGGTACCTGCTTTTTGGAGGTGAAAAATATTTGATCTGGTGTAAGAATAGTGAGTGTGGGGCTCTCCTGGCTTCTGTTTGTTGTTTTTCTGCCCCCCACCCCTTTAAGAGATCTGAATGCTGCCGGGAACAGAACGGAGGTAAGCTGGCATTCTTTTCTTTCTTTTTTCTCCCTCCCTCATGCAGCCAGCAACCAGGAAGTGTGGAGGGGGGTGGGGACAGAGGAAGAGCAACGAACCCCTAAGATCTCTGGTGCGAATTTAAGTGGCCAGTGGATCTTAGGGGTCGTGTAAAAAGGCCCAAAGTAGTTGCTGCTCAGTTTTACGGATGTTAAAAAAAGTTTGATCATCCAAATGTGCAGACAGAAGTTTATGGAATCTAGAAAATGGATATATCTAGGGATGGGTTAGGGTTAGGCTTTCCAGCTCTCCAGCTTTCTCCCTGGCATGGGCAGGGAGTGATTTGAAAGCACCCTCCGTTGTGTTGTGTGCCTGAAGCATTTAGTGCAGAAGTTAGGTTTGCTTTGTTGTTGTTCAGTCGTTCAGTCGTGTCTGACTCTTCGTGACCCCATGGACCAGAGCTTGCCAGGCCTTCCTATCCTCCACTGCCTCCCGGAGTTTGGTCAAATCCATATTGGTTGCATTGATGACACCGTCCAACCATCTCATTCTCTGCTGTCCCCTTTTCCTTTTGCCTTCCATCTTTCCCAACATCAGGGACTTTTCCAAGGACTCCTCTCTCCTCATGAGGTGGCCAAAGTAGTGGAGCCTCAGCTTCAAAATCTGTCCTTCCAGTGAACATTCGGGGTTGATTTCTTTCAGGATGGATAGGTTTGATCTCCTTGCAGTCCAGGGGACTCTCAAGAGTCTCCTCCAGCACCACAGGTCGAAAGCATCGATTCTGCGGCGATCAGCCTTCTTTATAGTCCAGCTCTCACTTCCATACATCACTACTGGAAAAACCATAGCTTTAACCATCCTGACCTTAGTTGGCAAAGTGATGTCTCTGCTCTTTAGGATGCTATCTAGGTTTGCCATTGCTTTCCTCCCAAGAAGCAGGTGTCTTTTCAGGTTCAAAATGGAATTAATTGTTGACCATCTTCTGATGCTTCCTCTTGAGAAAGGCTACAGTTTCTAACCATCATAACTTCTGGTGGTTAAAACAAACAAACAAGCAGATTAAATAAAACACTCACCAACCATGATCTGTGTACTTTGATATCTCTATTTTGAAGCCATGTATAAAAGTTTGCCATGTTAAATCTCCTTCTGTTATCTCTGATCATGAGAAAGTATCAGATACTGAATTCAGATGGTTATGACCGACGTTCACAACACAGGAGCCTGATAAAATGTTGGCATCCTCCGCAGGTCTCTGTCTGCCAATGGGATTGTGGAAAACACCTTCGCTTTGAAGGGGCAGGGATATTCATTGAGTACCCTTCGTGTTGGGGGCTGTTGCCTTTAGTACTAAAAATGCTTCGCTTGTCAAAAGAACGAGCTTCTTAAAACAAGGATTGCTCTGCTAACAGCCCTGCAGAGAATGGAATGGATAAGGCCGAAGCCAGGACAAAATCACTACAGAAAGAAAGGGATGCCTTGACCATGGAGAATGTGTTTGCATGTATATATCTTTCTACCCACAGGATGATTGAAGCGGCACACTGTCCCTTTCGTAATTACCTTTTGTATAAAAGATTTGCAAGGATGGGTGGCCCTTGATTCTGTCTTTTTTTCTTCTAACATATCCCAGCATCAAATAGCGCCTCATCTCCCCACAAATAAATGGAGAAGGAATGGGTGAAGGGGCAGCCATTAAAAGCTGCTTTTACAATAGCCGACAGATGGAAGGTCTCATGTGGGCTGCGGGCTGGATTTCCGAATGACCTCTATCGATTGGGATTAAATGAACCGATTCTGCTCCCTAGGCCCGGCTTGCCACGGCATCATTTTTCATCCGCTTAATTTCCATCCCACCCATGAATTAACTCTTTGGATCCTCGTCTCCTCTGGCAAGGATACGTCTTTCAGGAAGGTTAGTGGCCCCCCGTGGCAATCCGCTCGGAACTGGCTTAACATACGTTGGCTTTCTAAAAAGTCTAAGATCTGTGGCAAGGCAAAGTCTGTGGAGTATATGGTCAAGATGATCAGAGAGGGAAAACAGTTTGGATTACAGTTCCCAAATCTGGGGTCCATATCAAAGCTCGGAAAAGTCACTGGTAAAAATTGCAGGTCCTTGAATTCCATAGGTTAGCTAGCTGTGGGATTCTGTGTACAATGTGAGCGTCTGAGAGATGCCTTCTTTCCGCTAGGCCAGTAGACTTGGAAAGGGCCATGTGTGTTTGTTTACGTGTGTATTGTTTAGATGCACACCCTCCCAGAATTCGCACTCAATGCACACACACAGTTTTGCTCCTTGGCTCTGCACTGCTCTTCTTGTTGTGTCCATGTATCCCTTCCCAACTAATCTTCTTTGTGCTTGAGTGGTTAAGGAGATGGTGCTGAAGTGACAACTCCTGCTATCTGTTCTTTCACCTGTAGCATCTTCAAAGAAATGGAGCCAGCGCCAATTATAAGGAGAAAGAAAAGCCCTCCTTCACTTTTCAGTCCCTTCCAGACAATCAGTTTAGAGGAAGGGCAATGCAGCAGGGGATTTGCTGTCCTCACTCTGAACTGGCTCTGTTTGCCTTCCCTCTGAATTGGCTGCTTTAGCTTCCAGTGCTGTTCTCTGCAGCTCAGCAGGCCACAAACAGATGTCTGTGTTACTGTATTCCATTCACAATGCCTTCCATGTTCTCCTATGACTACAAAGCAAACAAAGAGAGAACACAGAAAGAAAAGTGTGCTAAAGTGATAGAGCAGAGTCAAAATAATGGACACGAAGAGGCATGTGCTAACCTTTCCAGGTTCTGACGTGGACCGTGGAAGCTGAGGTCTGTGTTTATTTTCCACCTGCCTATTGGATTCTTGTCCAAAATCCGCAACCAAAGATCTATAAAGGAAGTACAGTGGTACCTTGTATAAAAGAATTAATTCGTTCCAAATGAAATTATGTTAAGCAAATTTTCCTTTATACAAATTCCCAAAGAAATGCATTGAAAATGGAGTAATCCCATTTTATGTTGTACGGATTTTCCCCATAGGTGATTCTGTTAAGCAAATTTCCCCTATCTCTGGAATTTTTTTGTGTTGTACAGATTTTATGTTATACAAGCTGTTTGTTATACAAGGGTCCACTGTCTCTCACAGGGTCAGAGGGTGCCTGGGTATTGTGCTCCTGATGGCTGGGAACTGCAGGAATTCATCCTGAATGTTTTCCTTCATCAAACTGAACTCTAAATCTAAACATGTTGCAAGCCCTATATAGTTGCATCAACTGATGAATTCCAAAATTGTCATTGCCTGCTAGTGGCTGATCATTAAAGCGCCAGCTTTCATTGGTAAGCTGGCTCTGTGATGTATAAATATGTACACTTGCCATTAAGTTGCTAATAGAGAGGAAGGGAAGGTGGTGGAGGGGAGAGAGGTCTAATTAAGAAGATAGCGTATCATCAGTAGCTTCCTCCCCCTTTTTCGCTCTGGTTTTATGAGCAGTAATTTGAACAGTGCCTTATTAAAGTCATCGGTGGACAAGTTAATGCTCCATTTCCTAGAAGATGGCTCTTCTCCCAGAAGATGAGAGTCAATCATAAGGAAGGCCACCGTTGCTAATTGCAGAAAGCCACATTAAAACAAAGTTTCCGCCTTGAAGATTTGATTGGGCTGCTTGCATGCGTCCTTCCTTCGGTAAACTTTCTCTAGCTGCAGATGAGAGCCTCTGAGCATCATCCCATGCTGAGGAGCATGAGAAGCAGCTGTCTATTGGATGGTTCCCTTGACCCACCGAGACCAGTATTTTCTACTTTGAGAAGAATTTGGGGTCGGTGGATGGGCACATTGTTTCATAACCCTGCCTTGACAGCTCTTTTCTACTCTGCCTTGCTCTGGCCAGACCCCACCTGGAGTCCTGTGTCCAGTTCTGCACACCTCAATTTAAAAAGGATGTTGACAACCTTGAACGGGTCCAGAGGAGGGTGACCAGGATGGTTGAAGGTCTGGATGCAATGTCTTATGAGGAGCGGCTTAGGGAGCTGAGAATGTTTAGTCTTACAAGAAGGTTGAGAAGGGATATGATAGCCATCTAGACGTCGAGTCATGGCCACTGGACCTCTTCTCTTGAGAGATTGAAACACTTCGCTGCTCATCCAACCAGCTTCATTAGTCTGACAAAGCTGTTTGGATGAACAGCGAAATGTTTCACTGTCTCAAGAAAAGAAGCCCAGTTGCCATGACTCAACTTCCAACTAAATTCACCTGGATGACTGAGAATCTTCACAGACATATGATAGCCATGTTTAAATATTTGAAAGTATGTCATATTGAAGAGGGGACTGGTTTGTTTTCCATGGCTTCAGAGACTAGGACAATGGTTTCGAACAACAGGAAAAGAAATGCCATTTGAACATTAGGAAGAACTTCATGACAGTTAGAGCTGTCTGGAAGTGGAATATGCTGCCGTGGAGGGTGGTGGAGTCTCCTTCTTTGGAGGTTTTTAAGCAGAGGCTGGATGGCCATCTGTCGGAAATATTGTGATAGGGGTTCCTGCATGGCAGGGGGTTGGATTGGATGGCCCTTGAGGTCTCTTCCAACTCTATGATTCTATGGTGTCTCCTGGGCCTCTCACATCTGGTGACTCCCTGGGATGGATCCTACCAGGCTTCCAGAACCAGACATGGTTTGTATGCAAAACCAGGAGCTGTTCTGTCTGCCTGCCACCCCCCACCCCCATCTAGAGAAACTCCAAGAAGGAGAAGGAGAGGGAATAACATTGCAGTGTCTGTCTTTGGAAACACCCCCAAATACTTGCATCCATTGGGACTTGCGTTCCATTGGGCTCAAACCAGATTTCTTAGCTGAGCCCGGCTCCTGTAGCTCTGTTCCGCATGTGTCATTTCCTACCATGACATTGGCTTCCTCTCCCTTCCACCCCCCTCCCCATCCTGCTGCCGTCTCCCTGTGCCTCTTGCATTGCTGAACTTGCTTCTTTAAGATGAGCTCCTAATGGGTTGTGCCTGCCTTGCACTTAACCTTTCAAATCTTCTGCCGCCTCTGGTTGGCCTCTCTGTCACGGGAAGTCTTATCGCCTGCTAATGAACAAGAGATGAGGCGATTTGTGTTGGGGGGGCAGTCAGAGTGCAGCTTGCCCCCCCCCTTCAAACCTGGGCTGGCACCTGTGTGAAGCCTTGCTAATTAGCTGCCAAAAATGTGAATTGTGTACACGTGATGGCAAATGCTTTAGCAGTGCAAAGCAATATATATATATATATATATATATATATATATATATATATGCATGTTAGGGTGGATTCGGGTTTCTTCCCGTGTAGAAATCTGGTTGTTTTGGCGATTCTATGAGGTCTCACTCGTCATCTTCAGGCTGGTGTTCTGGCTTCTTTCTTCTTGAAGCAAAGTGTGGTCTCAGTTGAAGTCCTTCTATAAATACTGCTGGGGGGTGTGTGGTTTGCTTGCTCTGTTGCTGATTGTAGGTTCCTTTGTTCCTTTGTTCTTTTGTGATCTGCTGTGTGGCTGAGGCGATCGTTAAGGGATTAACTGCTGATGGCTGTTTAGATGGCTGTTTACATGCTGGTGGGTTAGATGGCTGGTAGGTTCTGGCAGTATCCTGGGCTTTGGTGGAGTGGGGTCCTGTGTCTTGTGAATTCATTTTGGTCTGGCTACGTGTCTGTGGTCTCCCAATGTTTTTGGGGTGTGTGAGTGTGCTCCATGTGGTGACTGGAGTGGGGTGCCGCAGTAGATGGTGCAGTCGTGGTTTTGTTATTGGATGGTGGTTTCGTTTCATCTGTGGGAAGGGTCTGGGTTTGTGTTTGGTGTGGATGGAAGGTGGTGGCATCTTGTGTCCTTTGGACCTGGTGTCAGTCTTTGTGACAGAGGCTCGTCTGTTGACCAGGGCTAGTTTCAGATGTCAGGCAAGCGGGAGGTGTCATCACGTTTATTCATGTTGTTTGGGTGTTTCTCTATTTCAATGGCTTCCATGATTATTCGACTGTTGAAGTGTTCAGTTTTGGAGATGAGTTTGGTTCTTTCAAAGTCAATTTCATGACCTGTTGTTTTTATGTGCTGGAAGAGAGAGGAAGATTTTTCTTCTTTTTTGACTGCGTTCTTGTGTTCTGCGATGCGTGCGCTTATTCTCCTGTTTGTTTGTCCGATGTATGTGGCTGGACAGACTTTGCATGGTATTTCCAGACTCCTTGGTTTTCTAGCTCAATCTTGTCTTTGGGGTTTCTTAAGATGTTGGCTATTTTTTGGTCGGTGCAAAAGGCTGTCTTGATATTGTGTTTGTGGAGAATTTTGCTGATTTTGTCTGTGGTGCCTTTGATGTAAGGGAGGAGGGCGGTGCCGTTGTTCTCTTCTGTTTCTTGGTTCTTGGGGGTGTTTCCTTTTGGATTAGTTTGGTGATGGTGTTTTTTGGAATCCGTTCCATTCGAGAGAGTGTGTAATTCAGTTTTTAGGTGGTCTTTGTCAGCGGGCGTTTGGTTCTGGAGATGAGGGTTTTTGCTACGGAGTTGATCTGTGCAGGGTGGTGGTGTGATTGTGCATTTAAGTAGCGGTTTGGATGTGTTTTTTTCTGGTAGATGGTATGTCCTAAGGAGCCGTCGGGTTTTTTGTAGATTAGGACGTCCAGGAAGGGAAGTTGGTTGTTGGCTTCTATTTCCATAGTGAATTGTATTTTGGGGTGTAGGCTGTTGAGATGTGTGAGGAAGTTGTTCAGTTTATCTTTCCCGTGTGGCCAGATAACAAAGGTGTCGTCAACATATCTGAGCCAGAGTTTGGGTTTATGTTCGGACTTCTGGTTGGTTTCAAAGTGTTCCATATATAGGTTTGCGATGACCGGTGAGAGGGTGATCCCATGGGTGCTCCTTCTATCTGTTTGTATCTTTGTCCATTGTGGATGAAGTATGTGTTGGTTAGGCAGTGGTTGGTCAGATCTAGGATGTGTTTGGGGGGGTTGTATTTGTTGTGGATAGCTGTCAAGGCTTCTTGAATGGGCACTTGTGTGAAGAGCGAAACAACATCTACATCTACAAAAAACCCGACGGCTCCTTAGGACATACCATCTACCAGAAAAACACATACAAACCGCTACTTAAATGCACAATCACACCACCACCCTGCACAGATCAACTCCGTAGCAAAAACCCTCATCTCCAGAACCAAACGCCTCGCTGACAAAGACCACCTAAAAACTGAATTACACACTCTCTCGAATGTTTTAATTGCGAACGGATTCCAAAAACACCATCACCAAACTAATCCAAAAGGAAACACCCCCAAGAACCAAGAAACAGAAGAGAACAACGGCACCGCCCTCCTCCCTTACATCAAAGGCACCACAGACAAAATCAGCAAAATTCTCCACAAACACAATATCAAGACAGCCTTTTGCACCGACCAAAAAATAGCCAACATCTTAAGAAACCCCAAAGACAAGATTGAGCTAGAAAACCAAGGAGTCTACGAAATACCATGCAAAGTCTGTCCAGCCACATACATCGGACAAACAAACAGGAGAATAAGCGCACGCATCGCAGAACACAAGAACGCAGTCAAAAAAGAAGAAAAATCTTCCTCTCTCTTCCAGCACATAAAACAACAGGTCATGAAATTGACTTTGAAAGAACCAAACTCATCTCCAAAACTGAACACTTCAACAGTCGAATAATCATGGAAGCCATTGAAATAGAGAAACACCCAAACAACATGAATAAACGTGATGACACCTCCCGCTTGCCTGAATCTGGAAACTAGCCCTGGTCAACAGACGAGCCTCTGTCACAAAGACTGACACCAGGTCCAAAAGGACACAAGATGCCACCACCTTCCATCCACACCAAACACAAACCCAGACCCTTCCCACAGATGAAACGAAACCACCATCCAATAACAAAACCACGTGCACCATCTACTGCGGCACCCCACTCCAGTCACCACATGGAGCACACTCACACACCCCAAAAAAACATTGGGAGACCACAGACACGTAGGACCAAAATGAATTCACAAGACACAGGACCCCACTCCACCAAAGCCCAGGATACTGCCAGAACCTACCAGCCATCTAACCCACCAGCATGTAAACAGCCATCTAAACAGCCATCAGCAGTGTAATCCCTTAACGATCGCCTCAGCCACACAGCAGATCACAAAAGAACAAAGGAACAAAGGAACCTACAATCAGCAACAGAGCAAGCAAACCACACCCCCAGCAGTATTTATAGAAGGACTTCAACTGAGACCACACTTTGCTTCAAGAAGAAAGAAGCCAGAACACCAGCCTGAAGATGACGAGTGAGACCTCGTCGAAACGTCAACCAGATTTCTACACGGAAGAAACCCGAATCCACCTAACATGCATATATATATATATATATATATATATATATATATATATATATATATATATATATATATATATATATATAAATTCTTCCTCTAAGGCAGGCATGTCCAAACTTCGGCCCTCCAGATGTTTTGGACTACATCTCCCACAGTCCTTTGCCATTGGAAATGCAGGCTTGGAATTCTGGGAGTTGTGGTCCAAAACATCAGGAGGGCCGAAGTTTGGACATGTCTGCTCTAAAGAATTCAGTGGACTGTATGGCAGAGGAGTGTTTGTGTGTCTTTGGATAGTGCATGTTCACAATTCAGTGTGGGGGGGGTAGGAGGTGCTCATAGGAAACTGCATGTATGTCAGTGTCAAAGGCCTAGTAAAGTTCCTTTTTGCTATGAAAAAAGAGATCCAGAGGTGGGGAATAGCTGCAAGTTCCCCAGAGAGTCCACCCCTTTCTCAGGCAGAAGGGGCAGCCATTGGCAAATACACCAGGGCTGACCATCGATTAAAGTTTTGACCATGGGATGAAATGGGTTAAATCGGTCCTAAAGGTGTCACACACGTCTACGCTGCTTTGCTGTCATAGGCTATGAGTATATCTGCCCTAAACAGTGAGAACAATTGGGTAGCATTTTAGTGGCGACGGGCCTTCTATAAAATCCTGAGATTTGTAGTTTAGGAAGTTGCTTGGAATTCTGCACTCTGGTGGGCTTTCCTGAATAACTGAGCAGAATCCTGTCTCTAACCCAATTCGGAATCCCAGGATGGAGTCATGGTAGCTAAAGTGGCATCCAACTGCTATAACCACATACAGTCTCAAGGGGTGCTCTCCCAAGCCTTCTCCTGAATCACGTCTCTCCGACATTATACTGTGCTTTCCACCATAATCCTGAGTCTATCTTTAGCCTCTGCTCCCATCGTCTTCCTCCATCCCTTTGCCTAGGCCATGATTGATGAGGTCTGGGGAAGACCTGCAGACCTGCCACTATGCCGTTTGGGGATTCTGGGAGTTGTTGTCCAAAAGAGCTGATGTTTCCAAGCTCTGGTAGAAATGGATGTTACAGAGAGACCCTCATTTGATCCCTAAGCACATCCATCTGAGAGAGAGGTGTCTGAGGCCATCCTTCTGGTTTGAGAAATCAGACTTGAGTGGAGTTCCCCGCTCAGGGCCTGCAGATTAATATTCTTAACTCTGAAAGATGAGGGACAGTCCTATTGTGGCATTCAGACAAGGATGTTTGGATATTGTCTCCTTCAAGTCATGGATATTTTGTGTCTGCCTTTTTTTTTTGAACCAGAATTGGGACACCAATTCCAGTATTGTTCCATTTAGGCATGCCACCATGGACCTCCATCCTTCTTTGCTAGACTTTAAGATGCATCAGTTCCCTTTAAAATTTTTTAATCCATTTAATTAAACACTAACAAGGCTACCTGTGTGTCACTGGGGACAGTTTTGTGCAGTGTTAAAAGGAGGGGACAGTTTTTCCTTTCGAAAAGTGTGGAAGAAAGAGGGAGGGAAGGACGGAGGGAGGGCGTCTGTGCCTACCTAGGCGTCTCATCCTGTGTCACTGTTGCTCCGCTTAACTTGCCTTGACATCTGTAATGGCTTGTGGCTTTTCCATCTTGTGTATCTTCATGGCATGTTTCCGGGGGGAAGAGTGTGAACCGGGTGCGACAGAAGTGGTGTTATTCTAAGCATTTGTGTTTTGGGGGCTTTACACAGTTTGGCTATGAATTATTGAAGGCCCTTGCATTATTGAACTCACCTCTGGGTGTGAAGAAGTGCCTCTCCTTTTTCTTGCAATTCTCACCAGGTCGTGTCAGAAGCATTTAGACGGAAAGTGGCATTTTTCTTCTTCTTCGATGTAACTTTGTTCTGGCAGCTGCACCACACACACACACACACACACACACACACACACACACACACACACACACACACAGAGGTGAAAGCATGGCTGGCTTGCGATCAACGGGGGTTATATTCCAGGACAGATGGAGACGGCTATCATATGTAGTTATCTTAACTTTACAGGGATGTACCCATGATAATCATGTTATGTGCATGTGTGGATTTGATTTTTAATCAAATTGATGTTAGGTAAAGGTAAAGGTCTTCCCCGCACATGCGTGCTAGTTGTGTCCAACTCTAGGGGCAGTGCTCATCTCCGTATTCAAGACAAAGAGCCAGTGTTGTGCAAGTCCATGGCCACGTGGTCGGCATGGCTGCAAGAAAACACTGTTTTAACTTTCCGCTTTTTATAGCAGTACCTATTTATCTGCTTGCATTGACATGCTTCTGAACTGCTAGGTTGGCAGGAGCTGGGGTGATCGGTGGGAGCTCGCTCTGCTGGGTGGCACCCGGGATTCGAACTGCCGAGCAGATGACTTTGCAGGAGACAATTTTCGGAAGCCTTAGTCCACTGAGCCATCATGCCCACATTGATGTTAGAAACCATTTAATTTTTTTTTTTTTTGGAAATTATTTTTTGATGGTTCAATTGAAAATAAAACCCAGTCTTTGACATTTAAATCAATTTGATGGGTTTTTAAAAATCATTGGTCAGTATCCAACCTCTGTGTGTGTGTGTGTGTGTGTGTGTGTGTGTGTGTGTGTGTGTGTGTGTGTGTGTGTGTGTGTTGTGTGTTTGTGTTTGTGTTTGTTTGTTTGTTTGTGTGTGTGTGTGTGTGTGTGTGCGTGCGTGCGTGCGTGTGTGTGTACTGGAGACCATCACACAACGTTGGTCCAAATAGGAGATTATTCCTAACAGCTAAGTAATCATAGCTACAAGATGACGCTTACGGATGGCGGGCCAGCCTCTGTGGGAAGGGATACAATGGAGAGGCATCCATCATCCTTCAGTCTTCCATGCAGGTTGCCCTGCTTTTCTTTCAGAGGGCTCTTAGCACTACTTTCCTGGTGTTGGTGTGTTAGTTAAACTTGGCCTTCATTGCAGCAGTCCCTCTGTGAACCTTTGACGCTCCAGATGTTTTGGACCACACCTCCCACAGCCCTTTGTCATTGGCCACACAGGCTTGGAATTCTGGAAAGCTAAGGCGAGAGGGCTCCCACGAGGGCCACAGCACGAGCCACTGGGCTGAGTAGTTCTCAGAGAGGAACTTTTCTGAGCTTTTGGCCTAGATGCAACTCCTTTTCCAAGCCTTGTGTGTGTGTGTATGCGTGTGTGTGTTGCATCCTTCCAGTCGTGACCGACTCTTAGTGACCCCATGTCCATGGAGTTTTCTTGGCAGGAGTACTGGAGTGGCTTGCCAGTTCCTACTCCAGGCGCCTACAGCACCTTGTATTCCCTGGTGGTCTCCCATCCAAGTACTAACCAGGGCCGACCCTGCTTAGCTTCCGAAATCAGGCGAGATCGGATGTGCTTAGGGCATCTAGGCAGCTTTCCAAGCCTTAACAAGCAACAAAAGACTTGAAATAAACCTTCTTGGTTTGAGAAAGGCATGGATGCCTCTCCTTTGCCTTTATGGCGAGAACTGTATAATGATTTCATCCAAACAACAATAAGAGGTTCTTTCTGGGGGGTGGGGGAGTTCCCCCTCTTCCCTTTGGGCTAGTGAGATGTTTATTCACTTTTCTTAATCAGTATTCGCCAGGGAGCCTAGCCTCACAGAAAGCAATACCAATCCATTGAGTTGGGTGGCAGATTTAAATCTGCAATAAAAGCCCTGGGGAAATTAAGACGACAAAACATTAACCACAGACTAAACATTAACATATATTAGCATTTTTATTACACCTGTAGAAATGTTAAATGGGCCTGGCTACTACTATTAAAAAGTTTATGTTCTAGACCTTATCATTTCAATGTATGTTTTAAGCATTTCCATTTTTTAAAAAAAAGGAAAGAGAGGTTTAATTAAACTGGCTTTGTAGAGTGGAAGGCCTTGAGATCACCTTATGGTGACTTTAAATGTAAGAAACGCATCAATCTGTGTTGAAGAGGGTGCTGAACCAGCAGGTTGAAGGAAGGAGGAACAGCTCCTGACTGACATGCGTGATGATACTGGAGTGCTTTCTATACTAGCAACCCCGAATGAACCTGGGATTCCCCTTTGGATTCTTTGCCAAATGAATGAATATAAAGTAAGAGTGCTTTAATCCACTGAGTGATGCGCTTGGGGTGCTGAATTGGCTGTAGACCCTACTGAGCCGTACATAAAATGTGGTGACCTTGAATCAGGCTGCTCACATTCTCTCTGCTTGACCTACACAGCAGGGCTATTGTAGAGATGGATTCAGAAGATCCATATGAAGCTGCCCAATGTTGCATCACAACGCCCTTGGTCTCACTAGCCGAGTGTTCTCAACTTCTAGCCCATGATGGTCGACCATTGGCTCTTCTAGCCTGTGGTTGTCAACTTTTGGTTCTTATGGCTCACAACTGCTAACAGCTGGTCCATCTAGACTGGTATTGTCAAGCACTTATCTCTCTAGTCGCTGGAGTCTGGTCCAGTGGTTCCCAATCTTGAGTGGACTGGGTGTTCTTGGACTGTAACTTCCCAAAACCCTGGCCAGCATTGCTGGTGATGAAGGCTTCTGGGAGTTTCAGCACAAGAACACCCGGGAACTGTCCCTGGTGCTGAACAGTGTCCCTTGAGCAGGCTCACCCTCCTGCCTCACTCCTGTAAAGTTCAGACTAAAATTGAGCATGGATTCTCCTTAAATATAAGACTTTCTTTCTAGCCCCTCCGGCTTCTCCGCCTGGCATGTTTTTCATGGAAAGCTTCACCGCAGTTTTACAGCCCTTGTAACTCTATGAAAAGGAGTCATTGCCAGCGAGTAAGCAGTAGATTTGGGGCAGGGGAAGAGAAGGTCTTTTAGTGCATTGTGTTTAATTAGCCGACAAGCTTTGCCACAAAAAGACTTGATAATGCCCTGGTAATTAGGACTCGTTGAAACACAGGAGGAGGGTGGTTTAGTGGAGTGGAACTTCCGTGCAGATGCCAGGTGCCCAGGAGCAACCCACTGGAAAAAGGAACAGACATGTGCAGAGTTGTGCACCCAAAGGAAGGGGATTCTGGGAGCTGTAGTCCCAACGCACCAATCTGCACCTGTCTAAATGTGAACAATTTCCACTCTCCCGCTCGGCTTGAGTGCTCCTGCAAGCTGCTGGCTGGCCCTTGTCGGAAGCAGATGGCTAAACCCTGATAAGCTTTTTTGAGCAATCCTGTAATGCAGCGACTTTAGAGATTCACAGCAGTACAATCTTGCTTTTTCTTTTTATAAGTGGAAATCTTGAATGCTTCTACTCTTGGATGCTTATGAATGCCTAAACAATGCAAATCTAGAACTGCAAGGTGCTTGAATAACAAACTGGGGGAACTGTGAAGCTCAGCCCTGTCTGATGGTTGGCGGGCGGCTAGCTTTCATTTTGCCTTCCTGCGTAAATCGGGACCTTCTTCTCTCCTGCCATACCTGCTGGGGAGTGCAACTGGGAAGGAGTGAGCGAAGGATGGCCAAAAGAGAAGGAGGCAGCGCAAAGCAGGGAGTTCAAGAGCCCAGGCCCCTGCAAAGGAGAAAACACGTTTCTGTACGCAAGATCTCCGGCGCCAGTAAGATCATTTGGCTCTCGACGGGATGCAAACAAGTAATTAAGACTGGAATTTTTCATCAGCCTGTCTTTGCAGAAGGTGTGTGTGGGGGAGCTGTGCAAATTTTGCTGATGCTGATAACACAGGCAGGGAGAGATGGAGACCCGTATTGCTAATTTATTTACCAAACCATAACCAATGGGGGGGGGGAGTCGCCGGATGGGGCATCGTAGTGACAGCTTAGCTGGTATCAGACAGACATTGAACCAAGGTTAAAAATAAAAAGGCCAGGACGGATAACATTTGACCATGAGTCTGATGCTGTGGAAGTTGAGTTTCATTGCAGATCACCAGGGCGAAAGATGTCTGGGCAGCTTCTCAGAACTTCCACCATCTTTCTTCTTATTTTTCCACCACCTGTCCTAGAGAGATGAAAAGTTCCAGAGAAATCAGAAGCGTGCATGTTTTTTGTGGATTCTTGCTGTTGTTGTGTGTCACCAAGTCACCTCTGACCTATGACTTAGTCCTGCCTTGAGCAGGGGGTTTGGCTGGAGGGACTTGTAGGACCCTCCGGACTTCATGATTCTATGATTCTGTGAAGACCTCGCAAAGGCGTGATCTCCAAAGGGTCCTCCTCTCTCCACTGCCCTGCTCATCTCTTGCCAACTCAAGCCTCTCACTTCCTTTATGGGATCTCTCCATCTTGCATTGGGTCTTCCCCTTTGCCCATAGCAAGGCGCGAAGGATCCGTGTGCACAGCCCAGCATTCTTCTCCTTGCTGCCTCTCACCTTCTGCTCCCAGGGAGCTGACCCCACTGTGGTTTGGCCATTACTCAAACGTGCATGCTGGGTTAGAATTTTATAGATCAAGTTTGTAAGTCCTCAGTAAGCCATAAACCTCACTGGGTGAGCTAAGATGAGTCATCCTCTCCCCCCCCCACCCTCTCTCTCTGTCTGTCTCTCATCCTGAGCTACCTTGCAGGGGTTGGAGTGGAAGTCAAGATGAGGACAAGAGCCCAGGAGAAAGAAAGTGGGATATAACCATCACTAAGAAATAAGTAAAACAAACTGCATATGTCTAACCCTTGTTTTAAAAATGCCACCCTCATTACAGGCTTACATACAAAGCTTGGAAAAGCGCTCTCCCTTACCTTGGCTACCTGAGATGTGGCTTCTAGGGTGTTGAACCTGGACATTCTTCTACATGTAGGACGGGAGGCCTACATGTCTTTTTTTTTTTTTTTGGTGGTGGGGAGTTATTTCTACAAGCTCAGGATTCTCCTCCAAACAGACGGGGCTACCCGAATTTATTTGCTTTAGTTGCTTTTGTTTCTGCATTTTTGGCCCCATCTTATTTTATTTTTATGTCTTGTTATATTTTATGCTGATTGTTGTATTTTATTTCATAATACAAGTGGTACCATGTATGAAGGAATTAATTAATTCCAAATGAAATTATGTTAAGCAAATTTTCCTTTCTACAAATTTGCCATAGGAATGCATTGAAAACAAAGTAATCCCTCATCGCGACCATTTCTATGTTGTACGGATTTGCCCCACAGGCGATTCTGTTAAGCAAATTTCCCTTATCTCCGGAATTTTTTATGTTGTACAGATTTTATGTTATACAAACTGTTTGTGATGCGAGGATCCACTGTATGTATTTTAAACATAACATGTATCTTTACGGTAACGTCCAGCTGTTTTTCCGTTTGTAACCCACCCAGAGTAGTTGGTGGGGTTAAAATTGCAATTGAAAACAAAATTTAAAAAATGAATTAATAAATAGGGGCTACCCTGGCTGAGTGCTGCTGGGGTTTGAAGTCCATTAAAAAATCACTTCTCTAAACTATCTCCTCACTCCAATCTTGTTCCATCAATCGTGCTCTGCCTAACAATACTCTCCCCTTCCTCTTCTGCATCAGGCCGCCACTGATTTTACTAGGCAATTGTGGCTTCCGGTAGGGAAGTTATTCTTTCCACATTGTCTGTTGTTTTACAGATCTCCCCGACTTAAATTATCTTCTACACCCCTCCCTAATTGATATAACAATGTCAGCAGAGGCAAAGTAACCATCTCTTAGGAATGGAGGTAGGAGTTGGAAGAAATATGGAGAACAGACCTGGGCAATTATTTTTCTCTGGGTGTTTTGTGGGCTTTCGGTATCTCCCTGGAGCGCAGCAACCTAGAAGAAAAAAGGTAGCAGGTGAAGTGGTTGATGGATAGCAGGGACATCTCTCTTTTAACATCTGTTTGCCACCGCGCTTATCGGCAACAGCTGAACACAATCGGCCTGTGAGCCGGGAGCATAAAAATTCAATAACGGCCGTCGCTCGCTACCTGGCTTTCGTGAATGAATGAACCTTCAGTGCTGATGTGCAGCCAGTGGTGCGCACTGATTTAAAGGCCTGACAGAGGGTGGGGGGGCTGCGCCACCCACTGTTTGCAGCATTAGCACAGGAGAGGGGGCACCCCTCTCATGACCAGCTCTGTCAGCCGGGGTGGCTTCACCGACTCACCCTTGGTGTCCTCTCCCCCTGATGGATTTGAGAGCTGTCATCTCTTTGCATACGCTTGGCTGAAGCCTGCCAGGCTGTTTCATTCAGTCGCTAACTGCTGAGGCTCAAGGGCACGCCAAATCCACCCTAACCGCACCCATCTGGGGAGAACCGTACAAAAGGACAGACGGGGAGGTCCCGCCTGGTGGGCCTGTGAAGACGAAAGAAGAACGTTCCTGATAGCAAACAGAATGATGGGATCAATTGTTACCCAGTGTAACTCTTCTTATGAAATCCAGTGTGCTGGGTTGGCAAGGAAAATGGAGCTTTAATTCCTCCTTAAGTCATTAAATTCACTGGATATTCCCGGGCTTATCATTGTGTCCCTTGCAGGCTGGGGGACTCCAATTTCTGGGTTTCCAGACTCCAACCTCCATCATCTCTGACTCTTATGCATGCTGGCTGGATCTGGTGGGAGGGGAGTCCTCTCACTGGGCAGGGATCCACGCTGGGTTTTAGTGTGAACTTTGTAGCAGCTCTCCAAGACGCTGAACAAATCTGTGTGTATGATTCAGCACCCTGGATAGTTCCCATGAGGTTGGTGAGAAGACAAGGAGCAGATTCACCACCCCACTGGCATTGGAGCCACTGGGTCCTGTCTGCCAAGCCCAACAGGATGTAGTTATTAACATGACACCTGATATATGCTTGTGTTTTTACATACAAGGCTAAAGGCATCCTAATCTGATAACAGTGAGCTTCTGTCATATCAGAGGAATTCACACTCAGATGAGAAGACATGTTTTCGGAATGTTTTCAAATATAGTGACCTAAAATGGTCTGTTCAGTGACTGACTGCAGATAATTACAAATTTTGGGGAGGGGTGGTGGTTCAAAGTGATGGGCACACACCACTGGTTTGGCACACCGCCCACTGAGCTGGGCACCCACTCAGAGGCAGTTTCCCTGATTTCCTGTCCTGCCTCCACTGGGCACTTCTTCTCAGTGGGTACCCACCAGCCAGGGGGGGTAGGGCTTGGAACTATGGAACACCTTTGGTCCGATGGCTGAGCCAGCACAAACTGCAGCACTGGCGCTTAGTGCCCATCTCCATACTTTTCGTATGCTTGTAAGTTCCCCGCTCACTGTAACCCAAAGGTTTGAAACCAAACTAATGCTGCTTTCCTGATTCCCTCTTCCTCTACTTCCAGATTAGCAAACTATGTGGCCATTCCCAACGGAGGCAGTCCCGCTCAGCAGGGTATCCTGAAGACCTGATCCTTGACAAACAGATTGTGCAGGTTGCCCACATGGAACAAGAGGAGACCCTGTCAAGTCAGAGGAGGTGAGGTGACCGGGACCAACCTTCTCAAGAAGGCTTCGGATCTGAACAAGCTTTTACCTCTCATTCTTTCTCCAGTTATCTTGGGGCAGGGAAATCTGTCTTGATACTGTGCCAAAAGGACTGCAAGGGGGATTAGGATGAGCAGTTGCATAGTCTATAAAATGTTTTCCCTCCAGAAACACAGTCCTTCAAAGCTGCCTGGTCTGAACAGCCAAACAGCCATCCTTCTTGTTTCTCCTCCTCCCTGGTTTGTTCCAAGCAGCAAATCCCTCGTTCATCCACTCGAATAGATTTAATTCTGAAAGTTGGAATATTGTTAGGACTTAGAATATAGTGGTTTATTATCTGTGATGGTTTGCTCTAGGCCAGCAATTCTCTACATGTGGGTCCCCAGATGTTCCTGGACTGCAACTCCCAGAAGTCTTCATCACTAGCTGAGCTGGCCAGTATATCTGGGAGTTGCAGTCCAGGGACATCTGGGGACCCACAGGTTGAGAACCATTGCTTGGGCCCTCCAGAATGCCTTGGATGTCAATTTCCATCAGCCTTAGGCAGCATGACCAATGGTCAGAAATGTCATCCAGAACATCTGGCCCAAGCTAGGAAGTAACATACTAAATTTACAATCATTATCAGTCACGCCTTGATTTTCCAAGCAAGGAAGCAATGTTCTCCTCCTTCTAAATCTCCCAGCTGGTCTCATCTAGAGTAAACACATGGAATAAATGGAGTCAACGTGAATGCAAATTCCACTGGTTCAGGAGGTCTACTCTGCATGGAGGGCTGCCAGTTGAATTGAGGCCATTGCTTTAAAACACTAATGAAATGAGTTGCAACCTCATTAGCCTTTGGGTGCAAAGAGGGACAATTACTCCTTATGATTTGCTGGCATTTATCTTAATTACAGAAGAGGCTTCTCACGCACACAAAGGGTGCCTCTGTTTATGAAAACTAAAACTAAAAGCAAGGGCCCAAGAGGCATGATGCCTTAGGCAACCTTGGGTCCCCAGATGTTCTTGGACTAAAACTTCCAGAAGCCTTTGCCATTAGCTGCGCTGCCTGAGATTTCTGGGCACTGTGGTCCAAGAACGTCTGGATACTCAAGGCTCTAAAAGTCTAAGTCAGGCACGTCCACACTTCGGCCCTCCAGATGTTTTGGACCACAACTCCCACAGTCCTTTGCAATTGGAAATACAGGCTTGGAATTCTGGGAGTTGTGGTCCAAAACATCAGAAGGGCTGAAGTTTGGACATGCCTGGTTTAAGTTCTTCTTCCTCAGCTTAGTACCAATCCAGATCTGCCTAATTTGTAGCCAGATTAACTGGGCTGGCCGGACTTGCTGGGAGTTGAAGTCCAAGAACATCTGGGGACTCATGGTTGGGAACCACTGCTCTAGGGTCTGGAGAACCATTGGTTGCTCACTCTTTCCTAGACTGGTGGGTGATAGGATCTGGAGTAGAACACCTGGAAATCCCATTTCCCATCCATTGCTTTAGATCTTCCCTTTCATCATCATCATCATCATCATCATCATCATCATCATCATCAACAACAACAACAACAACAACAACAACAACAACAACAACAACGTTAGAACTGCAGGGCTAAAAGGGACCCTTTTATTGCACAGACACACACAGACACAGACACACACAAACTGAAGCATCCATATTTCATATTGTCTCCGCTTGTGTTTTTTACCCCCTATGAGCCCAGGATCTTCCGGAATCTGATTACAGAAGAAAATGCATAGCTTATCGAAAGAGAGCAGGAGGGAAGAGAGAGAGCTCCCTTTGGTATTATTCCAAACTCTGTATTTGTTTTGTCTGCCCCCAGCTGGGTACTTCCACAGCTCGCAACTAATCTTTATAATAGTTTGCCTCAGACCGAACAGGATTTACTGCCTCGAACCGTCTGTTAAAATAAACAACAGGAAATACTCGTGGAAGAAAATGGCAAGCAGCCGTAGACTTTGCTTGCAGGGCAAAACACCCACTGATAAAGAACACCGATAAAGAAAATCTCTCTCTCTCTCTCTCTCTTTCTCTTTCTCTTTCTCTCTTATACTCTAGTTCTTTTTCTTTCTTTTCTTTTTTTGGTCTAGAAAGGATAATTACATGACAAGTGCAATGTTGACACCATATATGTCACCCAGTTCCTAGTGAAGTGGGGTGGGGTTAAATTTTCCGCAGCCTCCTGCAGCCTACATTCTTTAACTCTATTAATGGCTCACTGCCTAAAAAGCTACTAACAGCCAGCAGACAAAAAGAGAGGGGAAAAGACACTTAAGCAGAGAGGCGGGACTCTCTTTGAAATCAGATGCAGGAAAGAACAAATGGTTACTGCTGGGACTGATTGACAGTCACCCCGGCTCCGAAAGGCCCCTCCCAGCCAAACTGACTAAAGGCAACATTGGAGGTTGCTAAAGCTCCAACAGAAATGTCACAATACTCACCCCACCCCACCCTACCCCACCCAGCAGTGAGATCTTCTGCTTGGAGATGGGGTACAGGTGATCTTTCAGATGTTGGTGGGCCACATCTCGTATGACCCCTTCCTGTTAGTGTGTTGGTTGTGGATGATGAGAGTTGGGTGCCCTCTATCGTGCTATATCCCAACTCCCAGCATTCCTAGCCATTGGCCATACTTGGTGTGGTGGTTGGGATTGTCAGAGGAACACCATCTGGAAATCCAAGGGTTTGTCTAGAGAGAGAATTTGTCTTAGCTGTCATCTCATGCCCCATAATCCGAATACACAGAAGGCAAGTGTTTCCCTCTTTTGATGGTAACGTTTTGGAGGACAGGGAAGTGCCACACTTTGACTCCTGCTCTGGATGCTTAACAGCCCAGAAGAGATGAACCATGTTGGTTCCTACTGTTGATACAGTTTGGAAGGTCTTCTGGGGTGGTGTGGCGTGCTGGACACAGCGCCCAGATCATCAGGTCAGGCTGTACTATAGTCCCCCCCCATTGGGGTTACGTAGTGGATTGCTCCTACAGGCCAACCTTGGCCCCATTATTTTAAGATGTCAATGATGTCATCCCCATTGATGCCTCCTTGCGAAGGAAGGCAAATGTTGTATCTGATCAGCCTTTCTGAAACTTAGACTACAGCTCCGTATATCCCAAGGAGGAAAATTTAGTAGTACTCTGGCACCACCGTGTGGAACAGCACAAACATTACCCCGCAGGCTTCAGCTGTCCATTAAAGAAGGATGCTGGGAAATTCCCATAGCATCTGTGCATTTTAACCTAGGAAGCCCCACTTTACTTGGAATCAGCCACAGTCATATAAACTGCACCCTTCTCCATTTGCGGTAAGATGCTCCCTGGTAAAATGGGGTTTAAAGCACTGCTGTCATTTCTGCTGGTTTCTCATGCCTTGCTTGTCTTCTCCTTCCAGGGAACTCATCACAAAACTGAGGGCGCACAGCGGTTTCTACAGCAGCCTGCCAGAGTACATCTGCAGCCACAGCTCTGCTGTGCAAAACAACACCTTTTGCTGGAGTGGCCAGGAAGTTGTGGAAAGGTGGAAAGATCTAGGGCCTTTGCCTTCCTTGTCATCTAGTAACACTGTGTTCCTCCCTCCCTCCCTCCCTCCCTCCCTTCTTTCCTTCCATTCCATCTCTCTGTCTTTGATTTCATCTTCTGTTTAGTATTTGAGACTGGGATTGATGTCATCTGTCACCAGCCGGCCCTACCATTAGTTAGAATGAGGCTGTCACTTTCGGGGGCCAATAATTCAAATGTCTTAGCAAATATTTACAGCTAGATACTTGGGTTTTTTTCCTGTGCCCCTTTACATTAGATTCTGCCAAGGCGTATTGACAGAGGCTGCCCTCAAAGGCTGGGAGATGTGGGGTTGTCATCCAGAAATTAACAGCTCTGTGGTTTAGATAGCTGACTGCTGAGCCACGGTTTGGGAGTTCAATTCCCCACTGGGCCTGCTGGGATAAAAGCCAGCCTGGGTGGCCTTGGGCCGGCTGCACAGTTTCGTGGCATGGCCAGAAGACCGGAAGAAGAAACCATCTTCTGAGTGCTCTCTATGTAGAAATCCCTGGAAAGGGTCGTTGTAAGCCCGAATCAACTTGACAGCACTTGATGATTATTTATGATTTAAAAATTTTAAATGCTAACTTTTGCAAGCTCTCCTTCCCATTATGTGGCATGGTCCAGAGGAAAGTAGGTGTCAAACTCCCCCACCCCTCAAATCTCTGTAAGTGCTGGGATGTTCTTCACTATGAAGTTGCAGAATTATTGCAGGTGTGTTAAGAAAGGATGAAGAGGTTCACTAAAAGTGGTGTGGGTGAAAAGTGCATTAGCTGTGGGGCATAAAGCATGAGCAGTTAAATATGAACCCCCAGTGGCAAAACCCCAATTTCCAAATCTATGTTCAAAGAGTCTAAGTCTTAGGGAATTCTTTTCTAATTGAAAGGTTTTACACCGTGTTAGCCCATCCACCCCCCTTCCAGGTCTTAAATCTCAAATCCTATTACATGTTTGGATTTGGAAAGTTTTGTAAGCTGCTTTGGGGTGGTTTATTCTTTTTGAAGAAGACAGCCGACACTGTTGCCTGTTGAAAAACTTCTAAAAGCCCGTTACACCAATATGCTAGGTTCTGAAAAACATGTTGCTGTTAGGAAACTGCCGTCAAACACTGAACCAACGAAAGAATGGCATGAACATGACATCATCTTAAACCTCTCTTTCCTGAGATTATTCTCTTGTTACTTAAGAGTCTCTGCCAAGTTCCCATGAATCGATCAGCTTTTCTGCTGGACAATGAGAGGACTGGAAAACAAAAGTGTTCTGCTTCTATACCGCCCCATACCAGTTCAAGTAGTCTCTGGGCGGTTTACAGTTTTTAATTACAGTATGCAGGCTACACATTGCCCCCCCCCCCAGCAAGCTGGGTACTCATTTTACCGACCTTGGAAGGATGGAAGGCTGAGTCAACCATGAGCCAGCTACCTGGGATTGAACCCCAGGTCATGAGCACAGTTTTAGCTGCAGTGCAGCTGTTTAACCACCCAAGACAGAAATGCCTGGGCAAGCTAAACTTGTGAAAAGGGAGGTAAGGCAGCACTTTTTCAAACACTTGAAAGATTATCATACAGGTGAAGGGAAGAATCTGTTCTGAATCTTCCAAGAGTGAAGGACGCATAAGAATGCGTTACAGGAAGCGAGATTTTGGTTGACTATCAGGAAAAAACTTCCTAACTGTTAGAGCAGTACAACGATGGAAACCATGACTTTGGGAGGTGGTGAGAGCGCCAGCGCTGGAAGGCATGAAGAGAAAAGTGGACCACCATCGGCCAGATCGGCTTTAAGCATGGGCTTGGGCTTGGTGGCTTTGTAAGACCCCTCTGACCCCCATTAGGCTATGATTTCTTATGCGTACACAGCCTAGTACAGTGTTGGCGAACCTATGGCATGGGTGCCAAAGGTGGAACTCGGAGCCCTTTCTGTGGGCACTGGACAGCGCCCCTTCATGGCCACCTGTATTCAGGTTCAATTGCTGTATTTTGGGCACTCGGCCTCTAAAAGGTTTGCCATCACTGGCCTAGAACAGCCATGTTCGGTGGCCAACTAGGAAAATGGCAAAAGAAGGAAGGCAGCCAACCAGCTAGCAGGCCAGAAGAAAGCCTGGCCAGTTAGAAATGGCTTCCTTCAAGCCCTGGTTCTTTTTGATTTAGGTGGTCTGAGCAGGCTGAGACCCTTGGATGACAATTTCTGTAGCTGGTGTTGTTCCCTCACGTGCAGTGTGTGAGAGAAAAAAATAGGGACTTCTACTCATCAAGGCCTCTGGAAGTTGCAGAGAATGTCAGCAAAAAAACTGTTGTTTTGGAGAAGGGATTTGAAAATAGTTTCTCAGTAGCTGTACATTCCTCTGTAGAGAGAGAAGCAGGAGAGAACATAAGAACCTAAGAAGAGCCCTGCTGGATCAGGCCAAGGGCCCATCTAGTCCAGCTTCCTGTATCTCACAGTGGCCCCACCAAATGCCTATGGGAGCGCACAAGACTAGATCTCTGTCTCCTGATACCACTCCCCTAGCTCCGGCCCTTGAAGCACCCCAGTTTTAAGCCTGTAGATTACACATCTCCATCATGGTTTGTAATGAAAGAAAAGAAAAGAGAGAGAGAGAGAGAGAGAGAGAGAAAATTTAACATGGATGTTGCATGTTAAGTGAAGGACAAAGGAGATGATGTAGAAAGATGGGAATAAACCCAACCAGAGCTTTTTTTAAAAATAATGTCGTTTAGCAATTCTCCATCCTCCTATCCAGAGTGTTTGTTTCCTAATGTGTAATTTTGGAGGTAAAATTCTCAGTGATATATTTGATGGAACTGACAGGGCAGTTCCATCAAATATATCAGCTCTCCTAATCCCCCCTGGTTCAGCCTCAGGTAGTTGCATTACCCAACTGGTTTTCAGCCACAGAGTGTATGGGCCATGCAGTACACCCTGCCCATTCCTCCACCAGGTGGTGCCAAAGGAATTGTTGTCTAGTGGACGGATCTCATATGTAGCAGAAATATAGCTATCCTCCAAAGCTTTTACTAGATGGCGGGCAGAATCAAACAATTTAATGCAAGGTGCTGTGGGTTAAAAATCCCTTCTTCAGGCATGCACTGGTAACTGGTGAACAGTACAGAAAAGATTGTAAAGAAACGTCCCAAGATGTTTATGGCAAGAGTCTGCCAGTGAAAGGAGCAAAAATGTATGGCCTTGGCTTCAGTTCTGCCATGCTGTTTCCAGCCTCTTGAGGGCAATCTTTCTAAAGCAACTTAGGGCCTTTTCACATGACCCCTAAGATCCGCTGGCCACTTAAATTCGGACCAGGGATCTTGGGGGTTCGTTGCTCTTCCTGCGTTCCCCACCCCTCCGCACTTCCTTGATCCTGTCTGCGTGAGGGGAGGGAGGAAGAAAGAGAGGAAAAAATGCAGGCTCACCTCTGAAGCCGGTTGAAGCCCCGTCGTCCTGATTCCTTCTCTTCTGTTTTTTTTTGCCTCCCGCCCCTTCTCTTAAAGGGGCGGGAGGCAAAAAAAAAAAAACCAGAAGCGAGGAGAGCCCCGCACTCACCAGATTAAATCCGGACCTGGGGATTTTCACCCTTCTAAAGCAGGTACAAGAAAAGTGCGCTGGGACGCGCTTAGGTGGGCATGGTCGCACTTAATTTCCTGCAAACTCCGGAGCTGGTGGGGAAACAATTGTAAGCTCCGGAGCTGGCAGCCATTTGCTGCGGAGTTTAGGGGTCGTGTACAAAGGGCCTTAGATCTCTGGCTCAGGAGAGGAGGAAGCTCATGATGCAGCATGTGGGCATATCGTTTTGGGGGTTGGTGGATTGTGGGATCTGTAGTCTGGCAAGTCCCCCCGCCCCCAGACTCTGGCAGCAAAAAAAAAAAGTTTAAAAATTACTTTAAACAAATTTCTGTTTGTTTGTTTGTTTGTTTGTTTGTTTGTTTGTATTGGCTCAACCCAGGGCCTGCAGAAATGCCCAGGAGGCCATAAGACAAAGACTGTACTGTTTGAAAGATGTTCATTATTTTGTTTTGGGGCTAACTACTTTCACAGGCTTGCCAAAAGGTTACGGGTGCCACATTGCAGAATTTGCAAAATCTGAAAAGTTCCTTGATAAAAAGAAGCCTGTTGTGTACAATGATCCACTCAGTACTTCGCTACGTTTGCCCCAGAGGCCCTTTAGAAGTAACTTTGGATCTGTAAATAATCTGATTCCCACCTTGTGTTGCATGCGAAATGTGACTTTGTAACAGGCTCAATGGCAAATGCAAAAGCAAAGAAGGAAAGCAAACAAAGAAATGTAACTATGTTGCATGCAACTAGTTGCCATAGTTGATCCTCTACTACGGAGCCACCTTGTTTCTTTGCAATATTCCTCCCAGATGAAA
Organism: Phrynocephalus forsythii; assembly: GCA_029282475.1. Taxonomy (NCBI): domain Eukaryota; kingdom Metazoa; phylum Chordata; class Lepidosauria; order Squamata; family Agamidae; genus Phrynocephalus; species Phrynocephalus forsythii. The sequence goes on along the minus strand of JAPFRF010000015.1, from coordinate 11,527,176 downwards.
GACAGTGGACTTGCCAAGGTACAACAAAATCATCAATGTGTGACTTTGAAAAGGGAATGCTGCGGGTCACCAAGTCCACCCCTCCTGCTGGTGCCAAAGCCTTAGATATTTTCTCCTTGCTTTGGGTGGTCTTTCCACAGCAGAGGCTCTTTCAATATTGTTGGCTTACATCCTCTGTGACTTTTGCCTGTGCTGGCTGGGGCTGATGGAAGATGTAGTGGAGGGGACTGGTTTGAGGAGGCTGAGGTTTAGGCATTGGACAAGGGCTTCAGGTGGGACATTGCCTTTGGCTAGCCTCCCTGGGGCTGTTGAAAAGGTGCAGCTGTTTGTTGTTGGTGTGTGCTGTGAACCTTCCAGAGTGGCTTTGCTGCCAGATGGGTGGTATATAAATGCAGTGCAGTGCAGTGCAGTGCAGTGCAGTGCAGTGCAGTGCAGTGGAATGAAATAAATAAATAAATAAATAATCAGGTCTGCTGGGCTCACCTGTGTCTCCTCATGGTTGCAGGTACAGCCGCCAGCCGGCCCGGAATGGAGGAAAGACTCAGGCAAACAACCATGACATCAAGGTGAAAGGACCGGAACCTGTGATCAGCCAGATCATTGACAAGCTGAAACACATTAATCAGGTGAGCCACGGTGTTGTCCATCAGGTGCCACCATCCCACCTCGATCTTAGCTGATTTTGGAAGCAATGCAGGATCTGCTCTTTCGACATTGTCAGGGAATATCAAGGGTCTCATAAGAACATCCAAGTAACCCACCGATGCAACTCAAATATAAAAGCAGGCTGAAGGCATAACAGAAGCGCATGGGCTAAAGAAGGAAAGAATAGCATCCAAGCTGTTAAAACGCCTTCAGTGGCAACCGGGATGAGGTGTCTGAGGCATGTTTGAATAAACGCAGGAAGAGAAAAGAAGACAGAAATAAGGTAAAGTTAGAACTGAAACACCACCTGTTGCAGTCACGGGCAACCAAATGTTTCTATAACTTGCAAAGTATAAGTCCTCTTGCGTCTAGGACTCTATAGTATTGAATTTGGCAGCGGGATCCCCATCAGCCGGCTGAGAGGACAGCAAAAGGAAAACTGTTTTCAAACCAAAGTTGACACTAGAGCTGATGCTCTGAAATAATTCAGACCTCCTAATTCTCAACTGATCTTTGGGATGAACAGAAACCCGTTGGTAACATAGTGTGTGGCATCAGCCTTGTGCTAACTCCGGAAAGTTGACCCAATGTAGGCATGTCCCAGTCCAGTTGTGCCTTCCAGGCTAATTTTGTTAGAGGCATGTACACCCTGGCCTCCTTTTTTTAAGCGAGTGGAGGAGGAATTGTGTTCGCAGCCACCAATTTGATGGCAGAAAGTGGGGGTGAGGTGTTTTCTTCACAGTTCTCAGTTATATAAGACTCCGTCGGGGTTACCTGGCATCAAGTTGACAATGCTGGATTACGCAACACTCTGTCAGGGCTACCCAAGGAAACTGATTTGCAAAAGAGATAAAAATAAAACCTCCGTTGGATCTGCCGTGTGTGTGTGTGTGTGTGGGTGTTGCCATTCTGTGCCAGGGCCACTTCTTAACATTTCAGGCAGCTTTTCCTCAAGGCAGTGTGACCTCAATAGACATCTGTTGTACTACACCTCCCATTATGCCACACCTGACTTTGCGGCAATGGGCTCTGTAGTCCTCCTGGCTCGGTGGGATTGGGAAAGGCTGCTTTAAAGCCTTTGCAGTGTGCAATGTGTCAGGCCGTGTCTTAATTAAAAATCTGGTTTCCTGCGCCTTACTTAAGGAGGCTGAGAGGCTTTCTGGATGCCCACCATTAAATCTTCTCACCTGCCTGTTTCTATTAAACCCCAGGTGACAAATGGAAGATCTGGAAACCCAGTACAGTTAGGATCCCCCAAGTGCAGTCATAATTTCTCTCGCAGGCTGTTAGGTGGGACAATAGATAAATGTATTTTCTGCCATGATAAATCAGTGGGAGACGTTTATTTTTATTTTTGAGAAGACAGGGAGATCCATCACCCTGTAAGAATCAGGCCCCGTGATTTGCAGGCTGACAAGCGTTATGCTTTTTGCAACTTGGAAGTTACCAAGTTGGCGTTGGTGAAATGCACCATTGTAAGAAACCCACTCCCGCACAGATTTTCAGTCCATATGGAAGGAGCAATTACTGTGGCGAAGTGAGGATCATTAAATCAGAAGTGTGACAGCATCTGCCTGCTACATATAATTAAGTCTGAATGTAGCATGGCTTTTTAATTGCATAAAGTTAGCCTGTTCCCTTTGACATTTGCAAGAAGGCCGAACATTTCTCACCCTCTTTTTTCATCGCTCCTACGAAACACACCTCCTGAATTGTTTTTCTTTTCTTCTTTTCTGGAGGAGGCTCTTCAGAACAGGGGTGGACACAGAACAGAGCGGTATAGGTGGCTTTTCTGTGAGATCACAAGCACATGGGAATGCATTGGAACCCAGCTTTCATTTCAGAAGCAAAAGTCAAGTTTCTAATCCTTTAGTCTGCAAGGGCACCCTCTCCCCCAGAACTCTGAACATTTTGGAGAAGTGGGGGGACCTATATCAAAAAGCCTCCACTTGGCCCTGGCAGGGTCAGATCTTGAGCAGGAGATGTGGTTGTGAGTTACGTGCAGATGCCCGTTACCTTGAAAAGTGGGGGCGGGGGAGAGATGCAAACTCTCTTGAATCCCAGGCAAGGATCCTAGAAGAAACTGGAAAAATTATACAGGAAAGGGGAGGGGGAAGGAGCCAGCCAATGATGGGAGCAAATAAATAAATAAATAAATAAATAAATAAATAAATAAAAACAGACTAAAGGGAACAAACAAGCAGGTCCTTTGAGAAGTTGCACTGGGAAAAATCTTAGAGGGAGGGAGTCTCGCAAAAGCCGGGAGAGAGCAATCCGCTTTTGTGTTGATCACCAAGAACTTGGATCCAAAACCCACTCAAAGAATTGACATTCCTTTAAAAAACAAAAAGCAAAACTTCAGTCCCACTTGACAAACCAGCCAGTTTGGGCTCTCTCTCTCTCTTTCTCTCTCTCTCTGTGTTTTTTAAAAGAAGCCATCAAAACATGGACAGACACAGGAAGTGATGGAATTGAGTGGGTTTCTTTTTATTTTATTTTTGGTTTTTTAATGACTGCTTGAATCCTAAAAGGATCTGGGTGTTCTCTGGCTAGGGAACGATGCTCTACTCTCCAAATGTACTCATGTTGTTCTGTTCACAGATCTTGTTTTTCTCTCTATCTTTGCCTCAAAAACAGTCGTCCCCCCCCCCCGCTGCCCTGATCTTTTTTGTTGTTGTTGTCGTCACGGTTAGAATGCATTCGTTCTCTCCCCATATTCACAGAGACAATAAGAACAGATCTAGACAATATAATTCTAGCAGCTCAATGTCACCCCTGAATATTCTGCTTCCATTCTGGGGTTCATAGTTGGGAGACTGGCTGGATAACTCAGTGAGTGGGTTCAATTCCCCTTTTCCCCATGCCTCCTGGGGAAAAGGCAGCCTGTATAGCCTTGGGCAAGCAGCCAGATGGTCCCAGGGCTCCCCTGGAACAATTTATTTATTTAATTTATAGATGGCCCATCAGGCCTGAAGGGTCACTCAGAATGAAGCAGATGGGAGACCATTTCTGAGGATTCTTGAGCTGGGAAACCTTGGGAATGGTCTCTGTCATTTGGAACTGACTCGATGGAACACAGTGATTTTTGTTTTTAATTGGAGGGGCTTGGAATTCTCTGGGGTGGCCAGTGTTTTGCAGCGGATAGAGCGATAGACTCAGACTCTGGAGAACAGGGTTCAAATCCCCGCTCAGCCCTGGAGACTCACTGGGGGAGTGGCACTGGTTTTCCACAAATATCGCAATTATCTTGGAAGCCCCTTATCAATTCCCCAGGTGACAAACACTGAGATTCCAGACTAGCAGAAGGTGCAGTGCAGTTGTGTTCTTGAATGGAACAAAGCAAAATAAGCTTTGCAAGAGATCGGTTGTTGGGTCTGCCCTGTCCTCTCTGCAGAAGCCTTTGGCTTTATAGTTTTGGGAGGTCCTGACATAGTTTCAGGGGAGAAGTGCTCCCCATGAGCAGAGAATCCTATGCCTTAATTGCATGAAAATCCCTGCGATTCCTTGAGGCTTGGACCCTGGCAATTAACATGTTTGTGAAGGGAGAGAGGAAGCCTGGATATATCCTGAAAAACTCAGGGACTTGCCCTTGTGTTTCTGATTCCAATCAATGAATCGGAGACTGATTTTCTCATCTGTATTTTGAGCGGTGGGGGTTTCTTTGCTGATCTCCTTTCTTTTTAGGAGACAATGCACAAACAAACCACAAAGAGCATTCCTTAAGAGGACAGAGAGAGAGAGAGAGAGAGAGAGAAGGGGGGTGTCCTTCCAGCTTCGTGGAACAGCTGAGAAAATTAACTCACTTGGAAATGTGACTGAGCTTCCTCCACACATGACAAATCATGATTTGTTTCCTTTGGGGAAGTGTCAGGCGTCAACATTTGAATGAAAAAGCACCTGAGCTCCCAATAATCTTTAGGGTAAATGTAGTTAAAAAAAACACACCACAGTGTTAATTAAGTAGCAAGCTTACCTGGAGCTGACACCAGGCATTGATGTTAATCGGAGAGAGCTTTAAACCAGGGGGGGGGATGGGGGATGGCTGTCATTTGCAAAGCCAAAGCCCCCACCGGCAGCTGCAGATGCAAATTCAGGAAACAGGGAATCTCAAGCCCTCCTGGCCCTCTTTGGATGGGGAAAATGAGGGTCTCAGCAGGGTCTCGGGAGTGACAGGTACTGGTAGATCTGACCTTGAGGCTTGCCAGAGACCATTTGAGACCTAAGCTTACCATGTGCTCTTCCTTAAGGGCACTAAAGACAGTTTTTCAGAACCTACTGATCTGTCCACCCTCAGGAGTCTGGCTGTTCTTCCCAGATTTATTTCTATTTATTTTATTTCTTTCTAAGATTGATATATGTCACCATTAGTATGATGAAGCACTCTAGGCGGCATATGGCAAGATTTAAAAAATGCTCTAGACCTCAATTAAAAAACGACAACAGCAAATAAGCCGCACTCAATAGAAAATCGCAACAAGATAAAATAGGGCACACGAGGCATATTGAGGAAGGAACGGGTAAAGCCCACCCAGCACGATGGCCAGCAAAGGCCTCTCTCTAAAGCGGTGTTTTCAGGAGTGTTTTAAATGCTGGGGAGGGAGAGAGCGAGGGCCAGCTCCATCGGTAATGGGTTCCAGGGTGTTGGTGCCACAGCAAAGAAGGCCCTGCTTCTGCTGGGTGGCTTCCTGACCACTCTTGGAGTGGAAACCTGGAGGAGCTTTGCCTGAGAAGGCCTACTGGGGTGGGCAGATGACCTGGGGGAGGAGGCTCTGATCCATAGTTTCCTCCCAAACCATGGAGGGCTTTATGGGTGATTGTGTTTAGGGGTAGGGCCTGAAGGAACATATGGTCCCTTGCAACCCATGGGCTGAACTTTGGCCCCACCCAAGTGAACCACGAGCAAGGGTGAACAATGGGGGTTCCCACCGTCATTGGTGGACTGCACTGCCCATCAGCCAGTGGTGAGAGATCATCTCCAAACATCTGGAAGGTCTCAGTAGGGTGAACTTCAGCTTTACAGTGGTACATGTACAATGCCTGCTCCTGATTCATATGGGAAAGTGGAGAGACATCAGGGGACGGATGCTTATTGGGAGAAAGGCAGCCTATAAATAAGACAGACAGACAAATGTACTACCTACCTACCTACCTACCTACCTATCTATCTATCTGTTGATTCCTCCCTCCCTCCCTCCCTCCCTCCCTATCTATCTATCTATCTATCTATCTATCTATCTATCTATCTATCTATCTATCTATCTATACACCATCTTCCCTCAAAGTGACTTATAATATTCAACTAAACAGCATTTAAATCTTAAAAAAAAGACACAGTCATTGCTCCCCCCCCCCCAAAAATAGCTGCTTTCTTTTAAACCCTACTGGTTTTGTGTGTCACCCTGGGCCTCTGAGCGGGGGCATTCCAAAGTTTATAATAGAAAATAGATAACATCCCTAAACTGTTTTTTTTTTGTTGGCAATTAATTGTTTTATAATGGATTAGCCCTGCTCTCCCACCCCCAAAACAGTGCTGATGGGGTGAACTGTAATCTCCTTCCTTCCTTCCTGAAGAAAATGCACTAATTGAGGAAGCAGCTAATGTGGGAAGATTTTCCCAGCCAACACCTGTGCGACCTTCAGCAGCTTCTTGTTGGTCTTTGGACAGATAACTCTGCTTGGGAGACTGCCGGATCTGCTCCCCTGGAATGATGGGGCTTACAAGTTCTTCTCACCCCCTCCTTCGAGCAGCTTGGCCTAACTGATTCTCATTGGTTGAAATCCTTTCCTAATTAACAGGGGTTTAAGCCTCCCACTTTCCACCAAGACATCTTAGACCTTTGAAAATACTGCTGATGAAATTATGGTAATTTGGAGTGCGTTGCTGGCCTCTCTTTGCATGCAGACTCACAACGTTTCTTTGACATTCATGGACCCAATTCTGGGTCGTCAGGGGAATCACAGAGGCAGGATTCTGTGCAAGCAATTATCCTTCCTTTTTTAAAAGCCTTCTGCAAACAGAAGTGTAAATTGTGTAATGTGTGAGCTTCCCATAAAATCCTCTTACTACAGATTGGCAGCCGCTGGGCTTTGCAATGGTGAGTTTAATCAACACCTGGCTCACCTCCTTTGGGGTGTCAAAAAAGGACCTCGGCCTGTCTGAAGTGAGCCTCATGGCAGGAGTGATGATTTTGTGGGAGGACCAAGAGGGTTGTGGCTTCTAAAGGACAAGCCTGTTTGCTTGTTGGATCCACATGGGTTGAAGGTCAGTTGTTATTATTTTTATCTGCCTCATGTGGCAGGGAGTTCCAAAGCCTCGGACCAGTGACACAGAAGGCCCCCTCTCATGTCCATGCCACCGCTGACCCCCCAATGAAGGGATGAAGCAGGTGTCTTCTGCTGGGCCACCTAGTTTTTTCATGTCAAGTCAGCCTTAACAGTCATAATGGCATGCCCATCAGGTCAATTCTGACTTGTGGTGATTCTTTTCAGGGTTTTTCTTTTCAAATGGTTTCCCATTCTCTTCTTCTGGGGGTGCCCTGGAACCTCTGCCCAGCTTGCCCAAGGCTACTCAGGCGAGTTCTTCTCCCAGAAGACATTGTGGGGGATTGAACTCCCAACCTCAAGACTGAGCTATCCAGCCAACTAGAGGAGATTTCCCCCTTTAGGACAGGAGAAAAGGTGGGTGAGTTGGCAGAGGCTGGGTAAAAAGCAGAGTGAATGATTTCCCCCTAACTATAGGTTTTATGTTGGGGGAGAGAGAGAGAGAGAGAGAGAGAGGAGGGAGGGAGGGAGGGAGGGAGGGAGGAAAAGTCCATCCCAGGTTACAAACCATGATGGGAATGTGTGCTCTCCAGGCTTAAAACCAGGGTACTTCAAGGACCAGATGCAGGGGAGTGGCATGAGGAGACATATATCTAGTCTTATGCGCTCCCAAACGCATCTGGTGGAGCCGCTGTGAGATACAGGAAGCTGGACTACATGGACCTTTGGCCTGATCCAGCAGGGCTCTTCTTATCTTCTTATCTTCTTAAGTTTGTCTGCCAAGGGCCACATTTCTGTCTTGGTGACCTGTCAGTGACCATAATACATGGGCCTGAAACCATCAAAGGGAGGCCCAGAGGGGAACGGGAATGTGTCACCTAGTTTCATATAGTGCAGAATTTCTGTGTAGAACTCACTGTCACCAGATATGACAGCGGTTGCTTGAGAAGATGCCATATCTGTATCTTTAAGTAGAACTGCCCAAGCCCTCCCCCTCATTTGAAGCCCCCCCCCTAGAGTCAGAGTTCAGTTTAGTTTATTTATACTTTATACACTGCCAGCTTGCCCAATGGCAACTTAAGGCGGATGGGTGTCCTTCATTTGGGACTACACCTCCCATTGTCAGGGCTGTAGCGCTGCTTATATGACGGGTGAATAGTATGGAACAACTGAAAGGTTAACATGGGAGAGATAAATTGTGTCTCTTAATTCTTCTACCCCCCAATATCTCAAATGTCTCTCCTTTCCTCCCATGTGGGTCCTTTTGCCTTTCTTCTTTCCATTTTCCCTGCAATTTGGGGTATTGTTTTTAGCTGCAGACCCATTATCAGCCCTTTCCAATCTGAGTGTTTGATCCCCATCCAAAAGGCTTATGGAAAAAATATGCCAGGAATTTCAGTTACAGTCTTTGGAACATATTTTTATTAAATTCCTTTCAGTCATGCAGACTAAATTAAAAGAGAACTATGTGCCTCAGAACAGTATAAATGTTAATTTAGGCTTTTGCTTTGGCAGACTCTGAAGGGAGCCCTTCCTATTTTTTTTAAACTTCCTGTCTATATGTTCTTATTAATGCTTGAGGTAATCATTTTGCATGTGCTTAATTTAAGCAGAGGTCTTTCCCCCTTTGGTTTTGCTTTCAAGTAGCCTTAGAAGGACAGATTTCTATTTGATAATGATCAGAAAACCTGGATATTGCAACAAGACCATCCTAGGCTATTTGGGTGGTGTGATCCATTTTGATTGATTTTGCCCTTGCAGATGAGAGAAGGGTGGAATTATTCTTTTCACCTGCCCGAGATATTCTGTCACTCTTCAAATTCTTCTCAATGCAATTTTGTTTTGTTTTTTTCTGCCCCAAATTTGAGCAGAAAAAGCACCTGTGCAAAATTGGGAGGACTCTTCCTTGGTCTTGTGGAAACTGAAGCCTTAAATGGGTTGCTTGCTTCTTTCTTTCCCATCAGCCAGACTTTTCATGCTTACTATATTTCATGCTTTGCCTCTCACAAAGAAAAGACTGATTCTGACACACTGGGGCACAAATTTTGCAGATCACAAAGAAAGCGGGTAGGGAGGAACCCCTCTTTGTCGTAGCCTCGACTAGATGTGAAGAATTTTGTGAGGTTTTCAGATTCTCTGTAGCCACAACAAGGATCAAATAAACATGGGGGAAAGATACATCCGATTGTGTCCTGATTGCAACACTTTAAAAACTGACAACACTTTCCCTAAGTGTTGGTTGGATCTGCAACCTTTCATTCCATATGGTTGTGATCTCCACTCCTATTAGCCTTGGCAGGCATGCCTAGTGGTCAAGAATCTTCAGAGGTGTGTGTGTGTGTGTGCTGTGTGTGTGTGTGTGTGTGTGTGTGTGTGTGTGTGTGTGTGTGTGTGTGTGTAAGGCTGACTGAAGGCACACAGAGAAGATTTGGAGAGCTGTCACTGATTTTGTTTATCTGAGCGCTGGCCGCTGGCTGGTCCGTGTCTGGACTTGAAGGCTCTTGATGGCTGCCCTATATCAACACATATGGGGATGTCCCGAGTGGATCTACGCTCTCTGCCCTGCCTTGGGGATGATTTTATTCCCTGTCTCTCTGGTTTGGCAAAAAAAGCGAGAAAGGATGCCACCGTTAAACCCCAGCAGCTGAGTAAATTGTCATTACGTTTAAACCCCGCTTATTGTTACATCGTACTGCCTGATTATTGGGTTATATATGTTCCTGCCTCTACCCACAAGATGGGAGCAGACTGTAATGGCAGGGTAGGACTCAGGGATATCAGCTATTTAAAGGCAGAGAAGCCGCTCTGTCTCTCTCCCCCACCCGCCACAAGTCATTCAGTAATTGTTACTTGATTGGAAATGGGTACGTCTTGTGGCTCCAAATTTGGCATAAGCTGAAACTTTGCCGCATGCTGGTCAAAATGCAATAGAACACTTTATTAAGGCTCTGTTCGGCCATGGGCAGACAGTGGCTTTTAAAAAGAGATTTTATGAAATTGGTAACATGAGGTTGAGCATGTTAATTCTCTGAATTCGAACCAGTATGGATTGTGGTTGGGCTGCTTGGAGGATTCTGGGATATGTAGTCCAATTTCCCCCACCAACTATATTATGCTCTGTGGGTATAATATACAGTACTTGTTCTCAGAGATAGAGTATCTAGCAACCTAAAAGTTAGCCCTTTTTGGACAACCTTAATAGAACCACTTGAGGTTGGAAGACCCAGGAACAATATGCTACCTAGTGTCTGAGGGCCTTTTTATACGACCCCTAAGATCCGCTGGCCACTTAAATTCGGACCAGAGATCTTAGGGGTTCATCGCTCTTCCTCTGTCCCCACCCCCCTCCGCACTTCCTGGTTGCTGGCTGCCTGAGGGAGGGAGAAAAAAGAAAGAAAAGAATGCTGGTTTACCTCCGTTTTGTTCCCGGCAGCATTCAGATCTCTTAAAGGGGCGGGGCGCAAAAAAAGAACAAACAGAAACCAGGAGAGCCCCGCACTCACTATCCTTACACCGGATCAAATATTTGTCACATCCAAAAAGCAGGTACCTGAAAGCTGCGCTGGGACGTGCTAAAGTGGGCGGGGTCGCACTTAATTTCCTGTTAACTCCGGAGCTGGTGGGTAAACATTTTTAATCTCCGGAGCTGGGAGCCATTTGCCCTGGAGTTTAGGGGTCGTGTATAAACGCCCTAAATGACATATCAACCCCCTGCTGATAATTCGATACTTTCCCTATTCCTCTGCGGAGGGTCAGAGGAAGTGAAATCATTATTCTTGCCTGTGCTAGATCACCACTAATGCAGTTAATCACTTAGGGCATTTATACACGACCCCTAAGCTCCGCCGCAAATGGCTGCAAGGTCCGGACCTTAAAAATGTTTACCCACCAGCTCTGGAGTTAACAGGAAATTAAGTGCGTCCCACTTTAGCGCGTCCCAGCGCAGCTTTCAGGTACCTGCTTTTTGGATGTGACAAATATTTGATCCGGTGTAAGGATAGTGAGTGCAGGG